>JAVFKF010000008.1:48550000-49800000 GCA_036926295.1 Pachydiplax longipennis | reverse complement strand
ACATTTTCTCATTTGTTTTTGAAATCCTTTAGTTTTGGACTAATTTGAGTGAATTTGGTTCACAAACGGCGAAGCTACTATCTGACTGTTTCCTTTGATTGTATGAGAAATAAATACGATGAATAATGTATTTGATTTTATTAAATACAAGTCCTTGGGGAAGGGAGAAAAAGTAACAAATGGGAATGTAAAGGATATGGAAGGTTATGTGGGCAAATAGCTATATTGAACTCGAAAAAGACTGCGAAGAAGAGATAGCTATAAGAAATGGCAAAAAGTAAATACAAGCGAGAGATAAGAATTGAAAGAAAAGGGAAAAGAAGGGGAGGTCGAGGATAGGGGTGAGTAATAGGAACGCAAAATAGTAACGTATAGTAATAAAAACGCGGCTCGAATCAGTCCTTTTTTCCCAAATTTATTACGCTATTGTTCTAAGAGGAGGAAACATTTCCTCGAATGTAAAATCACAATTAGCAGGACTTCAGGACCGCCTATTTTCAGACAGCCGGGAATCATTGGTGGATCCAAGAGGGGAAGAAGAGGCGACCACCCCTTTCTCCTCTTTGATGGCCTTAAAGTACTGCTAATTTTCTTTTGTTGTGACGAGGATCTTGAGTTAAAAATTGTCTGTTAAGTGTTCCGATGATCTGTATACGTGTGTTGTACACGTATGTCTACCGCATTCATCGCATCAAAATGGCATTTTAAAAGCCAATTGACGATGAGTTCATGAGGAGATTATCTTAAACTGCAGCCCTTGGCAAGTTCGTCCCCCCTTGGCGAATTTCTAGATCCGGGAACTTTACACCTCTAGGAGTATACTTTGTTTGATATTCCTTTCTACGTAAACAAAAATATATTTACGTTGGTGGTCCAATAATTTTATTTATATAAAAGTTCTAATATTTTGTTTTTTAAATTTGACATGGGGTATGAATAAATATTTCGAAAATCCTGACATGGAATGGAATTCTGCGTTTTCCTCGAATCTTCATAAGAGGCTTCAATATCTTGAATATGCAGCAAGTATATGGAATCCAGCCGATGAAACGGGTACCCGTGAACTCGAGAAAGTTCAGCGCAAAACGATACGTTTCGTTAAAAACTGCTACGAGAATAAGGCAAGCGTCACGAAAATGCCCTCAGACGCAGGTTGGGAATCATTTAAAGAAAAGAGAATAGACGCTAGGTTGCGATTGCTTGACAAATTTAGAGAAAGCACATTTACAGAGGATATGCGATAGATAGATATTATGCGACCCTCCTGCTACTTCGGTCGATCTGATAGTGAGAATAAAATTAGAAAAGTAGACACTAGAAAAAGTCATTTTAAGGACTCTTCTTCCGCGAACAATACGCGATAATAATAGGCAAAAATAGTAGCTCAATCGTTCGGTGTTTACACCCCCTGCTACACGACAGAAGGCGGTTTGCAGGGTATTTATGTAGATGTTTATAGCTTGTTATATTTCACTATCTTCAGAAATCCTGTTTAGTAGAAGTTGTACCAAAATCCTAAGAAATACTCTTAGAATACATCCAAATATAGGGGAACTATGCGTGCCTTATCTTAAATGATAGTGTTATTCATTTTCCTTGAATTTGAGTCAGTAGCTTAGGTAATTTCACATAAATAGAAATGAAATACGAAGAGACTCAGTTCAGCTTATCTTCTGGAGTGTCATGATTTTTCCCTTTCACCTTTTACTTTTCATTTCCTCAGGATGGTATTCAGTTGGTGCTTTCACAATGGAATTAATTTTCCTCATTCTGACTCATACAAAGGACTGAAGTGTTGGAGGAAGAGGCTGAGTATAATGAATGGGAGATGAGGATATTCACTAGCTAACTAGAGTAAGAATAGTGCCTAAGATACTAGGAACAGACATGGATCTTTCCATACATATTCAGAAATGTCTATGAGGTTGAGGAGCGACCAATGATTTCATACTGATATGCCTAAAAAGAACCAGGAAGTATGAGAAAGGACTAAGAATCAACTGCTGTCATATCTCTGCATTAAGCATCTACCTTTAATCTTACAAACTTTATCCTTATCTAATTGTTTATCGTCCAGATATGATATAAATCTTTTTTCATCAATAAAAGTTTGAAAACATGTAATTCAATACAAAAATCCAGGCCCCCTTGATCATACCCACTCTGTTTCTAATTATCAGCAATATCCATCAGAATTAGCCCAGAAAAATATTCAAGGCTTTTTTGATAAAAAAGAAAAATCCTGTCGTGGTCCTGGTTGAGTTTACTATCTGAATTAAAATGTTAAATAATTGATGGATATATTTAAGGTTTAAGTACAGATGCTAAGAAAGAACTTAATTAAAGTCAATATATTTCTCCATGATTCTTATTATGAAAAATCAAAATGTCCTTATATCAGGAGATATAGTGAAATAATATGCTTAGAGCTCATACAGAGAAGTAAATTTTTGATCTGGTTAAGTCTATCTTCCAGAAATTCCATACAGCAAAGGGTGGTCAAAAGGCTATGTGGTTGATGCAGGAGCCAGTTGGTTCCCCTCTTGATTTACTCCCTCAAGGGGATATACATTCTATATGATGATATTTCCTGGTGAAAGGGGCCATTAACTTTCAGTCACATCAAACAGAGATTGAAAGGGACTTAAACAACCATATAGAGAAAATAATATGCATAAATGTGCATATGAAGTTTTTTGCTGATTGTTTTAAAGTATATTTGTTAAACAGTGAGCTGGTTGATGTAAAATCAAGCTTGATGAAAGTATAACATAGGAAATAAAAAGAAGATAATTTTCTTTACTAAAATATAATTTTAAAAATTATCTGAAAATGTTACATACAAAATATAAACAATGGCAGCAACTGCCTTTTGCAAATTAATTGCTCATCTCAGTTGGTGGAAGTGGACATAAAAGTATATATTAATGCAGCAGTAAAATTTTAAGAGACATAAAATTTTAAGTAGGAAGAACTTCATTCACCTAATTCAGCTGCACTCTGACTTTATTTTAAAAATAAGCTGCAATATAAGTGATTTTTAGCGACCATTTTCAAGCATAACTGGTTTATGCAAGGACTCCTTGGCAGAACAGCTGTTTGCTTTGAGGGAAGGTATCTCTATCAGTTTCTCTCTGTCATTTTCATTTTTCTCCAAAGGTTCAGTATGCCTGCATATCTCTTGCCATGCAAACTGAATATCCTTTTCTTCAGTGAATCTACTGCAGACTACAAAACGAATCATAAATTTTTTACCAAAAGTTGCAGGAGTCAAATAAATTTTATGTTCAGATATGAGTTTTTCATATAATGTCTTCGTTAAGTGATCTGGGCCCTGCAAAAGAAAGAAAATTGATTTTGTTTATTTAATTTATGACAATTATAAAAGATTTATTCATAAAATAATTCCTTATAAAATATTACCTTGAGTCTGAAGCTAGTCATTCCCATGCTAGCTTTGGTAACTATTTCAAACCTTGGATCAGCTTTTACCATGCCTTCAAAATCTTTTGCAAGTTTGATTTGCTTACGAATGTGATTTCTCAAGCCTTGTGCACCATATATCCTCAGTACAAACCATAGCTTCAGTGATCTAAACCTTCTTCCAAGAGGGATCTGCCAGTTCTGAAGTATATAACCAAAATTATTAGTATTCTATAGTTTTGTATCATTAAACTTTATTCTATGAAATTAAGATGAAAATTTCTTATGTATTAAAGTGATAAACTTATTTGTGCAGCAAAATACAGGGATGAATTAAGGAGCTCGTATGCAGATTTTACTTTGAATGTTACTTCCAACTTATAATATTCAATAAATAGTGGAAAATACTGAAAAATGTAAACTAATTTCATTCTTCCTTAGAATTTATAGCCAACCAATGATCAGAGAACCAAATTTTATTCATTACTTTTTGGTTTTATGGCTAAATGTGACAGATATCTTCAACATAACAATCTTAAAGAAAATATAAATAAGAAATATGACTCAAGTTCTTACCCTATAATCTGGTGCTAAACCTTGCTTTTGATGTGCCAGATAAACTCTTTCCACACTGAAAGCATCTACTAGATCATGCGCATTCTTCACCCTGTAAAAAATAATAAGCATTATATTGATATTTGACATAAAATGGCCGAATCTGAAAAATGACAAATATTTTATTAACATTAATTTCATATTTATACCTTTCATAATAAAATTTTTAATGAAAAAGTTTATTAATAAGATCTGGCTCTTTCCTGGTGTATATGAAGAATAAAATTCTCTCAGGCTTCGCACACAGTCAAATAGACTTCTGCCAACATTTAGACTGCTAACTCTGCCATCGCCCTCAGGGCAGAAGTCTATTTGACCTGGTGGGAAGCCCAAGAGAATTTTATTCAGTGTTTATCAACGTTTCATTTTGGTGAAATATAAAGTTAAAGATAATAAAGAACAAGTTATTTTAGTTGTAAGATTTAAAATTTTCTTATCTCATTATAAATCAGCTTTATGCAATTTTTCTTTTCCCTTCTTAGTTACTTTAATATACAGCAGTTCTCAGTTCAAAGACATCAAAGCCTATGCTTTAAACTATGATATTGATGTGCAATGGAAAAATTCTTAGTATATGAACCAACTATAAAGTAGATAAAATGATAGAACAAAAAGAGGTAATGGGAAAATTCCAAGGATAATAGAAATATAATCTAATACAATTCATGAATACTTGATTACCATGTTTTTCTGGTGGACGTTTAAGAGAAAATTTTTTATATACTGTTTTTACAAAATTAGTCTTCAGAATATAAAATACCATTCTTTCCATATTAAAGTTAGTGGAAAAATTACTAAGATGATTATTCCCTTGAACTTATATAAGAAATTATACCTATAAATAAACAGAAAAGAATTAGCTTGTACAGAGCTAATGCTTTTTCATTCTTGATGATTTAGCAAAGATAATATATACATAATTATATGAAACTATCCATTTCACTTAAATTAGTATTAATATCTTCCCTTTATTTTCTGCGTAGATTTTTTAAACCTTTTAAGAGGATGATGTTTTTGAATATCATAGATAATGGAAGAAAATAGGTACTATGTCAAATAATTAAACAATCCTTTTGAATCTTCTAAATTGATACTTACCACATTGCTGAGCAGTCAAAATTGACAAGAAGCCATTTGTGGGGATTGAAATTGAAAGAATCAGCAAAATCAACACCTTTCATGTGATGTCTATATTCTGGACAGATAAATGCAGCACCTTGAAAATAAGAAAATGTAATGAAGGTAGTCTATAATTCATTTTCTATTGATCAAGAAAAGTTAGAAATTAAGATGTACCAGCATAGGCAGCATCCACATGCAGCCAGAGATTGTTTTTTATGCAAACAGGCCCAAGCTCTTCTAGATTGTCAAATGCACAGGTGCCTGTAGTACCAAGGGTCGCAATAACCTGTAATGTAATATAATGTTTTAATTATTACAAAGGTTATTAAAATATATGATTTGACCTCTTAATAATATGAATATAACCTTGACCATGATACAACTATGCCCCTTGAGCCATAATTTTAGAAACAGACTACAGCTGTTTACATCAAAATAAGGATAAAGTAAGCAGTTTGGAAATAAAACGCAGTTGTTTTTAGGACTGATTAAGTTACAAGAGTTAGAAATAGGAAAATTACTTCTCTGGATAGTAGGGAATTCTAACGCTGTATTCTTTCATTAATAATTCATATCTCAGTAGAGATGAATGCCATAATTTGAGTGCAGGAATGTCCAAAATTATAAATGTTGCAGAAATGAAATGGCAATTCTTGTACAATTCCACACCCTTATTATAACATTCCACCAACTGTTACTGAAGAATGTTAATTTTCTTCAAATTATTTAAGCATCAATGCATCTTGAATATCAAATTTTATTGTAAAATTAAGGGATTTCTTGGAATATTTGTAGTTTATGAGAATATTTAACTCATAAATTTGCATATAGGTGTGACAATAACATCAGATGGAAATTCAAGAGGAAAATCATGTGGCAATATCTTTTAATTAATGCATTTAAAGATAAATCAGTCATGATAACTTAATCTTCCATATTCACCAATTATATTACCAAGCATCTACCAAAGAAATAAAAATGAATTATATTTGGGATTACTAGTTAACACATTCAACCCAACTGGAATTGTGTTACCCTCATTATGTTACAGCAGCATTATTTTGCCTATACTAGAGTATTGAAAATCCACATGTAGCTTCATTCCATTTTGTGAGACATTAATGATGCCATCATAAATTGAATGAATCATCCATTACAAATTCGTTAAGAAGAATTAAGCAAATCATTCATTTTAATGTATGTATGCTGTTCTGAAATTTTCTTTAGGAGTAGATAATTGTATGTAAGCTGTAATGTTTGAATTAGCTTATTCTGGTATTTATGTCAGTATTTTGACCATCGTGTGTATTAATTTGGGAATATAGATGAATAACTGAGTGTTCATGATTTGTATTTAGATATTTACACATATATCGAAAAAAGAATATGATAACTGAAAAATAAAGATATCTCACATAACAGGGAATCAGCCCTTGCTCGATGTCTTTTGCTATGGCAGCCTCAAGAGTTGATCCGCGGAAACTGCAATTCTCATCAGTTGTTAGTAACCTCATTTTCATGGATCCAAGAACTCCAGATTTTTCAACTGATGAATTAGACTGATCTGTTTCCAATTATAGCAAAAATGAAAGTTTTGATTTAGAGATGGAAGAAAATTCTAATATGTATTATGATTTGACCTTTTTTTTTACTTTTGAACTAGGCTGACACATAGAAACAGCTAAAGAGAGAATGCTATAAACTATGAAAATTTAAGCATTTTTGGAATGCATAAAATAGCCTTTCTATTCAAAATTGCTTAATATTAATAATATATTCGGTCATTCAGAAAGACATGCAGTTAAGCAAATTTCCGTTAGTAATATATTTTTAGTTGAACAATGCTGTTAGAACCATCTTAGATATGTTTCTTTTTGCCAATAACAGTTAGCTAAATGATGAAAATAGCTTACTGATTAAATCCTTATACATCTTTAAGGTGTTTAATTATATTTCTTATTAAAAAAACTGCTGTTAACTCCATATAACCTAATACTGTCTGATTTCTGAAATTTTTTGTTTAGTAAATCAAGTAATTATAAGATATTTTAATCTACCGTTTGATTTTTCTAATTGTAAATGAAGGTCTAAATGATCTAGTATACAATTTAGATACCTTGTCTCATAAAAATTTCAAGTTTTGCTATTTACACTATGAAACACAATGCCAAGTTTTTATTTGAAATGTAAGGTTGAGATATGTCATTCATTTTGCAGAAAAATTATCGAACAACATCTTACCTGATGTGTATGCAACCAGCTTTGCTTTAATCATGCCCTCATCCCATTCAGGGTGATCCTTCTTCACTCTTTGAACTGTTCTTTCTTTGGCAGCCAATAGTGCTACTAGGGTTGCTTCACTTGCAGATCCCTGGTAAATTAAAGAAAAGGAATGAGAAAGTTATAGAGAAAATTTTATCCATAAGCTGAAAGTTATTTCATTAATTATATATAAATAAAGAATTGTTATCTTTTATAACATTATATAAATTATAATTTATATACAATTTTAAAATAACTCACTTGAATGACACCTCCTCCTGGTCCATCAGAACAATTGAGGAATTCTTGTGGTAAACCTATTAGCTTCCCAAGCCAATCCATCATAGTGACCTCCAGTTCAGTGCAAGCTGGACTTGTCATCTGCAAACAAAGAGTAATAACAATTTTACTTCTATCATGTTTGCCTATTTTATAAAGTTTAAGATGGATGACAGCACATTGAATCATAAGGAATGTTTATTGAAATATTATTTGTGATATATTTTATTAAGTACTGTTATATCTCATATCAAGATAACAATTTTCTAATTTTGCTTTCTATTGTAAATGAAGAAAAAATTTTCTTTCTACCCAAAATTTCTATAATGCATTTTCTTGGGTAATCATTGACATTTAAAGTAATCACCGAAGAGCAACTCATAATACACAAATTTCAAAGGTTGATTATTTCCTAATAATTATTTCCCCCTGTTTAAAAAAATATTTTTATGTGGTTAATTTCACTGGTACGATCTTTAGGTGCAAAAGAGAGCGCAACAATGCGTGGGAAGAAAGAGGAGAGGTATCTGGAGGGGAAACCATTAAAAACCTAAACTAAGTACGAAAGGAAAATATTAATTTGGGAATGGGAAGAATTTTTGCTATAGTACTATATAGATAGAAAAATATAGATTGCAGAAGACAGAGTGAAACTTATCTCGAAACCTGTCCGAGAAAATATCGTGTAATACACGTGGATTTCAAACTTTCCGGAACATTACGAGGCCGTGTATCTAAAACACCTTTAACTGGATGAAGTAATGCCAAGTTCCAATTCAAAGGAACTGAGACTAACTTTGTTGTATTCCATGACAGGAGAAATAATAAGTTTAAATAATAAAAATATTAAAATAGCATCAAGTTCCCTATAGCAAAATTGATATCTGAAATATTTCCTTATTTCAAGAATACCCCAAATACATTGTGAATGATTTCACTTTATGCATTATATATTAAAGTTGAAAATACTTTGTAGAACTTACCCAACTGAATCCAATGCATCCAATACCAGCGCTGAGCATTTCTCCCACAATACCTGGATAGGAATTCGCTGTCGGATAATATGCGTGAAACTGAGGTGAATGCCAGTGCGTGACCTGAAAAAGGCATCAGAAAATTTACGTCCATGCATTTTATTAGAATATGATTTAAAATCTAAACACATGAAAATTTGGACAACATATGATACACTACTTATTTCTCTTAATGACGTCAACATATTTTGCAGGACTTTGACGAATTTTTTCCAGCGTGTCGAATTATTCTTAGAATGTCCCGCAGTACAACAGTGAGAGATAGAATATTTTGTTTGACGGTAACTTCGTGGAAATGATACGAAACTTAACTAAAGCTCCCAAAATTTGAAGAAGTACTAACAATCAAGGCTTCATATAAATTATACATCTCACATATTTGGGAATTCAGTATATTGTCGAAAGGTAGCCGCAAATTTGAACTTTAGATCTTATTCAATTCACGATTCGTATGTCAATAATGTACTTAAAGATAAATCAGAGTGAAGTTTAAAGGCATATTTTTATATGATAAAATTAGCATCTTTATCAGGAATTGTCTCGACCAAAGTGTTTTATTATCTTTCCTTCTATCTTTCCTTCTATCTTCTTTACGAGAATTAAATTCCCGAGGTTTTATAGATTAGTAAGACTCACAATTAAAATAACTGATATCCCTAGTTATAAGACTTTGATGGTTTATATTTGTCATCATTGTGGCAAACCTGAGTCATATACTATGTTCTCACTATATCTATCCGGGCTCTAGTTTCCTGTTATTCCAGTTTCTATTGTATCTCTCTCTTACGACTGATCGTAATTATCTTCTCATATGTAAACAATGAGTAATACTCAAGTCTGAATTGTTTGTGACCGTTGAAAGACTGAATGAAACCAGATCTCTGATGAAAAGTTTTGGTAACTCTAACGTGCTGCCAGTAGCTGAGGTTACGTTCAGAAATAGTCATTCTGTTTTTCAAAGAAATTTTTCGTTTTCTTTGACTAGCCTATTGATTGAAATGTATCCAATTTTCATATGCTATTCTCTTCTTACCCCTGGCATTACTACACGTTCCACATCCTTCAGCACATCCTGCCAGTCTTGAGGTTCTTCTGGTGCCTCATCCGGTAATAATGGCTTGATGTAGCCTGGCTCCACAGAGGGCAACACATCCCTTGAATTATAAAAAGGAATAAATTATACAATTTGCACATGGAAATCTCAAGAACTGTTACTGCTTCATTCTGAAACAACTTTTCATATGCGTGACATGAGTAATAAAGGAGCATTCTTTCGTTATTCAAGCGCAAAAATATCACTTTTTTATACTGGCCGCGGTGGCGGAGTGGTAAGCGTGCTAGCGCTCCACACCAAGGTCCCGGATAATCGGATTTTTCTGGTTAGGATATGGTTGTGCACATGTGTTGGATTTACCCGATAAAGAAAAAATATCCGATCGTAAAAACCAGTGCCAAAGCTAAATTCATCGACACCGATCGTCAAAATCTTCAGCTGACCACATAAGTTATGGGAATAAAACAACCAAAGTAGAGCTGATTGTGCATGGAGGCTCAGTTTAAACATTTTAGTGGTTCTAGTCTATGAAGTATCGGTGAATTATGATACCGTTTTCCATACGTGTTTCCAATAAGACGTTGTAATCGAATTGTAGTATCATAAGTATACAAATGGAGAATTGTTTATAAAGAAGCTCTTCAATGACACAGATTCGTATCAGCCAATACCTCATAATATGTATCTCTCTTTTCTCGACCTCCCATGCCCTCGAATTTTTGTGCTCTAGGGGGTCAAGGTTACGTACTATGAATGTTAAAAATGTTTAGCTTATTTACAAAGATGGAGTTGGGGAATGAAAAAATCAAATCCATATAAATCACCTTGAGAACTATTTTCATCTAGCAAATATAAGAAATGTGACAATTTCTTTCTATCGGCTGATATTGATGTCAATCTTCTTACGAAAACTTCATTATCACGAAGGCCATTTCGAAATAAGATCATTGAACAAACGGAGCTACAAACAGTGTCATAAAATTTTCTCCTGGTGTTTATTCGAGGAACTATCCTAGTCCGGTAGGAATAAGAGACAAATCTTGCAGTATTAAGATGTTTTGTACTATTTTTCACTTATGATGACGTTAATTTTGAGATTTCAGCCAATACGTTTCGGAAGAGGCGTGTCAACACTTGTTTGACCTTACGTCTCCTCCGCTGAAACGGGGACACGGTCCCATTGACCAAATCAAGTACTATGAGTAGTATAAGCACGCGGCTTTCAAGAAATAAATGCACATAGAAGCAGTGCGTCCAAATCCTCCATACGGATCGAAGAATCAATTCAAGTGTTTATCTAAATATTCATTTTCAAGTGATAAATACGGTATTTGTAAATAATGAACTACGTAGACGCGCATTTTATTAAAAATAGCCCGCTGAATGTATTAAAATTGCGTTTTTACTAGAAATTAATATTTTCTCGTTATAACCGAAACGATCTACAATAAAAAATGGAAGGAATTTCTAAAATAATATCCGATCAGTGTAATTCAAAAGCTTAAACATGTACGATTTGTGAAGGGAATTGATACAGTTATATCTGTAATGACTCGATCAATGATTTTTATTTCCATTCTCATAAAAAAGAATTTCGAAAAAACACTTCATGAAGAAATAAGATTCATGTACCGAGAACGATATTATAAATCAATAATTTAATTAATTAATTAACTTGAACTAATGTGACGATTATTACAAAGTTTTAGTTTGTTTCTAAAAAAAGGAATGCCCTAAAGAGGGTCTTACCCTTCCGCAGAATGCTAATGCGTTGGCAAGGCCAAAATTCCATCTCAAGTTTACGATTTAAAACTATGACGAAGCTGTGGAATTCTCGTTGACGCGGAACCAAACAGATAATGAGAACAACCACACACACACAGAACACCAAGACGAGTATAATTTGTTTACATCTCCATTATAGATAAGATATAGTTGATCTGGTATAAGTCGGAACTGTTCTTTGGCACCAATTCATAGTTATCCGGAAAACAAATATCTTTCTCGAAGATTTCACCCAATTAGCCTTTTCTTCAGAACGATTTAATTTACGCTAATGACAAGAATCTAAATTTTACAAATAGTTGGGAGCTGTAAAACATTTATTAAAGCTTATTGCATTTTCAGCACTTATCACTGATTTAATTGAATGGTATCACACTAAAAGTACATAATAATGAGACTATTTATATCTTTAGAATAGAGGATTCTTCCTGATTTCTCAAACTAACTTGCTAACTTTTGCATTGAGCATTAAGATTCATTGAAAATAGTGGCTCCTTATCATAATACACTCGATAATTAATGATAATTTCATTCTCTTAAAATTAAAATTATTCTGTTTTTCCTTAAAACACCCCTAAGGTTACTGGAAGAATTTAATAAGTTGTATTTACTTTCCCATTAAGAGAGACACTTGTGCTACCCCATGACATTTTAGGAGAGCAGCTCAACAAGTGAAAAATGAAAGTTGAAGATGAAAGCGTCAGTAATCAGGTTGAAAAGTTTCCTTTTCTTAAAAATGGATGCTAATCTCGAACTTTTATAATACGCATTTTACGCTCATTTCACTTATACATACTTATCGGCCTTCACAGCCGATAAAAATTTTATTTACCTGAACATTCTTATAGTCAAGATTACCCGTAAGAATCGAAGACATCAAACTCTCCCTGAATTTTGATTAAATTTTGCCTACTCGCCGATTGAAAAAGCCAAATTTTATAAATAAAGCCATCAATGCAAACACAAATATGTTTATCCTTTCCGATCGTTCAAATGAAACTTGAGATGCTTCGGAAGATCGATGATCCCTTCAGTCCCTTGTACTTTGCCTTTTTCCATCTTTCCTCAACAGATACCAATGAAATTCGTCGTCACGTCGTCCCTTGACCTCGGAGACCCTAAATCCCTACGATGTATAAGCCTTTCTTTGCGCAACTGGAAAGACCTGGCTTCCGGCGTGACCTCATCCAGCCGGTTTCTCTTTCCATCTCTATCTAATCTGTACCCAAGGAGTATATTAACAAGGACGATGGATCGATTGGACATCTTAGTTTCAATCTCGCCCAAATAAGGACTTTATTTATTTATTTCTCGCTCGATATAAAGTTATTGATGCTCCGCTCCGTTATTCCCTGAGGCACTTTCCAATATGTCCGTAGGCTGCTGTGTGAATGAGCCTAGTTTCATCTTGACCTCTAAGCTTATGGAGTCATCCCAGTTCCTATGCCTCCTCTTGTACAGTCTCTAACCAGTGTGTTAGTGAGATCATTCTTTTCAGTGTTGGCTATTTTGATCCGAGGGCTGCTATGAAGATTTCATAATAGTAAATATTGACTTTCAGTGCAGAATTTGATCATCTTCAAACTATGTTGAAAAATACGGCTATAATTCTGACATTTCTTTTATTGCATATAAAATATTTCATTAAATCAAGACAATAGTAAGGTGAAAAGTAAAGGAATGCTTATCATGGTCATTCGGCCATAGGTACAAGGATCCAGAACAGCTAGTTTTCTTGTTTACAGAGTAACTATATATCCTTCCAACTTATAGGACATCATATGATTAACAATTGCGGATTTGAATCTTTAGAAATTTCTAGCAAACAATTAAAATGACGAAATATAATTTACTTGTGATGATGATCTCGTCTTAAATTATACTTCTTTCCTTTTAGAAGTAATGTCAAGGCAATAATTACGTTATTATGGAGGCTGTAATGCTGTAATAATCAAAGAAATAATATATTTTCAGGCTCTATCTACAGATGCGCGTGAAAATGAAGTTTTTTAATATTCAAAGATGGATTAAAAACTTTTCAAATTAAAATCGGTTTTTCTCAACAAATTAAAAAAACATTAGATTATAGATATTAGGAGGCTAAATAAAAAGACAGTGGTGTTCCTGTATGTATTTTCACCTTAGTTCATCTTTTGATTCATTTCTTTAAGCATGTTCAACCATTTCTCTCTTCTTATCTTACGTAACAGAGGAAAAATGTTAGAAAAAATTAGATCGGTTTTTATTTATCATCCAATAAACGTGCTTTTATTGGGTTTTTGACCTTTTCGTTGAAGCTTTATGACGTTAATCAGACTCAGCCACTTGAAACGCACTTAGCAATAACACGAGTCACCACTTGGAATAGAAAATTAAGAATTTCAATGCAAATTAGTTTTATGTGAGTGTAAATCAGGTTTTTACCAACGGGAGGTATAAGAGTCTACAAATTAAATGCTATAATATTTTTTGCTAAAATAAGTGAAAGTAATCGATTATTCATTTAAGTATCGAATGGCGTCAATTAATCTATTATTCTGCTATGTATGAATGTATCCAACAATTCGCACTTACTTGAAAAGGAATGATCTTGGTACTAAATACTTAACTAATTGCTATGAAGTACGGGAATTGATTAGTATCACTTAAAATCTGAAATGGCCGTGGTTGTCAAGATATCGCCAGCATAACTTTTCTATTTCTCAATGTAGAAATATTTGCATTATACCTTAGCTCTTTATTTTGGTTTCTGACAAGTGCAACATTTGAGAATTGCTCTTCGAGATTCGATGAGACTACAGTCTTTTAAACGTTATGTTTTCATCTAACCGATACACGTGCGACGCTGTTAACTTAAACAACACACAATCACAATTTGAAAGAAATTGAATTTTCCTTTTGATAACTCGAATTTACGCGTTTTATTCTTCTAAATAATGAACACTGGTGAATACACTGCATATGGCTTTCATTATTTTAATGTCAAGATTATGTCAAAATAGTCCGGAATTAAAGCATGTTGCAAAAGAATTCATAATTTTCAATACCATACAAAGCAAATAATTATTACTAAAATTTTTAATGACGGTTGGATTAAGATATTATAGCTTGATTATTCTACATCTACATCTACATATGTACCCTGCAAGCCGCCTTTCGGCGTGTGGCAGGGGGGAATTATTATTGAAATTATTTATTTGAATTATATATATTGAATTATTGAAATTGTAGATTGAAAATGTATGTTAAATGTGTTTCCCACATTATAACCAATAATATATCCAATATGTAAAGCATTCGCAACATAGTGTCCTTCTAATATAAGATTTATTAACTGAGGTTATTTAAGGAGATTAGAATGAAGTTATAATAATACCAAACAATGATTGAGACAATTACGTACGATATGGCAATAAATAATAAAAAGTTAGTAAGTTTCTTATTTCTATTTCCAAGGATGATGAAAGAATGTAGTGTCCTTCAAATTTTCAGATCGACAGCATATTTTCATTTCTCTTGAAGTCTGTTTTAATAGCTAACATGAGAATAAAATGTGACTGAAAAGCAATACAGATGCGGAGAGAATAATCGAATATCGAATAATTACGTAAATAAATTGGATTACGTAAACGATTAGATAGAATTGTAAATGAAATGCTGGAGTTGATTTTAAAACCTGTCTAGGTAAAGATATGTGTATTGCTTACCAAGGATATTTAAGCTATTATATTTTTAAAAGTAACCGAAGCGAATTTAAAAGGCAATGGGAAGTTGCCAATACGCGCAGTTTTGAGTTCTTGAACACAAGACATTTATTAGTCTGGAAATATCTTTTCATGATAATAACCACCGAATCCGATTTATTGATCCCTCATCGAAGTATTCCTTGAAGAATGAGGGACGATCATTTGATAATAAGAGTGTTTTACTTTGGAAATGACTTTACTTATCAAACTAGTTTACGATAGACTGTCTTATTTCTGTATTCCCAAAAGATTTTCAATTTTAAAACCTTAGCCCTAGATATCCAGAAAGTCAATTTCATCGGCCTTAGCGGAAATCTAAATCAGCGACATGTTAAAGTAAAATTATGTAGGAAATTTGATCAATTAAGTACAGAAAATCACTTTTTCGTAGTAATTTATAATTCGGTATGCTACCGTCTAAATTTGAATTTTATTTTCTGCGCGAATATATTCTTTCGAGAGAACCATAGCAAAGAGAAGCTGCATGTAGAATCATAATTTACAAACTATGAATGGGAAAGAGATTTTTAAAACAGGTGTTATATATTTCAGTTGAAATTTTCTGATTTCGAAACGGACTTAGAAAGACCTTGATAATCCGTTCAATGAAATCTCAATATCTAAAAAAAATATTTCAAGTGTTTTGCTTTATCGTAATAATGAACTTTACATAGTGATTTAATAAGTCTGGTGAATAAAGTAATAGGTAAAAAGCTGCGAAAATTACTCTACAGCTTAGGAAATTTGCCTCATTAGATAATGTATATTGAAAAACTGCAGCGGTATTATTTCCTTCTTTCTTTCAGATACAATGCATGAACGGATAATATCTCTAATCACCTTCCGTAAGTTAGAAAATTTGTTCCAAGAATCGCGTGCTGATATTTGCCTGGATAATTGCTAGTTGAAAATGGATTACGCAACACATGAGATATTAGCCCCTGACAGAGAGATAACTCGAATAAAATCATTTACGACCTTGTAGGTTTGAGCTCCGCCCATCTGCGTTATTTTACATGAACAGGGCAAGAAAGGCTCAGCGCACTTTTTTGTTTTGCAAATTGTTGGCAATTGATCTATTCTATAAACCTTGATCAGAATCAAAAAATGTAACGGTATTCAACACTATAGTCTAGGATTTTCTCTTTCAATTCTTGACTCGGAAATTGTTCTAGGTTGCCAAACCGAAACTGGTTGATAAAATTAAGAATTACTTGAAAAGTACCGGATGGATATTTATCGTAATATTACCAAATAAGCGATTCATAAAATATGTTTTCAATTATTAATCCTAATCTTGGGATCTTAAAAATGTAGAGCTATTGAAATGATTACTTTTGGATGACTTTTTATTACTGTCTAATCTGTTTACAATCATACATTAGATTTGACTTACTTTTTTCTCAATAATTCCATATCTAAAGGGCAGTGAATGTGAGAAATGATTTTTAAAATGTCTTTTCTCTCATATGATACGCATAATGTTCGACGAGAAGTTGTTAGAGAATATTTCCTTATAAGCCACCCACACATAATATTAGCTGTAAATAAAGTTTACTGTCTGAAATTAGCCAGCCAATTCGAAATATTACTGGTACTCAGTACTTTATCTCATGAAAAACCTTGTCACAAAACAAAATGTCGCTATAACAACAGAAAAAACTGAATGGTATATATGAATCTTCCTATATTCGATTCATTTATCTGTCTTTTCTAGTATGTATATGACAAATTATAATATTTTTTAGTGATACCTGAAGGTAACCCACGTAGAATTTATGAAAGAAGATGTATCCGGAACACCTATACAAAATTTGCTTATCCATTTAATTAACGTATGATTCCCAATAGGAACCTTATGGACCTTTAGGATACCTTATGGACTACAAATCAATGTTGTGTTTTAACATTTTATGAATGAAAAAGAATGAATTATCACAGATATTGTACGCTTAGTTTCAAGTTGTACTACAAGTATGTTAGTAATTCATTTGCGTCACAATGGGGGTATGATAAAGGCAAAAGGAACTGACAGAGGGGAAGGAAAACTGCGAAACATGAAAAAGAGAGAGGAAAATTTGAGGTAATGAATGCTCGAGACGAAGAATACATTCACTAAAAAACTTTGAGGTTTTGAAACACTTTTCTATAATTTGGGAAATTGAAGAACGCTACGTTATCCCGATCACTTTGAAAGGAGATTTGTTTGAATCTCGGCCACATCATCGCTCTCAGGTAATCAGAAAGATGCAGCGTAAATATTATGGCTTTGGGGCGGGTCCTCGGTTATCCTGCCAGGAAATCTCGAAGAACAAAGTGAATAAGGTTATCAGTACTTCTAATCGAATTGAGAAATAACATTAACTGAATAAAACCTCACGTTATAGTTCCAGAGGATAAATGTTATTCTTTCCAATTTCTGCAGCGCTTTATACCTCGAAAAATCACATCTTAAAAAATGTAGTAACTCTTTGGATTTCTATGACTTTTTTTAGTACTCATAGATAGAAATAATGAAAGAGAGGAATGAAGCTAGCTGCAAAATTTCCAGAATTATTCATAATGTGTAGCTTACTTAGAAGGATGTACCAGTATTCACCTTCCAATGATTTTTTTGATGAAGTTTTACTGAACATCTCTCTACATTGAGTTTTAATTGCCATCATCACACCTCTACATAATTCTGTCTGAATCCTTTGACAAGATTAATCTATCCTCTCTGCCTTATATTTCCCTGAAAACTTACTTTATTTTTGGAAATATCATAACTTAACTGTGAATCTCATTATCAAAGGCATCAATGTGTACTAATAATATAAAAGATCCAAGAATGCCACACTGCGGGGTGCCCAAGATTCCTTTAATCGTGTTGGGACTAATATCATGTAGTTCAACCCGGTGCTCTCTGTCGGATAAAGTCCTTTATCTAGTTTATTAAATCTCCAATGATACCCGCAACTCCAAATTTACACATTAATTTATCATAAGAGGCTTTATCCACTGCTTTACAAAACTCTACAAATACGGCGTAAACTTGCCTTTTATTTTCGGTTTGATTACAGAACATTGTGAACAAATTACCTCGACTGAGACCCGCACAATCACGTCTTACGAAAGTCGTGTTGCTATCTGTTTATTAATTTAGAAGTTTTAAATATCGATGATGTATGTCAGTTTCAAATATGTTAATTGTAAGTGGTACTCGAAGCTACATTATTAGATTCTTCTTCTACCAGCTAAATTATTTTTTTCCAATGGTCCGTCATTGTAAGGTAATTTCCGGTAATATCCGTAATAGCTAATCAGGCGGATAATTTCCTTGCATATAAGCTCACGAGATATTTTGCCATGATGTTTTAGCGAACGCTCAGTTTAGTCAAATGCTTTCAGAAAGTGCTTTTATTTACTTCCTACAACTGTAGGTAAAAAAGAGCCAAATTTCGTTAATATAACGTCAAGATCGCAAGAATGGCACTACGCCGATGCCATGTGATGAAGTACGCCTGAGAGAGTCTTTGATTTCATGTTTGTTTGAGGAAAGGGGAAGAACCGACAATTCCAAGAAGGAAAACTGGCCAGCTACTTTGATTCTCCACCACCAATTTTGCAACAATCATCTCGAAGAAAGAGAGAGGCTGCAGAAAAGATATTTAGCTTTTTGCGGTATCTGTTCGGAGAATAGGAGAGACCTTGAAAGGAAAAATAAAATAAATGCACCGAGACTAAATCTCACGAAGGAGCTCGCTTTTCCTAGACCCTTCCTTCTTCACCTTCCCCACCTCTTCATTAAGCCCATTTAAAACCTTCCCGTTTCCTCTCACCAATGTTTCTCAACACTTCCTCACCAGTGTTTTCCCAATATAAGTCACGTTACAAACATCGGTTCTATTTTAAATCTAGAAAACATGTCTTTCTAGCTTGAAGGTACGCGTTAAGTGAGAGCACGTCCTGCCGAAAAAGTGTATGCGGATTTTCGAAAGTTTTTCAAGTGTATAGCATTCTTTCTGAAAGACATTTGTATGTTCATGGAAGTTATTTGTTACGTATTTCGAATTATATTTGAAATATCTACGGTGAAAAATGGATAGTTACAAGATTACATTTTATATATGTATGTATATAGGAGTTAAATTTATCTAGTATGTGACAAGGGATTTTCTGAGAATCAATATTCATAATTGCTTCTGTTCGAGAAAAAACAAAATGACTGTTATTGTTTGGGTTATTAGCAAGTGGAAGAGGCATTAAAAGGGATTGCACGACTTAAAAATCAAAATCAACTAACCGAAAGGCGTGAAGGTGTCAAGGACATCAAAATAGAATGTCATAAATCAAGGAAGTGCACTCAAAACCTCACAATTTTCATTTAAAAACACGCAAACATTCTTGTATTGGTCAAAAAGTATTTCTAGAATATAATTTTGGAAAATTATATCTGCGTTTGCGGTGAACTTTGATAATTAAACTCCTTGACATTTTCAAAACGCTTTTCCACTATTGCTATTCAAGAGTCGCATTCTCTACAAAACTGTTAGGATAAATTACGAGCGAACTATACAAGAAACGTCGGTAACAGATTAGTTATCTCACAGCCAAGTCAATTTGGCTCCGGTAAATATTTTTGATATATTTCCTCTTATAAAGCTGATTACTATGACGTCAGTGACCATTCTTGGCTCTCTCACCTACACTCGTTAACTAATTCTATTTTTATAATACATTTCCATGGATCTGGTTTTATTCCAGCTTTTCACAATGTTCTTATGTCACTTTTGATATTTAAACTTTCCTTATGGACCTTAAAGAATGCGAATTAGTCGAGTAAATGATCAGGTCGCTTATATTCCTCAAATTCTTTCCAGCGCCAAGAATGAGTCCGCTTTACCTCGCTTTAGCATATTACTGCCTTACATGAACTTAAGAGAACAAAAAACTAAAACAAATTCTTGATTACCTTGTTTCTAAGGTTAGAGACTTATTTTATTACCCTAATTTTCTCATTTCAAATTCCCTGAGTCTAAACACTAATCGTTAAAAACCAATTTGATATTTCGTACTTCCTTATTTACTATAGTCATCGAACTACTCATCTTGTAAGATCTTGCAAAATTGTGGATATTATCTCCATGTTCTTAAATTAAAACGCTTTCAATTGAAAGTCTGCAGAAATTACGCAATGATAAGTATATCATAAGAAGTGATAAAGAAAATCCAATAATTCAAGTTCACTTTGAGAATCCTCTGCATACTATTAATAAAGAATAATATTCGACGATTTATTGTTTTCATTTGGATCAGAATATAGAAATTTACTGTGAAAATTGTGAGTTAATTACTTCCTTTTCGAAGAGATTTTTTTTCTCTTTATATTACTAACTGATGCAGCCGTTACTAAGTGGTTCTCCGTAAAGGTAATGAGAGAGAATAACTAATACTCAGTTCCACAAGAATTATTATAATGTTGAGACCGGTTTTAACTGCTTGAATGCCTTGGAAACATAAAGATAGGTGCGGTGAATACTAATTGTAATCCAAATGAAACCATACGATTCCAATTGAAAATAACAGTATTGTATCATAATTTCTTCGTGAGACTTAATATGAAATACTAGATTTTAACTCATGAATTTACTGTGGTATTATAAGATTGTTACACAAACTAAATATCGTCTGTCCCATGACCTTTCCGATATAAATATTCAAAATATAAACAAACAAATCCGATAAAACAATCAAAGGTTGTTTCTGAAGTTAAAATAGATTCTGGATACAATTTTATAATGGTAATGATACATTTTGACATGCGGATTAAAATCGCCTACACTATGAAGATCGTATGCATTCTTATTCCTTAAATTCCTCACGATATGAATGCACTGAAATAAAGAATATAGAAAGATTTTAATTAGTTAAAATTCCTTAACTTTCCCAAGGAATAAACGGATCAGGTGCACCACGCATCATGCAAAGTATATATCATATAAATTCCTTTTCATTATAAATTTTATGTTAAAATTTAATTGAATTTCTGAATTCACTTGAATTGTACTTTTTTTCTTCTAATCCAATCGACAGTTGTTTATTAACATGTTTTTTTCTTGCCGATATTACTTGGTTATAAGCCAGTATGAAACTTATGATTCAAACGAACGAAGGGTAAATTTCAGTGCCAAGACAATAATCGTAGATAATAATGTTCTCTCTCGTAACATTTCCAAATTTCATTTCTCTTAATTATAACACGTTATTACAATACTCCCATATAATTTATCCTCCCTTCTCTAACTAAGACTCTTCTAACTCCTAAGGCAATTTATTCATCATACAAAATAGTGTAATTTAGCCATCCCTTTAAGTAGGACCGGCCATCTAGCAAAGGGAGTCCGGATGCAAAATATCAACCTGGTTCTCTTATCCGCTTCTTCTGTCCATACGTTTTGAGAGTTGTTTATAAATAAACCTTGATATTTGACGTAATAAATTTTCTACGTATAAATTTTCACTCTTATGCAGTACAAGGAAGTTACGTTTTTAGATTGGGGACCTTTAAGATCCGGGGCTGTGGTTAATCCGGGGATGGTGGAGAGAAATAACCTATTAATTTTGCCCGATACTCGTCGAAGGACGGGGGAAAGAACCTCAAAACCTCTCGTAGGCGGTATATCTGTTTTTACCGATGGATATTTTTGTTTGGAATAAAAATTTTTAAAAAAGTAATGCGAAAATGGCACCTACTCTTCCTCATCTCCCCTCGCTGCCCCGCCCAATCCCTACGCAGCTCTTGACCGTAACTCTCCCGGAAAATTCAACACCAGCGGAACTCAAGGCCTAAAACTTCTTACAATCACTTTTCAAGCAAAGGATCACCGTCGTGACCTTCTCGGGATCTATCCAGATTAAAAAAACATACGTAACTTTTTCATTACCAAGGAGGCCGTGAAATGAGTTATGTAACACGGAAGGGTGATAAAAGCATTCACTGACGGAGTAGCATGGTTACAGCATCGTTGAAACATCGGTGAGGTAATTTTTGGAATGTTTAATTTCGGTTTCACAGGGAGATGGGCGTTATTTATCACAGTGGAATGAGTACTAATTGAAGAATAACGTTGATCGAAAACTCTCCTCGGTTCAATTTGAATGAACCCATGGAGAACTTTCCATCTTTCTGGTTTAATTTAACAGCAACTGATTGAAAATGGAAAACATTTTGTGCACTCTCTATCTCAACCCGGAATAATAGATATTCTAATAGAATTCTAAGGCTGATTGGAATCGAAGAATTTGATCGATGGTTTTTCGAAAATACGTTTCAAAATCTAAAAGAATTCAGGAAACGGAGGATATTATTAATATTTTGGATAATAATTCGATAAATATTAAGAGATCGACAACAAAGGAAGAAAATTAATAACTGTGGGGATGAAATTGATTTTCACAAATTGTTCCGAAAAAATGCAGCCAATAAGCATCTTTACTGAAGAAAGAAGTTATCAATCCACTAATCACTATCGAGTGAGCCTTACGGGAGATTTGGGATGTCAATGAAATTATTCATTCAGATATGCGCCTCCTGAAGCACTCAGCTATCAAAAAGTTAATGACGTTAAACAATCCGAATATATAGATTGTAAGACTTAATTTGATAATTTGGAAAAGATGTTTAATTTCTGTTATCACCAAAACAATTTCCAATTCCAATAGAAGTTCCCATTATGGAAGTCATGCATTACCGTTCGAGAATAAAATATTACACCTGATTTACAAGGCAGACAACTGAAATGATTATGTCCTCAAATAAATTATCTATTGTTGAATGCAATAATTTTGACGGTGATATTTTACTCAAACGAAAACTTAATACGAAAATTCATTTATTCTTGCTGTATTCGTTTCTATCATCACTGGTGCCTAAGTTTAGAGAACAGTAAAAAGGCTCCTTGGGCTACAAATAATGTAATTATTACTGTGCTAATAATGTAAGGAATAAGAATTACAGCTCCAAGAATATTTTTGTTTCAGTTATAAGTTGATACAGTGTCACTTTTATGGCGTATTTTTAAGGGTTTCGATATGTTTATGGCCAGCATCCCGGACTTATCAAATCTTCAAGATGTTGGAACCGGAACGTTACCTAAAAGTCTAAGCTAATTTCATATTCTTTCAAGACGCTTTGAGTGTGTGCAGCGTCACAAATTAATAAAAATCGCGATTAAATGATTTTTCATGAAATTTTAAAAATAAATTTTAAATCCCCGTTTCTTCCGTTATATATTTTTCTGGGAGTTTTCCAACCGGACAACTGAAAAATTAATCGGGAGCATACAAAAAAACCGGGCGGATCCCGGTCAAAATAGAACGTATGGTATACAATATATTCAATACAGTATATAACTATACAGTATATTCCTACCGAAGTTTGCTTTTTTCCATTCAGTTATTAAGTGTTTTGATAGAAAATTTAATGAAGCTTTCAAGAATGAGAATGAACTTTTGGTGGCTTGTAAATGGTTGGAAAGACTTCATTTACATGTATATTTCTCTTAAGTTACTTTTATTTCACTTTAGAGAAAGTCTCTTACACTGTTAATTTTTACCACGGTTTCTCCACAACCTCACATGAACCTTTTCTCTAAATATAAGAAGAGACTTTGAAAATTTTTATACTGTATGTATTTTTTATGTAATACATATTGTATGCTTTGCATATATATATATTATACGTGATTTGAAATACTGAGATATTGTGAGTGATGGCGAGTACACCATCAATGCTTCTCCTGAAGCCGTTTTCAGCAAGGCTCTACTAAGTTCCCAGAAGGCTGACTTAGCACTACGACGACACAAAGTACGAGAAAGACTTCGGTTTGAGTCACTTTGTGTCGGTCACCTTCCTTCCAATTCGCGCACCAATTACTCAATCGCGAGAAGATTATGGAGTGCTGCAGGTCAGGGTCAGGCGGAGGACTTAACATTCGCGAAGGGTAGGAAAAATAAAGCTGGCGATCCTTGGCGGTGGACTGTGTATTACCTGTCTCGTATTCCCTCCAGATAATCAGCTATGTAGTCGACGGTGGCTTTACCGAAAGCGCGGAACTGATCTGCGTCCATGTCTGCGGGCAACTGAGGAGAGAGAGAGAGCGTACTGTCCTCTTGAGCACCGCTCCAAAAGTGCTATTCAAATAGACGCGGCCGGAGTATTGAAGCCGCGGGATCTTGGGGGAGAGGAGAGGGGTCAAAGCGACGGAAGGAGGGAGAGTGCAATGGGAGAGAGAGGAAGTGGGGGCGGATGAAGATCGGAAAAACCCGAGGAAAATTTTTTCTCTGGAAATCAGCTGCGCTAGGAGTGTTGATATTTACAGCGCGATCGGCTCTTATACAATCCCTCTGACGGAGTGTAACCTTTATCGGTTCAAGCTAGGAATCGGTCTTTAACGAAAATATTGTTCGGATTGTTGCCGATTTAAAGGTTAAGAGTACCATTACCACAAAAACTTTTTTTACTAAAAGACCTAGGTTTGGTTACTGAGTAACATCTTCAGGTGTTGATGATGTTACTCCGTAACGAAACCTAGGGCTTTGAATAAAAAAGTTTCTGTGAACTCTACCAAGTGATGTGATCGTGAAGGAACTCCACCTAAATCTGTCATGTTCGTAAGAAAGGATAACCTGGGGTGACTCGGAAGACCTTTTCCTTTGGTCCCTAATTATTATTCTACTCCGATACTGGACCCCTTCAGTCGGAAGTAAGTAGAACACTTGCTTTAGGGACAACTGAATTTTGCGGTTGTCAAAGATAATTTTTCTTAAATTTGATGCAACTGACAAACAATCTTCAACGATTAGCATAGTAGAGTTAAAAAGTTTGCTACATCAATTCCTTAGGGATGTCTTGCTAATAATTATTTTATTCATATACGCAATAAGGGGGGGGAAATGCTATTTGCTTCCTGGCGACTAATAGTCTGAAGCGGGACTTGATTGTATAACATAACATCGTTGGGTACTCAACTTTCTAAATTAATGAGTTTTTTCCTCCGTCATACTATTCCGCGTATTATCTCTCGGATTCTCGGTTTTTTTAAAGATTTATTTCCTGCGGATAAGTGAAATACTTTTATTACCCATGACTATCACTTTGATAAATCATGATCAAGATTTCAAACAATGAGAAATATTTCTACTCACTATGAACGCTATAAACGGGATGGGACGAAAAGAAGGACCTGGATTCTTAATCCGGCATTCGAAATTCGTTCTTCATTCTTCGTTATCTAAAAGATGAAAAGAAATCGAAAATTCGTTTCGAGCAAAACCTGAGCTTCGGAGAGGTTTACTGCGTGAGTGAGGAGCGCTTTTATGCAATATTTAACTCTGGCGTCCCAAAAATGCAAAAAGAGAAGGAATTCCTAGAAATAGAGGAGAAATTAATTTATTTCGTAAAAGAAAAAATACAATATTTGTTTAGTGTTATTTATTTTAGATCGTAGTGATAACAAATATTTGAAAAACGACCGTGGTGACATAGGAGAGCATGATGAGGCATTTTTATGGCGGGCACAACCTGCACTCCGGATCCCGTCGACCCTGACTTCGGAAGTCAAAAACATTAAAATCGTTGCAGGTGAAATGTGTTTTTGCTGAGTCACTATAGTGCGACTGGTTTTGTAATCTTTTATTTTGAACATTCGCAGAAACATGCAAAAAATCAATTATATAATGGCAACTCCAGTTCACGAAGAAAAATCGACATCTTCCGTTAAAACAAAAATTCGAATTTGCCGCTTTTATCAGAGAAGACCAATTACCTTGTCTATACACTTGAATTTCCATTACCGTATGAATTTATAATAGCTATGTCTAGTAGTAAGGAACATAAGAAATTTTTAACGATTAATAGATTTACAGGCGATGCCAGCTCTATTTTGAAATGGTAATTACAGTATTTTGATATTCAATCCCATAAAATGTGATCCATTATGCGAATCAATGTTTTTTATGTGAAGCTTAAAGGTCATACTTCCTTATGTAACGTTGAGAGAGGAAAACAAAGGTTTAATGAACCAGCTTCAACTTACATAAGGCAGCATTTCATAAATATTTTAAATAACATTCCCAAAATTCGGTAAAAATTCCTCTCTGCTCCAGTTCCTCCGTGTTTACAAAACTTCAATCAGAAAAGAGACATTCCAGCTAAAGCACCTATAACAGAACGTATTAAAACGATTGATGAGAATTCCGTCGTCTTCAAGGACTTTCATACGAAATCAATTTCCGGAGATGAGGAAGCTTCCTCAAATAAGCAGGATGTTGAACGAATCTTAATGGAAAGAATTGCTAGTACGATAAAAGACATCTATTCTTTGGGTACTTTAGACACTTCAGTATATGAAGTTCACCCTAAGTTTAGATGATAATCGATATGCAAGGAAGTGATTATGCTATGGTTATCAAGGTGTGCGCGACTTAAAAATGTAATAAACCATTTGGCTGAAAAGTTACTCGGTGAAATGACAGTTTATCTTCATTGGATGTAGCTGAGTATGAGATAAGAGTACTTCATCACGACGGTATCCTTAATTTGACTACAAATATAAATGTTCACAGTTATGTTCTTCGAATTTCACCAGAATTAGAGTTACATAGTAATTCTTCATTCATGCTCGATCATCAATGGCTTCATTTACTAAATTTTATTACAGAGAATCATCAATTGTAAACACCGGGTGTCAATCTCTAAATGTGTGTGATACCAAGGTGTGATACCAATTTGTGTGGATATCTTTAAGGATGAATGAAAAATTCTTTTAAAGCAGATAACCAACAAGCTTTTGATGAACCCAAACCGGTACATTATGCGAAGAGAATTTTTTCAGAAATATCACAAATAATCCCGAAAATTATTTACGCTAACTGAATAAACCTATAAACTTTGTTCGTGGATGCTTTTTGCATGATTCCGAACTAAATGTTGGTCAAGCTATTTATACTCCTCAGTGGTCTTATAAACAGCAATGAAAGTGATTAAGGGTAAGTTCCGAATGTATTTTTGGTTGATGTTAACTTTCGAACGGTGACCATCAAGAATTAATTACCTCTTGGGTTCAACGAGCAGAATTTTCCTTGCCGGAAAATTTCCCCCTTTCACCTATCTATCCAGGAAATTCGCCCGGTATTCCAGGATGAACGAATCAGAATGGATTTGGGAAATAAGGAAAAGTATTTAGGTTTGAGTCAAAGAGGGTAATTTAGGTTCCGATGGCGGATTTCCTGGATATGATCAGGCGGATATTTTATGAAGGCCTTGAACTCCTTTAAGACCTTGAAATCCTCGGAGGCCATGGGGTTCTTCTGGATTTGTATTTATCTTTGACAATTTATTAATAAATCACCTGTTGAACCTTCTACCACTTTCCGCAACGCACATGCATTGCACTGAATCTTCACTTTAGGTTTCGACTTTTGAGGAAAATTTTCCAATCGAAAGATGATAAATAATGCTATCTCAAAATATCACATTTATTTATCAAAGATTCACATACAGCGGTGCCGCCAGTTTAAATTGAATTCCAAAAAAAAAAATAAAACTAAATATATATAACAATATGAAATAGGAAAATCAACAAATAAAAATAAGACAAAAATATATACACAAATACGAACTAAGGAAATTATTTACAAGGATCTTTATGCAAGCATTCTTTCAAGAATGCATCAAGTGAAAGTATAAATTTCTGTATACATATATAATGAATAACAGTAACTGTAATTTCAAAGTAACCATAGACCGTGTGAAGGAGTTTTCCGCTTGGTATAACCGAGGCAGAAGACAATTATCCATTAATTATTTATTATAAATATGCTACGAGTCAATGAAATGCAGAATAATTACGCTCTCTCCATTAGCAAACTCTTTAAAAATCGTTAGTCATCGCGTGCATATCGAGAGAGTACAACCTCAGATATTCAGATTTCCGCAACGTGCACTCTTCGCTGCAGGATCAAGATATGATTCGCCTTAGAGTACCCATAAGAGCGGTGATAAGCGGTCATTCACTTATAGTACTGTTTGCCGTATAAAGTACTTCCTTTTTAATCCTTTAATCCTCCTTAGCGGCTAAATATTAAGCCGCGTCTTTTTATTTCTTTTCCCATATACAAGTAAGACATATTTTTGAAGATAGGTCGCGAATTTTTTAAAATAATTACTGATTAATTCCAAATTGTAACGATACACAATATTAAACTAAGTAAGTGGTCATTTAGTGACGGAGGCTAAATATTTATCTATCAACTATCTAAAAAAAAAAAAGATTGGGAAAGCCAGTTGTGGTTTAATAGTTAAACCTTGCTTATTATTAGAAGATAACCTGCCAGATATCCCCAACTATCAGTGTGTAGTAGAGAAAATTACCGTCGGCATGTACCAGATTGATACATAGATTACACATATACATAAATTGTTAAGATATTGATATACAGATCCTGCATTGACGAGGCTAGGCCCCTGTGGGCCGCTTTTCTATCTAATGTTGAATCTCGTTTTAGTATTTACAAAGATTCCTGAAGAAAGAGAGAGAGTACGGATTGGGAAAAATTCTTTGCAACTGAAGGTAGACTAAGAAAAATTCTTCGAAAATACTATCAACAGAAGTTTGGGAAAGAACACAAATAAAGTTGACCCAGAATATTTTTTCTAATAATTAGGCAAGTAATTTATCTCAAGTCCAATAGGAGAATTGTATTTCGGTTTAGAATATTTTATAGACACCCTTATCTAATCTTAAATAACACAACAGCTCAAAAGCAGAAGGTCCTATAATTAACATCTCCAAACTTTAAGGATTTTAACTTAGCAACACAGCTTTCCCACTTGTTACAAGTTCGATTTAAGCCCTTCGGAGAAAAAATAATGAGAAAATACACACAAGTAAAAGCCGTTTTTCTTTGATGCTATTCTTACGATGATTTGGAAAACATTCCCTTCAGTCACTCTCGCTTGCCGTACGCTTACATGTGTGTACGTGACTACGCTTAGAAAACCGCCGAACCGCTTTCAAGAAATCCTTGGTTAACGGTACTCTAGAGATCACAATAAATCAAAATAAATAAAGTGTCTATTTTCGAGAAGCAACTATTGAAAGTCTAAAATCCATGACAATAACGATGTTAAATATTATCCTGCATGTTAATTTCCATATAAACCCTAAATATCGATGAATTTTGAGTATGCATATTAATTTCAACTGTGGATTTCTTGCCAAACAGAAGCAATGATTTATATTTCTCATCAGCATGTATATAGCAATTTTTCTCGTAAAGGAAATGGAAATTCAAGGGCTGAATTATTGTTAGAAAATGACATTATTATTCTTAGAAAATGGCATTATTGTTTAATAAGCTATTATTAATCAACGAATAAATGATCAAAATTCCAGTGGCTAAAACTTACAAAGAATATGAAGAAGTTGTGATTAGAACAGAAAAAATACAATGTACTTATCATACTTGAGTATTTGATACATACTTGAGTCATCTAACTCACTACCTATACCGTCCTTCATTTAATACAACATCTTTCGCCTTTGACTTCCTCTCTGTCTTTTCTCCCACATTCTAGTGACTTTCATTAACAACCCTCCTCTCTCAATATTTGACTCACTCATCTCTTCTGCATATGCTTCACTTCACCAATCAAAACCCTTTCATTTCCACCTGTTTTCGCACTTCCTCGTTTGTTTTTCTCTCAACTCAACTTCCTTTTTCCATTTTACATCTTACTCGGTGGTGAGAGTCGATCGGTCCGTACCGGTTCTCGTAAACCTATTCCTAAAATATCCCGAGTTTTTCGAACCGGTTCGAACATATTCTACCTCGTATGAACTCTGCAGGATTTATAAATCCTGCAGAGTTCATACGAGGTAGAATATGTTCGTGAAGTTACTACAATCTGCTCATGACGGCAAAAATATAATTTCAGAGTAGCTTTGTGAAAAGTTTTATTCCTATTCGGTCATAAAGAAATTTTTAAATTACGATGATGAAGAAATGTATGAACAGCTGTATTTGGAGCTCTCACTCAGCCAAGAAATAAATTTTATTACACATTACCGCAGTGCGTGGTTGATTAAGTAGCTAAAGAACCGGTTCCTAAAATGTTTGAATTCCACCACTTACCACACCCACGTCTCGGAAGTCTAGAATCATTTGTCTTCTTTTCCTAGGTTCTATGTATCACATCCTTATAGCAAAACACTCTAAACCAAGTCATGCAAAAATATAGAACAAGCAAGAATATCTCAAACCAATGAATTATAAGAAAAACCTAAGGGAACTACGCTGTGTGAATTGCTAATGCCTGATCTATTCAGCAAAGTATACAAACGTTAGGAAATTTCAGAAATAAATATGGGGAATTATATAGGAAAATAATTTTTATTTAAGTATGCTGTAAAGAATATCGCCGAAATTTTTGGAATAGAATTAAGGGCTAACGTGTTGCTGCATATTTTACCATTATCATTTTAGAGTAAAAATTTAATTAAGATGTTGACTAGTAACACTTTTATTGTCGATATCCTATGCATAAATATCAAACATTGATCCTGATAGTTTTTCGACTTTAGATTCAAAATATCTAATGATAGCGATTTAGATAGAATGTCTAACGATTGCTGTGGAATTATATGTTGCTCTAGTTTGAGATTTTCATTTCTCAAAGAGACAAATCAAGTGGTTTTCCCAGCAAGAGAATTCTTTTTTTTATAAAAATTGTGTCTCAGATTTCTTGAATACTAGGGACAGCTTAAAATATGAATTAGTGGCTCAAAAAATAATACTAAGCTCTTGCAAAAAAATTAAGTTAACAAATTCATAAGGTCACGTAGTTTCTGAATACTTTGCCGATTTGGCTGCTTTCTGTATTTCAGGACTAATTAGATGACAATGAAAGACAATATTGTAATTTTTAAAGGTTGATTGGATATTCTATAAAGTAAATGCTACTTTGGGTGAAACATTACTGCACTTGAAATAGCATTGGTTTTTATACAGTACTTTGTTAATTTATAAAAATACTGCTCTTAATTAAAAGCTAGTGGATAATTACCATTGTAAATATCATCCATTCCTTCTTTATTATCTTTGGATTTCCATTTTTGTATAGATTTTGTTCGTAAAGAAAGTGCTTAGAAATGAGAAATTAAAACATATTAAATGCTTGATTCCTATTGAATTTGTTTTTAGGAAGATTAACTTTTTACCTACTGGAATATAATCAGCAATGTAATGATCTGAATAAGTTTCATTGATCATCTTACTCAAAGTAGAGTATCTGAGTATCTTTTTATGATTCAAATAAGAATTCAAATACCTGAAATTTTACATAAATTAATTCTTTAACATATTTTCTCTGAAAGTTGAGTGTAAGTTTTCACATAGTTGTTAAGTGCTTTCTAAGCTAATTCTAGTGAATGAATTCTATTTAAAAATAGCATTTTATGCATGCTCTCCAAAAGAAACATGACGTAATGTTTTTAATAGCAGCATTTATTTGTATAACTTCTCAATAATTTTATTATAAGTGAAGATGTACAAGTCATTGATTTTTTCAATATTGGTCCAATTTTGAGATATTAGAAGGTTAGCTGGAGTCAATGTCTCATTCTTAAAAAATTATATATTAAGGCTTATTTCTAACATTTTACCTGTACTGTGACAAGGAATCACATTCACCACAGCCTGTATATCTATTGTTAAGACAATTATATTTTACCTCTCTTATGTTTGAGACAGATGTAGCTATCCTAATTATAGTACCCATTTAGTACTTATATATCATTGATATGTCAATTGTGAAACCCATTTTTCAAACTGCGATAATAAATGCCACTAAAAATACTTGAAATCAGTAGAAGCTTCTCACAATTGGCTGACAAGTTAAATTCATTCTTGGTGAAAGAGGTTCCTCTTTTCATTTTCAGTTGGAAATTTAATTTTCATGATTCTCTTTAGATAAATACCTCAATTCTAGAAAAATGTAATCCTCTTTTCAAAATATTTCCTTTATTAAGATTCTTTATCCTTTTTACATGTTATTAGATGAAAGAATTCAACATGAATTTTTGCAAATATGAATAATCAATATTCTCCCTCTATGTAAAGAGTGTATACTGAAAGAAATGGTTCCCACAGCATACTTTAGATATCAACTATTGTGTTCATGTATGAAACACAAGTCAATTGCATTATGGATTCTAATTCCATATACCTAGTAAACTTAGGTAAAGTATTCAATTAAAGATTATTTTAATTTTGATAGGCCCAAGGTTTAGCAGATGATTTCCTCTCTTTAAAGTCATAATTCAACATACTAAAAGCAGATTAGGTGAGATATTACAATTCTTTCATTTTAGGTTTGGAGTCATCACCAAGATGTTGGAACTTAAAACCACAACATCCAATATTCTTATATCATTATTGCTTCTTTCCATTTTTGATACAGGATATGATATAAATCATATATCATCATATGAATGTATCTCTTCATAAGCCATTCCTATAATCTCTAGTTCCACTCTCTAGTTTGATATTATTTCCATAATTCTTTCTCTTCTTTATGGTTAAATACTATTGACCTACTAAGATTCTGGAAAACTATGCCCTATAACTATCACCTTAATAAAGGAATGGCTTACATAAAAATAGTTGATTATTCTAAAATACCATATGGATGGCCATTTACATTCAAGAATGTTAAGAGATACCACAATGCCAAGTGAAATTTGATCTTCATTAAACTAATTTAGCCATACTTCTTGAGTGGATATTAAACTGATTTCCTTCACCTACAATATACCCAGGATTTTCTCTTCAACTTTGAAATCTTACATCCTTTTGTTAATGCAAAATATTGCATGATTCTGAAGTATCTTGTGCCCTCTATTATTTAGTCTATGAGCTCATACATGGAAAACATTATAATTAAGAAAGTTTATTTTATAATTTGGTAAGTCATGTTCTATCTTTATCATGGGCAGAAGGAATTCAAGTTTGTTGCTTAATTCATAATATAAATGCAGACATTCTTTCCAAGAATAATCACTTCCCCCTCTTTGAATGAAGTTCTAGCTGCCTGTAGTCCAGCCACAAATAGTTAAGGCCGGATGACCTCTTAGACGAAGTCACATTGTTTTATATGGAACGCCATGATCAACTATGTGAAGAAGATAATATCTTGCATTTACTTACTGGATTGTTGCAAAAAAAATATCACCCTCTGATATAGACCTGCGAGTCTTACAAGAAGGGAAGGGTCGCATAGATATTGCAGAAGATAATCGCGAGTAGCATTATTCTCTAAGTTATTTTTATTAGCATTATTTATTATGTTAATTAAGTTATATTATATTGTTACTTAATTTACATTATAATTATATTAAGTTATTTTTATTAGCATTAGTTATTATTTGCATTATTTTTTAAGTTAGTTATTTTTTTTGAATATCTTGATTTTGGGAAAATCGGGTTATTTTAAAAACTTATTAGGAATATTTATTTACAATTAAAACACTGATAAATAATTACTTTTATACCTTAAAATTTTCAGAGATTTGTTTGATTGTGAATTAAATATAAGGTCGATTTTCGAAAAAAGTCTCTCAAACCATCGTTAGTAACTTAAGAACGTTCTTTTGCGTGCGAAATGTTTATACTGTACATACCAGCGTAACACCTTTCAGGAGCCTTGTTTTTAATATTAACATCAATCTCAATTTAAAAAAATATTATCAATATTTTAAACGAGTGTAATATCCTAAACGTAGGGAAAATTCAATGAGACCGCATGTGTCTAGCTGGCCATACCTTGTGCGGGCTTGCCCTAATAAATTCACACGAGTTGATATTCATGTCATCCCCTTCTGCTGCATGATAAAAGGTACTAATCATTGTTAATATATCCCTTGCGGTCAGACCCTCTCAATTCAAAGAAGAGATTATGAAAAGTGGACATATTAAAGTTCACATTTTCCACTTAAAGTTAAATTACTGCACGCATGGGTGGAGTCGAGCGAAGGTGATCATTCATCTTTTTCATGACTTATGGAGAGCAAAATGACGTACTAAACCAACCGAAAGAAAACAAAAAATTTTAATTGTTCTTCGTTATTATGAGTGATTCAATCGTTGAGAAGTAACATTATGCAGTTATAGGATCTGGTGTATAAACCGAACTCAATCAAGAGAATAAATCTTCCGCGATCGTATCTCCCAAAGAATTTTCTTAACTCGCTTCCTTCTGACCGTGAAAGCTCAAGCCTGTCGATTAGCGAAAATTGCTAATTTTTAATTTCATTGCTACCTAGTTTTAATGTCAACGTTGAAAGTTGAAACCAAATGTATTCGTAACTCCTCTTTGAACGGTTTTGACTGAACTCCCTCAACTATTCTAATTTATTTAAGACTAATTGTAATTGGAAGAAAAACTGTCGGGAACTACTAGCGCAGGTACACTTAATGCTGCAGTCCCATATTTTGCTTTCTCACTAGAAAAATACCGAAGGGGTTCTAGTTTGCATTGAATCCGTATGGATGAGAAATTTTATTTATAAATGTTTTGAATCTTCATTGTGATTAAAATTTTCCACTTTACCTCAATTGGTATAATTTATCCCTGTTCTCCGAGCACTGTAGAACTCGACCACCTCCCATTGCTACGTCAATTCTTAAACGTTTTTTGCGTAACGATTACGTGGTAAGATCTTCGGAATAACGTTGAATGAACACGTGAGTTTCAGGGCAACGCATTTATATACATTCCAGGCAACCCGCCAATAGATATTATCTCTCAGCTGTTCTTCAAGATTCCATTATGTTCAGGTGATGTATTGTCTCTCAATATATAAGTTAATCCCTTGAAGTCCGACCTGTTTTTCAAGTAATCATTTGTTACGTTAGCGAAAGGAAAAAGAGACGTAACACATTAATGCTAGTCAGAGGTACACCAATTAATTTGCGATCTGAATAACGTTTGCATGATAACATCATTTGATTCAATAGTTCGCACCATTCTCGAATTACCAGGAAGTGAAAGAAAGATTTCCAGAAGTAGAATCTAAATTCCGAGAGAATGATCTTAGGCTTTCCTGGTGGATTGATTGCAAAAAGGTTTCACGGGTTACCAACCAGGTTAAAAGAGGTGACATTGCTGTCGCCAAATAAATTATTAAAGGAAAAATAATAAGGAATCTTATCGACAGTTGTACAGAATAGATTAGAAAGGTCTGACTGGTACTTTTACGAACAGAGCCAAAAACTCTAAGTGACGTTAACCGCACAAGTCAAGAAAGACCTTAAGAAAATGAGCGTGACGGGAAAAAGATTGAAAATCGAAATGAGCGGGAAAAGTTTTATAGCTTTCAGGGTTTCCAAGGAGATGATAAGAAGAAAATCAGTGGAATTAGTGTAGAAGGAGTAAAAGAGTAAGAGAGGAACGATGAAAAAAGCACTGTATAAAGAAGCAAGAAGAACATAAAGGAGGGAGGGCGGTATATAATGTTAAGGAGTTTTCCTTGGAATATAAGTGAGAAAAATTTTGAAGAGAGAGGATGACTCCGATAGCTTACTTGAATAGTAAATATTAATTAATTTCAATAAAATAATATCAATTATTTTAAAATAGAGTCAGAAAGATGTGAGAGTGACGAGGAAATTTCCATTAATAACTCTTTTAATGTTAATTCTACTTCCCGTGAAGTGTCACGATTATGATACTCCTTCTCCTTGATAAAGAATTATACTATGAATTAACTTACTTGAAGAAGCCATTTGTTCATAATTCTATAATAACAGCATAATCAGAGGCAAAAATTTCATTGCGTTTATTTTATAGAAAAAGAAAACAAGAAGGAATCGTTTACTGATCGCAGAATTTACTGGCGCGGAACATTTTAAATAGCAAATCTTTGTGAAAAGATTTGCTATTTAAAATTTTCTACGGCAAGGAACTAGATAACTTTCTTTTCATTTAATAGGGAAACATTTCATCGAAGCCGTTCTCATTGATCGAGGAATTTGATAAATATTTTAGGAACCTCTATAATTCTTACAATTAGTGACTATTCATAAAATATAGGTATCATTTGACGAAAGAATGAACGAGGTAGGACTGAGAGGATAGGTGAAAACGTAGGCGGAAGTTATTTAATTTTATTCACTATGTAGAGGTTAAGAAACTTTCCTTTTCCTTGGAGTTTATCTCGGGTTTCCTCGTTAACCTGTAAAATTACCCTTACCATCTTCCGTTGTATATATGAATAGCCTGAAGCACTCATTCAAATAGAGTCTTCAGATAAATTTTGCCAATCTCCTCTGAAAAGTGAAACAATCATGCAAGACCAGATTATAATAAAATACATTTCCGGAAAAATCAATGAAGTCGAATGATTAATTCCGTTTTCAAGAAAGTCAAGAAAAAGGGTTGGATAAAGGAGGCCGATGAATATCGAAGTATAAGGGAGACGAAATTCTTAAAAAGAAATCAAAGTTTAAAGAGTTAATCAAATAAGATATTCGACCTACTATAAGCAAATGTAAAGCTCTGAGAAGGGAAATCCGCGATCGAACTTGGCACACCTGTTAGCTTACAAAGCAAAACATCCTGTACTGGAGCGGAAAGACGTCATCCCCTGGCCGAAGGTCAAAATCTCTTCCAAGGTTACTTCACTACTTTTTCCTTATCATTTCGCGGGAAAAAATTGATCACCAACGAAATTATTTAACATCGGTAGGGTTTTTTTATTGGATCATGGGATACTTATATCATTGTATTTTTATTATCTTCGGTAAAATACTTCTTGGATCTTTAAAAAAAGGTCTGCAGGAGTAATTTATATTCACTCTATAAAGCTTCCCTTCGACTTAAAACGTCAATTGAATGAAATAGCATTTAAAAAGAAACCATACACGGATTTCTCGACTTTTTGATATTGACAACTATTGTTCGTCGTTTCGTTCTAGGTAGCATAGCAATAACTATAACATAGTATAATAACTCAGCAAAGTTCCATAGAAGTTTTTTAATCCTATCGGTATCGAACAACATGCTCATCATCAGGACCTGATGTAATGTGGGAAGCTTTAATATTATGGAACTCCTGTAAGGGAGTTACACGAAGTTAAGGCTTCTACGGCTGAATTTATTCGTTTCATTTTATGAAAAGTGACTTCCCGTATGTGAAAAAAGGCCTAATATAATCATTGGTTGGAGAATTTCAATTGGTTTTTGTAAAATAATCTGCTCAATGCAAGATAGCATAGTGCTGGCTAAGTGTTATATACTTATTTTAAATACGTGCTTATTCGTTAGAAGGAAAGAAAGATTTTTAGATCGAGAAAACAATGGATCTTGGCAGTCGGTAGCAAACGAATTAAAAGGAAGTTGATCAAATATTTTTTCGCATTAACAAACAATCTTGTATACCCAGAGTTGCAATGGAATAACAACTATGCATTTTCATTTACAATCTCTATATGAATACTTGATGATTGGTATTAAGATTATATTTTCAAAACATTACAGCATGCATACCTTTAAATTATAATAATGAATTATATGGACTATTCCTAAAATTGGTGGTTATATTAAAATTAATTTTTGTGTAAAATAATTCACACTTACATTGATATTATTATCAGTGACGGAGGTGAGTTATTTTAAATAATAAAGCAAATATTTTTAAGAAAATGTCATTAAATTTAAAGCAATACTTGAATGAATTCTGTGACAATTTAAGCTTATCACCATCAGTCATCAAATATTTTCATGGGCATTATAGATGAAAATTGATTTTTTGGAATTTAACTCCATTGCACATCAATAAGAATATAGTGGCAAAGTTTTCGAAAATATTTGAATAAAGAAAATAATTTAAAATCTTACATCTTCATGAGCGGACGGATATCAAGAGATTACCAGGAAATATATACACACACAGATGGCTTAACCCAGATGAGCGGAAGGGTCTTTTCGAGTATTATAAACGGCCCTTCTTTCTAATGACTATAACTCCTTGAAAGGATAAAATAAGAGGTTCAATTATAATTTCTGAAAATGTAGCAAAAAAGGAAAATTGCATATCCGATTTTTTATGCATTTACATAAGATATTCTTCGAGGAAATTCGCTATCCGGTAATTGCTTGTCGGTCTGAACTATTTTCCACTTAAGCGTATAGGCTATAAGAATACTTTCTCAAGATAACGCTTAAAGTCAATTACCACATTCCGAATGCCTACTCTGTACAGGCAAAAACAGAGAGAATAGAGGAATTTGAGAGTTTCTCACGGTCTATTACATTTAGCCTCTACTGAAAGCAGCAGTAAAAAGTTAATCAACGACTCAAGGCCTCACGCGGAGTACTCGTGGAACTATTGTCACCTCTTTCACCAAAGATGAAGGGCAGGAAGTAATCTGTAAGAGTCGCTTCTGGACCTGCAAGTTCTCATGTTTCCGCTTCACTGCAGTAACGCAACAACTATTAATTAATGTGACGCGAGCTCTCATTTTTTTGTCGAGCTCCACTCACATTTCTTGCGTAATCTCAGTGTCACCTTTTTCTTCACCCATTAGTATCAATGCAATATATTCTCATCGAAGGAATTTTTATCTTCCGATTCGAAAAGTTGGCAGAAAAAATTCATTCCTACAGAGGAGTGAAGAAACCTCCCACATCATGGATCAATGCGGTATTATTCTCTGTTTGATCTTCGGAAGTAAATAGGAGCGCCAGCGTCAGTACACAATGAAACTTGATGGTAAAGTCCCCTTAATTGCTGTGATATGTTTGATTTAGAGCACTGTTAAAATAGCTAAGTGTTCACCGTATGCAACCGGAAGGGAGTAAAATGGCAGTAGATGAAGTGTGAAACAAACACGTCGCTTTCCGATGCTATGATTGATGAGATCGGCAGTTGGATTAAAAACGGCCCCAGAGAGGGTTCTTCATATACCGCCAGAGTTAATACATATTTGTTCTGAATTATTTCGTGCCACCGCTTTCTTTTCTCCTCCATCGTCACCCTCAAATCCTATTTACACTTAAGTCTTCCTTTTGTAATCATCCCTTTAAAGCATTACTCGTTGCCGCGCCCTATCCACTTTTTGCCCACTGCGCTCTTGACCATGACTGACTATAAAACTTACATTTCCCCTCATCTGAGCAATCCCAAGGCCAGTTACTCGTTTCCACTGCCTTTCAAACCCAGCATCACTCTTCAGAACATTTCTCGATCATCCAAACTTGAAATATGACGTGGTGTTTTCATTACCAAGGAGACGAGGAATGGAGTTACCTAACGAGGAAACAAAAGCAACGCAATTATGTCCTCGAAGGATTCAGATCACCGATTTTAACGAGGAAAGTGATTTGAGTTAAAAGTACGAACTGGAGATGTCGTAGAAAAATATGGCATGGAGCCACAAAAACAAAATGAAAACGTCCCTGCTTTGCGTACGATCGTCTCCGGTGAAACTTGTGTCAGCGAAATGATAATATGAACACGGAGTCCATAGATGCAGCCTGAACTCGAATATATAGTTGTAGAAATAATTTAGAAGAAACATCCGCAAAGTATTGTGAGGTTAATGATAATTTTCTCCGTGAAATTAAAAGAAAATTTTTGAAAAATGGATAAGAGAAATTCACCTTTAGTTATAACATACAAGAATATTTAGACATTGAAGTCATGTAACGAAAATTCAGAGAATTACAAAGGATACACTCCATATATGCATTTTTCGTTCACTACAATTCTATTGTTTCCACCAACTCAGTGATAGAGGTGTGGTTAAAGATAGGGTTCAACTTTCCCTTTTGCGATACACATCAGTCCGCTCTGCTTCTTGCTACGACACTCTTCGCTTTGAATCGAAACGTGAAGTACGAATAATTAAACAGTGGAAGTAAATCCCCACAGTCTACTACAGTGAATCTTTGCAAGTTTGTGACCATTGTGGCCATTGGTTTTCCCTCGGATCAAATTTAGACCGTAACCGAGGTAAGTGAATCATCGGGTCATTGTTGAGTTAGAGGCGCCCTAAATATAGTTCTTGTATTGGCATTGGGGCGATCTGTAGTAAGGAAGTGGAGAATAAAATTACATTACATTTACCTAGAACTTAACCTGGTTTTCTGCATCGCATCTACTATAATTTCCATAATTTATCGTTCTGCAATTTTTCGGAGCATCATAGACCGCTAACAGTTGAATTTGATGTCAAAATATTAGGGAAAATCGGAGTATTGCTTTAATCGGAGCTTTCGCGATTTTACTGTCTCAATTCGTCCATAAAAATTTGTTTCTTGAAACCCACCTAAATTTTGGCCAACGTTAGGGTATTCAAGAACTAAAAATAGTAGGGAAAATTAGTATATTTAAAACTTGAAACGGTAGATGGGAAACTTTAAGAAATGCAAGAAACTGCCTTGATCTTCCCATCATTGAACCTGGCGAGGCTGTTAATAGATAAAAAAGTACGTTTAATCATGCATCACCTTATTTTTTTATTTCAAAGTTTTATTTCATGTTCTCTAAAGGAGAGATGGAAATATTTGTATAACACAGAACGTTTTTTCTAAGACAATTTATCATACACGGTGGTAACAAATAAATGTCATAGAAAACTATGTATATGTTGCAGCGAGAGACGAGTGTTTCTAATAACAAACTTCCCATTAACTTGACTATAGTTACATAAAGAAAGCCGAAGAGAGTATCCTAATTTTTGCGGATGATCTATTCCGATGACGAATAATTTCTTAGCAATCGTTTATTTTTATTGAATGGTCATCAGATTCTGAGAGCTAAAATTTAGTTCCTACCTAAGTTGGATATATACGCTACAATCATAATCTACTATCACAGCGCATGATGTTATTAAGACAGGTTAAAAAGCTAAAAAATCAAGAAAAATGGAATGAATGAATGGTAGATGACGACAGAAGACCTCGAGAAGGGCAACCAATGCGTACACGAAAATTAAAAAACTTTAATGATGTCTGAAGGAGACGTTTTCCGATCGTAAAACTCGCACCACGTGGAGTTCAGCCTTCAAAGTTTCCTTTGAGATCTTTTTGGGTGGAATCAGTCTCCAAAATTCAAGTTCGAGATATATTTCCAGTTGCTGCAATCCAGTATGCACAGTTTTATTGATTTCTATAAAAAGGCTGTTCTAATTTGGTTGTCAAGGTGAATCATTACGAATCACACTCGCGACAGAGAGTAAGGGGATATGAAAGGCCGGTATTACGCAGAGCTCTCTCGATTTTCATTTCGTTTCCAATACTTCTCGAGGACAAGGACAAGGAAAATTTGTAGCATTGCCTGGCAACTGCTTTATCTGGGGTTCAGATCACATATAAGGAGGACAATTATTTTGAGATTTATTTACTTTCACTTTCCTCAGATTTTCAAAAATTCTCCGGTATTGGAAATATTTTCTCACATCTACTGCGTTTTACTATATGTTAAAAGTCTGAATTCATCCAGAGGAAAATTTTATTTTTATTTTTTACTTGTTAAAATGGAGGCGAGTAAAAATGAAATTGGCAATAAAATATCATAAACTGCAAATAAAATAAATAACACAACGAATAAACTTAATTCATTGCTTCAGTTGAATTAAATGACTCAGAGGGATTCAGTTGATAAACTGAAGTGGTGAGTATGTAGATATGAAGATACAGGTGGACAGACATGAAATAGACAAATAGTGAAATAAAAGATTCGATAATGAGCAATACAGTATATATAAGTATTGACTCACAATAGGTAACATTTCCGCAAGTTATTTATCTCTAATTTCATGAGCGGTCATGGATTTTAAACATCAAATTTTAATGACATTTGATTTTATCTATCTATCTCTTATTTTATAAATTTGATAAATTTAGAAAAAATTATGTTCAGATTACGCATTCCGATTCATTCCGTAATTTCATGACTAATTTCGGATTATAAAGCGATAATTCGGGAATGACAGCACATGATTTACTAGCAAAGAAAAATTCTTGATTATAAAATTTTAACGATAAGGCATTCTACTCGTAAAAGATCGATATGAACTACTAAAACATTTTAATTAAGTAATTAATCATCTAAAATCCTGAGGATATGGAGTTTTGTGGTCGAATGACTTTTGTTGCAGGTGCCTATCGCTAGTAATTTATGTCTTATAAGAATTGAGATACTCTGTCAAATTTGGGCCTGCTTTGGAAAGCGGGAACGCGAAATTGGTTTTCTTGCACTTTCTTCGTGGGTTATTTAAATCGGCTTCACTTTCTCTCTTCCCAAAATTACTTTATTCCCTTGCATTCTCTCATCCTTCTTTTTTACGTTATGGGTGCCCCAGGTCTTTTCGTTAAATTTCCCCGGCATTCCGTGAACTCAAATATTTCCGTATTATACGCGAATCAAATCGTAAGTAATTCGCTAAAATTGAAGAATCGAATAAGGGTTTAGGGACTGCTTAGGTCAAAAGATGAGCTTATCAGTAGAGATCTGCAAACTCACCATTTATCTATCTCACCCTACCCGTGGATATCTGCAAGAAAAGTTGACGGTCGGACATTTTGTTCTTGCGGGCCGGATCGGGTTGGACAATTAACAATTTTTTTGCCCATACGGATATGAAACCTGTGAAAACGGATCGATTGCGGATATTAAAATCTACATTCGTGCTAGAGCAATTCCTGCACGATCTGAGATGTGGTCCGTTTCGTCCGGTCCATCCGTGGCTCGTTTGTTTTCTCTGGGTCCTCCACTTAAGAATCTTTTATAAGCACTCGCCTCAGATCATGCCTTCTAATATTTTATACACATTCAGCCAGATGCATCGACTTTCCCACTTTCTTCTTCCTTGGCGCAATAACTAAGAGCAGGAAGGGCTTATGTTCACGACAAATGTTTGTTTTTGCTGATTTTTCATCTTTCACATAGGCAAAGAAGGTCTCTCACAAGATGAGAAGTCCTTTTGCCAGAGATGAGACTATCATCCAGTTTGGTGTGGATCTTTACGTAGTGCAGTTGGGTTGCGGATCGTCCTCCCTTACTGTGAAAAATATGTGTTTATAAGTTTAAAAATCCAAGGATATCCGTATTTCTTTGCAATAATTGCGGATATTCATACCCTGCCACACCCGCCGAAAGGAGCCTTGCAGGGTACGTTCGTAGATGAAGAACCTCTTCAGTTACACCTAAGCTGTTTGACGGTAAGTCACTTTGATATTTAACTTTTTTATTAACAGAAGCATTTTATATCAGCAAAAGAGTTAGAAAAATAAATACTATAAGTAACTATTTTAATAGGTTTGTGAGTTTATGCTCGTTGACTAAGATATGAAAGTGCATAGTCTCTGTCTTTCTCTAATGGCCTCATTATGCTGGGAATAGTTTCAAAATTCATTTTAATTTTAAATAATTTACTCATTAGACAAGGGAATTATTTGGATCAGAGAGAAATAAATTTTAAGGATAATGTTAACTTTTTTCAGCAAATAGTAACTTTTTGGTAACTTTCAAAAGAAATAAAGACGTTTTCAGCGTCAAAAACTATTCTTAATCAATACGGCAGTTAATCAAGAGTGGAAACTTATCAAGAGTGGAAATTATCTAATAATTACTTTATTCCCGTAAAATCAGACGCCCTGCTTTGACCCAGAAGAAAGCCCCGCCAATTGGAATTAATGAATTTATTCCTACTAGTAATACCGTTTATTAAGCACAGTGTAATAACATCTACTGTTATCTTCGATTGTATTCCTCGTTGCATACTTTATCGTTTGTATACTTGCCATGCCATTTCAAAGATAAATTGATCTTTTTAATTCTTCGTAAACGTCGCTGAAGATGTTCGTATATCGTATCTATGCATATATGAGTTCTTGCACATCGAGTTGGATAAATTTTTCTTGCGGGTCGGGTCGAGTAACTTACAATCTTCTGTGGATTCGGGTCGGATGTGGATTTGGAAATCTTCATCCGTGCAGATCTCTACTTTTTAGTGCCTATGATGCAGCTCGTACAGCCCCTTTGTACATGGGTGGTCTGAAAAGTTTCAGACATTTCGCCATTTCTCGACATGTTTTCTGAAAATTTTCTGAAGAGATCTGAAAAATCTGGGGTCGGAAACTTTTCAGACCACCCTCGTATACTAGAGGTCAACTTATCTCCTACTGCGATCAACTTAGGTACTAATCTACGAAACAAAACTATTATTATTAATTTAAATAAAATTATTATTATTTATAATTCCTATTATTTGTTGAAATTAAAATAATCAGTAGTAATATTTTTGCATTTCCGATTTATTTTGCGTTTTATCAAAGCTTTGGAACTTTATTGTCAATTTGATTCAACGAAGATATATTAACCTGAATTTCCCTTAACGATCGATCTATTGGCCACCCCTACTGTATGCAATCGCTGATCGGTACGACTAGTCGCTGGAATTCTCGGTCCCAAAGTAAAAGCTATTTGAAGATAAAAAGTTGAGCATAAATAAAGCCAAAAGATACTAAATATCTATTCATCGTTAATAGCCTTCCAATTTTAGTAGATAAACGCAAGAGATATTGCGAAATGCCAGTAGTTATTCCGTTGGGGCACTCGTTAAGGAAGTGAAAGGAATTTGAGTGAGGGGACAGAGAAGAGTCTTCCAAGCTTCGGAATAAACGAGTGTCTTCTTCTTACCTGTCCTTATTTTTAATCGCGCACGAATTTCCCGAAGAAAGACAAATAGCTTCCACTTCCCTTTCCTTGAATGATTGAGTTTGATATACCGCATGATTCAGACATGAGGACATTAGTTCCTTGACCTCGACCGCGAGCTTGGGACAGTTATAGGCTGTTCGAACTTCTTCCTACAGTTGGTCAAAAAGGAAATACCATGGGTCAATACATAGATAAGCCGTTGCACTATTCGTCATCCGGTGGTATATTTATCACAAGCTGATTTTCGGATACTCTGATTTAAATGCTACTCCGCTTTAATGAAACAAGTTCAATTAATTTTGACTAAGCACCTGCATAGTTGACAACGCATGGTTCCTTTAGTTTCAACAAGTTGAATTTAACCGACGTAATTTTTCTCCTCTCCAAATAATTGAATAACTCTGGGATTATTGCTTGCTCATCGAAGCCTTATTAGAATGTAGAATCTGGGCTAAGTATTACTTCCAAACTCTACAAAGATCCTTCCGTCTCGACTAGGAAATCAAGTGTGGCAGAAGAATTATACAAATCATACATACAATGGCTACCACGGTTTATTTGGCTTCATTCTACTTGCTTAGAACAACCCATACCGCATACCATAAGAATGTACGCTAGTGGTTTTGTCTAAAATCATTGGGAGGGGAAAAACAGGTTCATTCTAATGACGTTACCATGTCGAGGCGTCATCGCCGCTCAAGCCGGTGGGACCTAATGCGCGAACAATTTAACATTCAAATACTATACGGTCCTGTTCTCACCGTATTACGAGTCCATTGTACCATTTTTTCACGGAAGTCCATAAGAAAGTTAAAATTGGAGTTGAGATGGGATTCTAATGCTCATCTAATCTCAAATGAATACCCTAGTAATCTAATGCATTGTTTTCCTAAACTTGATGCATAGAAAATTCATTTTTAAAATCACCGAGAAAGCTTTAGAGCGGGTTTTACTGAATTTAAACTTCAGATTTTCACACACAAAGAAAAATTCACTTGATAGAGTCCACAAAAACTTTTTTACTACACGACCCAGGTTTCGTTACGGAGCAACATCACCACGTGATGATGTTACTCCACCTGATGATTTTATTCCGTAACGAAACCTAGACCGTGTAATAGAAAAGTTTTGTGGACTCCACCAAGTGTTTTTCTTTGTGTGTGATCATAATGGGGTTCCACCATGTCTCACCGAAATCTGTCATGTTCAGCTTTTCATTGACGAGTATCTAATTCGCTTTATTCCCTTTTAATTTCCTATTTTCTAAATTTTAGTTAACATTCAATGCAAAGGATTAGGAATTTTTCACTTCTAAAAATATAGAATGTAAATAAGGTTTATTAATGCTTCCTAAAAATATTTTTTAACCTTCCTATTAGCCTCACAAGAATTTCACCAGCATAGACTATAGTAAGTGCTCAATATGGAGAATTTTAATTATGATTCTCAACTTTTAATTTATAAATGTTTTTTTAACTAGATAAATATTTTTCTAATGAGAACATATAAGCTAATCATTTATAATTTGATTTCACAAAAAAAGGTTAATGATATAGTGTATAGTATGTTATCGTAGAAGCGTTCAACATCGATTTTCCCAAAATCTCAAACACGAAGAGTGATAAAATATTCCGTTGTTTCGGCCTTAACTTTGTGGTTGTACACCACATGAGAGAGGAATATAAACGACGTGAAAAGGTCATTGTAAAGTATAAAAGTTATATTACTGTTCCACTTTCGACAAGGAATGATTGTTATATCCAACAAGATTTTGTGAAGACCTTGCAAAATTAACCTTAGTTTAATATTTTTTGATACGAAAAGAAAACTAATTTTTAACGGAACTACTCAAAAAATTGATAAAACATTAGGATCAAGAGATTTTGCGAGTAAAATCAGGAATACAATTTCAAAGCGATCAATTGATCGTAGTAGTCATAAATAGTCGAACTAATAGTAGTAATTATAAATTAATATCCAATTGCTTATCTTTTCAAATTAATCTAATACTAGCTGAAGAGCCCGTTGATTCTCAACGGTGAAATAAAAATTTCTATCTATTTATAGGCGATTCCGGCGAGAATACACAGAGAAAATCAAAACTGTATAACATCTGAACTTCCCTAACAATCTTACTGGGGACAGAGAAGTCGACGAATACCGTAATATTTGAAACATTCTGGACTCTAAAGAAAACAAAGAAATATCAATGCGACTAAAGAGTCGCGGAAATTTGTATTTACTCAACGAAAACGATATTTTGTGGCTTTATTACTTCGAAATCACGATGAATATTCACTTTTCGAATTTACACGTGATATGTACAATGTACTGAATGAACTGTATGAAATACAATGTACAAAGAATGAATCTGAATGAGGCTGAAATGAGAAATGTAAAAAACTCATTAAATAATACAGTTTTAAGTTCACATGGTTAACGAAGTGCCGAACGAAACGCACAATTTTCTTAGCACTAATGAGCAAGAACAATTTGTACTTTTTCCACAAATTATTTTTATTATAAACAATAAAAATAATTTGTGAAAAAAGTACAAATTGTTCTTGCTCATTATGGAATATTTCCACAAGACAACGCCTGAAACTGTGAATTTTATTTTATTAGCACTTCTCGTTTTGCTAACAATTCCCCCAAACTGCTTTCCTTTCCATCCTGGCACTGAATAATTAAGTTAAGATGATTATTGTTTTTTTTAACACGTTGATAAATTGTTTTCAGAGAGTTATGTTTTAATTTATAAATTTTCATTAATGAAATGCAAATTAGAGGGCGTTTATAACTCATCTTAAAGATGCATCTTAAATGTGAGGATTGCGTTGAGAATGTTACCTCATATATCATAAACATACATACGAATTAAGATTAGGGATGTTTAGGAATACAAATATATGCACAGCATTAAATCAAATTGGGAAATCGGGTGGTTTTTTTTAACAAAAGAAACAGTTTACTTTTTGCTTGCTTTATTAATCTTCAAATATTAAAATATATTCACGAAAATAAACACAAAAATATGTTGATCATCATTCAGTTATGTCTACTTCTTCAGTATCTGCACCAGTCTTTGGGAATATCCAAATTGATTTTGGTTGATCTCCTGGAACGAATAAGGAATGAACTGATATTGCACAGGCACCTGGTACTGAGCAGGCACCTGGTACTGTGCAGACACCTGGTACTGAGCAGGAAGGGCCACAGTTCTCTCTGGAATGATCACGAAGACAGGGGATTGCAGACGTTGGTTGGCATCCTGAGGAACGTTGGAGGACTGAAAAGAATTTGAGATTAAATAAGATATGTTAGCGAATTAGAAAGGAAATGGAAAGGATTTCTGTGATATTCTGATGCTTCAGTATGAAGAAATCATCGGAATGCTTGAATTGATTCACTTAAAAGAGATCGCGTGTTATAGTAGTAGTAGTAAAAGTAGGTGACATAATTTGACTCCTTTGGCCATTCCGATACTACGAAAGTGTATCTTCGACAACTCTATATTTTAAAATCTCAGAGTCTTCCGAATACCTTCTCTCAGATACTCTTTATCAAATACTCTCATTTTGTCTCAGACACTCTCAGATACTCTCAGCTTGTCTCAGATACTCTCAGCTTGTGTCAGTGAATCTCAGTTTCAATGAATGTCATTCAGATCAGTTACCTCTCCTTGCTGGTCTTCATCTGTTGTGGCTGCAGTGGTAGTCTCTTCTGCCGCAGGAGTTGTCTCTTCTGGGGCTGCCGCAGGAGTTGTCTCTTCTGGCGTGGGCTCTTCTCCTGGCAGATAGAATGGTGTCTCTGGTTTCCATCCAGATGGTGGATAAGGAGCTTCTTCTAATCTCTGCGAGAAAAATCTCCTTCTTGGAGGCTCTGCTTCTGCCACAGCTACGCACACCACCACAAGCAGCGCAATCCACTGCAACCATGGAATACACACATTTATTACATATCTTCTATCTAATACAATAAAATAAGGTGTGTCTATGAATGTATGTTCGCCTAAAACTCAAAAACCATAAATGGCACAACTTTCAAACTCTCAGGATTGTTAAATGTACTCCCTGCGCAGATAATAGGCTACTTTTCATTTACTTAAATGTCCCCAGTTCGAACCCAGACAAGAAAAACCTTTCTCATAAGAAATGCACGTAAACTTCACTTTTATCGGTTGCAGGCTGCATTTCTTTTGCAAAATTAAATTAGAAATAATGGGCTTACGAAATCGAGATAAGCACCAAAAGAAACAGAAATGAATATAGATTCTTATTTTGGTCGTGATATATCGTTATCGAGTCGAAATGGCGAGAATTCGGTTAAAATAAACGGAAATTTCGTGAAATATTGAGGCTGAAAACAACCAATCCCCTTGACGACCAAAGAAATTATTTAAACCGAGGTATTGCGTTTTTCCGTAAGAATACACGGAGAAGCTTTTTCCAAATGAAAATAATCGTTGGAATACATTATACGATATGTGAATGTGAATCTCTCGCAATGTCTGGGGTAGAATTCCGTGTACTCCCGTGACTTTGAAGCGATTTTAGAAGACCAAACTTTGTAGTAATAGTTAAATGTATTCGGGGAACTTGCCAAGTTCATGAATACCTAGAATTCTGACAGCCAGACACTTATCTCCGCTCACCCAGTACAATACATTTTGACTTATGTTTTACATTGTCACCGGACACAACGCGCGAACGCAACAGTTAAAATTTAAATGATTAAACTTGAAGCTAACGAAGACTAAACAACGTTCTGTCCTGACTGATTCCCATACAAAAGACTCATTATTATTATCTTTGTCAGGATATACACCTGATTATGATTCCTTGGTTAGAGACATGCAAACTCAGTCTTCCCATTAATGTTAAGGGAACATAGTAAATTGTAAATCTGTATTTATCTGTGGCTACTTTGAATTAATAAATATTGTTAATAATTATCCACGTTCTTTTAATTCCCCTGAACGTGAGTTTTTGGCCCTTTAAATTGTTGATTTTTTTAAGTAGGTAGATAAGCCGTATATCTATATTTCAGTACGAGGTGTACTTAGCGAGCTATTGATAAATTAGCAAAAAGTAAGTCATATTATTCTCTCATGAAAAATTTTCTTGGCCCAAAAAAAAACGAGAAAGTGAAATATTGTAATCAAATTATCAGCCATACTGTGCATTTTTATAACAACTTTTTTATATTTACGAACAAATAGTACAACAACTTATACATTGCAGTTGATAAAAAAATTAAATTGCATTTTAAGTTAGTAAAAATCTATCTCGAAAAAGTGTCGGACAATCGAATTTTTTAGGTACCGCATGTACGGAATGCTGCTATCAAAAGTTGGGTCTGGAAATTTATTTTCTTCAGGAGCGAATATATCTCGAAAACTTAATAAGTGATTTAAAAATAAAAAATAGTTTTGAACATATATTTTACTTAATTTAAAATTTTTTAATACCTAATTCTCAATCTTGCAAAAAGATTTTCATTGTAGAGCGAAAAATGTGTTAAAATCAGCGAGGTACTTAAAATGCGTAAACACGATTCAACAATGCTAAATGACCCGTCGATTGTTGCCAAAACAATGGATACTCACCTTCATTGTCTGTCCGTTGAGATACCGTTGCTTAGTAGACGCACTGGTGATTGATGCTGATCCGTCTTTCCACGCCACTTTATATATGCGACCATTTAGTTACGATATGCACGGGAAGACACGTATTCCATACGTGACTCAATGGTTCCTATCCTAAAAGGAGACGGACCTTGAGCGTAGCCTACATTTAGTAAGGCATATTGATTGCAAATGATTGCCCAAACACATAATTACTGCATATCTTATGTCACCTTTTCGTATGCCCTTTTATATTTATATACGAGTAAAAGTTGCTCGCATACTGCAAACTAATTGGTGAAAATTCACAATAAGTTCCCCTTTCAGGGACTCATCTTCGCAGATTATCCAGAAAAATTCTTAAAAATCGCCGCAATGCGTTTCTCACGGGAGCATTTTGCATCCATCTGGCATCGAACTAATGGTCATTTGGTAACATTTCTTCCTTTGGTACTATGGAAAACCATCTCATATACAAAAACCGTGATTTTGATTCCTCTATCGCACCGAGAACGGCCTCAAAACAATTTTCAAAAAATTGCGCAAAAGACCGCTTGGAGTCGAACTCAGGACCCGTTCGTGAGAGCCAATTGCATACTAATGTTAGATAAGTGCAATTCTGACTCGTTCCAAAGTTTCAGTTCAATATCTCATCGGGAAGGTCTTAATATAAGGTTCCGATATCTCCGTTTGAAATGCATGGTAGAATAGAAATGACGCTCTTGCATCGAACCAAGGACCATTAGAGGAACGGTGAAACGCGTGAAGGAATATTTTTTAAACGAATCCTTTCCATTGCCGGGTTTTATCTTTCCAGCTTATCGGGAAAGCAATAAAAAAATCGTCAAAAATTGCAGCAATGCCTTTCTTACGTAAGAATTTCGCACCCACCTGGCGTCGAACTCACGGTCATTTGGTAAAATTTCTTCCTTTGATACTATGGAAAACCATCTCATCTACAAAAACCGTGATTTTGATTCCTCTATCGCACCGAGAACGGCCTCAAAACAATTTTCAAAAAATTGCGCAAAAGACCGCTTGGCGTCGAACTCAGGACCCTTTCGTGAGAGTAAATAGCATATTAATATTAGACTAGCTGGATTGCCCATTGATTCTCAACGGGGAAAATAGATGTAGGATTAAATTAGCAATGCTATTTGTGTAGAAGTGAAATTGTCCTCTCCAAAGTTTTTAGAAGCAAATATAGGTGTCAATACCCTCCGAGCCTTTAGGTTGATCACTAAATGGTTTGTATAGTATGCATTTAAGCTTTCATTCTATGAAAATGAACCAGGAACGATATTTATATTGCTTGGATGGAAAATTCTAATAATTACAACTCTAGAATCTTATTTGTATGCATTTAAAGTTATTGATAATGTGATTTAAGTTGCTTTTATACGAATGCAGAAGATAAAGGAGCTTTTAAGACCCAAATAGGTCCCAAGCAAACCTTTCCTGATAGATTCCAATGCAACTGTTTCCTATTATTTCCATTCCACAATACTGTGCATTACTTATTAAAAATTATTTAAATCCAGTGGGGTTTAAATCTCCTGGAGGAGAATTTCGTATTATTTTGGAAAATGGAAAGTACTGAGATGTACATAAATCACTTATGCTATCATCATAATAGGATACGATAATCAATTATTTGGAAATTTTCGCAAGAAAACATTATTGAGTTCGACTTCATGCCTTGAGAGATATATCTTAAGAGAGATGCAATATATTGTCTGTAGTCGAAATCATGCAGATTTCGATAGATATTATTGCATGTTACGGGAGCGTCTCCTCTAACTTTCTAGAGCAGAAAATGATTAGGGAAGAGTATTGAAGAAAGTTCAGTGTATCCCGTTCATTTCTTAAAGAAAATTGGCAAACAAGGAAAAATCAAATAAAACTCGTAATATATCAACACATATAGGCTCAGAGAAGTAGGCATGTGAATCCACACAGCTAGATCCACTGAAATATCCTACCTTATTCACAAATATCAACCGAGTTACATAATCCTTGGTTTTCCTTTAAATTTCTAGGCAATAATAGAGGAATATTAACAAATTAACGAAAACAGCACCATGTCCAATAAAATAATACCCGCTTACGGTCTTTCGTGTACTTGTGTGCTTGTATTCGTTGGTACTTGAACAGGAGAAAAAGGGATTCTATACCTTAGAATATTTAATAAACTATGGAAATATAACCTGTTATGCGTTGGAAATCGGTAAACGATTATCCGTTTTCATTTTAACCAACGATTACTGGTAAACTCCTCCGTCATGAATGATGGGTCTTAATTTAAATTTTTTAAAATATAGATGACTTAATATATGACTTATCAATATCATATTTTTTAATGAACGCTAATTAAGATGGAATTTTAAACTAAGAATATTAGCGACATTCCGAAAAATTACGAATTCGATTCCATCGAACATTATGCAGTTTGTGAGAATCACACAAACGCATTGCTTTAGAAATCAATTAATCGTTAAAAATTCTGTCCCTCAAAAATATTCCCCTTACTCGACGTAATATTTCTTCGTCATCTTGATCACCACAAACGAACGTATAAATGTCCTTTTGCAATTCGGTTTGAGAAAGAAGAACTCCAAAATGGCTGTAATTTTGTTGCTACTATTTAAATATCATAGTTTACATTCGCTGAAATCTCAGTAAATTCTCTTCATTAACTCTGACATCAGTTTCTACCATTCGGTAAGTCCATACCAATTCGTTATGTGAGTCAAAAAAGCATGGAAGACATCCATAGGAAGAGCAGCAATACAGCTGGCCTTGGCCAAGTTTCTTTCCAGCAGGGCTTAGTTTCTCTAGGAGGTAGGCGAGACAAGCGAAATATCGAGGCGCTCTAGAGTCTCGGGTAGGATTTCTTTTACAATGTTCGAAAGAATTTACAAGGTGGCCCAATACTTCTGGGTACCCCGTGTACCCAGAGCCCCCCTGGACGTTTGGGTGCTGGTTTGAAGTTTTGCGGCATATATCAAACCTCAGAAGGTCCGATTGCTTTTTCTTGTCCTTAAAGTTGATCTGATAATAAATAACTGCACTAAGGCAGGCACAGAATTATGTTATTTACATTTGCATACAGAGTTATGTTATTTACATTTGCATACAGAGTTATGTTATTTACATAATTTACATTTGCATAAAGAGTTGTTATTTATATTATTTACATTAGCATATTTACATAATATTCGCTCGATAGCCTATTCTGTCTAATACATTCAGATAAATAATTGATGCTTTGATGATCAAAGATTCCATGGAAAAATTCATAAGAATTGTAGATTATTGTACCGTAATAGCTGGGAAAGAATTTATCCCCACCTGAGGATTGACTAGAAAAGTGAACTTTTCAGTAAACGGTGTTATTTTTAAAAACCCCTCTTCTATCGGATCGTACTGATCGATATCATTGTTCCGACCCGAGTAAAGAAGCGATAGTTGACTGCTTCATTGTTTTCTTTTCTGTTCCTCGCAGTACTTGCGGTGCCCCAGCGTGTCACGGTACGTGTTAGGTGAGTAGCATTGCATGCTTGAATGCCAAAAAATATTCGTCTGAATAATTTTGTACATTTTTATATTACCTCAAGATAAAGTCATGTCATGTCATGCGAATGACAATATGTGAAAGCGGAGATTTATAAGGTGGTCAATATGTTGGAAAAGCGTGGATCCGGATAGTCAAATGCGTTAGTCCTTGGTAAAAGGGTCTCGCGTTCGAACCCGGTGGTAGCCCATGTGTGCGAAATGAACTCAGCTGTCGAGGTACTGCTAGCAATACTACATCTGCTAATTTCGGGGGAATATGTTAAACGACGTTGCAGGTAATTGAAAGGCTTCGCTTAAGGATTGAATATTCTCGGTTTAGTTTTGAGTTGTAGTAAATTTTTAAAAGTGCTTCTACAGTTAAGGTTATTGCTCATGAGAGCCTCCTCCGGGAATCGCACCCGAACCGGTTTCATGTAAGTCAATCGCGTTGCCCACATGGATATCCTAATCGTCGTTTTAATGTTGAATAAATTTCGTTCTTCTATAGTAATATTTCTGTGATTGAGTATCTTAAGCATTCATGAATTTTCGAGAAAGTTGTGATACCGATGCTATGATCAGTCGTCGCTACCAAATAATGCCGATTGCCACATCCATCAAAGTTGCTTAGGATGCAGTGCTATTGACTATCAACAGTATTTGCGTTCCAGTTTTGGATTGGTTTTATATTTTCCTCGCAGAGTTATGGTTCGGGATTGAATTTTACCTTTAACTCGAAGCTTTTCAGAAGCCCAGAATAATACCTTTTCCATTAATGATCTATTTGAAGAGCATTTTCGAAAACTTTATTGGGAGAAAGTGAAGTTGAGGGATTAAATTTAAATTGGTTCTTCTTTTCTCATGGCCAGGGCGATAAGTTCTTGTTCTCCCGTAGAATGCCTTATTAATATTAAATTAACGGGGGAAAGGTAAAGAAGTTTCGTAAAAGCAAAAACCATCTTAGATCCATTTGCATAGTAGTATCATCGGTTTTTCAAATATGATTATCCTATTTGAGAGAGAAATGATTAAATTTCTGTAAGGAGAAGAGCATGCTTATGTAATAATAGATTTTGGTGTGGAACTTATTTTCTAGAAGTAAAATGAGTCTGTGACTATTGAGCAACAGCTTCATTGGCAGCAGTGCAGTAAAAGAGTGTATGCAGCTATTTAAAGTTCTAGCTGTAAATTAGGCCACTCCATATAATAAGGAAGATTATCTTCGTCAATGGTAAGTTCTTTTTTATTTTGACATTTTTGAGAAGGATTTGGTAGACCAAAAGAAAATTGTTGAATAATTTTTGTTCCGCTTTGGTCTAAATACTATGAAGCTAAGAAAGGATTTTTGTCCATTCCCAGGTAGGGAGTATAGCCCATAATATTATACAATATTTTAAAACTAAATAAAAGTATTAGCTTGGTATATCCATACCAATAATTTTTGCCAAACATGAGATATTGGACTCTGTTTAAAGTTACAGAAAAGTAATTAATCTACTCCTTCCATTTTCATTTTATATCAATATATACCCCCAATAATTTTATTTAGTCGACAGGGTTAATTTTTTAATTATTTGCTGTCATTATGAATTCCTCTCTTTTGTCATTTAAACGTTTGATGTTTCAGTATAGTTTTAGTAAGGCTTTGTTTCATACCATTATCATTAAATCGCTCTTCCATTTCAAGAATGATATATTTTAAATTTATAACAGTTCTTTTGAAAAGTGCTACAGTTGTGCCATCTGCATATTGTATTGCAAATGCATTAACATAAAAACTGGGGTCATATATGAGCCTTTGTAAATACCTTCATCACTTTCTGCCTCTAATTCCCAGATTTTTGTTTTGGCTTTCCAAAGGGTATCATTTTTAGTGGATACAACTCCGAAATTATTGAAATGAAAGAAAACTGACCAGTTTGCCCATGAGGTTACTGATGTGGTTACCTTGCCACATCACCCATTGGCATCGTTCTCATTACAAACTACGTATAAATTGAGTTTCCCTGAGTTTTGATCAGATAAATTAAGTTTTATATTGCCATCCCTAATCTATAAGATCCTTTATAGTTAAGTAGAGCCTCATATTTATTCAAAAATGAGTCCCCTGTACACTTGTTTGGATCTAAGAATATTACTTTCATAACCTCACATGCCCATCCAAAATTTTTATTTGTATGTTTTATAAATTTGAGATTGTCATCCCTTCTGAGTACAAGACTGTTTACTATAATTTTTCTATTGGGCCATCTATGGTTAGTTGCTTGTATGAGGCAGTAGATTTCTCATATTACATCTTCAAGACATCTTGCTCTCCTCAAACTATTTGTGATTACATGTAGAAGCACAGCTTCTGGATGCCCAGGAACTCCATTTTTGACCTTCTGCATCAGCTGCTTTGCTTCTATTGCTGGGTATACTTTTTTTCATTCTACCCTTTACCTTAATGTTCTCCAGCATGGAGTGGCTCCCTATCAAAACTTTGTTTACTGATTCTCTTGGCACGATGGATTCCCTAGGCTTCACTGCTTACTTATTAGGGGGCTTCATTGTATCATGATTTGTTGCATTATTCACCTCTGGAATTATATTTAGCCTTTCAAACATATTTCAGGAAAGCACTCAATATTTGTGTTTGAAGTAATGGATTATTTTTTGGAATAGTTAATGACATAAGTTAGAATCTTATGATCCAGAAGAGTACATTACTTTTGTAAGAAAATGGGAGATACAGCTCTATAACTTGCTTATTTATGTTTTGAAATGGATATTTTAAATTCATATATCATGTAAGAATTGCATTAAGTAATTTCGTTTGTATAAATAATTTTATTATATCTACCGATGAATACAAAAATGCTTTCTGATGAAATGGTGTAGCCAGGTTCTGCTGAAGCTTCTTATTCAAGTTAAGATTAAGCTTAATATTGTAAGATTTTACAATAATCCTGTTTGTCTATGGCTTGAGAACATTCATACTTTTTTACTTTCTTTCATAAACTTAAGTTTATGACCTTTTGTCCTGGTAATGTTCTTAGTTTTGCTATGCTACATTGAATTCTTTAGTACCCTAGCATTTAATAATTCTGAAATGAAAATAGTTTCTTGGATGTTATGTAATTACAGTTAAACCTCTGCAATAATCTGCATTTTCACAATGTTGTTTATGACTTTCTTGTATTAAATCAAACAGTCATTTCATATTGATGTAGGCTTGATATTAATTTAAGTAATATCAGTTCTCAAGTATGTTGTAAAAGAGGTAATAATTGTGATATAGGCCCCTATGATAGACCTTTAGGCCAAAAACCATCTCTTACTATCACAAGGGTATCATTTCAGAATGGATATGTAGGATGATATCTACTTTTTATACTGGAGAGCAGAAGATTAATTTTGATTATACGAGGGAAAACTTTGTAAGAAACTAATTGGAAAGGTTAAACTTGTATTCATCTCCAGTTAATAGCTTTTGATTTAGTATAATTCCTTTTAATTATCACTTGATATAATGTTTATAAATATTTTGGTAACAAATTATCTCTGTAGCAAAATACTCATCTTTCAATTGGTGTCCTGTAATTTGGTGAATAGGGCAGTGCTATCTAACTGGTATGCCTTCTGTAATCAGAGGTAACTTATTCTCCAAATTATAAAAATTATATGAAATTTATTTTGCTGAGTATTTTGGTGATTGATAGGAGTTCATAATGATAATGCTTAGAGATTCTACTTCACTATCAGAGTTTTCAGCTTGAGATTAGACTGCAACTAACAAAGGTGGTTATGTGTGCCATGAATTTTGACATAATTTGCTAGCGGAAAGCAGACATTTGGGAATGCAAATACTATTGCATAAGAAATAATTCAATGAAAAGCAAAGTTTTCAAGATTCTTTTTTTCTAATCTTTGTTCCAGTTCATTGAGATGAATCAATTGTTTTCACTACTGGGTTACTGATTAATGAGCTTCTGATTTTGTGCAATTTCCATTTATTTTTATCATTCTTCTGAGGTGCACCAAGTGTGTTATTTTTTCACTAAATTTTGCTATGAATTACCTCAAATGTAATTTTCTTTTATCATTTTTGGAGGAAGTTTAATTAATTTAATAACATTTTGTACACATTTCTTTTGCTGAAATTTAGAAATTAAGGGCTTTAATAATCTAATGTTGAAATCTATTTCCTGTATTTTCTCAGTCAGTACATATTATGATAGGATTAGTCTATGCACTTGTAGAAAATTTCACTTTAATTTCTTCGTTCAAATAGTATTTATTAGGATTCTCTCTACTGGGTCCTAAGTCTGTTTGTTGATTTCAATTTTTGAGATTTTAAAAAGTTCTGAAAATCAAAGAAATAGTTAGCTTCCTAGACTCATTTAATTTGCTAATTTTATTTTGTTTGAATGCAGGTCCATCTGTATTCTTGAGTTCAATTGGTTTCTTCAGTTTGATTAATAATGATACCAGAAGAAAAATAATATGATCTGAAAATTACATGTTGTCCTAGTTATTATTTATATCGAAGAGAATAGAAAACCTTTAGGAATTTGGCTCTCTGCAGCTCTAACTTCCATATTTCACCCTTCATGTGCAGTTAAATCCTCTTGTTTATTTCAATAATTATTCAAAGTCCCCAAATTCATTCACTGGGCTCAACATGTTTGTATTTTTGGATCTTCCAGAGTAATTTTTACATTCAGTCATTGCAACTTTAGAGAGCTTTGCTTCTTCCTGGCTGTGTTTAGAGTGATTCTCAATTATTCTCTCTTGGCAGTAAAAAAGGCTAAAGAGCATAGGCTCATTCATGAGGAATAGACGTCTCAGATAGGATGAGGTGCTGGTACAGACCAAGGAACTGAATTGAAAGACTCACCAATTGTTCTTCGCAAAACCATTGAAGGGGCTTAATTGCCACTGTCTTTTTCATGTCTTTTTCAAAATCTGCCAGTCTCCTCCAAGAAGCCCCTTATCAGGAGCAGGCGCCTTCATAGCAGCATACTCTTTTACTCTAGGGAGGGATTAACCCTAGGTATTAGTGTCTTAATTTGAAAAAAGACCCGTAACTCCTAGATTCCATTTCTCATAAAACATTTTTTACAGGCTTTACTCGAAATAATTAGTATTTAGATTAAATAGGTTAAAGAGCTTTCGTTTCTTTTCCAAAGCTTCGTCTGTTGTTGGTTTTGGATTTCTGTATGGTTTGATTGGTAAATATATTATACTCTGGTGATATTCGTCTTATCTAGAAATAGACCGAATCTCGCCCTATACCTATGTCCTATTGTTGCGTGCTTAATTCAAGGATGTTTCTAATCTTCTGGTAGAAAACCTTTTATTCGTTCTTAGAAGTAAGATCTTTTAAATACTAAGCTTCGGTCTCAGAATAACTGCTAAAATCTAAGAGGAGCTTTCTATTTTTGAATCATTAATATACGCTGTTAACTGGTAAAGAAGTACCATCTTTATGTTCCTCGATAGTCAACTTTTGTGGAACTTACAAAGTTTAGTTCCTCTTTACTAGTTATTTTGGCGTTCTACGAAGTAAAGCCTTCTCATATCAGTTTTATACTATGTTAAAATAAAAATATACATTTTTTAAGAAAAGAATCTTCTTGTATATTCTCTTTCATAAAAAAAGTGGAACCGTGTGTTTATTTGAATTGCTATTACGCTTAGCTGCGTGAACAAGGTAATGATAATAATCTGAAGAAAAGTCAAACTTCCATCAAAGTTTGTCGCAGTGGCGGCAAACAATATGCAAAGATATTTCAAGGAAAAGAATGCCGTAAGCTCGAAAGGAAAAGATACAAAATGATACGCAGATTTTCATCTGCTAACCTTTCGAATTCTGAATATCGCATTTAATTTTTGATACGTCACAAAACATGAATCGACTTGTGCTATACGGAGAAAGTCACAGATGCTATGAAAGTGAAGGTGGGAGAAGACACGGGAATCATATGACGAATTTCCGGATGGAATGAGTAAATAAGCCATGAGATTAATGGAAAAAGGTGAGATCGGCAACATAATAGCGCGTACTGGTACGATCGATCTTCCAGGAGCTGGTGATGAAATTAGTCGCGACGACCAAGCAGATGGTCACGATAATTCTATTCAACACAGACTCGTATAAGGCTGGTATTTCCCAAGAATTGTACGCGGCTTTCCCATCTCCATATATACCCGTGGCGGTCGATGACTCACATCACGACTAAGAATTTGTTTGTTCGCTGTTCTTTTCATCATAGCCATTGAAACCCGCTTATAGGACGATGCTTCTACGCTTCTCATCGCCGGGAAGTAGTCTACTGTTCATAAATATCGAATCGAAAATTCTGCGAGTTTTGATTCTGGAAAAGCAATGACGCGTGTCATATTTTTAAATTTAGGGCTCGTTTTACTCTGTCGTACACGTGTCTTCGCTTAACACGTGGTATACCTCCTGAGAAACTGTCTTGGAAAACGAATTCGTGTTGAACGAGCATTTAAAATCCTTGAACGGTAAAACTCGTTTAATACTTTCCGATGCAACGCAACCCGTTGTAGCCAATCGTTCGCCTCATTCGTCGGACCAATTATTTTTACATCACCTGTGTCGTCCTCCCGTGTTTCGCCTATTCTCTAGAATGGTTCGTTGTGAATTACTTTGGAACAACTAATTTTATCGGAATAAAAGCAAGGTATCGCGAAGCATGACTGTCTCCTTCCCACTGTCGGAGCTGATACAAACTCTGGGATAGAGTGAGTGAGATCTTCATCACTCTAGTCTCACGGCAGCACGTTAGATTAAAATTTTTCTTGGCAGTTTCTCCTTTCTTCGCTATCTCAAGTTGTAAACATATCGAATAAACCATAATGGGAGTTAATGTTTTGTGAGCGTAGTCTAGGAGAGATCATGCTCTGTGATTCCCTCCCACAACTCCTGCTAAAAAATGGTTATTCTTTCCTAATTGTCTATCTGGTAAGATCTACTTCATTATAGAGTGAAAATGCCAAAATTAATTGAGATGCTCTCTTTGTGCGAAAAGCGGACCATTCTTAAAAATATGATGTTATGCAACCACCATTATATAACCTTGTTATAACACCATCCCGCTTGATACGCGGTTTTCGCTTGGTCCCCTGTGAAACCTCTTAAGCGAATTTACTGTTTTCCTTATCAATGGATAAAGTTATGTGCAAGACAAATGAGAGTTTAAAAATTCAGATCAGGTAAAGCGTTTATGACTGGTTGATTAAACCAGTCGTAAATTAAAACTTCTATCCTCTGCCGACATTTTATAGCCAAAATTGGGACTTCCTTTTGTTAACATTCCTATCACTGACACCAAAAATTGTTACTGTTTCCTAGTCAAAATTGTCTTTTTCCATGACTTTTTCCTGTGACTTTATTACATATCACCGTGAGGAGACACTTAATGAAAAGTAACCACTAGGATTTAAGGAATATTTAAAATCAAGTGTAAACTTGTTTAGACATCTTGTCTGTTTGTCCACGCCTCCTCCTTACAAGAAAGGCTTGAATAGAAAACGGGGTAAATTGCAATGTAGGAATGAAAACAGAAGCCGTAAGATCCGACAGTCAGTATCGGTTCTTTTAAATAAGAGCCGATCCTTGGTAATTATTATTAGAAGACTGGGCTCTCCAATAAATATAAAGGTTCACAGAATAAAAATTATGGAGGAGATTCCAAGAACATGTTAATTTATTACAGTTGAGTTTTAAATGTTTATCATTACAGTATTTCCTTTTAAAAAATAAGTGGAAGAATGGAAAATGTATTTAAAAGACCAAGGCATATTTCCTTTCTAAGACCATTAAATTATCACGTTGCTCTCGAACGTGAATTCTTATACGTTGTCGCTGATTTTCTTACGTAAGATTGCGGCTTTTATAATCCAGTTCTTAAGTATGGTTACATATATTGGAATAAATGAATCGTAGAATGTTGTGATAGTCTCATTTATAATGTCGCTGAAATTATTCCTCAGCAAGTTACATAAAGCATTCCAAGGAGTTTTTGCGCCGATCAGAAAAATTGGCGTAACGGAATAATAATTATCAAGCGCATAATATTTACTTACCCCAAGAGACTGCGTTAATGAATTCATAACCATTATTACCTGAGTTATTGTTCGTAACATATGAAGAATAGGGGGGGAAGCCAGAGAGATTTTTTATCATTGTGTCTAGGATGATAGCGAAAAGAGCTCAACCTAGAAATGTAAACAAACAGATGATTGTGCAGATCTGAATTATTCAATCCAGGTGGACGCCACGACGTGCTTGGTTAAAATATAATTTTCCTTAACCAGAATAATTTAAGTCTAATATCTCGTCGTTTTGTGATCTATCTTTGGAAATATATTTAGATTACACTTTCAGTCATTATCATATCTACATTCACGGCTTTCAGTCAGATTTTATTGAAGTTATGAGTACGAAAACTATGTAGCAACGAGATATCCCTCTTTAAGTAAGTTTCGCCTCTGGGCGCCTGAAACGTAACTTTGACGGCACTTTTTTAAATGCTGTAAAATTAGGTTTATTTTTCACAAATGGGCTGATGATTTTGCATTTTATAAAATTTATAGCTGGATTATGTATGGTTAATTTCTTCGTGTAAATGGAGAAAACCAGAAATATTGCTTTGAGCCCCAGAGGATTATGGCTTAGCTATCGCAACGCGCATTCTTTCATACCGAAAATCGTGGTTTTTCAAACCTCTAGTTCATTAACAGCATCTTTCCATTTCTTCTCCATGTTCCATCTTTATTTTTTCCGTTCCTTTTTAGTTTACTGGAACTCTGGAAATGAGATTTTTGTATTATATTTAAATTTGCTTAAGTTTTTGCTGGCTTTGATGCAATCGCTTCGGTCTTTTTTTTTGTAGGTGTGTTCATTCCACGAAAAATAATACGTCAGATCTTTGAAAGAGTACGGAGTCATTGTGTCAGAGCTTAAATTCCCATGATTCAACATCACTCGCGGGAACGTGCGGAGTGGAAGACAAGGAAATTGCATATTAAAATGAACGAACATAGTTATAATGTGTGATAAAATAAGGCCCATATAAGGGGAGATAAATTTGCGAAACATACATTTGAGTAAATGCGATTTTGAATTGAGGGTTTGCAGTTACGAATTTCAGCAATCGGAAGCCTTAGGTGCAAGTACCACTTTGAGAACTCGGATGTAAGGACCACTTTGAGGCCTTACCAAGAGATTAATCACTATAAAACAACAAAGTTCGCTTTTGAGCTCTCTCAAGGATGAGGCCCTCAGCTAATGCCTAGTGCGCCTTCTGCTAAATCTGTCTTTGAGATTATGCAGAATTCTTATTCTCACATTTTAAATCTTTTCTCACATTACGTCAGTGCATCTCTGTAGACTTTCGAAGTAAAACCTCGAAATGAACACAAAAAAATCATATAAATATACCATAAATGTCTCAGAACAAGTCAAATTTTATTTAAGCAGAATTAATGTTTTAACAGTTTAGTTTGCTTTACTTTCTATTTATTTAATTTTGGGTTATAACCTACTATTTTGAATATATACTCTGTCCATAGCATCCTTGCTATCAACATTGATCCACTCATGTAACCACCAATTTTAAATTCGAAGGAGAGCAAAAGGGTTGGTAAGGCTCTACCAAATATATATTTTTCAAAGTCTTATCTATGTCGAGAAGAGCTCGTTGAAAGAAATCTTAAGCAAAAGGGGTTGCATAAGAAATACGTATTGAAGACTTTGCGTCTTAGCTCGTCATGTATGTAATTCTCTTCATATTTATTTCATTCTTTAAAACCATTCTTTTATTACGACTTCGCAGATTACAAACGTTTAGATAGTATATTCGATCTCCGTTTACGCCCATTTTTATCTTCAAGAATCAGCAACTTATGCGCATTAATTTTAACGAAGCATGATTTTGTAATAAAGAAAGGAATACGTGAATGATGTCATTTGCAATATCTTATATCAATGATGAATATTAGTTTGACAGTTATTAGAGAACTCTATTGAAAATCTAATAATTTTATCGAGAGGGCCAAACCCAATACATGTTCATTAACCTTATTTCTTACTTCGTATATAATGGGCATGCAGGAGAAATTGATGAGGATCTTGATTATAGAGTGATACTTAAACAGCACTCAACATTGATGTTTCTATCAACGACGATTTATCAGTAAAGAGCATTTTTGTCAAGAAATCTTATTTTCCAGCGTATTTCCAAGCTCACCTCAAGTATTCTTGGCAAGGTTTCAAGTGATAATTTATGACCTTCTGCTAACAAAGTGATTCAAAGGATTCCTTGAAACTAAATATTTGACGTAAACAAGTTAGCATTTAATCTTCGTGAAGCTATGAAATATACATAGTAAAACCTTTTTGAAGGAAACGTGAGAAAAGGTTGATGGATGCAATAATTTATAAGGAACAACGTTGAGCGCAAGTGTTCACGTAAATAAGGATCCATATGGTTAATGCTTTCCGTCATGAAACGTTACGCAAGGACACACCTTCAAAACTTCATATTTTTTAAGGAATTGTTTCATAATTATTTCGAATAGTAAAAAGAATAGAATTCATCGAATGCGACAAAAATAGCAGTCGTACAATTTTTACAAAACTGACTATATTGCTATGATTTTTGAAATTTTAGTTTTAAATGGGTGATTTCTATAAATCTTTGGTTTAGAATAAACTACTGAAAATTTCTAACCTTGTTATTGGTACTATTCTTCTGTAAGTTTCTGTTTACCTAAGTCTGGTGGGACATCTGTCGATCGAGTTCAGGTAAAAGAGTAACAGAATTTGTGTAGGAAAAGCTCACGAAAAGGAACAAATTTATTTATAACACAAAGTTTTCCTTGATTGAAAGTATTCCTCGCCTCCCAACCGACCACCTGACCCAACCAAACGCAGCTAGTTAAGAGTGCGATCTATACAGCATAATAATAAAATTTAATTATAGTGAGACCGTTTTTGACGTTGAAGTATGCTCACTGAAACTCTTTGCTGACATTTTATAGCAAAATATGTAACATTTTTCTTAGAACACGTTCCTGCGATTTAATTAACGGAAGATGTGACATTTTTCCTAGCCAAAATTTTGAATTTTCCTGAATTTTTTCTTGTGATTTTATCAACGGTCAGCAAGCAAAATTCCTTCGAATTATGTAATACAACTGAAAGCATTAATTTAATATTTAATTTTTTAAAATTTCCTTCACAAACTGCTAGAACCCATTGGCCCCAATGGCAGCATGACCAATGATTTTAAGATATGGACGTTGGGCGCGATAGCATTTTTCTCTCCCCACCAGTGCAGGCAACAGCCCTGGCACTAGCCCAGTTAACTCTACTCGAAATGGACGTGGAAGGAGATGCTTTCGCTATTGCTGTGTGGTCGGGTTTACGTCTTGAGATCGGCATATAAATGTCTTCACTCACAGCACCAGATTTTAGCTTCTTTTTTATCATTTTTAGCTCTCTACGGTAAGAAGTATGGAAAATATTGATTTTGTTACGTGCCAGGGCCCTATCCGCTCTGGGGTCAGTTTTCTTCATCTTTTCCACCAGCTTCTCACACAAATCTTTAAGAATCCTAATTTCTCTAAACTTCCCAGTTCACTTTCTGTAGTGCAGGCAACTCACGATAAACTGCGATGAACTCACGCCGAAATTCTGACTAGTATTCGTCGTGAAGTAGGCAAAGTATAAATCGAATGGATGGAACACAGCACAGGATTATGTTTGGCTAAGCGAAACATAAATAGTAGTAGTTTACAAAACAATTTAGAAGCAGAGAGAATAGAAAAAGTGGAAGAAACAATAGGGTCAGGTGAAGTGTGAAAGGGTAGGATTCAAGAAATATCTGTTCAGTTAGTTTTTTCGCTCCTGGTCCGAACTGGTATTTTTCGCTCGTTTTATTATTCCAATCTTTTTCGTTTAATTTAAATTATATCACGCTAAATTTTACGCTAAAAATAAAATTTACTTATTGTTAGTTGCAAGTGATAATTACTCATAATTAGAAAAACTTCCTTCAACTTAAGTTCAATAAAATGTACACTGTTGGAAACTGGAAATAGAAAGGTAAAATAGCCGTTTTCTCTGTCTCGGTTCAAGAATTGCAGTTTATTCGTTACGAGTTCGGTTTTCACTCCGGCGAATATAACGGTTATTTCTGTTTCGGTTTTCCGTTCTGTTCCGGTTCCTTGTACGATTTTATTCTTGTTTTCATGCGATAGTTACTTTGTCTTCATCCGACTCTCTCTGTACCACTCTCTGCCTTGTCGACCACTGCCTCGCTTTCATCACTTAATAGGTATTGTTAATAGCGGATTAAAACAACGTTTCTGAAAATGAAACAGAGAAAAAAATGTCATCGAAACGTTGTTTTTATTATGATAATTCAAATCTGAAGACGATAGTGAATGTTTTCTCGACGTAATATCTAGATATGGATCTTTAAATACGAAACGAATGAAAGAGTTGAATAAGAAAAACCATATCTGCATACTGTTGAGATCGAATCTCAAAGTCGAGATATGATACTATTTCTCGGAATATGGTGATAAGAGGAAAATTCAAGAGATTAAATAATCGTTTATTTAATCCACAGAGCTGAGTTTTTTTCCCATCATTTACCATAAATCAAAATAATAATCAGCAGCAACGTGAAGCAGGAAATTAATGAACTACGCTTACCCGGTTGACGAAGACTTTCAAACAGACACACCCGCATATATAACCGAATGTTACTCATAGGTTGTTATATAGAGCCTTGAATTTTTTGTTATGACACGTCTGCGGCTATGCTTGCCAAGAACGTGCGCTCACGTAATATCAATCCGCGGATAATTATTTTCTCCTACCGATAAAATATCATTTCCATTGGAATTAAAATACAATGCTACATATAATGGCTCTTGAATCGAACATCACGATCAGTAGCTTTTAAGAGTGCCTAATGAAGGAAACATCAAAATGTAGGAATGACCCCAAATGTTTTCATAGCAATGTCTGGAGAGTAAGGACGGGGGAACACATCTCGTTTGGACCGTTTCATACGATTTCGTCAGGACAGAATTAAACCGTCGGAACGAACTGGACGAATGATTCCCTTACGTTTTTTCTTCCATGTGAAAGGATATTTTATTCTTCGCTTTGGTGAAGTTTGCGCACAGTTAAGTCCGAACTGCTCGTTCCCTCGCAACTAATTTTGGTTTATTTCTTATGAATATAAATTAAATAGAAGCAATGCTGGTGCTATATAGTCGTACAATAGGCTGAGATGGAAAAAAGCAGGAACCGATTTGTCAACTCTACCTACTGAAACGTGCTAGAATAGATGCACTCACGGAATTTAGCTTTTGACATTCCTATTCATTTTATCACACAATAGAGACGAAAACACTTAAAATCGCGTCATTCTTGTGACGGACGAATCGCATTGCCTCCAAAGCAACCAAGCTCTTTTTTTACTTTGCCAGATATGCTGCAGACGAAAAAATCACCTTTTCCGAAATGCCAAGGAGAGTTTTAATTTCTTCAGTTTCTCTCTTCTGAAACTTTTTCGAATCGAAAAATCTTTTTCGATGCGTGCTTTTAAATGAGAGTTGAAAGAAAAATGCACAGGCGTCTTTGAAGAAAACATTCCATTTCTCGGATAATCATTTCTATGGAGTGCAGTAACATGAGGTGGAGATGAACATGAAGTGTACTGTGTAACATGATGTACATTTCGCCATCCATCCTCTAGGCATTTCCAGTTCTACAAGAAAATTATATATATATAAAGAATCCATTAAAAAAATATATATTACCATCTGTTAATGGATTGTTATAAGTACTTAAAAACAAAACGAACACCAGGGAAAGTTAAAGGAAAAATTCAAGATGATTGACTGTAGTTATTCAAATTCAAAATTGGTATTAAATTAAATTAAATTGTAATTTGTCTAATTGATGCTCTTCCCTTTACGGAGGTCTTTACTATGCTTCTCCTCGCTCCGGAAGCTCTGCATACTTCTCCATCTTTGCAGCCCTTGAGTGGGGAGAGGCACAAGACTGTTCTCAAGGGGATTCGTAACATTAATTATGTGAATATTTTCCATCTCATCTCTCACTATTAGGTTGGGCCATAGCTGGATCTCATCATCTGTTACCTTCTTGTCATTCAAACTACTTGGGCTGGGTCTTCAGAAAAATGTTCTGCAGTGTTGTGGTGGCAAATTCTAACCTACAAGTCATGCACCAATGTCTCAACCACATGTAAGAAGTGGCTGCTAGCCTCCAAAGATGATACAGCCTCCATCACCCTTCTTTGATCCACCTTTCCAGAAAGCTGTTATCGTTGCTCCTTGATCAAGCAATCTTCAAGAGATACACTAATTGTGGGATGATGATCAGCTCAGTTGTTGGAGTTGGCTGCCTGACACAGATCCCTAGTTTGCTTCTAGCTTTTCTAAACTGCGGCATAACATGGTAGAGTGGTGCTGAGCTGTGAGTTGCTAGTCTAGTCCTAGACCATGTTGATCAAATAACACCAGCATATTCTCTTAGTTGCCATCCATATAGCTGGAGAGGTATTTACACATGAGGTCCTGGCTTAGAAGGGTGCATTGCTCTTACTGATTCTTCTTAATACAGTGGCACCAAGTCCATGCAATGTGGCTGCTTTTACCCATCCATCTTTGTAGGAAATCTTGTAGAAGGTATGGGCGATGGTAATGATGCAATCCTCCATCTGTATAGGCATGTAACCATCATCATTCACCATCTTTATGTTCATTAATACATAAATGGTACATGTTAGGAACTCTATCCACCACTCTATCGCTCTTCTAATGTTGTTTTCAGTTTCAGAAAGACTTTTTTGAAAAACTGCTCATACTATTTGGGAGAGTCTTTGTAATGTTACCTGGGGATCAGCCTTCTGTGGCACGTGGTGGTGAGTGAGAAAAACAAAATTGACTAAAGTGTTACTCTGTTTTTATTGGGCGCCACTGCAGGATCAAGACAAAAAAAAACACTATGGGCTTCTGCCTGCACTCGGAAGGAACCATAAAAAAGGAAAAGAAAACATAACAAAAATAACACTTGATATAAAGATCGTTCACAAAGAGCGAGACAGCTCCCAGCCAATTCCTGAAGTTCTGGAGTCTCTTCCTTTGACTCTCTTCACCCTCGATCCCTTGTTTTCCTCACGACTGCCTCCTCTCTTCTCCCCCATCTTTCCAACCTCTCCTTCTCCATGTCAGGGCAAAGGTGAAGTGGGATGAAAGAAAAGAAAAGTGCCGGATGCAAAATTCAGTGCCTGCGGCATGTTACATCTTGGGTTGAGAAAGATGTGAAGGGCATGTTGGGTCTTTCAGAGGAGGTCTTTGCCATAGGAGATGGACTGAAGGTCTGCCAGGATCCAGTTTCTTCCATGTGTTTTTCGTAGCCTGGAGACAGGCAGATACCTCAATTGGGGTGAATGGCCAGAGCAACCTCATTTCCTCTCCCGCCGTGACGACTCTGTACAAATTAGGGATGCAAGATGGTGGGTCTCACCAGTGATGAGAGGGGCAGAGTCTGGAGAAGTATTGTTTCACCACTTCCTTTTTTTTGCAGAAACTCCTGCGCACCCACAATCTTTTGGAACGTTCTACCCTTATTACTCCTGTATTCCTGCTGCAAGCAAGTGGCTGATGCAGGGTGTTCAACTCTTGGTCCATTTGGCGGAGCTGTTGATATATCTATAGGATTCTCCCCAGAGACTTTCCGGCACTCCTCTGCCATGGCCTGGATGAACTTACTTAGCAGTTCTTCATCCCCCTCTACGAACAGAGACAGTTTGGACAACCAGACAGTCTGTAATTCCGGTCCACTGGATTCTGCGTTCGACGGTGGAATGGCTTCTGCCACCTCTGCGTAGACCTCTCCTGTGTTGGCTGTTGATTGTACTCTCTCCAAACCCATCCTTGCTGTTTGATGTCCCACTGGGTAGTGGTGGCTTTTCCCTGTCTCCACATCCTCGGGCCCTATTGTGGGGTTCTCATGGGGTAATGGTAGTGGGTCCGAACCTCCAAGTGGCCCTGATTCTAGCTCCTCTTCACTCGGGCCGGCTGCGAGGGGAGTTGCTCGGGGGGTTATTCGTAGTCCGTGACCTCAGTGTAGGTGTCTGTGACCTCCTATGATCCTCCTCATTCCCCTCCTTGTTGAGACCGCTATGCTTTTCTCAGTTTCTCCTCCGACGCCTTCTTTCCAGCCTCCATCTAACTGATTGGGGGGTGAGTGGCGAAGAATTCCGATTAGGATAGCCCCTTCTCTCTTTGGACTTACTGTTGTTCCAACGATGACCAATGGTCTGAAAACCGGCATTGCATTTCTCCTTTACGCGGGCACATTCCGAGATTTTTCCTTGCTGACAGGAGGTCGCTCGAGTCTGGCAGCCCACCTCTTGAATGCGGCACCTCTCTTGGGGAGAAGTAGACCCCAAGTAGGGGGAAAGCGCTCGGACTTCATGGGAGGGGTTGGGGCTCCTGCCCATTAAGCGTCGTGATCTCCGAAGAGAAGTTGGGATCTCGGGATACACTTCTTCCCTTGGTGGTTGGCAATGGGGGAAGATGATGCTCCCCTACCGCTGTCACAACGGAATCTTCCAACGTTGACAGAAGTGGCGTCCGTTCCCTGTCGCAGGAACTGTAGCATTCTGCCGAAGAGTCATCACTAAACGCTATGGTACTATATACACTGGGTTTCACTAAGGGACAATCTTCCATTGTGTCGTATTCCAAATCTACTTCATCAGTGACAAACATATTAATATAATTTAATTTAGCACACGGAATACCCTGCAACCATCAAATACAATTTACGCAAAACGATTGACAGTTTGTGAATAGAACGCACGCAGTCGATTGAACACAATGTGACACTCTTAAAACAATGTAATAGAAACGGTAACGCCCTCTACGCGGATCACAGTAGCCCCTACGCCTAAAGGGGGAAGAAAATGCTCCCCTACCGCTGTCACAATTGAATTTTCAAAGGTGGACAGAAGTGGCGTTCATTCCCTTTCGGAAGCACTATAGCAGTCAAGCGAAGAGTCCTCATTGAACGCAATCATGCTATACAAGGAGGGTGACACTAAGGGGCAATCTTCGATTATATCATAGTCCAGATCTAATTCACAAGTGACCAACATATTAAACCGTAAAACACAATGTAATTAAACACAATGTATTCAATGTAATAAAGTTGAATACCATATATCACACGGCATTCAACATAAGAGGGTGTTTCCTTTGCTACCAGCAGGGGTAAGGGGTCCTTGGTCCCACTGGGAGGCCCCTCTCCAGGTAGGACCATGTCTGGTGGGGCTGCTCGGCGACCTGTCGCAGGAATCGTGGGGGAACTGGAGAGGTACTTACACAGGAGGGTGTGGGATGGTGGAGGATTGCCCTTGCCGATCCTCTTATGCACTGCGTCCACCAGGCAGAACCAGGCGGCTGCCTTCACCGAGGCGTCTCGGCAGGAGAGCATGTGGAACGCCTGAGTTACAATGAGGATACAGTGCTCGACTTGCAGGGGCATATAACCACCTCCCCCGTTGGCGTTCCTCATCGTCACCATCTCCCTGCTGGCACATTGTGGCAGGCCCATCCATCGTTTCACAGCCCTCCTCGTTGCGTTGTCCGCCACCGCCAGATTCCTCAGGGGAATCGCTGCAATCCGGAGAGGGAAGGTTAGCCTGGAAAGGAGAAAGACTTGGAGGGCATCAATCTTCTGCCAGGTAAGAAGACTGCTCTTGGAGAGGGAGCGGAGATCTCGCTTAAACCTTGTCAGCGCAGCGTCCGGTGTTGCATCGGTTTTATACCCGATTGGGCAGCCCAGGTATCGGTATGATTCTCCCTCCGCCAGCGCCTTCATCTCCTCCCTCTGTATCAGGGAGCTGGAATCCTGCACCTTCGTCCCTCCCTTCCGAAGATCCAGGTGGAGGCTGGCGCATTTCCTGCCTTTGAATGTTAGGCCGCACCATTCGGCCGCGATACCGACAGAGAAGAGGAGACTCCTTAGCATACCTGCATTCCTCGCGATTAGGATGATGTCGTCTGCGTAAGCGAGGACAGCGATGGAGGCCGGGCCAAAGGAGTAGCCCGTCGTTGGCCGCTTTAGGAGAGCAGCTCTGATGACAGGCTCGATCCCGAGATTGAAGATGATGGGCGATAGGGGATCTCCTTGCCGCACACCACACGAGATGGCGATCTCCTCAGTTTCCTCGTTTAAAAGCGAGAAACTGGTCGTCGTCCCATTAAGGAGATCCCCGATCAGGTCTACCATCCTCGCTGGCATCTCCATCGTCCGCAGGACCCTCAAGATGTGGGAGTGAGGAATGGAGCCAAAAGAATCAGCTAGGTCTAGCCATGCCACTGCGATCTCCCTTTTATTCCGTCGGGCGTCGTCTATTGCCGCTTGCAGAAGGAAGTTGTGTTCGAAACACCCTTCTGTTTGCGGCATGAAGCCCTTTTGAGACGGAAGGCAGAGGCGTCCACTCCTGCTGGCCCACTGGAGAATCCGGTCGGCAAGGATCCCCGAGAAGATTTTCCCCATTGCGGATCCCAGGGCAATGGGTCTCCAAATGGAGAGGTCCCTCGGCTCACCTCCCTTGTGGATGAGGACCATTCTGGAGGTCTTCCAAACTCCCGGGATGCGTCCCTTCTCTAGACACAGGTTGAATAAGGGAGCCAGTACTCTGCCGTCGGGGTCCACTCGCCGAAGGTCCTTTTAGGTGACGCCGTCTGGTCCAGGGGCAGTGTTCTTGCTCCACTGCAGCCTACCGCAAACCTCCCCTGGCATGATTTTCCTTAATAGTAGATCTCCCTCTCCGGGAACTCGGCGAAAGGAAAACTCGGGGATGACGGAGGGGGTGGGTCCTTCCACATGGAGCGTGGATCCTCGACGGAAGTGGGTGGTGACTTCGTGAGCGGGGATGTCACACTTGGGACTAGACGAGGAGATTACCTGCCGAAACGCGGCCCTTTTATTTATTTTGTAGAGGATTGGGAGACGGCGATTGTTGGTGCTCTTGTCCTGAGCCCCAGATTGGGGTTTTGGGGGGTTAAGAGCAGTAGCCTCGCGATTGATGTCTCTCACCAACTCCTCCACTTCATCGTCGCCCTGCAAGGACCCCAGGAAGATCAGCCACTCCATCTGCTTCTCCGTTGGTTGTCCTGGAGTTACTGTATCCTTGACAGTTCTAGGAGCAACTGCAGTGATTACTTCCGTCTGCTGGGAGTCAGGCGCTCGCGGCCTGTCAGCGCCGACTCTCACCCTAGGGGCTGCGGGAACAGAGGGTGTTTCTTTTTCTACCAGCAGGGATAAGGGGACCATGGTCCCACTGGGAGGCCCCTCTCCAGGTAGGACCACGTCTGGTGGGGCTGCTCGGGGACCTGTCGCAGGAATCGTAGGGGAACTGGAGCGATGGGGTTCCACATTGGCTGCATTGTTAGTGGAGGCTGGGGTTCCCTCCATTGCGGCCTCATCTGCATAGTTGTTGTCGGGAGTGGAGTTAGTTCGTGGGGGTGCTGCCAGGGTCCACCTCTATGGTGACATCTGGATCCACTGATCCATGGGATTGTCATGGAAACTCCATACCCGATATCCCTCCGCTCCTGGTGGTGGATGTGGGGCCTGCATCGAGGTTGTCTAGGCACGTGGATATATGAGTTGGTGGTAGTCAGCGGTTAGGTATTCACCGATCTCTTCTTCCTCCTCCTGCATCCACCACGGTTCTTGCTCTTGTTATTAGGGGGATCCCGAGTGCGGCACTCCTCTCTCCTCCAGAGTACTGATTGAGGTGTAAGGGGTGGTCCTGCCAGATGATAGGGCCGTCTCTGCCATTTGTCCTGCCGGTCCGCTCATTTCGGGGAGGTGTCGATGCAGGACCCAGGATTTTGGACTGCTTTGGGGGACTCCTCCTCCTCTTCCTTGTTTTCTCCTTCCTCAGGGGTGACGTTTGAATAGCGGCGTCCCTCGTCCTAATCGGCACTCATCCTGATCGGCACCTCTCTGGGGAAGATGTAGACCCCAGGTAGGGGGACAGCACTCGGACTTTGTGGGAGGGGTGGGGGCTCCTGCCCATCAGGCGGCAAGATCTCCGAGGAGAAAAGTCCAGATCTCGAGATGCACTTCTTCCCTTGGTGGTTGGCAATGGGGGAAGAAGATTCTCCCCTACCGCTGTCACGACGGAATCTTCCAACGTTGACAGAAGTGGCATCCGTTCCCTGTCGCAGGAACTGTAGCATTCTGCCGAAGAGTCATCACTAAACGCAATGGTACTATATAAACTGGGTGTCACTAAGGGACAATCTTCCATTGTATCATAGTCCAGATCTACTTCATCAGTGACCAACATATTAATATAATTTATCACACGGAATACTATATAACCCACAAATACAATGTACTAAACATGATTGACAGTATGTCAATAACATATGAATTCAATTCAACACAATTAAATACAATGTGTCACACTGAAAACAATGTAATGTAAACGGTAACGCCCCCTATTTAAAATACATTTCAAGTTGTACATAATTTGTTTGAGTTATACATGGAGATCGCATGTCAGTGACAGCTCTCTGTGCAATATATAAATAATTTATTCATCAGTCAAGTATATTTTGTTCATCAGCCTCCTCAGGCTGGCCACGTCGCTGTTGCACTTCCCGTTCAACTGCACCATGTACTAGATCCACCCCTCCGCTCCCCCTCTGGTGTGAATTGGTCAGGTGCTCGATGTATATTTCTCTCGAGGACTTGATACTCTCCGACACCATCTTCCTCCTTAATTCCCTTATCTTGGATTTAGGGACACGAAGTCTCCCCAGGATTGTTTCATTCTCTTGGTCCCATCCTCCAAGGGCTCCGACAACCAGTGCTCCCAGGTGCACCGGGATGTTGTACCTTCCCAACGCCCGAACCGTCTCTACCAGCTCTGCGTACTTTATCATTTTCCCCTCTCTGGCTCTCCCAAATGCCTCTGGGCCACTTTCAAAGGGGAGTTACATCTATAATGATTTTCTCCCTTCCATCCTCCAGGTAGATGTCTGGCCCGTAGTCTTGAGCCTGTTCCTGGAATGGATCTGTTTAGTCTTATGCTCCAGTCTCCGGGAAGGATATCTGTAAGAAGGGAAATAATTTTATCATGACGTTCAGTCCTCAGTTTACATTTCGCTCGAGGACTTGATACTCTCCGACACCATCTTCCTCCTTAACTCCCTTATCTTGGATTTAGGGATTCATAGTCCCCAGTTAACTCGGGGCATTCGACGCATGTCTCCAGACATATAGGTTTCCCAAAATGCCAAGAATCCCTCAAGATACACACAACAAGATCCTAAATAAACAAATCCCAGTACCCGCGACCTCAGCGTAGGTGGGCCTCCTCCTACAGTCCTCCTCATTCCCCTCCTCATTACGACATAGGATGACAGTGGGACTACCACTAGCTCCGAGGAAGCTGAAGAGTGTGTAACCTGGATCCCTAACTCCTTCCATGCCTCGCTCCACTACCACTCTATTTTACAAAATGGGGCGAGACTACTGGCAGCTCATCTGGTCCTGGTCCACAGCGAGGCGACATCCCCTGAGTCCCTTGCGAGTTCCTCCTCCATGGATCTGGAGAGATACTTACAGAGAAGGGTGGGGGATGGGGGAGGATTGCCTGCAGGCAGCCAACCTCAGAGGAAGAAAGCTCACAGAATGATCCTACCTATCAAGCACTCTAATATGCTCCCATTCTGTAGTTAGGGAAGTCGGTTGCTCTCCAATATTAACTGACAGTCAGACTATATTTCAAGAAGAGGTTCCTAAAACATTTTAAAAGATGGGGAGGATCAAATATCATAAAGATTGTTTCCCCTTCAAATAAGAAGGAAGGATGGAGAAAACTAGAACCAAGAATCTGCAAAGCTTTGATGTTACTTTGGGCCATATCACACATGGTAGCTACAACTATAAGACCTGTTTCTTTTATTGATAGCAGTACTTCCTTAATTAACTCTGCTAATATCGCTGCTGGAGTGCTTCCATGGACATAATAGTTAGCCACGAGTTGTTTCCTTTGTTGCCATGATCAGTGAACCCATCAATCTGATCCTTCTCTCTGTTGTAGGTGAGCAATGGCTTCAAAGACATCTCATCAAAAATAAGTTTACCGAACCTGCTTGCTGGTATCTTCCTTTGCATTCATTCTTTGATCTGCTCCAAAATTCCCTGGTTTATACCTGAGGAGAAATCAATATATGTTAATAATTTACTCAGCGTTGTCCTAGAAGGAAGAGGAATTTGAGACTGAATAAATTTATAAGTTCTTGAACTTTTTTTAAACAAAGAAAGGGCAAATATCTTCTCAGATTGAGTCCATCTCCTTGTGGCTTGCATTTACTCCCTTTTAAAACTGAAGTTAAAAACATTAAAGAAGAATTACTGAGGGAAGTTTTAAACATCTTAACAAAGTCAAACTTATCTATGTTGCTCATTTCACTGAATGATTTCTTGAGCTTCAAGGTAGCTATCTATCCTTAATATGTTGACAGCTCTATTTTTCCTTTGCAACGCCTTGCACAATATCCTCTTCCTTGGTGTTAATTCCTCCAGTCTGGTTACTCCAAGACAACTGCTGATGGACTTCCATATCCTTTTTGATGTTACATTTTCAAGAGGAGCAGAGGATGTAGGTGGGTAAGAAGAGGGTGAAGGTGGGAATTCAGTTGGGGGAGGTGTACTGGGAGCAAATAAAGTTGATGGAATAGGGTCAGGATTTGAGGAAGGTGAGAAATTTGAAGATGAGGTAAGGACAGGAGGTTTGGATTGTGGGTCAAGAGGGTTGGAAGGTGTGAAAAGGGTGGGCAAGGCTGAATGGAGAAGGTGACGAGATGAAGGATAAGTAAAGGAAAGCACATCAAAATGCTTCTCGCTAACTCATCAGTAATTACGCAGTCTGCTTGTATCGTACTTTTCCATCTTTGGGTTTCCACAAAATTCCTTGACCCTGACAATAGTAATTAAAATCCTAATTTGGAAAAATTGAAGATTACCATAGATTTTATTTAGAAGATTTTTATTTCTCCTTATTGGTTGCAAGGTTCTTTAGAGGGGTTACAGCAATACCAAATGAGAAGTATACTCAGAAAAAAGAAGTACTTGGAGGACATCCAGAGAGAATTAAGAGAGAAACCTGCTGTTGGATATGGAGGTGTCTCTCCATAGCTATGCTAGAGCTTCTGCAGGTGATTGTATCCATCATGAAGCCTGTGGGACAACTGAAGTATTAGTATGATTCCTGTGTTCCTAGTAAATACATCTCCTGCTTGGATGTCAAATTGGTTGTTCTTGAATTTTCATCCGATCCATCCTGTGGTCTAAGTAGAGGCTTGCACATTTCTTCCTTTTAAATGAAGGCCTACACTACACTGATGCTACTTTAATAAAGAAAAGGGTGCTTCTGAGCAATCCTTGCAATGAGGAGGATGTCGACTGCCAGACTGCTGTCTGGAAGGATGGGGAGATTTTTATTTTTTGTTTTGTATCATGGAGTAGGGGGATGGTTACTCTTTGGCTATCACAGAGTGTAAGTGTGTCCAAGGAATCTAGGCAGTACAGGTGCTATGGGGTATTATATGGAGAGATCTGTTGTGAAAATTGGGCAAACCTTGGATTTGAAGCTGATGTTGCCTTAGAAAGCAATCAGCTTCTGTATGCAGCTGGTGCTAATCATCAGCCTATGGGGCTGCTCAGGGAATTGCCTGAGAAACTTGGATAGTTCAGGTATGGTGGGATTTTACATAGGGGGCATCTATTGAGAAAATTGGGTGACCTCTCATCCTGTTCTGGCTATGTTGTGCAGAGAATCATCTATTGCATGGGTTTCAGAGGTTCAGTTCCTCCATAGCAGAGCTATGGTTGGGTTGGGAATCGATTGTTGCTTTGGAAATGAGAGTTGCCTCTGCAATCATATTGTGCCAATGTGGTTCCTAATTGTATTGCACAATCAGCACCCTTCGTGCCTGGTTAGCTCTCTTGCTTCCATGAGGAGGGTGAATTCATGAGTACTAGGAGTATGAGAAGGACAAATACATGAGGACCAATTGCATTGGCCCTCCTCATCCTCTTCTCTCTCCTCCTGTGCTTCTGAATCTTGTCATTAAGGAATGAGAGGGCAAGATTATTAGTTCTCTCTCTTCATCAAACCACAGATTTTTGGCATACGATGCTTATTCTGCCAGATGGGGCCAGCTTATGGCTACCATTAACAAGATTAGTAGCCATCAACTGTGAGTACTCATGGAGGATGGGGACATTTGGGGATATACCTAAGTACATTATATTATGGTGGATGTTTGGTTCATGGCATATGTCTGCTTGACATTAGGATTCCTTGGAACACTTCTGCATCTTCTTGCTGGAGGGAAGATCCAGCTCTCTGTTCAATTCTGGAAGATCCTCTATAAAGTCTCCTCTTCCTCATCCATGAGGGAAATATTTCTCTAAGGAGAGTGGTTTTGGCTCCATGTCATTAACCTGGTTATATTTCTCACCTAGTTACTATATTCCCCACACTCACCATCATCATTGAATGCTAACATAATAATGCACTTCTTATTGCAAAGCTATGTTCAGTAAGAATGTGTGCTTTAAAGTTAGAGAGTGGTGACAGGCTGAAACTATACTCTCTAGTTATCTCGGGACATTCTTTCACTTGTCACTTTAAATTAAGCCTCCAAAATCTTAAATTAACTAATTCTAAAGATTAATTGTTAGCAGCTGTAAGGAGAAATTACTAACTTGTTTGCTACATTTTAAAATTGAATGAGATAAGTGACAAATTTTTTTTTCTTTTCACTAGGAGCAAATAGAATTTAAGGGTCTTCTATACCCTTGAGACACATCTGAGGGATTTTAGCATCACATTTTATTGAGAAATTCAGATGTTGGCAAAGCTTCAAGTTGAATTTTTGGTAGCCCTTTCGATGAACATCTCTATTGGGTCCCATTATTGAGCCATATAAATCTCCCCAGAGGGAATGAGTTGACATATATTTAAAATGCATTGTAGGTTATGCTTTTCAAAGGTGGTTAAAGGTTAAAGTTCCTTTTGACATAATATTACAAAGCTAGTACCTGTACTGACTGGCATAAGTTAGGATGAATCTAACCATCTCCAAATATAGTATTAATTTCATGTTGGAATAAATCTTTTTATTATAGAATAATCTGCATAGTATGTTTTTTTGCAGCAGTTGCCTAATTGATTGTGTTCAGTATGTGGGCTCTATATATTAACACACTGTCAAGTATTCAGCTGAATCCTCCAACATATATGATCTATAGTCTGATATACTACCGTGTAGTAGCATTGAAATTATTGGCACCAATTATTCCATAACACTCTGCCAGTTACAATAGACAGGAGAAATCCTTAATTGCTAACCCATTAGCCCTAACTAAGATAGAGGTAATTTTCATAATTAATAATTACATAATTTTTCACTCGGTGCAAGGAATATGTACATTCTGTTCATACCAATGTCTATCTTATATCATAACTTACATACTCATGAATACTAAATTGGTGATACCACCTTTGTTGCTTTTTTCATTATTTTCCCATTTTTATGACTTTTTTTCGTACATTTTTTGCTTTTTACAAGCATACATTTTATTAGAATTTTAAACTCTCCTTTGTGGTTCTTACTCTTTTTCATCTTTTTCTTTTCTTAGGGGCAGAGTGATAAAACTTATTTGTCGAGGGAATCACTATACATCTGGAAACTTAAGGCATCATTTGAGTTTCTTCTCGAATTTAATTGTAATCTATTTTGCTTTGTCTGCGAGGGTGGTAAGACTATGGTATATTTTTTTAGTTCCAGTGGATGGAATAATTTTTTAGTGCATGTTGCTATGCAAATAATTCTAATATAGAATACCTTCAATTTGTAGATGTTGATTTAAAAGTAAAAAATGTGACTGGACATGCATAGAGAGGGATTGGTTTGACTTGTGCAAGACAAGCTTCAGCTCTGTAGCTGCACTGAGCACACTCCCAAAGAAAGGACTTTCATAATATTTTTCAATGTTATGCAATACTCGGTGAGAGCAGATGGCACAGATGCAAGGAGAAGTTTGGGATAAGAGTTACTCCTAAATCTTTGTGTTGGGTTACTCTGGGTATATCAACACTGTTGAGCTTGATGCCTCTTGTAAACATTTGGTTAGAATAAATGAGAGTCAGGTGTGACTTATAAATGTTAAAAAACTCCATAAGAGGAATCATTCAGTAAACCATCCAAAATTTAAGGAATACTTAAACTTGTTGGGGATACTATTGCCTATGGAATAAGAAATTATTCCAATGTACTTAAGAGAATTTTTGGTGGAATTTGCAGTTTTTTATGATGCAATTTTGATTAATCCATTTCTCGCAGAACAAAATGTATCCTGTAAATCAGCATTAGAAAAGGGGGTATTATATGATTTGAGACTGTTGTAGCCTTCCAAATCACAAAGCTTATGTAAAGGGGGTTTTACATGGGGGCATCTGGTGGGAAAATTGGGTGAAGCAAGGATTTGAAACATGTAGCCTTGCATAGCACACATACTCAGCATCCAGTTGGTGTCAATCAATAGTTGTGTGTGCAACTCAGAGTTCTCTGATGAACCTGGGCAGTAAAGTACCATGGGGTTTTAAATGGGGGCATCTGTTGTGAAAATTGAACGAAGCTTGGATTTGAAAACATTTGACTATCATTGCAAGCATACTCAGCATCCAGTTGGTTTCTTTCAATAGCTGTGTTTGCCACTCAAGGATATCTCTGATGAACCTGGACAGTAATGTACCATGGGGTTTTACATGGGGGCATCTGTTGGGAAAATTGGGCGAAGCTTGGATTTGAAAACGTTCGACTATCATTGCAAGCAAACTCAGCATCCAGTTGGTTTCTTTCAATAGCTGTGTTTGCCACTGAAGGATATCTCTGATGAACCTAGAGAGTAAAGTACCATGGGGTTTTACCTGGGGGCATCTGTTGGGAAAATTGGGTGAAGCTCGGATTGGAAATGTTTTTACTTGCATGGCAAGCATACTCTGCATCCAGTGGGTGTCAATCAATTGCTGTGTGCCAGTCTGGTATATTTCTGATGAGCCTGTGCAGTATAGTACCATGGGGTTTTACATGGGGGCATCTGTTGTGAAAATTGGGTGAAGCTTGGATTTGAAAACGTTTGACTTGTATTGCAAGCATACTCACCATCCAGTTGGTTTCTTTCAATAGCTGTGTTCACCACTCAGGTATATCTCTGATTAACCTTGGCAGTATAGAACCATGTGTTTTTACATCAGGGCATCTGTTGTGAGAATTGGGCGAAGCTAGGATTGGAAATGTTTTCACTTGCATGGCAAGCATACTCAGCATCCAGTGGGTGTCAATCAATTGCTGTGTCCCTGTCTGGTACATTTCTGATGAACCTGTGCGGTGTAGTACCGTGGGGTTTCACATGGGGACATCCAGTGGGAAAATTGGGCGAAGCTAGGATTTGAAGCTTGTGGCCTTGCATAGCAAGTATACTCAGCTTCTAGTTGGTGTCAATCAGTAACTGTGTTGGCTACTCTGTGGTACTACCAGAAAACGTTGGATGTACGTTATGGTGGGGTTTTATATGGGGGCAACACTTGGGAGAATTTGGGAAAGCTAGATACAGGATTCTCCATGCCATAACAAGTGCATTCTTTCTCCTATATGCAGAACTTGGTGTTCTGATATTTGGTATCTCTTTTCCATCTAAAGAACCTTTTTGTTGTTTATTTCGGCCTTTTTTACTTTTGGATTTCTAGACACCTTTCAGTGGTTCCATCTCCCCCTCTCCCTCATGTTCGGTCAAAGCTGCTGCAGGCTGATTTTCTTTTTAAACTGGACTTTCCCCTGTTAAAGCTTGCTCCATGTCATTAGGGTTTCCTTTGGGTGGGTGGTCCCAGTTGGCTGGGCCATCAGTTTTAGCCCCTGGTTGTCATGGTTCCATACTACCTCAATTAGTGTGATTATTATTTGTGTTTACCATTTCAGTTTGAGCCCCTCAGAGAAACTATTTACCTTTATCAAGGATTCTTTGAGAAATGGTTCAATTGGAACTTCCCTTGTTGCCAGCTTGGACATTAAGATTATCTGTTTCCTGAAGGCAGCCTGCATTGCCAAGGGAAAAGGATTTGCCCTACTTTTTACTGGCAATTTCATGGAATCTTGCAATGGAATAGCTATAAGCCACAATGGTAAGAGTGCAGTTTATGCCTACACATCTACTCCTTTTGACTTTCCTCATTTTAATCTCATTCTTATTAGTCTCCATTCTTTAAATTTCTTTTTATAACTTGAATAAATTAATAAATATATTAGTATAATAAATAATAATTTTTAATATATAGATTAAAATGTGGATGGTTTCTATAGTGAAATAGTCCCCAAGGCATTCTCTGCCACTTGATGAGCCTGTCACAGTCAGTAATTAAATATTTCCATGTTTTTATCATGCCTCACTTGCCTATATGGAAATGGTCTTATCAAGTATGGGCACAGCAGGAGAGTTTCATCTCTGATGAGAACATAAGGGGTGAATTCCTCATGGCCAGGCAATGGTTTCCCAATCAGCACATTGAGGTTACCACCCCTCTGCCTTTTCCCCATAGTCGACGCTTCTAAGATTCTCCCTTTGCTATTTTTTCCATATCCACTTACTGAAATGAATATAGTTATTTGTCACAATTACCATAAGCACAATAGAAATTTTTTTCAGATAGCTGAAGTATTACAATCAACTTTTCTTCAGATGCTTCACTGTGACATGCCTGCCATTGATGCTCCGTATACAGTTTTTCATAAGTATAAAACATTATATTTCCTTTTCATTCTTTAGATAATTACTTTTTGCATATTGTACAAAACAATTGCCCACAGCTACAGATTTTTTACAGTTTTACCTCCCTCGCCTGCATAGTGCACAAAGCATGCAAAGTTATATGGCAGAGGATGATGCCTATGTGCATGCTGGAGCCAACTGAGGAGATGTGGAGGGATTCTGCAATAGGATATGAAGAGCTTTGGCAGATCCCACACTGTCTTAGATTTTTTCCATTTTCCTTGATGTGATAGCCATGATGACGAATCAAAGGTTTTTAATGTGGCATTTGTTCTGGATTAATCAATATGTTTTCTAATTTCTGCATTGGAGGAGAGATTTCCTCCATACCAAGAAAGAAACAACTGGGCAGAGTGCAAGAAATTATTAATGGTATTGGGAGCAATATCTCAATTTTCTGAAACCATACGTGGTCTGTGAGGTAAATTGCTTGGTGAATACTTTTATTCCTTTAAATGAATCTAACTATTACTTCAACTCTAATCTTCTTTTATCTCTTTTAGAGCTAAAACAAACATTCTGGATGCTGACAAACCGCAGGCTGAAGAGGAACACAATGAAGAAATTGAAGGAATTGAGAGATCTAATGATGTAGACATAGGAGAAGCTGTAGGGGGACATAAAAGGAAGAGGGAGGAGGTGATTGTGTCACCTATGGAGAAAGTTATTAATTTCCTTCAAAATAGGGGGACAGCAGAACAGGACAGCGTGGGAGATCTTTTTATGTCACTTTCGAAAACAGTACAAGAATTTAGTGTGATGAGACAGACCCAGGTGAAGATGAAGGTAGCCACACCACAGCACAGCACCACACCTGGTGCTGGAGGAGGAGATGAAGGAGTTGGAGCTGAGTAGGGAGATGGGGAGGGGACAGGGGTAATTGTAAGAAAAATGCATATAATAAAAATTAATTTGAAGAAACATTTCTGAGAGAGACTAATAATTAATTGGTGTTGTCTATTTTGAATACCAAAATTATTTACTGCTACCATCAGTTATGCATCACATACTTTTAAATTCAATCTTTTTAATGTTTTCAATTTTCTGGAAATCATATTGGCAAGAAATCATTCTCATGATGTTTGATATATGTTGATGTAGACTCAATACTTTAAAATTATGGAAAAGATCGCGAATATGTGCTGTTTTCATAATGAGGCAACAGTATAAAGAATAATTTTCAGTATTGAGAGAGACAGTCAGGGAAAACATATACAGGCCCTGAATTTTGTCAGGTGATGAAGTGTCCAGGACCATTTACAATTTCACATGGGCTAAGCAGAGGATAACATCTGCATATCACCCTAAGGCAAATGGACTGCTGGAAAGGTCACTCAGAACAGGAGGCAATGCTGAAGCTGTTGCAGGGAGATCAGACCAACTGGGCAGCAATACTAGATGGATTTATTTTCTTGTCAGACTGCTTACCCATGGTTAACAGGAGTTGTAACATATGAACTGATATTCATGAGAAAATGAATAGTACCAATACAGGGTATTGTTGATAATGATGAAATAATTAAGGAGCAAGCCTATACATCCATTTATAGAAGATATTATACTGGCAGAAAATGTGTGGAAACATCTTTCCCACAAGTATATAAAAGACTCAAGAATGCCAAAAAGATGACTATGATAAGCCTCATTATTTTTTATCCTTCCCTGCATCCTAGTAACAGCATGGTAGTAAAGCCAGTTGAAGGCATGCTCTCCATTAAACTCTTCTGCCTGCAAATAGATTTCAGGAAAGGGAGGACAAAAGAAAGGAAAGCACGGTCAAAATCCTCGAGGAGGACATGCTGCAGAAAGAAGACAGATACTGATATTTCAGCTGCCCAACTAGCATCAAGGTGGATGCCCCCTGTGTGAATTCTTGGTCTCCATGAATCAGGACATCTGGGCTATCACAAGAAGTGGATCGAAGGCCTTCAATGTTTACCTAGCCATGGCATTCCTTTACTCTAAGGATCACTGCCACTCTCCAGGGAAACCTTTCCACTTCAGATACCACCATCAGGTTAGCAGTGAAGCAGTGGATGGTACTTCTACAGCAGGTGAGCAGGAAAATGATCAACACTCGCATGGGACGTGGCAGCGGGTGACACATGCCTTTCCCATTTGAGTAGGACATCCTTGCCGCCACATATGCATTTAACATGCTCTCATCCAAGGACATTGTGACGAATTCAGCGGCTTGGTTCAGGCTCATTTGATTCTTCCCACAAGAGGATTGGGAGGAGGAACGTGCCACCCAGCTGAGAAATGAGCTACCTTTCTTTTCCTCCGAGAATATCCTGAGACCAGGCTAGGAGACTGATACTTCGTGCATTGTGCCCTCGTTTGTTCTCATCCTATTCGCTGTTATGAGAGGAAGTACAAGGAGGGAGGACATCTATAAGAGTTGGGGGAGGCAGATGAAACGTTGGTCCATGTACTGAAGCTGTGCCCCCATAAGCAGAGATTGATAGTGCCTCAACAAGGTGCAAAACGTGATCGTAGAAGCCCTCCTAAAACTTATCAATGAAGCAGTGGGAATACAGGTCCTGGAGAGGAAACACAACTGCATCCCAACTTAGTTATCATGTCTCGGGAACTTTACGTGCAATCGAAACCTCTATTCCCTATGAAAATAGGTTGGCTGCTTTCGATGCATCAACAGTATCCAAGGTGGAAAAAAGTGTAGATCTCGCTGCGAGAGCCCGCAATATTATATTTGTATGGCGAGGTTTTCTTCGCCTCTAACAGGACTATCTTCCATATTCAAACTCTTTCAGGGCCCTTCTGGATGAACATCCAAAAAGTAAACTCTGGCTTGCAGGAGGATCCCATAAATTCCAATCACAAAACAAAAAGCACCTACAAAGTCTTGAGGTGTTACATCATATCAATGGGAGGGAGGTCGCTCAATTTTCTCAACAGATGTCCCCATGTGGAATCATATTGCACCTGTGCCTCTTACGTTCCTCAAAAAGGTTCCCAAACAATCCCATCAGCAATTTACTCTACTTGGGGACAGGGCTCCCAATGTGGCTAGTCCTCCTCTCTGAGGTAAACTAGAAGACATCGTCTGTACCCTCTCCGCGACGGAGGACAGTTGGTACGGAAAGGCCGCAAGCGCTATAGACCTGGAAGTCCTCCCGCCTGATACTTATCCACAAGAGAGGTGAAGTTGCAGATATCTCCTCTTGGAGGCCGGTTGCTTTCCGTTCCCCTAGGGGAAGATCCTGATAGGGGTCCTGGTGAAAAGTCGCTGCAACAGCAGACATCAGCTTACTGCAATTTCAACGGCATGTCATTGCTGCAGCCAAGAGAGCTGCACCATCAGTCATACCAGAGATTGCCTTCCAAAAGTCTCCCTGGGAGAAGGAACTCTTCATGAGGAAAATTGCTCTGGGGAAGTCAGCTGCTGCCTCCAACGAAGTAGAAATTCGCCCGGACCAGATGGTGCGAGCTACCAGTACCTGCGAAGAGTAGACCCTGACGGCTGAGTCCTTAATGGGATTTTCAATTATCAAACTCGGAAGAACTGCATCCCAGAGGGCTGGAAATTTTCGAAGAGAATCTTCATTGACAAAGGCAGCAAACCAGGCCATCCCCTCCAGCTGGCGCCTGATCTTGCTTGTGGAAACCATTGGGAAGGTCTTTTCAGAGATATTAGAGTACAGAATTCTTCACTGGGCCTCGAGGAGAGGCTGCCTCTCTCTCCCATTACCAGAAGAATTTATGCCGCAGACAGAAGGGTGTTACGAGCACAATCTCCTCCAGGCAGCCCTAGAAGATGCCAGGTGGAACAAGAAGGTGGGACGTCTCATCCCTGTGGACACTGCAAAGTGAGGAGGCAGTGGAGAGAGGCAAAGAAAGAGTTAACCATCCAGGTGTCACATCCAACAATGAAGGAACTCTGCATCGTCCCAACAATGAAAGAACTCTGCAATCAGCCTATCGCCTCATCTACTCCACCCTTGGAAGAGGGAGTATTCGAGGGACAACGGCACCAACTGGCCTCGAAGGTGGACCAGGGGAAGGCGATGGGAGTATGAGTATCTTCATCCAAGGCCAGCAGGCCCTCACTGACAATGAGTGTAACCTATTGCTGTCTTTATTAATAAATGTGTATTTTATTTTACACTCTTATTCCTTCATTTGCTTATTCTTCTTTTAATTTGTTTTAACCAACAGTTTTTGATTTGCGTTCATCATTTAATCATTTTTCCATTTTCTTAAAATTTCGCTTCAAAGTCTATGTTCCATGGTTCCATACTTGAAAATGTGGCACAAATGTGATGTTAAAACTAATTCGCAACAATACTTCTTCCTCTGATCTAGGTTTTAATTTATTGTTGGAACTTAAATCCTAATGTGAATGACAACGTAAGGCTTGATTAGGTCAGAAGTAGAGGTAGACCCACTGTAGTCATACCACAATAGGAATTCCAAATGTAATGTCAAATCAAACTTAAGTTATCAATTCTTGTCATAAACGACTTTAACTTTGTGAAGAAGTCATCAGCAAAGATGATATATGTGGAAAGGATTTCTGAACCTCTTGAACAGATTCCTTTTCTGGTTTTTAAGGGAGGGGGTTGTCCTGCATATGGATCTTGTATATCTAGTCATTCTGTCTTCCTCGAGGTAAAAATTCTCGAGCTCTCCTGGGCATATTTTGGAAAAATTTTAAACTTGTAAATACCTGTTCATGATAGTGATGTCAAAGATTATGGAAGCTCTCAAGTTATATCTAAATTTCAGGATTTGATACAAAGAGTGATGGAAGATTATAGAAAGTGCTGAGTAAATCTTTGGCTGGTAACTTTGATCTGAACGAGAGCTATTCAGATTTTATTTTGCACCCAAGAGCGGATACGTAAAATTAAGCTCTCCAGCAAACTATTTTCAACGACTCTCTTGTATTCTCTACATGTTTTCAAACTTCAGTTGCGGAGTTAGTGCTTGATGAGTCATTCTTCTACCTCAAATCACAAGATTAATACTCGCTTTATATGCGTAATGATTCTTGAAATTGTTTTTGTTAAACTTTGCCATATAATTAGTATTTCTTTCTGGTAAATTCATAGGTTCTCCTGTGTTTTACAGTCCATTAACTTAAAATTTATGATTTATCAAATTTTAAACTTTTAAATTTTGTCTCCCTGGAATCGGTGGTTAAGGTTCCAATTATCTGCTTAAACTCAAACGTAATAAAGTTGCAGTCTGTATAGATATTAACGTATTTAATCCTTCCATGAAGGTGGATTTTTATCTCATTGTAATTTTTTTAAACTCAACTTTCCATGCCTTAAAATTATTTAGAAGTAGAAAAATTGCCACAATTCATGTTTGTATATTGAATTTTTGCGACATTTGAAAAGTCAAAATTTACTCGCAGAATAAAATTGTATGGCTTCTTTTCATTGAATTTTCTCCAATATGAAAGTGAAATTAACTCTTCAAATTAATTTTTATAAAAACTGTGCATGCATTTCTCACTGCTTTTATTTTTCACTGTTGCCAGCAGCGGGAAGGAGAAATGAAGACTCCAAGCAACTCCATTTACATGAGATTTTATTGCATAATTTATAAGTGTAAATTTAATACAGTATTCAATAAAGGAAATTGCAAATGTACCTTTCATTGTAAAGCTGTCCCATCCCGAACCCATAAAAGTTCCTGGTATTGGGAGAGCCGGAATGGCTGAACCCATCTCAAAGATTTTGAGGTGTCATTTGTTTTCTCCTGCTGCAGCATCTATCTGGACCATTTCTGGACCTCCTGTGCTTGCACTCTCAGCAGGTAATGCTACTTCAATGGCTGCATTCAGAATGATTCTAAGTTAACTGAATACAGCCTTTGAGTAGCAAAGAACCCTAAGAGTATAGGCACAGGAGGCAAAAAATTATCTGAAAAAGAATGTATATAAAAATTCAATAAATAATATAAAATGAGAAAAACATTTTTTAACCAAATGGATGACCTTGGGGACTTATGATAGTTTGTCACGACTAGGAGTTAAATGGTTAAACAGTAAAAAAAAGGTGAAATAAGAAAGATATGGGTACTGTTTAAAAAAAAATTTCTGAAGGCATGACAAGAAAGTGCTGTCTAGGGGAACCAGTTACCTACTACTCAGAAATTATTTACTCTCATAACCTTTTCTGCAAAAACTGTTAGGGGATTATATCACAACTGTGAATCTGATACTCAAGCACAAACCTAAGAGGAAGCCATTAACATGTTTTAAAGCAACTTCAAAATAGATAAAGAATTAATGTTTTAGCCTGAAAAATTTGCTATATTCTTGAAAAACAAACAAAATGTTTTGGAACTGCAGTTATTTCTTTCTAGGAAAAATTTAACATTTGTTATGAATGATAAAATTGAAAAGAAAAACATATAGTTGAAAAAGAAAATCGTTTCTACTGCAAGTGGACTAACACACCATCTTTATAGATGCAAAGTTGAATGATATCGTTAGGAGCAAAAAATTAGATTTAACATATTGTTTTTCCTTGATACTTCCCACTATGTACTTGACAACACCAACCAAGTATTACTTATCTTTATGATCGGGGTGTACAAAAGTTCTTGAAAATATACATGAGCAAAATGTTTAGAACTTTTAGTAAAAATAAAAGATAAGGAATGCCATCACAGAGGCATGGGATGCAAGAGCCAATACAACAGACTTGTCCATGGAAGAATTCCATTCCAAAACCCAGTGGATGCAAGAGGAAAAGATGCAGAAAAACTTAATTTGAAGAAGCTTTTCAAAGATGCAAATATATATTTCATGAAACAGAGAATTATGATTCTAATATTGAAAGGAATCTTAACCAGTAGTAGAATAAAAAAAAAAAATTAGAAGCAGGTTCCTATCCCTACTAAGTATACAACCACATACAGCAGCCTTAAGGATAATTATTTTAAAAATTATTCAAACTTTGAGAATCTAATCCAACTATCTAATCACTATCCAACATTGAAAGTATGTTTTCATTGTGACAAGGGGATTGCAGTGCCTTTAAGTATAGTTCTACTATTATCATAATAGATAAATTTAGGAACCAGTTTGGCAAACTTGGAAAATCCTAAGAACTTGTGGGAACCAGTTAAATTCCATCACTGGGCTTCAACTGCTTCCCTGACACCAATGACTGCACTCATCCTAATGGGTAGTTAATTTTTTGATCTGACCATGTGTAATAACACTTAAAAATAAAATAATAAAGTATTGAAATGCAATTAAAAGCAAAGTCACTTTGTTTGTTTTTGAATTTCTTTAAATAGAATTCTCCAGATAATCATGAAAGAGCTTACTCCGTTTCATTGATATGTTTCTAAAGAACCCAGTATCTCAATGGTACCACATCCTCAGGACCCTGAGCCAAAGATGTCCTTCAATTTTCACAAAATATCTGATTCATATTTAATGGAAGTAAACTGATTTAATTTTCCTAGCTCCATTCTTACATTTGAATTGCTAAATCATTCATTATATCCACATTTTAATTGCAATTTTTGCTGGAAATTGTGGGTTAAGAACGGTGAGTAATGAGAAGTCAAAGAAGGATGAGAAGATTTTGACATAATAGAAGTTCACATGAGAAGTAGCATTTTATACTACTATGAGTCACGCAAATTGACAGACAAACACAACAAGAACAAATATAACAACAATGACAACAATATATCACTGCAAGTTCCAAAACATTTCCAAGAAAATTATTTAAAGACTCAAAAACATGGTAAATTGAAATGCTTCCGTAGCTCAATAGAAATAATATATCTCAAACACTTATTACAGTAGAGTCTAGTTCCAAATAATTTAAAGTCTAAATTAATTTTTGAGTTATTCACACTTCCATAAGAGAGTATGTATCCACTAACCATTAAATATAACTGTATCCACATAAATGCATTCAAAAGTATTAAAAATAAAAAATGACAACTATGCTACAAAAACCCACGTCAGAATGACAGGTCATGCAACGATTCCTTCAAAAGAAATCAATGATGAGTAAATTATATGGGGGGGGACAAACTTTCATTGATTATTTTATGAAAAAGTAAGAAAAGTTATTCTGAAATATGAAATTGAGATGATACTAGTAGTCCTATATGAATATCTTCTGGAGGGATTCCCTAAATAAATCCTTGTCTTAAAACATCTTGTAAAGCTTAACAAAATGATGATGAATGATTTTAAAAAACAATTGGAATTTTCTTGAAATAGAAACGAAGAAAAATGAAAGTTGTGTATTATCTGAATAAACTTCATGAAGAATTTATATGATATGGACATGAGATTTTAATTTATTATCTGAAGACATAAACGACTTTTAAATGGTAGTACTTCCAATGACCTTTCTCGAAGGTTCCTTATAGATGAAAATACTTCTTACTGCAAAAATTAATCAAATTAAAATAACTATGCTTATTACCGGTATACAGTAGAGCTGAAAGACTGTAGAACATAAAATGGACTTGTATAACAAATAGTCAGCAACAAACAATCCTGAAGACCATAACAAGTAACAAGATTGAAACAGAAAGTAAGAAAAGAAAAAAAAGGAAAATATCCCACCAAAAGAAAGTGTGATGGATGTGGTTCTACAAGCAATGTGCAAGAAAACAATGCAGACAAAAAATAATCAGGACATTAATGTAACCAATACTACGTGAAGAGTACATTGATTTATAATAAAAGAGAGACTTGAACAAATATTAACTACTGGGGGAAGAGCAAACTGGATATTGTTGACAATATATTTATGCTATAACAAATAAAGGAGAAAAGAAACAGAAAGACCCAGATGGTGTTCATATATCTAGAAAAGGCCTATGACATGGTGCCTATGAACAATCTTTGCCCAATCTTTAACAACAGAAACATCAATTGCAGCAGGAAAAAATTATTTATCAAACAAACTGAGGAAAGATTTTCCCAATCAAATGTAGCAGTGAACCAAACTGACAATTGTAAAAGACCTGTTTTCTAGGGAAGGACTAGATGGTTGGCTAGTAATGAATTGTTAAAACAAAAAGAAGATAAGGACCATGTTCATTGGCAGAGCTACTTATTACCTCTGTTAAATTCCATATCCTTTCATCAGACATTTCACCATTTTCTCAAGACTTAATATCAAAAGATACATGAAAGACTGAAGAGGATTCAGTCATCTTTACCAAAAGTTCTATAAAATGCATAGGAACTACTAAATATATCACTGAAGGTTCCAAAACATATCCAAGAAAAGTATTCAAAGACTCAAAACAACTGATGAATTTGAATGCTTTAGCAGCTCAATAGCTATTTCTCAATATCTTTCCAAACAAGACCTATAAAAGTGGAAGTCTATTTTCAAATAATTTAATCTCTGCAGTGATTTACAAAATATACATATTTCCGTGAAGAAACTAGAACTATCTTCCAACTGTTAAATATAACTGTGTACATAATTACCTCCAAAATTATCGAAAATAAAAAATGATTACTATACTATGACTCAATGTTATACAAAAAAACTATATCAGAAGAACAATTTTTTTGGAGCAACATTTTGCTTCAAAAGTCCTCTGAAGTAAGCAAGTAATATAGCCACAAGAGTTGAATGTTTCATGGAAAAGTAGCTACCAAATAAAAGTGAGTTAAGATAATCTGAAATATTAAGTTGGCAAGGTATTGATAATTCTATATGAATAACTTCTGAAGGTAAAATCCAAATAATTACTCCTCTTAAAACATCTAGTAAGATTTCATGAAATAATGATGAATGATATTAAAAAACATTGGAATCTTACTTTCCTTGAAACAAAAATGAAGAAAAATAAAACTCTGTATGTGAAATAACTAAACTCCATGAAGAATTTCAAAGATATGGAAAGAAGATATTTTGCTAAAATACTATTTATTGATTTTCCAGATAGTTGAGTTGAATACCAGAAGCACTTCAATTGCAAAGCCATCAATGCTCAAAATCAAATTCCATGAAAGCCTGAAATATAGATGACTAATAAATTTCCTTTTTTCTACTTCTTTTTCATTGAGAACCTCCTATTTTCCTTTCACAGTTAACTTCATAGACACCCTCTATACATGTATAGAGTAAAAATAACAGCGATCTTTTCTGCTAGTACAGCACCCTTCCCTTAGAAGCAGCAGCTTCATTCAAATAACAGACCTTACACTGAAATAATGCAACAATTGCTACCGACCTCTTCCATTAAAATTCTGCATATTGCTAAAAGTAAACCGTCATCAACGAATTATGAAGAGATTTGATAAAATTAACTTTGAGTTGGTCTACCAATTCCTTCAGGAAAGCATTAAAACAAATATGCACTTACCCTTGAAGAGGATTATTTTTCTTCATGGAAGAAGTAAACTAGCATGCAACGGAAACCTTACAATGCAACGAATCTTGTCTACTCATCACCTACTATAGCTAGGCACTTCCTTCACACCGAATGAGATGAATAGCATTCCTGTACAACTACAAAGAAAAGACAGAATGACTAACATTAAAAAATTGATAAGAAACCTCTACGTTTCACATTAATTGATCATACATCTATATAGTATTAGTGACTGCATTGCAGTTTCAACTAGCAGACGAAACTTTCATTGTCGAATATAACATTATCACTTCAAGAGTTAATTTAAGTATTATATGAGTAAACGCGCGTATGGTAAAATATAAACTTCAACTGTGAGAAGCATATAAAATGAGTTTATTATTAAGGATTAACACTGGTTTGGATTACATCTCATTAAATTTCTCACATTCTCAGCGTTTCCCATGAATTCTAAGGAGTTTATTCAGGAGATCGAGAACGAGTATCAACTGTAATTACAGGGAGATGTTTCAAATTAAAAATATCATAAGCGAAATGAATTATTTACCAAAGATGTGGGCCACTTGTTATTCACTTGGACATCGCTCTGTAATTTCCCGTCTGAACAGAAATAATACATGCGCATCCTGTGCATTCTCCGCGCGACAGTAGAGCCTAGATAAATGAACAGCAGCGGGAAATACAAAGTCAATAATACGGTGTGACTTTCGTTCGTGAGTCTGATAAATTATAAGAGATAAGTTAAATGTAAATACCCACAAGATAAATCGAAATATATTATATTAAATTAATATAAAACTAAGCTTAGGTGCTAATCACTCTTTATAACTAATGGTTACAAGTTTTCAGAAATTCTAAAATATAAAATAATAATTTAGGCGATGGCGCTGAATCACTTTCCCCCTTTATTATCATTCATTTTATTTTTTTTTTAATTTTACTAGACATATTATTTTTTGTCCTTTTTTTTAAGATTCTATAAATATCTTTAATGTATTTTCTTTTTCTTTTCCTAGCGGAAGAGCACCATAATTGTTTAACGAAGTCATTTACGATGGTTGACAATTTTCCTTTAAATTTAGTGACATTAATTTTTCTGACCTTGGATTTGAAGTTTCAAATTTATGGTATTTTTATTTCCCTGATTGGGATTAGACGGTTTTTGGACGTTGCATACATATTACAGTGGTTGTAAAATATTTCTAACATTTTAAAAATTTTTCTAGTGGTGTTAAATGTAACAGAGGGTATATGCAATAAAATTGGAATAATTTAGGTATGAACTAGTCACAATTTAGTTTCAACTTTCAGTTTGTAATGATGGATGATAGATACTAAGCCGTACTCATGCTTTCCACAGTGAGTGATAAAGGTAGGAGCTCCAATTTAAGTTTGAAGTAAGATAAACCCCTATAAATTAATGTTTCGGGACACGTGGGATAATATGACTGGCTACGAAGATCTTTTTTTACTAGAAATGCAGAATAAAGATTGTGGAGCATATGGAAAGATTCACACTTATCTTCCAATTTGTGCACCATTTATAATATTTCCTTAAATGGATATTTCGATGGTTTCCTGTTGTATCTAACGACATGCATTATACAGCAGTATAACTGCAAATAAAGGATTAGGCCAACTTTAGAGGAGATGTAAAAATGTCGTTCGTACAGCAATTAAAATTCATTGGCAAAAGTAAGGGCAAATAGGGCATATATCGAAGGAGAATGAACGTGACTATAGAAGTAAGACGAGCATAATACTGGGTAAATTAAACAGAATAAAAACTTTTACTAATGTAATACGGACATGGAAGTAACAAAATCTAATGCGAGATACGTTACATATACTAAAAAAAACAAGGAGGTCAAACCATATGAAGTAATAGTCTCCACTCTTACCTCAACCAATCCTATTGACCTCTACATCAATCTCATAAACTAAACTAAAGCTCCATCCATATATAAATATATTTACGTTAGAAAGAAGGTATATTGAAAAAAATTATCTGCCTATCACGCATCTCGAAAGCGATAACTCTTCCTTATGCGCTGGCTCTTGCTCAAACCACGGATGATCGGAACGACCAATTCACAGCGAGGCTTCCCCATCATTTTCGGCGTCAAACGGATCAACCAACTCCTCCACTCCACATCCTCCATTTGCATTCACCTACACTTCGCTTCTTAAACACCCCCACCCCCATCATCCCAGCGCGCGATATTCAACCGCCAGAACACCTCGTCCTACATCGCCAGCGACGATATTCGCCAAATCGATACGTTAGAAACGCTACAAATGCTAATTGTTGGCCTCGCTAAAAATCCGACAAAGTCTGCAAATTTACAAGTGATGACGAAATCGATCCATACCAAGGCAAACGAGAAGATTTTTCGGCGTACTCCCTGAGAAAACAAAGCAACAACAATCCGAGAAAAGAATATTTAAAAAATCACCAACTTTCTGCGACACGGATAATGACGAGGAATTCAAATTCTCAGCAAGTTTTCCCTCCGCTCACACCAGCCGAAAGATTGCCACCGCCTCGCCGATGGAAAAACCCTTTTCGCAGCGGAATCTTCCGGACCGCAAGGGGCGACGACCCTTCTCCGAATCCGCGGATTTCCCAGAAGGTGGGCGGAATCAACTCCACCGAAAAAGGGGCTCCCAAACGAGAGTGGAGCCCGCCGTCGGATTCGTGAAAAATCCGCGTCATCACGACAGATTGGCATTCTAAAAGTTATCTGTAGGTGAAGAAATTCTCGCTCCCCCCTGGACCAAATTTTCACTGCTCGAAAAAACAGAAAGAAGTCCCAAGGTTACACGCGGACAAGTCCCACTGCTAATACTTCCCGAGAGAAGGGACCAGAGGAAACATCCTCCTCCATGGAAGGCTGAGCTCGGGTCGCGTTAACCAGGAGTTAAATGATAGTCATGCTAAGGGCGAAGACAAATGCGAGATCTGTAAACGCTTATCGAACTCGAGAGTCGGCATTTGACTGCTACTTCTTCTTATTGTGGACACTATTATAAGGGACAGCGCGAACGCAGTCCCTACTACCAAAAATTACGCGCCCGAGTTACCCACATTTGGGGCAATCGCAGGGGTCAGCCCGACTGGAGTGCAATAGCCGAGCCTCGTCCTGGGGGAACCGCCTTCGGGATCACGGTAGCCCCTACGCCAGGTAAGTATGCTTTCCTCCCGTCACCTCAAACGACCCCCTCAACCTATCACGCATCTCGAAAGCGATAACTCTTCCTTATGCGCTGGCTCTTGCTCAAACCACGGATGATCGGAACGACCAATTCACAGCGAGGCTTCCCCATCATTTTCGGCGTCAAACGGATCAACCAACTCCTCCACTCCACATCCTCCATTTGCATTCACCTACACTTCGCTTCTTAAACACCCCCACCCCCATCATCCCAGCGCGCGATATTCAACCGCCAGAACACCTCGTCCTACATCGCCAGCGACGATATTCGCCAAATCGATACGTTAGAAACGCTACAAATGCTAATTGTTGGCCTCGCTAAAAATCCGACAAAGTCTGCAAATTTACAAGTGATGACGAAATCGATCCATACCAAGGCAAACGAGAAGATTTTTCGGCGTACTCCCTGAGAAAACAAAGCAACAACAATCCGAGAAAAGAATATTTAAAAAATCACCAACTTTCTGCGACACGGATAATGACGAGGAATTCAAATTCTCAGCAAGTTTTCCCTCCGCTCACACCAGCCGAAAGATTGCCACCGCCTCGCCGATGGAAAAACCCTTTTCGCAGCGGAATCTTCCGGACCGCAAGGGGCGACGACCCTTCTCCGAATCCGCGGATTTCCCAGAAGGTGGGCGGAATCAACTCCACCGAAAAAGGGGCTCCCAAACGAGAGTGGAGCCCGCCGTCGGATTCGTGAAAAATCCGCGTCATCACGACAGATTGGCATTCTAAAAGTTATCTGTAGGTGAAGAAATTCTCGCTCCCCCCTGGACCAAATTTTCACTGCTCGAAAAAACAGAAAGAAGTCCCAAGGTTACACGCGGACAAGTCCCACTGCTAATACTTCCCGAGAGAAGGGACCAGAGGAAACATCCTCCTCCATGGAAGGCTGAGCTCGGGTCGCGTTAACCAGGAGTTAAATGATAGTCATGCTAAGGGCGAAGACAAATGCGAGATCTGTAAACGCTTATCGAACTCGAGAGTCGGCATTTGACTGCTACTTCTTCTTATTGTGGACACTATTATAAGGGACAGCGCGAACGCAGTCCCTACTACCAAAAATTACGCGCCCGAGTTACCCACATTTGGGGCAATCGCAGGGGTCAGCCCGACTGGAGTGCAATAGCCGAGCCTCGTCCTGGGGGAACCGCCTTCGGGATCACGGTAGCCCCTACGCCAGGTAAGTATGCTTTCCTCCCGTCACCTCAAACGACCCCCTCAACCTATCACGCATCTCGAAAGCGATAACTCTTCCTTATGCGCTGGCTCTTGCTCAAACCACGGATGATCGGAACGACCAATTCACAGCGAGGCTTCCCCATCATTTTCGGCGTCAAACGGATCAACCAACTCCTCCACTCCACATCCTCCATTTGCATTCACCTACACTTCGCTTCTTAAACACCCCCACCCCCATCATCCCAGCGCGCGATATTCAACCGCCAGAACACCTCGTCCTACATCGCCAGCGACGATATTCGCCAAATCGATACGTTAGAAACGCTACAAATGCTAATTGTTGGCCTCGCTAAAAATCCGACAAAGTCTGCAAATTTACAAGTGATGACGAAATCGATCCATACCAAGGCAAACGAGAAGATTTTTCGGCGTACTCCCTGAGAAAACAAAGCAACAACAATCCGAGAAAAGAATATTTAAAAAATCACCAACTTTCTGCGACACGGATAATGACGAGGAATTCAAATTCTCAGCAAGTTTTCCCTCCGCTCACACCAGCCGAAAGATTGCCACCGCCTCGCCGATGGAAAAACCCTTTTCGCAGCGGAATCTTCCGGACCGCAAGGGGCGACGACCCTTCTCCGAATCCGCGGATTTCCCAGAAGGTGGGCGGAATCAACTCCACCGAAAAAGGGGCTCCCAAACGAGAGTGGAGCCCGCCGTCGGATTCGTGAAAAATCCGCGTCATCACGACAGATTGGCATTCTAAAAGTTATCTGTAGGTGAAGAAATTCTCGCTCCCCCCTGGACCAAATTTTCACTGCTCGAAAAAACAGAAAGAAGTCCCAAGGTTACACGCGGACAAGTCCCACTGCTAATACTTCCCGAGAGAAGGGACCAGAGGAAACATCCTCCTCCATGGAAGGCTGAGCTCGGGTCGCGTTAACCAGGAGTTAAATGATAGTCATGCTAAGGGCGAAGACAAATGCGAGATCTGTAAACGCTTATCGAACTCGAGAGTCGGCATTTGACTGCTACTTCTTCTTATTGTGGACACTATTATAAGGGACAGCGCGAACGCAGTCCCTACTACCAAAAATTACGCGCCCGAGTTACCCACATTTGGGGCAATCGCAGGGGTCAGCCCGACTGGAGTGCAATAGCCGAGCCTCGTCCTGGGGGAACCGCCTTCGGGATCACGGTAGCCCCTACGCCAGGTAAGTATGCTTTCCTCCCGTCACCTCAAACGACCCCCTCAACCTATCACGCATCTCGAAAGCGATAACTCTTCCTTATGCGCTGGCTCTTGCTCAAACCACGGATGATCGGAACGACCAATTCACAGCGAGGCTTCCCCATCATTTTCGGCGTCAAACGGATCAACCAACTCCTCCACTCCACATCCTCCATTTGCATTCACCTACACTTCGCTTCTTAAACACCCCCACCCCCATCATCCCAGCGCGCGATATTCAACCGCCAGAACACCTCGTCCTACATCGCCAGCGACGATATTCGCCAAATCGATACGTTAGAAACGCTACAAATGCTAATTGTTGGCCTCGCTAAAAATCCGACAAAGTCTGCAAATTTACAAGTGATGACGAAATCGATCCATACCAAGGCAAACGAGAAGATTTTTCGGCGTACTCCCTGAGAAAACAAAGCAACAACAATCCGAGAAAAGAATATTTAAAAAATCACCAACTTTCTGCGACACGGATAATGACGAGGAATTCAAATTCTCAGCAAGTTTTCCCTCCGCTCACACCAGCCGAAAGATTGCCACCGCCTCGCCGATGGAAAAACCCTTTTCGCAGCGGAATCTTCCGGACCGCAAGGGGCGACGACCCTTCTCCGAATCCGCGGATTTCCCAGAAGGTGGGCGGAATCAACTCCACCGAAAAAGGGGCTCCCAAACGAGAGTGGAGCCCGCCGTCGGATTCGTGAAAAATCCGCGTCATCACGACAGATTGGCATTCTAAAAGTTATCTGTAGGTGAAGAAATTCTCGCTCCCCCCTGGACCAAATTTTCACTGCTCGAAAAAACAGAAAGAAGTCCCAAGGTTACACGCGGACAAGTCCCACTGCTAATACTTCCCGAGAGAAGGGACCAGAGGAAACATCCTCCTCCATGGAAGGCTGAGCTCGGGTCGCGTTAACCAGGAGTTAAATGATAGTCATGCTAAGGGCGAAGACAAATGCGAGATCTGTAAACGCTTATCGAACTCGAGAGTCGGCATTTGACTGCTACTTCTTCTTATTGTGGACACTATTATAAGGGACAGCGCGAACGCAGTCCCTACTACCAAAAATTACGCGCCCGAGTTACCCACATTTGGGGCAATCGCAGGGGTCAGCCCGACTGGAGTGCAATAGCCGAGCCTCGTCCTGGGGGAACCGCCTTCGGGATCACGGTAGCCCCTACGCCAGGTAAGTATGCTTTCCTCCCGTCACCTCAAACGACCCCCTCAACCTATCACGCATCTCGAAAGCGATAACTCTTCCTTATGCGCTGGCTCTTGCTCAAACCACGGATGATCGGAACGACCAATTCACAGCGAGGCTTCCCCATCATTTTCGGCGTCAAACGGATCAACCAACTCCTCCACTCCACATCCTCCATTTGCATTCACCTACACTTCGCTTCTTAAACACCCCCACCCCCATCATCCCAGCGCGCGATATTCAACCGCCAGAACACCTCGTCCTACATCGCCAGCGACGATATTCGCCAAATCGATACGTTAGAAACGCTACAAATGCTAATTGTTGGCCTCGCTAAAAATCCGACAAAGTCTGCAAATTTACAAGTGATGACGAAATCGATCCATACCAAGGCAAACGAGAAGATTTTTCGGCGTACTCCCTGAGAAAACAAAGCAACAACAATCCGAGAAAAGAATATTTAAAAAATCACCAACTTTCTGCGACACGGATAATGACGAGGAATTCAAATTCTCAGCAAGTTTTCCCTCCGCTCACACCAGCCGAAAGATTGCCACCGCCTCGCCGATGGAAAAACCCTTTTCGCAGCGGAATCTTCCGGACCGCAAGGGGCGACGACCCTTCTCCGAATCCGCGGATTTCCCAGAAGGTGGGCGGAATCAACTCCACCGAAAAAGGGGCTCCCAAACGAGAGTGGAGCCCGCCGTCGGATTCGTGAAAAATCCGCGTCATCACGACAGATTGGCATTCTAAAAGTTATCTGTAGGTGAAGAAATTCTCGCTCCCCCCTGGACCAAATTTTCACTGCTCGAAAAAACAGAAAGAAGTCCCAAGGTTACACGCGGACAAGTCCCACTGCTAATACTTCCCGAGAGAAGGGACCAGAGGAAACATCCTCCTCCATGGAAGGCTGAGCTCGGGTCGCGTTAACCAGGAGTTAAATGATAGTCATGCTAAGGGCGAAGACAAATGCGAGATCTGTAAACGCTTATCGAACTCGAGAGTCGGCATTTGACTGCTACTTCTTCTTATTGTGGACACTATTATAAGGGACAGCGCGAACGCAGTCCCTACTACCAAAAATTACGCGCCCGAGTTACCCACATTTGGGGCAATCGCAGGGGTCAGCCCGACTGGAGTGCAATAGCCGAGCCTCGTCCTGGGGGAACCGCCTTCGGGATCACGGTAGCCCCTACGCCAGGTAAGTATGCTTTCCTCCCGTCACCTCAAACGACCCCCTCAACCTATCACGCATCTCGAAAGCGATAACTCTTCCTTATGCGCTGGCTCTTGCTCAAACCACGGATGATCGGAACGACCAATTCACAGCGAGGCTTCCCCATCATTTTCGGCGTCAAACGGATCAACCAACTCCTCCACTCCACATCCTCCATTTGCATTCACCTACACTTCGCTTCTTAAACACCCCCACCCCCATCATCCCAGCGCGCGATATTCAACCGCCAGAACACCTCGTCCTACATCGCCAGCGACGATATTCGCCAAATCGATACGTTAGAAACGCTACAAATGCTAATTGTTGGCCTCGCTAAAAATCCGACAAAGTCTGCAAATTTACAAGTGATGACGAAATCGATCCATACCAAGGCAAACGAGAAGATTTTTCGGCGTACTCCCTGAGAAAACAAAGCAACAACAATCCGAGAAAAGAATATTTAAAAAATCACCAACTTTCTGCGACACGGATAATGACGAGGAATTCAAATTCTCAGCAAGTTTTCCCTCCGCTCACACCAGCCGAAAGATTGCCACCGCCTCGCCGATGGAAAAACCCTTTTCGCAGCGGAATCTTCCGGACCGCAAGGGGCGACGACCCTTCTCCGAATCCGCGGATTTCCCAGAAGGTGGGCGGAATCAACTCCACCGAAAAAGGGGCTCCCAAACGAGAGTGGAGCCCGCCGTCGGATTCGTGAAAAATCCGCGTCATCACGACAGATTGGCATTCTAAAAGTTATCTGTAGGTGAAGAAATTCTCGCTCCCCCCTGGACCAAATTTTCACTGCTCGAAAAAACAGAAAGAAGTCCCAAGGTTACACGCGGACAAGTCCCACTGCTAATACTTCCCGAGAGAAGGGACCAGAGGAAACATCCTCCTCCATGGAAGGCTGAGCTCGGGTCGCGTTAACCAGGAGTTAAATGATAGTCATGCTAAGGGCGAAGACAAATGCGAGATCTGTAAACGCTTATCGAACTCGAGAGTCGGCATTTGACTGCTACTTCTTCTTATTGTGGACACTATTATAAGGGACAGCGCGAACGCAGTCCCTACTACCAAAAATTACGCGCCCGAGTTACCCACATTTGGGGCAATCGCAGGGGTCAGCCCGACTGGAGTGCAATAGCCGAGCCTCGTCCTGGGGGAACCGCCTTCGGGATCACGGTAGCCCCTACGCCAGGTAAGTATGCTTTCCTCCCGTCACCTCAAACGACCCCCTCAACCTATCACGCATCTCGAAAGCGATAACTCTTCCTTATGCGCTGGCTCTTGCTCAAACCACGGATGATCGGAACGACCAATTCACAGCGAGGCTTCCCCATCATTTTCGGCGTCAAACGGATCAACCAACTCCTCCACTCCACATCCTCCATTTGCATTCACCTACACTTCGCTTCTTAAACACCCCCACCCCCATCATCCCAGCGCGCGATATTCAACCGCCAGAACACCTCGTCCTACATCGCCAGCGACGATATTCGCCAAATCGATACGTTAGAAACGCTACAAATGCTAATTGTTGGCCTCGCTAAAAATCCGACAAAGTCTGCAAATTTACAAGTGATGACGAAATCGATCCATACCAAGGCAAACGAGAAGATTTTTCGGCGTACTCCCTGAGAAAACAAAGCAACAACAATCCGAGAAAAGAATATTTAAAAAATCACCAACTTTCTGCGACACGGATAATGACGAGGAATTCAAATTCTCAGCAAGTTTTCCCTCCGCTCACACCAGCCGAAAGATTGCCACCGCCTCGCCGATGGAAAAACCCTTTTCGCAGCGGAATCTTCCGGACCGCAAGGGGCGACGACCCTTCTCCGAATCCGCGGATTTCCCAGAAGGTGGGCGGAATCAACTCCACCGAAAAAGGGGCTCCCAAACGAGAGTGGAGCCCGCCGTCGGATTCGTGAAAAATCCGCGTCATCACGACAGATTGGCATTCTAAAAGTTATCTGTAGGTGAAGAAATTCTCGCTCCCCCCTGGACCAAATTTTCACTGCTCGAAAAAACAGAAAGAAGTCCCAAGGTTACACGCGGACAAGTCCCACTGCTAATACTTCCCGAGAGAAGGGACCAGAGGAAACATCCTCCTCCATGGAAGGCTGAGCTCGGGTCGCGTTAACCAGGAGTTAAATGATAGTCATGCTAAGGGCGAAGACAAATGCGAGATCTGTAAACGCTTATCGAACTCGAGAGTCGGCATTTGACTGCTACTTCTTCTTATTGTGGACACTATTATAAGGGACAGCGCGAACGCAGTCCCTACTACCAAAAATTACGCGCCCGAGTTACCCACATTTGGGGCAATCGCAGGGGTCAGCCCGACTGGAGTGCAATAGCCGAGCCTCGTCCTGGGGGAACCGCCTTCGGGATCACGGTAGCCCCTACGCCAGGTAAGTATGCTTTCCTCCCGTCACCTCAAACGACCCCCTCAACCTATCACGCATCTCGAAAGCGATAACTCTTCCTTATGCGCTGGCTCTTGCTCAAACCACGGATGATCGGAACGACCAATTCACAGCGAGGCTTCCCCATCATTTTCGGCGTCAAACGGATCAACCAACTCCTCCACTCCACATCCTCCATTTGCATTCACCTACACTTCGCTTCTTAAACACCCCCACCCCCATCATCCCAGCGCGCGATATTCAACCGCCAGAACACCTCGTCCTACATCGCCAGCGACGATATTCGCCAAATCGATACGTTAGAAACGCTACAAATGCTAATTGTTGGCCTCGCTAAAAATCCGACAAAGTCTGCAAATTTACAAGTGATGACGAAATCGATCCATACCAAGGCAAACGAGAAGATTTTTCGGCGTACTCCCTGAGAAAACAAAGCAACAACAATCCGAGAAAAGAATATTTAAAAAATCACCAACTTTCTGCGACACGGATAATGACGAGGAATTCAAATTCTCAGCAAGTTTTCCCTCCGCTCACACCAGCCGAAAGATTGCCACCGCCTCGCCGATGGAAAAACCCTTTTCGCAGCGGAATCTTCCGGACCGCAAGGGGCGACGACCCTTCTCCGAATCCGCGGATTTCCCAGAAGGTGGGCGGAATCAACTCCACCGAAAAAGGGGCTCCCAAACGAGAGTGGAGCCCGCCGTCGGATTCGTGAAAAATCCGCGTCATCACGACAGATTGGCATTCTAAAAGTTATCTGTAGGTGAAGAAATTCTCGCTCCCCCCTGGACCAAATTTTCACTGCTCGAAAAAACAGAAAGAAGTCCCAAGGTTACACGCGGACAAGTCCCACTGCTAATACTTCCCGAGAGAAGGGACCAGAGGAAACATCCTCCTCCATGGAAGGCTGAGCTCGGGTCGCGTTAACCAGGAGTTAAATGATAGTCATGCTAAGGGCGAAGACAAATGCGAGATCTGTAAACGCTTATCGAACTCGAGAGTCGGCATTTGACTGCTACTTCTTCTTATTGTGGACACTATTATAAGGGACAGCGCGAACGCAGTCCCTACTACCAAAAATTACGCGCCCGAGTTACCCACATTTGGGGCAATCGCAGGGGTCAGCCCGACTGGAGTGCAATAGCCGAGCCTCGTCCTGGGGGAACCGCCTTCGGGATCACGGTAGCCCCTACGCCAGGTAAGTATGCTTTCCTCCCGTCACCTCAAACGACCCCCTCAACCTATCACGCATCTCGAAAGCGATAACTCTTCCTTATGCGCTGGCTCTTGCTCAAACCACGGATGATCGGAACGACCAATTCACAGCGAGGCTTCCCCATCATTTTCGGCGTCAAACGGATCAACCAACTCCTCCACTCCACATCCTCCATTTGCATTCACCTACACTTCGCTTCTTAAACACCCCCACCCCCATCATCCCAGCGCGCGATATTCAACCGCCAGAACACCTCGTCCTACATCGCCAGCGACGATATTCGCCAAATCGATACGTTAGAAACGCTACAAATGCTAATTGTTGGCCTCGCTAAAAATCCGACAAAGTCTGCAAATTTACAAGTGATGACGAAATCGATCCATACCAAGGCAAACGAGAAGATTTTTCGGCGTACTCCCTGAGAAAACAAAGCAACAACAATCCGAGAAAAGAATATTTAAAAAATCACCAACTTTCTGCGACACGGATAATGACGAGGAATTCAAATTCTCAGCAAGTTTTCCCTCCGCTCACACCAGCCGAAAGATTGCCACCGCCTCGCCGATGGAAAAACCCTTTTCGCAGCGGAATCTTCCGGACCGCAAGGGGCGACGACCCTTCTCCGAATCCGCGGATTTCCCAGAAGGTGGGCGGAATCAACTCCACCGAAAAAGGGGCTCCCAAACGAGAGTGGAGCCCGCCGTCGGATTCGTGAAAAATCCGCGTCATCACGACAGATTGGCATTCTAAAAGTTATCTGTAGGTGAAGAAATTCTCGCTCCCCCCTGGACCAAATTTTCACTGCTCGAAAAAACAGAAAGAAGTCCCAAGGTTACACGCGGACAAGTCCCACTGCTAATACTTCCCGAGAGAAGGGACCAGAGGAAACATCCTCCTCCATGGAAGGCTGAGCTCGGGTCGCGTTAACCAGGAGTTAAATGATAGTCATGCTAAGGGCGAAGACAAATGCGAGATCTGTAAACGCTTATCGAACTCGAGAGTCGGCATTTGACTGCTACTTCTTCTTATTGTGGACACTATTATAAGGGACAGCGCGAACGCAGTCCCTACTACCAAAAATTACGCGCCCGAGTTACCCACATTTGGGGCAATCGCAGGGGTCAGCCCGACTGGAGTGCAATAGCCGAGCCTCGTCCTGGGGGAACCGCCTTCGGGATCACGGTAGCCCCTACGCCAGGTAAGTATGCTTTCCTCCCGTCACCTCAAACGACCCCCTCAACCTATCACGCATCTCGAAAGCGATAACTCTTCCTTATGCGCTGGCTCTTGCTCAAACCACGGATGATCGGAACGACCAATTCACAGCGAGGCTTCCCCATCATTTTCGGCGTCAAACGGATCAACCAACTCCTCCACTCCACATCCTCCATTTGCATTCACCTACACTTCGCTTCTTAAACACCCCCACCCCCATCATCCCAGCGCGCGATATTCAACCGCCAGAACACCTCGTCCTACATCGCCAGCGACGATATTCGCCAAATCGATACGTTAGAAACGCTACAAATGCTAATTGTTGGCCTCGCTAAAAATCCGACAAAGTCTGCAAATTTACAAGTGATGACGAAATCGATCCATACCAAGGCAAACGAGAAGATTTTTCGGCGTACTCCCTGAGAAAACAAAGCAACAACAATCCGAGAAAAGAATATTTAAAAAATCACCAACTTTCTGCGACACGGATAATGACGAGGAATTCAAATTCTCAGCAAGTTTTCCCTCCGCTCACACCAGCCGAAAGATTGCCACCGCCTCGCCGATGGAAAAACCCTTTTCGCAGCGGAATCTTCCGGACCGCAAGGGGCGACGACCCTTCTCCGAATCCGCGGATTTCCCAGAAGGTGGGCGGAATCAACTCCACCGAAAAAGGGGCTCCCAAACGAGAGTGGAGCCCGCCGTCGGATTCGTGAAAAATCCGCGTCATCACGACAGATTGGCATTCTAAAAGTTATCTGTAGGTGAAGAAATTCTCGCTCCCCCCTGGACCAAATTTTCACTGCTCGAAAAAACAGAAAGAAGTCCCAAGGTTACACGCGGACAAGTCCCACTGCTAATACTTCCCGAGAGAAGGGACCAGAGGAAACATCCTCCTCCATGGAAGGCTGAGCTCGGGTCGCGTTAACCAGGAGTTAAATGATAGTCATGCTAAGGGCGAAGACAAATGCGAGATCTGTAAACGCTTATCGAACTCGAGAGTCGGCATTTGACTGCTACTTCTTCTTATTGTGGACACTATTATAAGGGACAGCGCGAACGCAGTCCCTACTACCAAAAATTACGCGCCCGAGTTACCCACATTTGGGGCAATCGCAGGGGTCAGCCCGACTGGAGTGCAATAGCCGAGCCTCGTCCTGGGGGAACCGCCTTCGGGATCACGGTAGCCCCTACGCCAGGTAAGTATGCTTTCCTCCCGTCACCTCAAACGACCCCCTCAACCTATCACGCATCTCGAAAGCGATAACTCTTCCTTATGCGCTGGCTCTTGCTCAAACCACGGATGATCGGAACGACCAATTCACAGCGAGGCTTCCCCATCATTTTCGGCGTCAAACGGATCAACCAACTCCTCCACTCCACATCCTCCATTTGCATTCACCTACACTTCGCTTCTTAAACACCCCCACCCCCATCATCCCAGCGCGCGATATTCAACCGCCAGAACACCTCGTCCTACATCGCCAGCGACGATATTCGCCAAATCGATACGTTAGAAACGCTACAAATGCTAATTGTTGGCCTCGCTAAAAATCCGACAAAGTCTGCAAATTTACAAGTGATGACGAAATCGATCCATACCAAGGCAAACGAGAAGATTTTTCGGCGTACTCCCTGAGAAAACAAAGCAACAACAATCCGAGAAAAGAATATTTAAAAAATCACCAACTTTCTGCGACACGGATAATGACGAGGAATTCAAATTCTCAGCAAGTTTTCCCTCCGCTCACACCAGCCGAAAGATTGCCACCGCCTCGCCGATGGAAAAACCCTTTTCGCAGCGGAATCTTCCGGACCGCAAGGGGCGACGACCCTTCTCCGAATCCGCGGATTTCCCAGAAGGTGGGCGGAATCAACTCCACCGAAAAAGGGGCTCCCAAACGAGAGTGGAGCCCGCCGTCGGATTCGTGAAAAATCCGCGTCATCACGACAGATTGGCATTCTAAAAGTTATCTGTAGGTGAAGAAATTCTCGCTCCCCCCTGGACCAAATTTTCACTGCTCGAAAAAACAGAAAGAAGTCCCAAGGTTACACGCGGACAAGTCCCACTGCTAATACTTCCCGAGAGAAGGGACCAGAGGAAACATCCTCCTCCATGGAAGGCTGAGCTCGGGTCGCGTTAACCAGGAGTTAAATGATAGTCATGCTAAGGGCGAAGACAAATGCGAGATCTGTAAACGCTTATCGAACTCGAGAGTCGGCATTTGACTGCTACTTCTTCTTATTGTGGACACTATTATAAGGGACAGCGCGAACGCAGTCCCTACTACCAAAAATTACGCGCCCGAGTTACCCACATTTGGGGCAATCGCAGGGGTCAGCCCGACTGGAGTGCAATAGCCGAGCCTCGTCCTGGGGGAACCGCCTTCGGGATCACGGTAGCCCCTACGCCAGGTAAGTATGCTTTCCTCCCGTCACCTCAAACGACCCCCTCAACCTATCACGCATCTCGAAAGCGATAACTCTTCCTTATGCGCTGGCTCTTGCTCAAACCACGGATGATCGGAACGACCAATTCACAGCGAGGCTTCCCCATCATTTTCGGCGTCAAACGGATCAACCAACTCCTCCACTCCACATCCTCCATTTGCATTCACCTACACTTCGCTTCTTAAACACCCCCACCCCCATCATCCCAGCGCGCGATATTCAACCGCCAGAACACCTCGTCCTACATCGCCAGCGACGATATTCGCCAAATCGATACGTTAGAAACGCTACAAATGCTAATTGTTGGCCTCGCTAAAAATCCGACAAAGTCTGCAAATTTACAAGTGATGACGAAATCGATCCATACCAAGGCAAACGAGAAGATTTTTCGGCGTACTCCCTGAGAAAACAAAGCAACAACAATCCGAGAAAAGAATATTTAAAAAATCACCAACTTTCTGCGACACGGATAATGACGAGGAATTCAAATTCTCAGCAAGTTTTCCCTCCGCTCACACCAGCCGAAAGATTGCCACCGCCTCGCCGATGGAAAAACCCTTTTCGCAGCGGAATCTTCCGGACCGCAAGGGGCGACGACCCTTCTCCGAATCCGCGGATTTCCCAGAAGGTGGGCGGAATCAACTCCACCGAAAAAGGGGCTCCCAAACGAGAGTGGAGCCCGCCGTCGGATTCGTGAAAAATCCGCGTCATCACGACAGATTGGCATTCTAAAAGTTATCTGTAGGTGAAGAAATTCTCGCTCCCCCCTGGACCAAATTTTCACTGCTCGAAAAAACAGAAAGAAGTCCCAAGGTTACACGCGGACAAGTCCCACTGCTAATACTTCCCGAGAGAAGGGACCAGAGGAAACATCCTCCTCCATGGAAGGCTGAGCTCGGGTCGCGTTAACCAGGAGTTAAATGATAGTCATGCTAAGGGCGAAGACAAATGCGAGATCTGTAAACGCTTATCGAACTCGAGAGTCGGCATTTGACTGCTACTTCTTCTTATTGTGGACACTATTATAAGGGACAGCGCGAACGCAGTCCCTACTACCAAAAATTACGCGCCCGAGTTACCCACATTTGGGGCAATCGCAGGGGTCAGCCCGACTGGAGTGCAATAGCCGAGCCTCGTCCTGGGGGAACCGCCTTCGGGATCACGGTAGCCCCTACGCCAGGTAAGTATGCTTTCCTCCCGTCACCTCAAACGACCCCCTCAACCTATCACGCATCTCGAAAGCGATAACTCTTCCTTATGCGCTGGCTCTTGCTCAAACCACGGATGATCGGAACGACCAATTCACAGCGAGGCTTCCCCATCATTTTCGGCGTCAAACGGATCAACCAACTCCTCCACTCCACATCCTCCATTTGCATTCACCTACACTTCGCTTCTTAAACACCCCCACCCCCATCATCCCAGCGCGCGATATTCAACCGCCAGAACACCTCGTCCTACATCGCCAGCGACGATATTCGCCAAATCGATACGTTAGAAACGCTACAAATGCTAATTGTTGGCCTCGCTAAAAATCCGACAAAGTCTGCAAATTTACAAGTGATGACGAAATCGATCCATACCAAGGCAAACGAGAAGATTTTTCGGCGTACTCCCTGAGAAAACAAAGCAACAACAATCCGAGAAAAGAATATTTAAAAAATCACCAACTTTCTGCGACACGGATAATGACGAGGAATTCAAATTCTCAGCAAGTTTTCCCTCCGCTCACACCAGCCGAAAGATTGCCACCGCCTCGCCGATGGAAAAACCCTTTTCGCAGCGGAATCTTCCGGACCGCAAGGGGCGACGACCCTTCTCCGAATCCGCGGATTTCCCAGAAGGTGGGCGGAATCAACTCCACCGAAAAAGGGGCTCCCAAACGAGAGTGGAGCCCGCCGTCGGATTCGTGAAAAATCCGCGTCATCACGACAGATTGGCATTCTAAAAGTTATCTGTAGGTGAAGAAATTCTCGCTCCCCCCTGGACCAAATTTTCACTGCTCGAAAAAACAGAAAGAAGTCCCAAGGTTACACGCGGACAAGTCCCACTGCTAATACTTCCCGAGAGAAGGGACCAGAGGAAACATCCTCCTCCATGGAAGGCTGAGCTCGGGTCGCGTTAACCAGGAGTTAAATGATAGTCATGCTAAGGGCGAAGACAAATGCGAGATCTGTAAACGCTTATCGAACTCGAGAGTCGGCATTTGACTGCTACTTCTTCTTATTGTGGACACTATTATAAGGGACAGCGCGAACGCAGTCCCTACTACCAAAAATTACGCGCCCGAGTTACCCACATTTGGGGCAATCGCAGGGGTCAGCCCGACTGGAGTGCAATAGCCGAGCCTCGTCCTGGGGGAACCGCCTTCGGGATCACGGTAGCCCCTACGCCAGGTAAGTATGCTTTCCTCCCGTCACCTCAAACGACCCCCTCAACCTATCACGCATCTCGAAAGCGATAACTCTTCCTTATGCGCTGGCTCTTGCTCAAACCACGGATGATCGGAACGACCAATTCACAGCGAGGCTTCCCCATCATTTTCGGCGTCAAACGGATCAACCAACTCCTCCACTCCACATCCTCCATTTGCATTCACCTACACTTCGCTTCTTAAACACCCCCACCCCCATCATCCCAGCGCGCGATATTCAACCGCCAGAACACCTCGTCCTACATCGCCAGCGACGATATTCGCCAAATCGATACGTTAGAAACGCTACAAATGCTAATTGTTGGCCTCGCTAAAAATCCGACAAAGTCTGCAAATTTACAAGTGATGACGAAATCGATCCATACCAAGGCAAACGAGAAGATTTTTCGGCGTACTCCCTGAGAAAACAAAGCAACAACAATCCGAGAAAAGAATATTTAAAAAATCACCAACTTTCTGCGACACGGATAATGACGAGGAATTCAAATTCTCAGCAAGTTTTCCCTCCGCTCACACCAGCCGAAAGATTGCCACCGCCTCGCCGATGGAAAAACCCTTTTCGCAGCGGAATCTTCCGGACCGCAAGGGGCGACGACCCTTCTCCGAATCCGCGGATTTCCCAGAAGGTGGGCGGAATCAACTCCACCGAAAAAGGGGCTCCCAAACGAGAGTGGAGCCCGCCGTCGGATTCGTGAAAAATCCGCGTCATCACGACAGATTGGCATTCTAAAAGTTATCTGTAGGTGAAGAAATTCTCGCTCCCCCCTGGACCAAATTTTCACTGCTCGAAAAAACAGAAAGAAGTCCCAAGGTTACACGCGGACAAGTCCCACTGCTAATACTTCCCGAGAGAAGGGACCAGAGGAAACATCCTCCTCCATGGAAGGCTGAGCTCGGGTCGCGTTAACCAGGAGTTAAATGATAGTCATGCTAAGGGCGAAGACAAATGCGAGATCTGTAAACGCTTATCGAACTCGAGAGTCGGCATTTGACTGCTACTTCTTCTTATTGTGGACACTATTATAAGGGACAGCGCGAACGCAGTCCCTACTACCAAAAATTACGCGCCCGAGTTACCCACATTTGGGGCAATCGCAGGGGTCAGCCCGACTGGAGTGCAATAGCCGAGCCTCGTCCTGGGGGAACCGCCTTCGGGATCACGGTAGCCCCTACGCCAGGTAAGTATGCTTTCCTCCCGTCACCTCAAACGACCCCCTCAACCTATCACGCATCTCGAAAGCGATAACTCTTCCTTATGCGCTGGCTCTTGCTCAAACCACGGATGATCGGAACGACCAATTCACAGCGAGGCTTCCCCATCATTTTCGGCGTCAAACGGATCAACCAACTCCTCCACTCCACATCCTCCATTTGCATTCACCTACACTTCGCTTCTTAAACACCCCCACCCCCATCATCCCAGCGCGCGATATTCAACCGCCAGAACACCTCGTCCTACATCGCCAGCGACGATATTCGCCAAATCGATACGTTAGAAACGCTACAAATGCTAATTGTTGGCCTCGCTAAAAATCCGACAAAGTCTGCAAATTTACAAGTGATGACGAAATCGATCCATACCAAGGCAAACGAGAAGATTTTTCGGCGTACTCCCTGAGAAAACAAAGCAACAACAATCCGAGAAAAGAATATTTAAAAAATCACCAACTTTCTGCGACACGGATAATGACGAGGAATTCAAATTCTCAGCAAGTTTTCCCTCCGCTCACACCAGCCGAAAGATTGCCACCGCCTCGCCGATGGAAAAACCCTTTTCGCAGCGGAATCTTCCGGACCGCAAGGGGCGACGACCCTTCTCCGAATCCGCGGATTTCCCAGAAGGTGGGCGGAATCAACTCCACCGAAAAAGGGGCTCCCAAACGAGAGTGGAGCCCGCCGTCGGATTCGTGAAAAATCCGCGTCATCACGACAGATTGGCATTCTAAAAGTTATCTGTAGGTGAAGAAATTCTCGCTCCCCCCTGGACCAAATTTTCACTGCTCGAAAAAACAGAAAGAAGTCCCAAGGTTACACGCGGACAAGTCCCACTGCTAATACTTCCCGAGAGAAGGGACCAGAGGAAACATCCTCCTCCATGGAAGGCTGAGCTCGGGTCGCGTTAACCAGGAGTTAAATGATAGTCATGCTAAGGGCGAAGACAAATGCGAGATCTGTAAACGCTTATCGAACTCGAGAGTCGGCATTTGACTGCTACTTCTTCTTATTGTGGACACTATTATAAGGGACAGCGCGAACGCAGTCCCTACTACCAAAAATTACGCGCCCGAGTTACCCACATTTGGGGCAATCGCAGGGGTCAGCCCGACTGGAGTGCAATAGCCGAGCCTCGTCCTGGGGGAACCGCCTTCGGGATCACGGTAGCCCCTACGCCAGGTAAGTATGCTTTCCTCCCGTCACCTCAAACGACCCCCTCAACCTATCACGCATCTCGAAAGCGATAACTCTTCCTTATGCGCTGGCTCTTGCTCAAACCACGGATGATCGGAACGACCAATTCACAGCGAGGCTTCCCCATCATTTTCGGCGTCAAACGGATCAACCAACTCCTCCACTCCACATCCTCCATTTGCATTCACCTACACTTCGCTTCTTAAACACCCCCACCCCCATCATCCCAGCGCGCGATATTCAACCGCCAGAACACCTCGTCCTACATCGCCAGCGACGATATTCGCCAAATCGATACGTTAGAAACGCTACAAATGCTAATTGTTGGCCTCGCTAAAAATCCGACAAAGTCTGCAAATTTACAAGTGATGACGAAATCGATCCATACCAAGGCAAACGAGAAGATTTTTCGGCGTACTCCCTGAGAAAACAAAGCAACAACAATCCGAGAAAAGAATATTTAAAAAATCACCAACTTTCTGCGACACGGATAATGACGAGGAATTCAAATTCTCAGCAAGTTTTCCCTCCGCTCACACCAGCCGAAAGATTGCCACCGCCTCGCCGATGGAAAAACCCTTTTCGCAGCGGAATCTTCCGGACCGCAAGGGGCGACGACCCTTCTCCGAATCCGCGGATTTCCCAGAAGGTGGGCGGAATCAACTCCACCGAAAAAGGGGCTCCCAAACGAGAGTGGAGCCCGCCGTCGGATTCGTGAAAAATCCGCGTCATCACGACAGATTGGCATTCTAAAAGTTATCTGTAGGTGAAGAAATTCTCGCTCCCCCCTGGACCAAATTTTCACTGCTCGAAAAAACAGAAAGAAGTCCCAAGGTTACACGCGGACAAGTCCCACTGCTAATACTTCCCGAGAGAAGGGACCAGAGGAAACATCCTCCTCCATGGAAGGCTGAGCTCGGGTCGCGTTAACCAGGAGTTAAATGATAGTCATGCTAAGGGCGAAGACAAATGCGAGATCTGTAAACGCTTATCGAACTCGAGAGTCGGCATTTGACTGCTACTTCTTCTTATTGTGGACACTATTATAAGGGACAGCGCGAACGCAGTCCCTACTACCAAAAATTACGCGCCCGAGTTACCCACATTTGGGGCAATCGCAGGGGTCAGCCCGACTGGAGTGCAATAGCCGAGCCTCGTCCTGGGGGAACCGCCTTCGGGATCACGGTAGCCCCTACGCCAGGTAAGTATGCTTTCCTCCCGTCACCTCAAACGACCCCCTCAACCTATCACGCATCTCGAAAGCGATAACTCTTCCTTATGCGCTGGCTCTTGCTCAAACCACGGATGATCGGAACGACCAATTCACAGCGAGGCTTCCCCATCATTTTCGGCGTCAAACGGATCAACCAACTCCTCCACTCCACATCCTCCATTTGCATTCACCTACACTTCGCTTCTTAAACACCCCCACCCCCATCATCCCAGCGCGCGATATTCAACCGCCAGAACACCTCGTCCTACATCGCCAGCGACGATATTCGCCAAATCGATACGTTAGAAACGCTACAAATGCTAATTGTTGGCCTCGCTAAAAATCCGACAAAGTCTGCAAATTTACAAGTGATGACGAAATCGATCCATACCAAGGCAAACGAGAAGATTTTTCGGCGTACTCCCTGAGAAAACAAAGCAACAACAATCCGAGAAAAGAATATTTAAAAAATCACCAACTTTCTGCGACACGGATAATGACGAGGAATTCAAATTCTCAGCAAGTTTTCCCTCCGCTCACACCAGCCGAAAGATTGCCACCGCCTCGCCGATGGAAAAACCCTTTTCGCAGCGGAATCTTCCGGACCGCAAGGGGCGACGACCCTTCTCCGAATCCGCGGATTTCCCAGAAGGTGGGCGGAATCAACTCCACCGAAAAAGGGGCTCCCAAACGAGAGTGGAGCCCGCCGTCGGATTCGTGAAAAATCCGCGTCATCACGACAGATTGGCATTCTAAAAGTTATCTGTAGGTGAAGAAATTCTCGCTCCCCCCTGGACCAAATTTTCACTGCTCGAAAAAACAGAAAGAAGTCCCAAGGTTACACGCGGACAAGTCCCACTGCTAATACTTCCCGAGAGAAGGGACCAGAGGAAACATCCTCCTCCATGGAAGGCTGAGCTCGGGTCGCGTTAACCAGGAGTTAAATGATAGTCATGCTAAGGGCGAAGACAAATGCGAGATCTGTAAACGCTTATCGAACTCGAGAGTCGGCATTTGACTGCTACTTCTTCTTATTGTGGACACTATTATAAGGGACAGCGCGAACGCAGTCCCTACTACCAAAAATTACGCGCCCGAGTTACCCACATTTGGGGCAATCGCAGGGGTCAGCCCGACTGGAGTGCAATAGCCGAGCCTCGTCCTGGGGGAACCGCCTTCGGGATCACGGTAGCCCCTACGCCAGGTAAGTATGCTTTCCTCCCGTCACCTCAAACGACCCCCTCAACCTATCACGCATCTCGAAAGCGATAACTCTTCCTTATGCGCTGGCTCTTGCTCAAACCACGGATGATCGGAACGACCAATTCACAGCGAGGCTTCCCCATCATTTTCGGCGTCAAACGGATCAACCAACTCCTCCACTCCACATCCTCCATTTGCATTCACCTACACTTCGCTTCTTAAACACCCCCACCCCCATCATCCCAGCGCGCGATATTCAACCGCCAGAACACCTCGTCCTACATCGCCAGCGACGATATTCGCCAAATCGATACGTTAGAAACGCTACAAATGCTAATTGTTGGCCTCGCTAAAAATCCGACAAAGTCTGCAAATTTACAAGTGATGACGAAATCGATCCATACCAAGGCAAACGAGAAGATTTTTCGGCGTACTCCCTGAGAAAACAAAGCAACAACAATCCGAGAAAAGAATATTTAAAAAATCACCAACTTTCTGCGACACGGATAATGACGAGGAATTCAAATTCTCAGCAAGTTTTCCCTCCGCTCACACCAGCCGAAAGATTGCCACCGCCTCGCCGATGGAAAAACCCTTTTCGCAGCGGAATCTTCCGGACCGCAAGGGGCGACGACCCTTCTCCGAATCCGCGGATTTCCCAGAAGGTGGGCGGAATCAACTCCACCGAAAAAGGGGCTCCCAAACGAGAGTGGAGCCCGCCGTCGGATTCGTGAAAAATCCGCGTCATCACGACAGATTGGCATTCTAAAAGTTATCTGTAGGTGAAGAAATTCTCGCTCCCCCCTGGACCAAATTTTCACTGCTCGAAAAAACAGAAAGAAGTCCCAAGGTTACACGCGGACAAGTCCCACTGCTAATACTTCCCGAGAGAAGGGACCAGAGGAAACATCCTCCTCCATGGAAGGCTGAGCTCGGGTCGCGTTAACCAGGAGTTAAATGATAGTCATGCTAAGGGCGAAGACAAATGCGAGATCTGTAAACGCTTATCGAACTCGAGAGTCGGCATTTGACTGCTACTTCTTCTTATTGTGGACACTATTATAAGGGACAGCGCGAACGCAGTCCCTACTACCAAAAATTACGCGCCCGAGTTACCCACATTTGGGGCAATCGCAGGGGTCAGCCCGACTGGAGTGCAATAGCCGAGCCTCGTCCTGGGGGAACCGCCTTCTTTATTTCATAAATTGAAATACAAAATGCATTTAGAAAATGCAGTGGAATAGATATATATTTTATTCCATCCCATCGTGCTCAGCATCCCGGGATTGGAATGAAACCCTAAATGTCTCTTATATTAATATTGTCTTTCAAAGAAATTATTTAACAAAATTACTTTAATGACACTGAACTAATCAAATCATGTATTTCACGTGCTCATTGTAAATAGTTCTTGAGCCACCAATGGACACGGACACTATCTTCTTCCTTAGGGCGTTGATCCGATTCTCGGGGATCCCTAGTTGACGAAGAACCGGATCGTTGTTTCTGTCCCACGTTCCGAGTGACCCTACAACTATGGCCCCCAGTCGCACTTCCACACCCTCGCGTTCCTTCGTCCGTTCTGCGAGTTCCGCATACTTCTCCATCTTCGTGGATCTGGAGACTCGAAGAGCAATGAGGCGATTTTCGAAGGGTACGGTCACATCAATGATGTGGATCGTGCCCTTCTCCGTGTCCTTCACCACGATGTCTGGTCGTAGCTGGGTCTGGTCACCTGGAACTTTCCGGTCGACGGTCACCTCGAGTCGCTTAGGGAGAGCCTCCAGGAGGATGTTCTGGACCGCGTTGTGGCGCCGTATTCTTCCTTGCATATATGCCGGGCACTGGTTTAGTACGTGCACAAGGGTCTCGACCGCATTGCCACATTTTCTGCACGTAATGTCTTCTCTCCAAGATCGGCCGTGCATCGAGCTTAGGAGAGGGAGAACATTGAGTCGGGCCCTGTGCACGAAGTACCAGTCGCTCAGCGCTGTGTGCTCTCCCGACCGAAGGAAGTGGCTGCTTGCCTCTACCGCCGATACTGCCTCCATCACCTTTCCCTGGTCAACCTTCCTGGAAAGCTCCCTCCGCTGCCCTTCGAAGACGCCATCCCTGAGGGTTTGGTAGATGCGGCGGTAGGCAGACTGCGGTACTACCACTAGCTCCGAGGATGGCGAAGGGTGCGCAATCCGGATCCCCAACTCCTTCCGTGCCTCGCTCCACTGCCACTCTATTTTGCAAAATGGGGCGAGACTACGGGCAGCTCTCCTGGTCCTGGTCCACAGCGAGGCGACATCCCCTGCGTCCCTTGCGAGTTCCTCCTCCATGGAGCCGGAAAGGTACTTACACAGGAGGGTGTGGGATGGTGGAGGATTGCCCTTGCCGATCCTCTTATGCACTGCGTCCACCAGGCAGAACCAGGCGGCCGCCTTCACCGAGGCGTCCCGGCAGGAGAGCATGTGGAACGCCTGAGTTACAATGAGGATACAGTGCTCGACTTGCAGGGGCATATAACCGCCTCCCCCGTTGGCGTTCCTCATCGTCACCATCTCCCTGCTGGCACATTGTGGCAGGCCCATCCATCGTTTCACAGCCCTCCTCGTTGCGTTGTCCGCCACCGCCAGATTCCTCAGGGGGATCGCTGCAGTCCGGAGAGGGAAGGTTAGCCTGGAAAGGAGAAAGACTTGGAGGGCATCAATCTTCTGCCAGGGAAGAAGACTGCTCTCGGAGAGGGAGCGGAGATCTCGCTTGAACCTTGTCAGCGCAGCGTCCGGTGTTGCATCGGTTTTATACCCGATTGGGCAGCCCAGGTATCTGTATGATTCTCCCTCCGCCAGCGCCTTCATCTCCTCCCCCTGTATCAGGAAGCTGGAATCCTGCACCTTCGTCCCTCCCTTCCGAAGATCCAGGTGGAGGCTGGCGCATTTCCTGCCTTTGAATGTTAGGCCGCACCATTCGGCCGCGATGCCGACAGAGAAGAGGAGGCTCCTTAGCATTCCCGCGTTCCTCGCGATTAGGACGATGTCGTCTGCGTAAGCGAGGACAGCGATGGAGGACGGGCCGAAGGAGTAGCCCGTCGTTGGCCGCTTCAGGAGGGCAGCTCTGATGACAGGCTCGATCCCGAGATTGAAGATGATGGGCGATAGGGGATCTCCTTGCCGCACACCGCACGAGATGGCGATCTCCTCAGTATCCTCGTTTAAAAGCGAGAAACTGGTCGTCGTCCCATTAAGGAGATCCCCGATCAGGTCTACCATCCTCGCTGGCATCTCCATCGTCCGCAGGACCCTCAAGATGTGGGAGTGAGGAATGGAGCCAAAAGCATCAGCTAGGTCTAGCCATGCCACTGCGATCTCCCTTTTATTCCGTCGGGCGTCGTCTATTGCCGCTTGCAGAAGAAAGTTGTGTTCGAAACACCCTTCTGTTTGCGGCATGAAGCCCTTTTGGGACGGAAGAGAGAGGCGTCCACTCCTGCTGGCCCACTGGAGAATCCGGTCGGCAAGGATCCCCGAGAAGATTTTCCCCATTGCGGATCCCAGGGCAATTGGTCTCCAACTGGAGAGGTCCCTCGGCTCACCTCCCTTGTGGATGAGGACCGTTCTGGAGGTCTTCCAAACTCCCGGGATGCGTCCCTTCTCCAGGCACCGGTTGAATAGGGCAGCCAGTACTCTGCCGTCGGGGTCCACTCGCCGAAGGTCCTTGTAGGTGACGCCGTCTGGTCCCGGGGCAGTGTTCTTGCTCCTCTGCAGCCTACCGCGAACCTCCCCTGGCGTGATTTTCCTTAGGAGTAGATCTCCCTCTCCGGGAACTCGGCGAAAGGAAAACTCGGGGATGACGGAGGGGGCGGGTCCTTCCACATGGCGCGTGGATCCTCGACGGAAGTGGGTGGTGACTTCGTGTGCGGGGATGTCACACTTGGGACTAGCCGAGGAGATTACCTGCCGAAACGCGGCCCTTTTATTGATTTTGTAGAGGATTGGGAGACGGCGATTGTTGGTGCTCTTGTCCTGAGCCCCAGCTTGGGGTTTCGGGGGGTTAAGAGCAGTAGCCTCGCGATTGATGTCTCTCACCAACTCCTCTACTTCATCATCGACCTGCACGGATCCCAGGAAGATCAGCCACTCCATCTGCTTCTCCGTTGGTTGTCCTGGAGTCACTGTATCCTTGACAGTTCTAGGAGCAACTGCAGTGATTACTTCCGTCTGCTGGGAGTCAGGCGCTCGCGGCCTGTCAGCGCCGACTCTCACCCTTGGGGCTGCTGGGACAGAGGGTGTTTCCTTTTCTACCAGCAGGGATAAGGGGACCATGGTCCCACTGGGAGGCCCCTCTCCAGGTAGGACCACGTCTGGTGGGGCTGCTCGGGGACCTGTCGCAAGAACCGTGGGGGAACTGGAGCGATGGGGTTCCACATAGGCTGCATCGTCGGGGAAGGCCGGGGTTCCCTCCATTGCGGCCTCATCTGCGCAGCTGTTGTCGGGAATTGAGTTGGATCGTGGGGGTGCTGCCATGGTCCACCTCCATGGTGGCATCTGGGTCCGCCGATCCATGGTATTGCCATAGGAACTCCATATCCGTTATCCTTCCGCTCCTGGTGGTGGATGTGGGGCCTGCGTCGTGGTTCTCTGGGCGCGCGGATAAATGGGTTGGTGGTAGGTTGGGTATTCGCCGATCTCTTCTTCCTCCTCCTCCCTCTCTTCCGGCGTCCACCACGGTTCTCGCCCTTGTTACTAGGGGGATCCCGAGTGCGGCACTCCTCTCTCCTCCAGAGTACCGATTGCGGCGTAAGGGGGTGGTCCTGCCGGATGATAGGGCCATCTCCGCCGTTTCTTCTGTCGATCCGCTCCCCTCGCGGAGGTGTCGACGCGGGACCCAGGATTTCGGCATGCGTCGGGGGACTCCTCCTCCTCATCCTTGTCCTCTCCTTCCTCAAGGGTGATGTTTGAGTTGAGGCGTCCCTCGTTCGAATCGGCGCTTGTCCCGGTCGGCACCCCTCAGGAGAAGAAGCAGACCCCAGGTAGGGGGAAAGCTCTCGGACTTCGTGGGGGATGTTGGGGCTCCTGCCCATCAGGCGGCGAGATCTCCGAGGAGCAAAGTCTGGGTCTTGGGATGCACTTCTTCCCTTGGTGTTTGGCAATGGTGGAAGAAGATGCTCCCCTACCGCTGTCACAACGGAATCCTCCATCGTTATTAGAAGTGGCGTCCGTTCCCTATCGCAAGTACTATAATGCTCTTCCGAGGAATCATCACTATAAGCAATTGTGCTATATAGTCTAGGATTCACTATCGCACACTCTTCCATTAATCCGTATTCAAATTCCTCTTCAATAATGTCAAACATATTGATACAAATTAATTAAGCAAACGGATTATCCTTAAAGCCTGAAATACAATTTACGCGAATAATTGACAGCACGCAGTCGATAATACACAATGAAAGACTCTACAATGTAACGGAAACGCCCTCTACGCCGATCTAAACGGTAGCCCCTACGCCAGGATCACGGTAGCCCCTACGCCAGGTAAGTATGCTTTCCTCCCGTCACCTCAAACGACCCCCTCAACCTATCACGCATCTCGAAAGCGATAACTCTTCCTTATGCGCTGGCTCTTGCTCAAACCACGGATGATCGGAACGACCAATTCACAGCGAGGCTTCCCCATCATTTTCGGCGTCAAACGGATCAACCAACTCCTCCACTCCACATCCTCCATTTGCATTCACCTACACTTCGCTTCTTAAACACCCCCACCCCCATCATCCCAGCGCGCGATATTCAACCGCCAGAACACCTCGTCCTACATCGCCAGCGACGATATTCGCCAAATCGATACGTTAGAAACGCTACAAATGCTAATTGTTGGCCTCGCTAAAAATCCGAAAAAGTCTGCAAATTTACAAGTGATGACGAAATCGATCCATACCAAGGCAAACGAGAAGATTTTTCGGCGTACTCCCTGAGAAAACAAAGCAACAACAATCCGAGAAAAGAATATTTAAAAAATCACCAACTTTCTGCGACACGGATAATGACGAGGAATTCAAATTCTCAGCAAGTTTTCCCTCCGCTCACACCAGCCGAAAGATTGCCACCGCCTCGCCGATGGAAAAACCCTTTTCGCAGCGGAATCTTCCGGACCGCAAGGGGCGACGACCCTTCTCCGAATCCGCGGATTTCCCAGAAGGTGGGCGGAATCAACTCCACCGAAAAAGGGGCTCCCAAACGAGAGTGGAGCCCGCCGTCGGATTCGTGAAAAATCCGCGTCATCACGACAGATTGGCATTCTAAAAGTTATCTGTAGGTGAAGAAATTCTCGCTCCCCCCTGGACCAAATTTTCACTGCTCGAAAAAACAGAAAGAAGTCCCAAGGTTACACGCGGACAAGTCCCACTGCTAATACTTCCCGAGAGAAGGGACCAGAGGAAACATCCTCCTCCATGGAAGGCTGAGCTCGGGTCGCGTTAACCAGGAGTTAAATGATAGTCATGCTAAGGGCGAAGACAAATGCGAGATCTGTAAACGCTTATCGAACTCGAGAGTCGGCATTTGACTGCTACTTCTTCTTATTGTGGACACTATTATAAGGGACAGCGCGAACGCAGTCCCTACTACCAAAAATTACGCGCCCGAGTTACCCACATTTGGGGCAATCGCAGGGGTCAGCCCGACTGGAGTGCAATAGCCGAGCCTCGTCCTGGGGGAACCGCCTTCGGGATCACGGTAGCCCCTACGCCAGGTAAGTATGCTTTCCTCCCGTCACCTCAAACGACCCCCTCAACCTATCACGCATCTCGAAAGCGATAACTCTTCCTTATGCGCTGGCTCTTGCTCAAACCACGGATGATCGGAACGACCAATTCACAGCGAGGCTTCCCCATCATTTTCGGCGTCAAACGGATCAACCAACTCCTCCACTCCACATCCTCCATTTGCATTCACCTACACTTCGCTTCTTAAACACCCCCACCCCCATCATCCCAGCGCGCGATATTCAACCGCCAGAACACCTCGTCCTACATCGCCAGCGACGATATTCGCCAAATCGATACGTTAGAAACGCTACAAATGCTAATTGTTGGCCTCGCTAAAAATCCGAAAAAGTCTGCAAATTTACAAGTGATGACGAAATCGATCCATACCAAGGCAAACGAGAAGATTTTTCGGCGTACTCCCTGAGAAAACAAAGCAACAACAATCCGAGAAAAGAATATTTAAAAAATCACCAACTTTCTGCGACACGGATAATGACGAGGAATTCAAATTCTCAGCAAGTTTTCCCTCCGCTCACACCAGCCGAAAGATTGCCACCGCCTCGCCGATGGAAAAACCCTTTTCGCAGCGGAATCTTCCGGACCGCAAGGGGCGACGACCCTTCTCCGAATCCGCGGATTTCCCAGAAGGTGGGCGGAATCAACTCCACCGAAAAAGGGGCTCCCAAACGAGAGTGGAGCCCGCCGTCGGATTCGTGAAAAATCCGCGTCATCACGACAGATTGGCATTCTAAAAGTTATCTGTAGGTGAAGAAATTCTCGCTCCCCCCTGGACCAAATTTTCACTGCTCGAAAAAACAGAAAGAAGTCCCAAGGTTACACGCGGACAAGTCCCACTGCTAATACTTCCCGAGAGAAGGGACCAGAGGAAACATCCTCCTCCATGGAAGGCTGAGCTCGGGTCGCGTTAACCAGGAGTTAAATGATAGTCATGCTAAGGGCGAAGACAAATGCGAGATCTGTAAACGCTTATCGAACTCGAGAGTCGGCATTTGACTGCTACTTCTTCTTATTGTGGACACTATTATAAGGGACAGCGCGAACGCAGTCCCTACTACCAAAAATTACGCGCCCGAGTTACCCACATTTGGGGCAATCGCAGGGGTCAGCCCGACTGGAGTGCAATAGCCGAGCCTCGTCCTGGGGGAACCGCCTTCGGGATCACGGTAGCCCCTACGCCAGGTAAGTATGCTTTCCTCCCGTCACCTCAAACGACCCCCTCAACCTATCACGCATCTCGAAAGCGATAACTCTTCCTTATGCGCTGGCTCTTGCTCAAACCACGGATGATCGGAACGACCAATTCACAGCGAGGCTTCCCCATCATTTTCGGCGTCAAACGGATCAACCAACTCCTCCACTCCACATCCTCCATTTGCATTCACCTACACTTCGCTTCTTAAACACCCCCACCCCCATCATCCCAGCGCGCGATATTCAACCGCCAGAACACCTCGTCCTACATCGCCAGCGACGATATTCGCCAAATCGATACGTTAGAAACGCTACAAATGCTAATTGTTGGCCTCGCTAAAAATCCGAAAAAGTCTGCAAATTTACAAGTGATGACGAAATCGATCCATACCAAGGCAAACGAGAAGATTTTTCGGCGTACTCCTTGAGAAAACAAAGCAACAACAATCCGAGAAAAGAATATTTAAAAAATCACCAACTTTCTGCGACACGGATAATGACGAGGAATTCAAATTCTCAGCAAGTTTTCCCTCCGCTCACACCAGCCGAAAGATTGCCACCGCCTCGCCGATGGAAAAACCCTTTTCGCAGCGGAATCTTCCGGACCGCAAGGGGCGACGACCCTTCTCCGAATCCGCGGATTTCCCAGAAGGTGGGCGGAATCAACTCCACCGAAAAAGGGGCTCCCAAACGAGAGTGGAGCCCGCCGTCGGATTCGTGAAAAATCCGCGTCATCACGACAGATTGGCATTCTAAAAGTTATCTGTAGGTGAAGAAATTCTCGCTCCCCCCTGGACCAAATTTTCACTGCTCGAAAAAACAGAAAGAAGTCCCAAGGTTACACGCGGACAAGTCCCACTGCTAATACTTCCCGAGAGAAGGGACCAGAGGAAACATCCTCCTCCATGGAAGGCTGAGCTCGGGTCGCGTTAACCAGGAGTTAAATGATAGTCATGCTAAGGGCGAAGACAAATGCGAGATCTGTAAACGCTTATCGAACTCGAGAGTCGGCATTTGACTGCTACTTCTTCTTATTGTGGACACTATTATAAGGGACAGCGCGAACGCAGTCCCTACTACCAAAAATTACGCGCCCGAGTTACCCACATTTGGGGCAATCGCAGGGGTCAGCCCGACTGGAGTGCAATAGCCGAGCCTCGTCCTGGGGGAACCGCCTTCGGGATCACGGTAGCCCCTACGCCAGGTAAGTATGCTTTCCTCCCGTCACCTCAAACGACCCCCTCAACCTATCACGCATCTCGAAAGCGATAACTCTTCCTTATGCGCTGGCTCTTGCTCAAACCACGGATGATCGGAACGACCAATTCACAGCGAGGCTTCCCCATCATTTTCGGCGTCAAACGGATCAACCAACTCCTCCACTCCACATCCTCCATTTGCATTCACCTACACTTCGCTTCTTAAACACCCCCACCCCCATCATCCCAGCGCGCGATATTCAACCGCCAGAACACCTCGTCCTACATCGCCAGCGACGATATTCGCCAAATCGATACGTTAGAAACGCTACAAATGCTAATTGTTGGCCTCGCTAAAAATCCGAAAAAGTCTGCAAATTTACAAGTGATGACGAAATCGATCCATACCAAGGCAAACGAGAAGATTTTTCGGCGTACTCCCTGAGAAAACAAAGCAACAACAATCCGAGAAAAGAATATTTAAAAAATCACCAACTTTCTGCGACACGGATAATGACGAGGAATTCAAATTCTCAGCAAGTTTTCCCTCCGCTCACACCAGCCGAAAGATTGCCACCGCCTCGCCGATGGAAAAACCCTTTTCGCAGCGGAATCTTCCGGACCGCAAGGGGCGACGACCCTTCTCCGAATCCGCGGATTTCCCAGAAGGTGGGCGGAATCAACTCCACCGAAAAAGGGGCTCCCAAACGAGAGTGGAGCCCGCCGTCGGATTCGTGAAAAATCCGCGTCATCACGACAGATTGGCATTCTAAAAGTTATCTGTAGGTGAAGAAATTCTCGCTCCCCCCTGGACCAAATTTTCACTGCTCGAAAAAACAGAAAGAAGTCCCAAGGTTACACGCGGACAAGTCCCACTGCTAATACTTCCCGAGAGAAGGGACCAGAGGAAACATCCTCCTCCATGGAAGGCTGAGCTCGGGTCGCGTTAACCAGGAGTTAAATGATAGTCATGCTAAGGGCGAAGACAAATGCGAGATCTGTAAACGCTTATCGAACTCGAGAGTCGGCATTTGACTGCTACTTCTTCTTATTGTGGACACTATTATAAGGGACAGCGCGAACGCAGTCCCTACTACCAAAAATTACGCGCCCGAGTTACCCACATTTGGGGCAATCGCAGGGGTCAGCCCGACTGGAGTGCAATAGCCGAGCCTCGTCCTGGGGGAACCGCCTTCGGGATCACGGTAGCCCCTACGCCAGGTAAGTATGCTTTCCTCCCGTCACCTCAAACGACCCCCTCAACCTATCACGCATCTCGAAAGCGATAACTCTTCCTTATGCGCTGGCTCTTGCTCAAACCACGGATGATCGGAACGACCAATTCACAGCGAGGCTTCCCCATCATTTTCGGCGTCAAACGGATCAACCAACTCCTCCACTCCACATCCTCCATTTGCATTCACCTACACTTCGCTTCTTAAACACCCCCACCCCCATCATCCCAGCGCGCGATATTCAACCGCCAGAACACCTCGTCCTACATCGCCAGCGACGATATTCGCCAAATCGATACGTTAGAAACGCTACAAATGCTAATTGTTGGCCTCGCTAAAAATCCGAAAAAGTCTGCAAATTTACAAGTGATGACGAAATCGATCCATACCAAGGCAAACGAGAAGATTTTTCGGCGTACTCCCTGAGAAAACAAAGCAACAACAATCCGAGAAAAGAATATTTAAAAAATCACCAACTTTCTGCGACACGGATAATGACGAGGAATTCAAATTCTCAGCAAGTTTTCCCTCCGCTCACACCAGCCGAAAGATTGCCACCGCCTCGCCGATGGAAAAACCCTTTTCGCAGCGGAATCTTCCGGACCGCAAGGGGCGACGACCCTTCTCCGAATCCGCGGATTTCCCAGAAGGTGGGCGGAATCAACTCCACCGAAAAAGGGGCTCCCAAACGAGAGTGGAGCCCGCCGTCGGATTCGTGAAAAATCCGCGTCATCACGACAGATTGGCATTCTAAAAGTTATCTGTAGGTGAAGAAATTCTCGCTCCCCCCTGGACCAAATTTTCACTGCTCGAAAAAACAGAAAGAAGTCCCAAGGTTACACGCGGACAAGTCCCACTGCTAATACTTCCCGGGAGAAGGGACCAGAGGAAACATCCTCCTCCATGGAAGGCTGAGCTCGGGTCGCGTTAACCAGGAGTTAAATGATAGTCATGCTAAGGGCGAAGACAAATGCGAGATCTGTAAACGCTTATCGAACTCGAGAGTCGGCATTTGACTGCTACTTCTTCTTATTGTGGACACTATTATAAGGGACAGCGCGAACGCAGTCCCTACTACCAAATATTTCGCGCCCGAGTTACCCACATTTGGGGCAATCGCAGGGGTCAGCCCGACTGGAGTGCAATAGCCGAGCCTCGTCCTGGGGGAACCGCCTTCGGGATCACGGTAGCCCCTACGCCAGGTAAGTATGCTTTCCTCCCGTCACCTCAAACGACCCCCTCAACCTATCACGCATCTCGAAAGCGATAACTCTTCCTTATGCGCTGGCTCTTGCTCAAACCACGGATGATCGGAACGACCAATTCACAGCGAGGCTTCCCCATCATTTTCGGCGTCAAACGGATCAACCAACTCCTCCACTCCACATCCTCCATTTGCATTCACCTACACTTCGCTTCTTAAACACCCCCACCCCCATCATCCCAGCGCGCGATATTCAACCGCCAGAACACCTCGTCCTACATCGCCAGCGACGATATTCGCCAAATCGATACGTTAGAAACGCTACAAATGCTAATTGTTGGCCTCGCTAAAAATCCGACAAAGTCTGCAAATTTACAAGTGATGACGAAATCGATCCATACCAAGGCAAACGAGAAGATTTTTCGGCGTACTCCCTGAGAAAACAAAGCAACAACAATCCGAGAAAAGAATATTTAAAAAATCACCAACTTTCTGCGACACGGATAATGACGAGGAATTCAAATTCTCAGCAAGTTTTCCCTCCGCTCACACCAGCCGAAAGATTGCCACCGCCTCGCCGATGGAAAAACCCTTTTCGCAGCGGAATCTTCCGGACCGCAAGGGGCGACGACCCTTCTCCGAATCCGCGGATTTCCCAGAAGGTGGGCGGAATCAACTCCACCGAAAAAGGGGCTCCCAAACGAGAGTGGAGCCCGCCGTCGGATTCGTGAAAAATCCGCGTCATCACGACAGATTGGCATTCTAAAAGTTATCTGTAGGTGAAGAAATTCTCGCTCCCCCCTGGACCAAATTTTCACTGCTCGAAAAAACAGAAAGAAGTCCCAAGGTTACACGCGGACAAGTCCCACTGCTAATACTTCCCGAGAGAAGGGACCAGAGGAAACATCCTCCTCCATGGAAGGCTGAGCTCGGGTCGCGTTAACCAGGAGTTAAATGATAGTCATGCTAAGGGCGAAGACAAATGCGAGATCTGTAAACGCTTATCGAACTCGAGAGTCGGCATTTGACTGCTACTTCTTCTTATTGTGGACACTATTATAAGGGACAGCGCGAACGCAGTCCCTACTACCAAAAATTACGCGCCCGAGTTACCCACATTTGGGGCAATCGCAGGGGTCAGCCCGACTGGAGTGCAATAGCCGAGCCTCGTCCTGGGGGAACCGCCTTCGGGATCACGGTAGCCCCTACGCCAGGTAAGTATGCTTTCCTCCCGTCACCTCAAACGACCCCCTCAACCTATCACGCATCTCGAAAGCGATAACTCTTCCTTATGCGCTGGCTCTTGCTCAAACCACGGATGATCGGAACGACCAATTCACAGCGAGGCTTCCCCATCATTTTCGGCGTCAAACGGATCAACCAACTCCTCCACTCCACATCCTCCATTTGCATTCACCTACACTTCGCTTCTTAAACACCCCCACCCCCATCATCCCAGCGCGCGATATTCAACCGCCAGAACACCTCGTCCTACATCGCCAGCGACGATATTCGCCAAATCGATACGTTAGAAACGCTACAAATGCTAATTGTTGGCCTCGCTAAAAATCCGAAAAAGTCTGCAAATTTACAAGTGATGACGAAATCGATCCATACCAAGGCAAACGAGAAGATTTTTCGGCGTACTCCCTGAGAAAACAAAGCAACAACAATCCGAGAAAAGAATATTTAAAAAATCACCAACTTTCTGCGACACGGATAATGACGAGGAATTCAAATTCTCAGCAAGTTTTCCCTCCGCTCACACCAGCCGAAAGATTGCCACCGCCTCGCCGATGGAAAAACCCTTTTCGCAGCGGAATCTTCCGGACCGCAAGGGGCGACGACCCTTCTCCGAATCCGCGGATTTCCCAGAAGGTGGGCGGAATCAACTCCACCGAAAAAGGGGCTCCCAAACGAGAGTGGAGCCCGCCGTCGGATTCGTGAAAAATCCGCGTCATCACGACAGATTGGCATTCTAAAAGTTATCTGTAGGTGAAGAAATTCTCGCTCCCCCCTGGACCAAATTTTCACTGCTCGAAAAAACAGAAAGAAGTCCCAAGGTTACACGCGGACAAGTCCCACTGCTAATACTTCCCGAGAGAAGGGACCAGAGGAAACATCCTCCTCCATGGAAGGCTGAGCTCGGGTCGCGTTAACCAGGAGTTAAATGATAGTCATGCTAAGGGCGAAGACAAATGCGAGATCTGTAAACGCTTATCGAACTCGAGAGTCGGCATTTGACTGCTACTTCTTCTTATTGTGGACACTATTATAAGGGACAGCGCGAACGCAGTCCCTACTACCAAAAATTACGCGCCCGAGTTACCCACATTTGGGGCAATCGCAGGGGTCAGCCCGACTGGAGTGCAATAGCCGAGCCTCGTCCTGGGGGAACCGCCTTCGGGATCACGGTAGCCCCTACGCCAGGTAAGTATGCTTTCCTCCCGTCACCTCAAACGACCCCCTCAACCTATCACGCATCTCGAAAGCGATAACTCTTCCTTATGCGCTGGCTCTTGCTCAAACCACGGATGATCGGAACGACCAATTCACAGCGAGGCTTCCCCATCATTTTCGGCGTCAAACGGATCAACCAACTCCTCCACTCCACATCCTCCATTTGCATTCACCTACACTTCGCTTCTTAAACACCCCCACCCCCATCATCCCAGCGCGCGATATTCAACCGCCAGAACACCTCGTCCTACATCGCCAGCGACGATATTCGCCAAATCGATACGTTAGAAACGCTACAAATGCTAATTGTTGGCCTCGCTAAAAATCCGAAAAAGTCTGCAAATTTACAAGTGATGACGAAATCGATCCATACCAAGGCAAACGAGAAGATTTTTCGGCGTACTCCCTGAGAAAACAAAGCAACAACAATCCGAGAAAAGAATATTTAAAAAATCACCAACTTTCTGCGACACGGATAATGACGAGGAATTCAAATTCTCAGCAAGTTTTCCCTCCGCTCACACCAGCCGAAAGATTGCCACCGCCTCGCCGATGGAAAAACCCTTTTCGCAGCGGAATCTTCCGGACCGCAAGGGGCGACGACCCTTCTCCGAATCCGCGGATTTCCCAGAAGGTGGGCGGAATCAACTCCACCGAAAAAGGGGCTCCCAAACGAGAGTGGAGCCCGCCGTCGGATTCGTGAAAAATCCGCGTCATCACGACAGATTGGCATTCTAAAAGTTATCTGTAGGTGAAGAAATTCTCGCTCCCCCCTGGACCAAATTTTCACTGCTCGAAAAAACAGAAAGAAGTCCCAAGGTTACACGCGGACAAGTCCCACTGCTAATACTTCCCGAGAGAAGGGACCAGAGGAAACATCCTCCTCCATGGAAGGCTGAGCTCGGGTCGCGTTAACCAGGAGTTAAATGATAGTCATGCTAAGGGCGAAGACAAATGCGAGATCTGTAAACGCTTATCGAACTCGAGAGTCGGCATTTGACTGCTACTTCTTCTTATTGTGGACACTATTATAAGGGACAGCGCGAACGCAGTCCCTACTACCAAAAATTACGCGCCCGAGTTACCCACATTTGGGGCAATCGCAGGGGTCAGCCCGACTGGAGTGCAATAGCCGAGCCTCGTCCTGGGGGAACCGCCTTCGGGATCACGGTAGCCCCTACGCCAGGTAAGTATGCTTTCCTCCCGTCACCTCAAACGACCCCCTCAACCTATCACGCATCTCGAAAGCGATAACTCTTCCTTATGCGCTGGCTCTTGCTCAAACCACGGATGATCGGAACGACCAATTCACAGCGAGGCTTCCCCATCATTTTCGGCGTCAAACGGATCAACCAACTCCTCCACTCCACATCCTCCATTTGCATTCACCTACACTTCGCTTCTTAAACACCCCCACCCCCATCATCCCAGCGCGCGATATTCAACCGCCAGAACACCTCGTCCTACATCGCCAGCGACGATATTCGCCAAATCGATACGTTAGAAACGCTACAAATGCTAATTGTTGGCCTCGCTAAAAATCCGAAAAAGTCTGCAAATTTACAAGTGATGACGAAATCGATCCATACCAAGGCAAACGAGAAGATTTTTCGGCGTACTCCCTGAGAAAACAAAGCAACAACAATCCGAGAAAAGAATATTTAAAAAATCACCAACTTTCTGCGACACGGATAATGACGAGGAATTCAAATTCTCAGCAAGTTTTCCCTCCGCTCACACCAGCCGAAAGATTGCCACCGCCTCGCCGATGGAAAAACCCTTTTCGCAGCGGAATCTTCCGGACCGCAAGGGGCGACGACCCTTCTCCGAATCCGCGGATTTCCCAGAAGGTGGGCGGAATCAACTCCACCGAAAAAGGGGCTCCCAAACGAGAGTGGAGCCCGCCGTCGGATTCGTGAAAAATCCGCGTCATCACGACAGATTGGCATTCTAAAAGTTATCTGTAGGTGAAGAAATTCTCGCTCCCCCCTGGACCAAATTTTCACTGCTCGAAAAAACAGAAAGAAGTCCCAAGGTTACACGCGGACAAGTCCCACTGCTAATACTTCCCGAGAGAAGGGACCAGAGGAAACATCCTCCTCCATGGAAGGCTGAGCTCGGGTCGCGTTAACCAGGAGTTAAATGATAGTCATGCTAAGGGCGAAGACAAATGCGAGATCTGTAAACGCTTATCGAACTCGAGAGTCGGCATTTGACTGCTACTTCTTCTTATTGTGGACACTATTATAAGGGACAGCGCGAACGCAGTCCCTACTACCAAAAATTACGCGCCCGAGTTACCCACATTTGGGGCAATCGCAGGGGTCAGCCCGACTGGAGTGCAATAGCCGAGCCTCGTCCTGGGGGAACCGCCTTCGGGATCACGGTAGCCCCTACGCCAGGTAAGTATGCTTTCCTCCCGTCACCTCAAACGACCCCCTCAACCTATCACGCATCTCGAAAGCGATAACTCTTCCTTATGCGCTGGCTCTTGCTCAAACCACGGATGATCGGAACGACCAATTCACAGCGAGGCTTCCCCATCATTTTCGGCGTCAAACGGATCAACCAACTCCTCCACTCCACATCCTCCATTTGCATTCACCTACACTTCGCTTCTTAAACACCCCCACCCCCATCATCCCAGCGCGCGATATTCAACCGCCAGAACACCTCGTCCTACATCGCCAGCGACGATATTCGCCAAATCGATACGTTAGAAACGCTACAAATGCTAATTGTTGGCCTCGCTAAAAATCCGAAAAAGTCTGCAAATTTACAAGTGATGACGAAATCGATCCATACCAAGGCAAACGAGAAGATTTTTCGGCGTACTCCCTGAGAAAACAAAGCAACAACAATCCGAGAAAAGAATATTTAAAAAATCACCAACTTTCTGCGACACGGATAATGACGAGGAATTCAAATTCTCAGCAAGTTTTCCCTCCGCTCACACCAGCCGAAAGATTGCCACCGCCTCGCCGATGGAAAAACCCTTTTCGCAGCGGAATCTTCCGGACCGCAAGGGGCGACGACCCTTCTCCGAATCCGCGGATTTCCCAGAAGGTGGGCGGAATCAACTCCACCGAAAAAGGGGCTCCCAAACGAGAGTGGAGCCCGCCGTCGGATTCGTGAAAAATCCGCGTCATCACGACAGATTGGCATTCTAAAAGTTATCTGTAGGTGAAGAAATTCTCGCTCCCCCCTGGACCAAATTTTCACTGCTCGAAAAAACAGAAAGAAGTCCCAAGGTTACACGCGGACAAGTCCCACTGCTAATACTTCCCGAGAGAAGGGACCAGAGGAAACATCCTCCTCCATGGAAGGCTGAGCTCGGGTCGCGTTAACCAGGAGTTAAATGATAGTCATGCTAAGGGCGAAGACAAATGCGAGATCTGTAAACGCTTATCGAACTCGAGAGTCGGCATTTGACTGCTACTTCTTCTTATTGTGGACACTATTATAAGGGACAGCGCGAACGCAGTCCCTACTACCAAAAATTACGCGCCCGAGTTACCCACATTTGGGGCAATCGCAGGGGTCAGCCCGACTGGAGTGCAATAGCCGAGCCTCGTCCTGGGGGAACCGCCTTCGGGATCACGGTATCCCCTACGCCAGGTAAGTATGCTTTCCTCCCGTCACCTCAAACGACCCCCTCAACCTATCACGCATCTCGAAAGCGATAACTCTTCCTTATGCGCTGGCTCTTGCTCAAACCACGGATGATCGGAACGACCAATTCACAGCGAGGCTTCCCCATCATTTTCGGCGTCAAACGGATCAACCAACTCCTCCACTCCACATCCTCCATTTGCATTCACCTACACTTCGCTTCTTAAACACCCCCACCCCCATCATCCCAGCGCGCGATATTCAACCGCCAGAACACCTCGTCCTACATCGCCAGCGACGATATTCGCCAAATCGATACGTTAGAAACGCTACAAATGCTAATTGTTGGCCTCGCTAAAAATCCGAAAAAGTCTGCAAATTTACAAGTGATGACGAAATCGATCCATACCAAGGCAAACGAGAAGATTTTTCGGCGTACTCCCTGAGAAAACAAAGCAACAACAATCCGAGAAAAGAATATTTAAAAAATCACCAACTTTCTGCGACACGGATAATGACGAGGAATTCAAATTCTCAGCAAGTTTTCCCTCCGCTCACACCAGCCGAAAGATTGCCACCGCCTCGCCGATGGAAAAACCCTTTTCGCAGCGGAATCTTCCGGACCGCAAGGGGCGACGACCCTTCTCCGAATCCGCGGATTTCCCAGAAGGTGGGCGGAATCAACTCCACCGAAAAAGGGGCTCCCAAACGAGAGTGGAGCCCGCCGTCGGATTCGTGAAAAATCCGCGTCATCACGACAGATTGGCATTCTAAAAGTTATCTGTAGGTGAAGAAATTCTCGCTCCCCCCTGGACCAAATTTTCACTGCTCGAAAAAACAGAAAGAAGTCCCAAGGTTACACGCGGACAAGTCCCACTGCTAATACTTCCCGAGAGAAGGGACCAGAGGAAACATCCTCCTCCATGGAAGGCTGAGCTCGGGTCGCGTTAACCAGGAGTTAAATGATAGTCATGCTAAGGGCGAAGACAAATGCGAGATCTGTAAACGCTTATCGAACTCGAGAGTCGGCATTTGACTGCTACTTCTTCTTATTGTGGACACTATTATAAGGGACAGCGCGAACGCAGTCCCTACTACCAAAAATTACGCGCCCGAGTTACCCACATTTGGGGCAATCGCAGGGGTCAGCCCGACTGGAGTGCAATAGCCGAGCCTCGTCCTGGGGGAACCGCCTTCGGGATCACGGTAGCCCCTACGCCAGGTAAGTATGCTTTCCTCCCGTCACCTCAAACGACCCCCTCAACCTATCACGCATCTCGAAAGCGATAACTCTTCCTTATGCGCTGGCTCTTGCTCAAACCACGGATGATCGGAACGACCAATTCACAGCGAGGCTTCCCCATCATTTTCGGCGTCAAACGGATCAACCAACTCCTCCACTCCACATCCTCCATTTGCATTCACCTACACTTCGCTTCTTAAACACCCCCACCCCCATCATCCCAGCGCGCGATATTCAACCGCCAGAACACCTCGTCCTACATCGCCAGCGACGATATTCGCCAAATCGATACGTTAGAAACGCTACAAATGCTAATTGTTGGCCTCGCTAAAAATCCGAAAAAGTCTGCAAATTTACAAGTGATGACGAAATCGATCCATACCAAGGCAAACGAGAAGATTTTTCGGCGTACTCCCTGAGAAAACAAAGCAACAACAATCCGAGAAAAGAATATTTAAAAAATCACCAACTTTCTGCGACACGGATAATGACGAGGAATTCAAATTCTCAGCAAGTTTTCCCTCCGCTCACACCAGCCGAAAGATTGCCACCGCCTCGCCGATGGAAAAACCCTTTTCGCAGCGGAATCTTCCGGACCGCAAGGGGCGACGACCCTTCTCCGAATCCGCGGATTTCCCAGAAGGTGGGCGGAATCAACTCCACCGAAAAAGGGGCTCCCAAACGAGAGTGGAGCCCGCCGTCGGATTCGTGAAAAATCCGCGTCATCACGACAGATTGGCATTCTAAAAGTTATCTGTAGGTGAAGAAATTCTCGCTCCCCCCTGGACCAAATTTTCACTGCTCGAAAAAACAGAAAGAAGTCCCAAGGTTACACGCGGACAAGTCCCACTGCTAATACTTCCCGAGAGAAGGGACCAGAGGAAACATCCTCCTCCATGGAAGGCTGAGCTCGGGTCGCGTTAACCAGGAGTTAAATGATAGTCATGCTAAGGGCGAAGACAAATGCGAGATCTGTAAACGCTTATCGAACTCGAGAGTCGGCATTTGACTGCTACTTCTTCTTATTGTGGACACTATTATAAGGGACAGCGCGAACGCAGTCCCTACTACCAAAAATTACGCGCCCGAGTTACCCACATTTGGGGCAATCGCAGGGGTCAGCCCGACTGGAGTGCAATAGCCGAGCCTCGTCCTGGGGGAACCGCCTTCGGGATCACGGTAGCCCCTACGCCAGGTAAGTATGCTTTCCTCCCGTCACCTCAAACGACCCCCTCAACCTATCACGCATCTCGAAAGCGATAACTCTTCCTTATGCGCTGGCTCTTGCTCAAACCACGGATGATCGGAACGACCAATTCACAGCGAGGCTTCCCCATCATTTTCGGCGTCAAACGGATCAACCAACTCCTCCACTCCACATCCTCCATTTGCATTCACCTACACTTCGCTTCTTAAACACCCCCACCCCCATCATCCCAGCGCGCGATATTCAACCGCCAGAACACCTCGTCCTACATCGCCAGCGACGATATTCGCCAAATCGATACGTTAGAAACGCTACAAATGCTAATTGTTGGCCTCGCTAAAAATCCGAAAAAGTCTGCAAATTTACAAGTGATGACGAAATCGATCCATACCAAGGCAAACGAGAAGATTTTTCGGCGTACTCCCTGAGAAAACAAAGCAACAACAATCCGAGAAAAGAATATTTAAAAAATCACCAACTTTCTGCGACACGGATAATGACGAGGAATTCAAATTCTCAGCAAGTTTTCCCTCCGCTCACACCAGCCGAAAGATTGCCACCGCCTCGCCGATGGAAAAACCCTTTTCGCAGCGGAATCTTCCGGACCGCAAGGGGCGACGACCCTTCTCCGAATCCGCGGATTTCCCAGAAGGTGGGCGGAATCAACTCCACCGAAAAAGGGGCTCCCAAACGAGAGTGGAGCCCGCCGTCGGATTCGTGAAAAATCCGCGTCATCACGACAGATTGGCATTCTAAAAGTTATCTGTAGGTGAAGAAATTCTCGCTCCCCCCTGGACCAAATTTTCACTGCTCGAAAAAACAGAAAGAAGTCCCAAGGTTACACGCGGACAAGTCCCACTGCTAATACTTCCCGAGAGAAGGGACCAGAGGAAACATCCTCCTCCATGGAAGGCTGAGCTCGGGTCGCGTTAACCAGGAGTTAAATGATAGTCATGCTAAGGGCGAAGACAAATGCGAGATCTGTAAACGCTTATCGAACTCGAGAGTCGGCATTTGACTGCTACTTCTTCTTATTGTGGACACTATTATAAGGGACAGCGCGAACGCAGTCCCTACTACCAAAAATTACGCGCCCGAGTTACCCACATTTGGGGCAATCGCAGGGGTCAGCCCGACTGGAGTGCAATAGCCGAGCCTCGTCCTGGGGGAACCGCCTTCGGGATCACGGTAGCCCCTACGCCAGGTAAGTATGCTTTCCTCCCGTCACCTCAAACGACCCCCTCAACCTATCACGCATCTCGAAAGCGATAACTCTTCCTTATGCGCTGGCTCTTGCTCAAACCACGGATGATCGGAACGACCAATTCACAGCGAGGCTTCCCCATCATTTTCGGCGTCAAACGGATCAACCAACTCCTCCACTCCACATCCTCCATTTGCATTCACCTACACTTCGCTTCTTAAACACCCCCACCCCCATCATCCCAGCGCGCGATATTCAACCGCCAGAACACCTCGTCCTACATCGCCAGCGACGATATTCGCCAAATCGATACGTTAGAAACGCTACAAATGCTAATTGTTGGCCTCGCTAAAAATCCGAAAAAGTCTGCAAATTTACAAGTGATGACGAAATCGATCCATACCAAGGCAAACGAGAAGATTTTTCGGCGTACTCCCTGAGAAAACAAAGCAACAACAATCCGAGAAAAGAATATTTAAAAAATCACCAACTTTCTGCGACACGGATAATGACGAGGAATTCAAATTCTCAGCAAGTTTTCCCTCCGCTCACACCAGCCGAAAGATTGCCACCGCCTCGCCGATGGAAAAACCCTTTTCGCAGCGGAATCTTCCGGACCGCAAGGGGCGACGACCCTTCTCCGAATCCGCGGATTTCCCAGAAGGTGGGCGGAATCAACTCCACCGAAAAAGGGGCTCCCAAACGAGAGTGGAGCCCGCCGTCGGATTCGTGAAAAATCCGCGTCATCACGACAGATTGGCATTCTAAAAGTTATCTGTAGGTGAAGAAATTCTCGCTCCCCCCTGGACCAAATTTTCACTGCTCGAAAAAACAGAAAGAAGTCCCAAGGTTACACGCGGACAAGTCCCACTGCTAATACTTCCCGAGAGAAGGGACCAGAGGAAACATCCTCCTCCATGGAAGGCTGAGCTCGGGTCGCGTTAACCAGGAGTTAAATGATAGTCATGCTAAGGGCGAAGACAAATGCGAGATCTGTAAACGCTTATCGAACTCGAGAGTCGGCATTTGACTGCTACTTCTTCTTATTGTGGACACTATTATAAGGGACAGCGCGAACGCAGTCCCTACTACCAAAAATTACGCGCCCGAGTTACCCACATTTGGGGCAATCGCAGGGGTCAGCCCGACTGGAGTGCAATAGCCGAGCCTCGTCCTGGGGGAACCGCCTTCGGGATCACGGTAGCCCCTACGCCAGGTAAGTATGCTTTCCTCCCGTCACCTCAAACGACCCCCTCAACCTATCACGCATCTCGAAAGCGATAACTCTTCCTTATGCGCTGGCTCTTGCTCAAACCACGGATGATCGGAACGACCAATTCACAGCGAGGCTTCCCCATCATTTTCGGCGTCAAACGGATCAACCAACTCCTCCACTCCACATCCTCCATTTGCATTCACCTACACTTCGCTTCTTAAACACCCCCACCCCCATCATCCCAGCGCGCGATATTCAACCGCCAGAACACCTCGTCCTACATCGCCAGCGACGATATTCGCCAAATCGATACGTTAGAAACGCTACAAATGCTAATTGTTGGCCTCGCTAAAAATCCGAAAAAGTCTGCAAATTTACAAGTGATGACGAAATCGATCCATACCAAGGCAAACGAGAAGATTTTTCGGCGTACTCCCTGAGAAAACAAAGCAACAACAATCCGAGAAAAGAATATTTAAAAAATCACCAACTTTCTGCGACACGGATAATGACGAGGAATTCAAATTCTCAGCAAGTTTTCCCTCCGCTCACACCAGCCGAAAGATTGCCACCGCCTCGCCGATGGAAAAACCCTTTTCGCAGCGGAATCTTCCGGACCGCAAGGGGCGACGACCCTTCTCCGAATCCGCGGATTTCCCAGAAGGTGGGCGGAATCAACTCCACCGAAAAAGGGGCTCCCAAACGAGAGTGGAGCCCGCCGTCGGATTCGTGAAAAATCCGCGTCATCACGACAGATTGGCATTCTAAAAGTTATCTGTAGGTGAAGAAATTCTCGCTCCCCCCTGGACCAAATTTTCACTGCTCGAAAAAACAGAAAGAAGTCCCAAGGTTACACGCGGACAAGTCCCACTGCTAATACTTCCCGAGAGAAGGGACCAGAGGAAACATCCTCCTCCATGGAAGGCTGAGCTCGGGTCGCGTTAACCAGGAGTTAAATGATAGTCATGCTAAGGGCGAAGACAAATGCGAGATCTGTAAACGCTTATCGAACTCGAGAGTCGGCATTTGACTGCTACTTCTTCTTATTGTGGACACTATTATAAGGGACAGCGCGAACGCAGTCCCTACTACCAAAAATTACGCGCCCGAGTTACCCACATTTGGGGCAATCGCAGGGGTCAGCCCGACTGGAGTGCAATAGCCGAGCCTCGTCCTGGGGGAACCGCCTTCGGGATCACGGTAGCCCCTACGCCAGGTAAGTATGCTTTCCTCCCGTCACCTCAAACGACCCCCTCAACCTATCACGCATCTCGAAAGCGATAACTCTTCCTTATGCGCTGGCTCTTGCTCAAACCACGGATGATCGGAACGACCAATTCACAGCGAGGCTTCCCCATCATTTTCGGCGTCAAACGGATCAACCAACTCCTCCACTCCACATCCTCCATTTGCATTCACCTACACTTCGCTTCTTAAACACCCCCACCCCCATCATCCCAGCGCGCGATATTCAACCGCCAGAACACCTCGTCCTACATCGCCAGCGACGATATTCGCCAAATCGATACGTTAGAAACGCTACAAATGCTAATTGTTGGCCTCGCTAAAAATCCGAAAAAGTCTGCAAATTTACAAGTGATGACGAAATCGATCCATACCAAGGCAAACGAGAAGATTTTTCGGCGTACTCCCTGAGAAAACAAAGCAACAACAATCCGAGAAAAGAATATTTAAAAAATCACCAACTTTCTGCGACACGGATAATGACGAGGAATTCAAATTCTCAGCAAGTTTTCCCTCCGCTCACACCAGCCGAAAGATTGCCACCGCCTCGCCGATGGAAAAACCCTTTTCGCAGCGGAATCTTCCGGACCGCAAGGGGCGACGACCCTTCTCCGAATCCGCGGATTTCCCAGAAGGTGGGCGGAATCAACTCCACCGAAAAAGGGGCTCCCAAACGAGAGTGGAGCCCGCCGTCGGATTCGTGAAAAATCCGCGTCATCACGACAGATTGGCATTCTAAAAGTTATCTGTAGGTGAAGAAATTCTCGCTCCCCCCTGGACCAAATTTTCACTGCTCGAAAAAACAGAAAGAAGTCCCAAGGTTACACGCGGACAAGTCCCACTGCTAATACTTCCCGAGAGAAGGGACCAGAGGAAACATCCTCCTCCATGGAAGGCTGAGCTCGGGTCGCGTTAACCAGGAGTTAAATGATAGTCATGCTAAGGGCGAAGACAAATGCGAGATCTGTAAACGCTTATCGAACTCGAGAGTCGGCATTTGACTGCTACTTCTTCTTATTGTGGACACTATTATAAGGGACAGCGCGAACGCAGTCCCTACTACCAAAAATTACGCGCCCGAGTTACCCACATTTGGGGCAATCGCAGGGGTCAGCCCGACTGGAGTGCAATAGCCGAGCCTCGTCCTGGGGGAACCGCCTTCGGGATCACGGTAGCCCCTACGCCAGGTAAGTATGCTTTCCTCCCGTCACCTCAAACGACCCCCTCAACCTATCACGCATCTCGAAAGCGATAACTCTTCCTTATGCGCTGGCTCTTGCTCAAACCACGGATGATCGGAACGACCAATTCACAGCGAGGCTTCCCCATCATTTTCGGCGTCAAACGGATCAACCAACTCCTCCACTCCACATCCTCCATTTGCATTCACCTACACTTCGCTTCTTAAACACCCCCACCCCCATCATCCCAGCGCGCGATATTCAACCGCCAGAACACCTCGTCCTACATCGCCAGCGACGATATTCGCCAAATCGATACGTTAGAAACGCTACAAATGCTAATTGTTGGCCTCGCTAAAAATCCGAAAAAGTCTGCAAATTTACAAGTGATGACGAAATCGATCCATACCAAGGCAAACGAGAAGATTTTTCGGCGTACTCCCTGAGAAAACAAAGCAACAACAATCCGAGAAAAGAATATTTAAAAAATCACCAACTTTCTGCGACACGGATAATGACGAGGAATTCAAATTCTCAGCAAGTTTTCCCTCCGCTCACACCAGCCGAAAGATTGCCACCGCCTCGCCGATGGAAAAACCCTTTTCGCAGCGGAATCTTCCGGACCGCAAGGGGCGACGACCCTTCTCCGAATCCGCGGATTTCCCAGAAGGTGGGCGGAATCAACTCCACCGAAAAAGGGGCTCCCAAACGAGAGTGGAGCCCGCCGTCGGATTCGTGAAAAATCCGCGTCATCACGACAGATTGGCATTCTAAAAGTTATCTGTAGGTGAAGAAATTCTCGCTCCCCCCTGGACCAAATTTTCACTGCTCGAAAAAACAGAAAGAAGTCCCAAGGTTACACGCGGACAAGTCCCACTGCTAATACTTCCCGAGAGAAGGGACCAGAGGAAACATCCTCCTCCATGGAAGGCTGAGCTCGGGTCGCGTTAACCAGGAGTTAAATGATAGTCATGCTAAGGGCGAAGACAAATGCGAGATCTGTAAACGCTTATCGAACTCGAGAGTCGGCATTTGACTGCTACTTCTTCTTATTGTGGACACTATTATAAGGGACAGCGCGAACGCAGTCCCTACTACCAAAAATTACGCGCCCGAGTTACCCACATTTGGGGCAATCGCAGGGGTCAGCCCGACTGGAGTGCAATAGCCGAGCCTCGTCCTGGGGGAACCGCCTTCGGGATCACGGTAGCCCCTACGCCAGGTAAGTATGCTTTCCTCCCGTCACCTCAAACGACCCCCTCAACCTATCACGCATCTCGAAAGCGATAACTCTTCCTTATGCGCTGGCTCTTGCTCAAACCACGGATGATCGGAACGACCAATTCACAGCGAGGCTTCCCCATCATTTTCGGCGTCAAACGGATCAACCAACTCCTCCACTCCACATCCTCCATTTGCATTCACCTACACTTCGCTTCTTAAACACCCCCACCCCCATCATCCCAGCGCGCGATATTCAACCGCCAGAACACCTCGTCCTACATCGCCAGCGACGATATTCGCCAAATCGATACGTTAGAAACGCTACAAATGCTAATTGTTGGCCTCGCTAAAAATCCGAAAAAGTCTGCAAATTTACAAGTGATGACGAAATCGATCCATACCAAGGCAAACGAGAAGATTTTTCGGCGTACTCCCTGAGAAAACAAAGCAACAACAATCCGAGAAAAGAATATTTAAAAAATCACCAACTTTCTGCGACACGGATAATGACGAGGAATTCAAATTCTCAGCAAGTTTTCCCTCCGCTCACACCAGCCGAAAGATTGCCACCGCCTCGCCGATGGAAAAACCCTTTTCGCAGCGGAATCTTCCGGACCGCAAGGGGCGACGACCCTTCTCCGAATCCGCGGATTTCCCAGAAGGTGGGCGGAATCAACTCCACCGAAAAAGGGGCTCCCAAACGAGAGTGGAGCCCGCCGTCGGATTCGTGAAAAATCCGCGTCATCACGACAGATTGGCATTCTAAAAGTTATCTGTAGGTGAAGAAATTCTCGCTCCCCCCTGGACCAAATTTTCACTGCTCGAAAAAACAGAAAGAAGTCCCAAGGTTACACGCGGACAAGTCCCACTGCTAATACTTCCCGAGAGAAGGGACCAGAGGAAACATCCTCCTCCATGGAAGGCTGAGCTCGGGTCGCGTTAACCAGGAGTTAAATGATAGTCATGCTAAGGGCGAAGACAAATGCGAGATCTGTAAACGCTTATCGAACTCGAGAGTCGGCATTTGACTGCTACTTCTTCTTATTGTGGACACTATTATAAGGGACAGCGCGAACGCAGTCCCTACTACCAAAAATTACGCGCCCGAGTTACCCACATTTGGGGCAATCGCAGGGGTCAGCCCGACTGGAGTGCAATAGCCGAGCCTCGTCCTGGGGGAACCGCCTTCGGGATCACGGTAGCCCCTACGCCAGGTAAGTATGCTTTCCTCCCGTCACCTCAAACGACCCCCTCAACCTATCACGCATCTCGAAAGCGATAACTCTTCCTTATGCGCTGGCTCTTGCTCAAACCACGGATGATCGGAACGACCAATTCACAGCGAGGCTTCCCCATCATTTTCGGCGTCAAACGGATCAACCAACTCCTCCACTCCACATCCTCCATTTGCATTCACCTACACTTCGCTTCTTAAACACCCCCACCCCCATCATCCCAGCGCGCGATATTCAACCGCCAGAACACCTCGTCCTACATCGCCAGCGACGATATTCGCCAAATCGATACGTTAGAAACGCTACAAATGCTAATTGTTGGCCTCGCTAAAAATCCGAAAAAGTCTGCAAATTTACAAGTGATGACGAAATCGATCCATACCAAGGCAAACGAGAAGATTTTTCGGCGTACTCCCTGAGAAAACAAAGCAACAACAATCCGAGAAAAGAATATTTAAAAAATCACCAACTTTCTGCGACACGGATAATGACGAGGAATTCAAATTCTCAGCAAGTTTTCCCTCCGCTCACACCAGCCGAAAGATTGCCACCGCCTCGCCGATGGAAAAACCCTTTTCGCAGCGGAATCTTCCGGACCGCAAGGGGCGACGACCCTTCTCCGAATCCGCGGATTTCCCAGAAGGTGGGCGGAATCAACTCCACCGAAAAAGGGGCTCCCAAACGAGAGTGGAGCCCGCCGTCGGATTCGTGAAAAATCCGCGTCATCACGACAGATTGGCATTCTAAAAGTTATCTGTAGGTGAAGAAATTCTCGCTCCCCCCTGGACCAAATTTTCACTGCTCGAAAAAACAGAAAGAAGTCCCAAGGTTACACGCGGACAAGTCCCACTGCTAATACTTCCCGAGAGAAGGGACCAGAGGAAACATCCTCCTCCATGGAAGGCTGAGCTCGGGTCGCGTTAACCAGGAGTTAAATGATAGTCATGCTAAGGGCGAAGACAAATGCGAGATCTGTAAACGCTTATCGAACTCGAGAGTCGGCATTTGACTGCTACTTCTTCTTATTGTGGACACTATTATAAGGGACAGCGCGAACGCAGTCCCTACTACCAAAAATTACGCGCCCGAGTTACCCACATTTGGGGCAATCGCAGGGGTCAGCCCGACTGGAGTGCAATAGCCGAGCCTCGTCCTGGGGGAACCGCCTTCGGGATCACGGTAGCCCCTACGCCAGGTAAGTATGCTTTCCTCCCGTCACCTCAAACGACCCCCTCAACCTATCACGCATCTCGAAAGCGATAACTCTTCCTTATGCGCTGGCTCTTGCTCAAACCACGGATGATCGGAACGACCAATTCACAGCGAGGCTTCCCCATCATTTTCGGCGTCAAACGGATCAACCAACTCCTCCACTCCACATCCTCCATTTGCATTCACCTACACTTCGCTTCTTAAACACCCCCACCCCCATCATCCCAGCGCGCGATATTCAACCGCCAGAACACCTCGTCCTACATCGCCAGCGACGATATTCGCCAAATCGATACGTTAGAAACGCTACAAATGCTAATTGTTGGCCTCGCTAAAAATCCGAAAAAGTCTGCAAATTTACAAGTGATGACGAAATCGATCCATACCAAGGCAAACGAGAAGATTTTTCGGCGTACTCCCTGAGAAAACAAAGCAACAACAATCCGAGAAAAGAATATTTAAAAAATCACCAACTTTCTGCGACACGGATAATGACGAGGAATTCAAATTCTCAGCAAGTTTTCCCTCCGCTCACACCAGCCGAAAGATTGCCACCGCCTCGCCGATGGAAAAACCCTTTTCGCAGCGGAATCTTCCGGACCGCAAGGGGCGACGACCCTTCTCCGAATCCGCGGATTTCCCAGAAGGTGGGCGGAATCAACTCCACCGAAAAAGGGGCTCCCAAACGAGAGTGGAGCCCGCCGTCGGATTCGTGAAAAATCCGCGTCATCACGACAGATTGGCATTCTAAAAGTTATCTGTAGGTGAAGAAATTCTCGCTCCCCCCTGGACCAAATTTTCACTGCTCGAAAAAACAGAAAGAAGTCCCAAGGTTACACGCGGACAAGTCCCACTGCTAATACTTCCCGAGAGAAGGGACCAGAGGAAACATCCTCCTCCATGGAAGGCTGAGCTCGGGTCGCGTTAACCAGGAGTTAAATGATAGTCATGCTAAGGGCGAAGACAAATGCGAGATCTGTAAACGCTTATCGAACTCGAGAGTCGGCATTTGACTGCTACTTCTTCTTATTGTGGACACTATTATAAGGGACAGCGCGAACGCAGTCCCTACTACCAAAAATTACGCGCCCGAGTTACCCACATTTGGGGCAATCGCAGGGGTCAGCCCGACTGGAGTGCAATAGCCGAGCCTCGTCCTGGGGGAACCGCCTTCGGGATCACGGTAGCCCCTACGCCAGGTAAGTATGCTTTCCTCCCGTCACCTCAAACGACCCCCTCAACCTATCACGCATCTCGAAAGCGATAACTCTTCCTTATGCGCTGGCTCTTGCTCAAACCACGGATGATCGGAACGACCAATTCACAGCGAGGCTTCCCCATCATTTTCGGCGTCAAACGGATCAACCAACTCCTCCACTCCACATCCTCCATTTGCATTCACCTACACTTCGCTTCTTAAACACCCCCACCCCCATCATCCCAGCGCGCGATATTCAACCGCCAGAACACCTCGTCCTACATCGCCAGCGACGATATTCGCCAAATCGATACGTTAGAAACGCTACAAATGCTAATTGTTGGCCTCGCTAAAAATCCGAAAAAGTCTGCAAATTTACAAGTGATGACGAAATCGATCCATACCAAGGCAAACGAGAAGATTTTTCGGCGTACTCCCTGAGAAAACAAAGCAACAACAATCCGAGAAAAGAATATTTAAAAAATCACCAACTTTCTGCGACACGGATAATGACGAGGAATTCAAATTCTCAGCAAGTTTTCCCTCCGCTCACACCAGCCGAAAGATTGCCACCGCCTCGCCGATGGAAAAACCCTTTTCGCAGCGGAATCTTCCGGACCGCAAGGGGCGACGACCCTTCTCCGAATCCGCGGATTTCCCAGAAGGTGGGCGGAATCAACTCCACCGAAAAAGGGGCTCCCAAACGAGAGTGGAGCCCGCCGTCGGATTCGTGAAAAATCCGCGTCATCACGACAGATTGGCATTCTAAAAGTTATCTGTAGGTGAAGAAATTCTCGCTCCCCCCTGGACCAAATTTTCACTGCTCGAAAAAACAGAAAGAAGTCCCAAGGTTACACGCGGACAAGTCCCACTGCTAATACTTCCCGAGAGAAGGGACCAGAGGAAACATCCTCCTCCATGGAAGGCTGAGCTCGGGTCGCGTTAACCAGGAGTTAAATGATAGTCATGCTAAGGGCGAAGACAAATGCGAGATCTGTAAACGCTTATCGAACTCGAGAGTCGGCATTTGACTGCTACTTCTTCTTATTGTGGACACTATTATAAGGGACAGCGCGAACGCAGTCCCTACTACCAAAAATTACGCGCCCGAGTTACCCACATTTGGGGCAATCGCAGGGGTCAGCCCGACTGGAGTGCAATAGCCGAGCCTCGTCCTGGGGGAACCGCCTTCGGGATCACGGTAGCCCCTACGCCAGGTAAGTATGCTTTCCTCCCGTCACCTCAAACGACCCCCTCAACCTATCACGCATCTCGAAAGCGATAACTCTTCCTTATGCGCTGGCTCTTGCTCAAACCACGGATGATCGGAACGACCAATTCACAGCGAGGCTTCCCCATCATTTTCGGCGTCAAACGGATCAACCAACTCCTCCACTCCACATCCTCCATTTGCATTCACCTACACTTCGCTTCTTAAACACCCCCACCCCCATCATCCCAGCGCGCGATATTCAACCGCCAGAACACCTCGTCCTACATCGCCAGCGACGATATTCGCCAAATCGATACGTTAGAAACGCTACAAATGCTAATTGTTGGCCTCGCTAAAAATCCGAAAAAGTCTGCAAATTTACAAGTGATGACGAAATCGATCCATACCAAGGCAAACGAGAAGATTTTTCGGCGTACTCCCTGAGAAAACAAAGCAACAACAATCCGAGAAAAGAATATTTAAAAAATCACCAACTTTCTGCGACACGGATAATGACGAGGAATTCAAATTCTCAGCAAGTTTTCCCTCCGCTCACACCAGCCGAAAGATTGCCACCGCCTCGCCGATGGAAAAACCCTTTTCGCAGCGGAATCTTCCGGACCGCAAGGGGCGACGACCCTTCTCCGAATCCGCGGATTTCCCAGAAGGTGGGCGGAATCAACTCCACCGAAAAAGGGGCTCCCAAACGAGAGTGGAGCCCGCCGTCGGATTCGTGAAAAATCCGCGTCATCACGACAGATTGGCATTCTAAAAGTTATCTGTAGGTGAAGAAATTCTCGCTCCCCCCTGGACCAAATTTTCACTGCTCGAAAAAACAGAAAGAAGTCCCAAGGTTACACGCGGACAAGTCCCACTGCTAATACTTCCCGAGAGAAGGGACCAGAGGAAACATCCTCCTCCATGGAAGGCTGAGCTCGGGTCGCGTTAACCAGGAGTTAAATGATAGTCATGCTAAGGGCGAAGACAAATGCGAGATCTGTAAACGCTTATCGAACTCGAGAGTCGGCATTTGACTGCTACTTCTTCTTATTGTGGACACTATTATAAGGGACAGCGCGAACGCAGTCCCTACTACCAAAAATTACGCGCCCGAGTTACCCACATTTGGGGCAATCGCAGGGGTCAGCCCGACTGGAGTGCAATAGCCGAGCCTCGTCCTGGGGGAACCGCCTTCGGGATCACGGTAGCCCCTACGCCAGGTAAGTATGCTTTCCTCCCGTCACCTCAAACGACCCCCTCAACCTATCACGCATCTCGAAAGCGATAACTCTTCCTTATGCGCTGGCTCTTGCTCAAACCACGGATGATCGGAACGACCAATTCACAGCGAGGCTTCCCCATCATTTTCGGCGTCAAACGGATCAACCAACTCCTCCACTCCACATCCTCCATTTGCATTCACCTACACTTCGCTTCTTAAACACCCCCACCCCCATCATCCCAGCGCGCGATATTCAACCGCCAGAACACCTCGTCCTACATCGCCAGCGACGATATTCGCCAAATCGATACGTTAGAAACGCTACAAATGCTAATTGTTGGCCTCGCTAAAAATCCGACAAAGTCTGCAAATTTACAAGTGATGACGAAATCGATCCATACCAAGGCAAACGAGAAGATTTTTCGGCGTACTCCCTGAGAAAACAAAGCAACAACAATCCGAGAAAAGAATATTTAAAAAATCACCAACTTTCTGCGACACGGATAATGACGAGGAATTCAAATTCTCAGCAAGTTTTCCCTCCGCTCACACCAGCCGAAAGATTGCCACCGCCTCGCCGATGGAAAAACCCTTTTCGCAGCGGAATCTTCCGGACCGCAAGGGGCGACGACCCTTCTCCGAATCCGCGGATTTCCCAGAAGGTGGGCGGAATCAACTCCACCGAAAAAGGGGCTCCCAAACGAGAGTGGAGCCCGCCGTCGGATTCGTGAAAAATCCGCGTCATCACGACAGATTGGCATTCTAAAAGTTATCTGTAGGTGAAGAAATTCTCGCTCCCCCCTGGACCAAATTTTCACTGCTCGAAAAAACAGAAAGAAGTCCCAAGGTTACACGCGGACAAGTCCCACTGCTAATACTTCCCGAGAGAAGGGACCAGAGGAAACATCCTCCTCCATGGAAGGCTGAGCTCGGGTCGCGTTAACCAGGAGTTAAATGATAGTCATGCTAAGGGCGAAGACAAATGCGAGATCTGTAAACGCTTATCGAACTCGAGAGTCGGCATTTGACTGCTACTTCTTCTTATTGTGGACACTATTATAAGGGACAGCGCGAACGCAGTCCCTACTACCAAAAATTACGCGCCCGAGTTACCCACATTTGGGGCAATCGCAGGGGTCAGCCCGACTGGAGTGCAATAGCCGAGCCTCGTCCTGGGGGAACCGCCTTCGGGATCACGGTAGCCCCTACGCCAGGTAAGTATGCTTTCCTCCCGTCACCTCAAACGACCCCCTCAACCTATCACGCATCTCGAAAGCGATAACTCTTCCTTATGCGCTGGCTCTTGCTCAAACCACGGATGATCGGAACGACCAATTCACAGCGAGGCTTCCCCATCATTTTCGGCGTCAAACGGATCAACCAACTCCTCCACTCCACATCCTCCATTTGCATTCACCTACACTTCGCTTCTTAAACACCCCCACCCCCATCATCCCAGCGCGCGATATTCAACCGCCAGAACACCTCGTCCTACATCGCCAGCGACGATATTCGCCAAATCGATACGTTAGAAACGCTACAAATGCTAATTGTTGGCCTCGCTAAAAATCCGAAAAAGTCTGCAAATTTACAAGTGATGACGAAATCGATCCATACCAAGGCAAACGAGAAGATTTTTCGGCGTACTCCCTGAGAAAACAAAGCAACAACAATCCGAGAAAAGAATATTTAAAAAATCACCAACTTTCTGCGACACGGATAATGACGAGGAATTCAAATTCTCAGCAAGTTTTCCCTCCGCTCACACCAGCCGAAAGATTGCCACCGCCTCGCCGATGGAAAAACCCTTTTCGCAGCGGAATCTTCCGGACCGCAAGGGGCGACGACCCTTCTCCGAATCCGCGGATTTCCCAGAAGGTGGGCGGAATCAACTCCACCGAAAAAGGGGCTCCCAAACGAGAGTGGAGCCCGCCGTCGGATTCGTGAAAAATCCGCGTCATCACGACAGATTGGCATTCTAAAAGTTATCTGTAGGTGAAGAAATTCTCGCTCCCCCCTGGACCAAATTTTCACTGCTCGAAAAAACAGAAAGAAGTCCCAAGGTTACACGCGGACAAGTCCCACTGCTAATACTTCCCGAGAGAAGGGACCAGAGGAAACATCCTCCTCCATGGAAGGCTGAGCTCGGGTCGCGTTAACCAGGAGTTAAATGATAGTCATGCTAAGGGCGAAGACAAATGCGAGATCTGTAAACGCTTATCGAACTCGAGAGTCGGCATTTGACTGCTACTTCTTCTTATTGTGGACACTATTATAAGGGACAGCGCGAACGCAGTCCCTACTACCAAAAATTACGCGCCCGAGTTACCCACATTTGGGGCAATCGCAGGGGTCAGCCCGACTGGAGTGCAATAGCCGAGCCTCGTCCTGGGGGAACCGCCTTCGGGATCACGGTAGCCCCTACGCCAGGTAAGTATGCTTTCCTCCCGTCACCTCAAACGACCCCCTCAACCTATCACGCATCTCGAAAGCGATAACTCTTCCTTATGCGCTGGCTCTTGCTCAAACCACGGATGATCGGAACGACCAATTCACAGCGAGGCTTCCCCATCATTTTCGGCGTCAAACGGATCAACCAACTCCTCCACTCCACATCCTCCATTTGCATTCACCTACACTTCGCTTCTTAAACACCCCCACCCCCATCATCCCAGCGCGCGATATTCAACCGCCAGAACACCTCGTCCTACATCGCCAGCGACGATATTCGCCAAATCGATACGTTAGAAACGCTACAAATGCTAATTGTTGGCCTCGCTAAAAATCCGAAAAAGTCTGCAAATTTACAAGTGATGACGAAATCGATCCATACCAAGGCAAACGAGAAGATTTTTCGGCGTACTCCTTGAGAAAACAAAGCAACAACAATCCGAGAAAAGAATATTTAAAAAATCACCAACTTTCTGCGACACGGATAATGACGAGGAATTCAAATTCTCAGCAAGTTTTCCCTCCGCTCACACCAGCCGAAAGATTGCCACCGCCTCGCCGATGGAAAAACCCTTTTCGCAGCGGAATCTTCCGGACCGCAAGGGGCGACGACCCTTCTCCGAATCCGCGGATTTCCCAGAAGGTGGGCGGAATCAACTCCACCGAAAAAGGGGCTCCCAAACGAGAGTGGAGCCCGCCGTCGGATTCGTGAAAAATCCGCGTCATCACGACAGATTGGCATTCTAAAAGTTATCTGTAGGTGAAGAAATTCTCGCTCCCCCCTGGACCAAATTTTCACTGCTCGAAAAAACAGAAAGAAGTCCCAAGGTTACACGCGGACAAGTCCCACTGCTAATACTTCCCGGGAGAAGGGACCAGAGGAAACATCCTCCTCCATGGAAGGCTGAGCTCGGGTCGCGTTAACCAGGAGTTAAATGATAGTCATGCTAAGGGCGAAGACAAATGCGAGATCTGTAAACGCTTATCGAACTCGAGAGTCGGCATTTGACTGCTACTTCTTCTTATTGTGGACACTATTATAAGGGACAGCGCGAACGCAGTCCCTACTACCAAAAATTACGCGCCCGAGTTACCCACATTTGGGGCAATCGCAGGGGTCAGCCCGACTGGAGTGCAATAGCCGAGCCTCGTCCTGGGGGAACCGCCTTCGGGATCACGGTAGCCCCTACGCCAGGTAAGTATGCTTTCCTCCCGTCACCTCAAACGACCCCCTCAACCTATCACGCATCTCGAAAGCGATAACTCTTCCTTATGCGCTGGCTCTTGCTCAAACCACGGATGATCGGAACGACCAATTCACAGCGAGGCTTCCCCATCATTTTCGGCGTCAAACGGATCAACCAACTCCTCCACTCCACATCCTCCATTTGCATTCACCTACACTTCGCTTCTTAAACACCCCCACCCCCATCATCCCAGCGCGCGATATTCAACCGCCAGAACACCTCGTCCTACATCGCCAGCGACGATATTCGCCAAATCGATACGTTAGAAACGCTACAAATGCTAATTGTTGGCCTCGCTAAAAATCCGAAAAAGTCTGCAAATTTACAAGTGATGACGAAATCGATCCATACCAAGGCAAACGAGAAGATTTTTCGGCGTACTCCCTGAGAAAACAAAGCAACAACAATCCGAGAAAAGAATATTTAAAAAATCACCAACTTTCTGCGACACGGATAATGACGAGGAATTCAAATTCTCAGCAAGTTTTCCCTCCGCTCACACCAGCCGAAAGATTGCCACCGCCTCGCCGATGGAAAAACCCTTTTCGCAGCGGAATCTTCCGGACCGCAAGGGGCGACGACCCTTCTCCGAATCCGCGGATTTCCCAGAAGGTGGGCGGAATCAACTCCACCGAAAAAGGGGCTCCCAAACGAGAGTGGAGCCCGCCGTCGGATTCGTGAAAAATCCGCGTCATCACGACAGATTGGCATTCTAAAAGTTATCTGTAGGTGAAGAAATTCTCGCTCCCCCCTGGACCAAATTTTCACTGCTCGAAAAAACAGAAAGAAGTCCCAAGGTTACACGCGGACAAGTCCCACTGCTAATACTTCCCGAGAGAAGGGACCAGAGGAAACATCCTCCTCCATGGAAGGCTGAGCTCGGGTCGCGTTAACCAGGAGTTAAATGATAGTCATGCTAAGGGCGAAGACAAATGCGAGATCTGTAAACGCTTATCGAACTCGAGAGTCGGCATTTGACTGCTACTTCTTCTTATTGTGGACACTATTATAAGGGACAGCGCGAACGCAGTCCCTACTACCAAAAATTACGCGCCCGAGTTACCCACATTTGGGGCAATCGCAGGGGTCAGCCCGACTGGAGTGCAATAGCCGAGCCTCGTCCTGGGGGAACCGCCTTCGGGATCACGGTAGCCCCTACGCCAGGTAAGTATGCTTTCCTCCCGTCACCTCAAACGACCCCCTCAACCTATCACGCATCTCGAAAGCGATAACTCTTCCTTATGCGCTGGCTCTTGCTCAAACCACGGATGATCGGAACGACCAATTCACAGCGAGGCTTCCCCATCATTTTCGGCGTCAAACGGATCAACCAACTCCTCCACTCCACATCCTCCATTTGCATTCACCTACACTTCGCTTCTTAAACACCCCCACCCCCATCATCCCAGCGCGCGATATTCAACCGCCAGAACACCTCGTCCTACATCGCCAGCGACGATATTCGCCAAATCGATACGTTAGAAACGCTACAAATGCTAATTGTTGGCCTCGCTAAAAATCCGAAAAAGTCTGCAAATTTACAAGTGATGACGAAATCGATCCATACCAAGGCAAACGAGAAGATTTTTCGGCGTACTCCCTGAGAAAACAAAGCAACAACAATCCGAGAAAAGAATATTTAAAAAATCACCAACTTTCTGCGACACGGATAATGACGAGGAATTCAAATTCTCAGCAAGTTTTCCCTCCGCTCACACCAGCCGAAAGATTGCCACCGCCTCGCCGATGGAAAAACCCTTTTCGCAGCGGAATCTTCCGGACCGCAAGGGGCGACGACCCTTCTCCGAATCCGCGGATTTCCCAGAAGGTGGGCGGAATCAACTCCACCGAAAAAGGGGCTCCCAAACGAGAGTGGAGCCCGCCGTCGGATTCGTGAAAAATCCGCGTCATCACGACAGATTGGCATTCTAAAAGTTATCTGTAGGTGAAGAAATTCTCGCTCCCCCCTGGACCAAATTTTCACTGCTCGAAAAAACAGAAAGAAGTCCCAAGGTTACACGCGGACAAGTCCCACTGCTAATACTTCCCGAGAGAAGGGACCAGAGGAAACATCCTCCTCCATGGAAGGCTGAGCTCGGGTCGCGTTAACCAGGAGTTAAATGATAGTCATGCTAAGGGCGAAGACAAATGCGAGATCTGTAAACGCTTATCGAACTCGAGAGTCGGCATTTGACTGCTACTTCTTCTTATTGTGGACACTATTATAAGGGACAGCGCGAACGCAGTCCCTACTACCAAAAATTACGCGCCCGAGTTACCCACATTTGGGGCAATCGCAGGGGTCAGCCCGACTGGAGTGCAATAGCCGAGCCTCGTCCTGGGGGAACCGCCTTCGGGATCACGGTAGCCCCTACGCCAGGTAAGTATGCTTTCCTCCCGTCACCTCAAACGACCCCCTCAACCTATCACGCATCTCGAAAGCGATAACTCTTCCTTATGCGCTGGCTCTTGCTCAAACCACGGATGATCGGAACGACCAATTCACAGCGAGGCTTCCCCATCATTTTCGGCGTCAAACGGATCAACCAACTCCTCCACTCCACATCCTCCATTTGCATTCACCTACACTTCGCTTCTTAAACACCCCCACCCCCATCATCCCAGCGCGCGATATTCAACCGCCAGAACACCTCGTCCTACATCGCCAGCGACGATATTCGCCAAATCGATACGTTAGAAACGCTACAAATGCTAATTGTTGGCCTCGCTAAAAATCCGAAAAAGTCTGCAAATTTACAAGTGATGACGAAATCGATCCATACCAAGGCAAACGAGAAGATTTTTCGGCGTACTCCCTGAGAAAACAAAGCAACAACAATCCGAGAAAAGAATTTTTAAAAAATCACCAACTTTCTGCGACACGGATAATGACGAGGAATTCAAATTCTCAGCAAGTTTTCCCTCCGCTCACACCAGCCGAAAGATTGCCACCGCCTCGCCGATGGAAAAACCCTTTTCGCAGCGGAATCTTCCGGACCGCAAGGGGCGACGACCCTTCTCCGAATCCGCGGATTTCCCAGAAGGTGGGCGGAATCAACTCCACCGAAAAAGGGGCTCCCAAACGAGAGTGGAGCCCGCCGTCGGATTCGTGAAAAATCCGCGTCATCACGACAGATTGGCATTCTAAAAGTTATCTGTAGGTGAAGAAATTCTCGCTCCCCCCTGGACCAAATTTTCACTGCTCGAAAAAACAGAAAGAAGTCCCAAGGTTACACGCGGACAAGACCCACTGCTAATACTTCCCGGGAGAAGGGACCAGAGGAAACATCCTCCTCCATGGAAGGCTGAGCTCGGGTCGCGTTAACCAGGAGTTAAATGATAGTCATGCTAAGGGCGAAGACAAATGCGAGATCTGTAAACGCTTATCGAACTCGAGAGTCGGCATTTGACTGCTACTTCTTCTTATTGTGGACACTATTATAAGGGACAGCGCGAACGCAGTCCCTACTACCAAAAATTACGCGCCCGAGTTACCCACATTTGGGGCAATCGCAGGGGTCAGCCCGACTGGAGTGCAAAAATAGATTTATTAAATCTAATAAAAAATACATTTCAATTTGTACATATTGGTTTCAGTTGTTACAGGGAGATCGCGTGTCAGTGACAGCTCTCTGTGCAATAAATAATAATTTATTCATCAGCGTCCTCAGGTTGGCCACGTTGCTGTTTCCGTTCACGTCCAACTGCTCCTTCGACTAGATCCACTCCTCCGTTCCCCCTCTGGTGTGCATTGGTCAGGTGCTCGATATATATTGCTCTCGAAGACTTGATACACTCCGAAACCATCTTCCTTCTTAATTCTCTGATCTTGGATTTGGGGACACGAAGTCTCCCCAGGATTTTTTGTTCTCTTGGTCCCATCCTCCAAGTGCTCCGACAACCAGTGCTCCCAGGTGCACCGGGGTGTTGTACCTTCCCAACGCCCGAACCGTCTCTGCCAGCTCTGCATATTTTATCAATTTCCCCTCTCTGGCTCTCCCAAATGCCTCTGGGCCGCTTTCAAAGGGGACAGTAACATCGATAATAATTTTCTCCCTTCCATCCTCCAGGAAGATGTCTGGCCGTAGTTTTGAGCCTGTTCCTGGAATTGATCTGTTTATTCTTATGGACCAGTCTCCGGGAAGGATATCTGTGAAAAGGGAAATAATTTTGTCGTGACGTTCAGTCCTCAGTTTAGCATGAAGGAGGCAGTTGTTAAGGACGTGGGAGAGGTTTTCTTTCTCGGCGCCGCAAAGCCTGCAGTGGGTATCCAATTTGTCCCTCCTCCAGGCGACACCCTTCAGGGGAAGTGTGTGGAGTCTGGCGCGGTGAATAAATCTCCAGTCGCAGAACCGCAGATATCTCCCCGTCCTCATGAAGTGGTTACTGGCAGCATTTAGGGTTGTCACCTCGTATGTCCTTCCCTGCTCCATTTTCGTGAGGAGTTTTCTTCGGAATCCTTCTCGCACCGCCGATCTGAGGATTCCGCATACTCGGTTGGATGCACCTTTGGGGACAATGGTGACCTGCCGTCGGGGGTTGGGGTTTAGTATCCTCAGGGACAATTCTCTCCTTGGGGCTGACCATTCCCAATAAAAATTGGTGAGGGAACGCAACCTCCTCGTTGCCTTCCTCGTACGTGACCAAAGGCTTACGGTTGTCCTCGTGTGCTGTCCTCTGGGTACCGGTTCTCCATTGAGGAACTGAATCAGCGCAGATTTCGATGGCATCCGATCCTGCATGTCGAGGTGCTGCTTGAGAGTAGCTTCTAGTCCCCACCATGCTGTCTCCCTCACGGCCTTTTCCCGGCAGCAGAGCATCTTGAACGCTTGGATAACCACCATCACGTCTGCTGCCACTCCAAGCGGTAGATACCCTACTCCTCCAGCAGACGGAAGCAGGAATACAATTTCCTTCGCTGCTCGCATGGGGACATTCAGCCATCCTTTCAGGACTTTTGTGAAGACTCTGTCGTATGGCCGCAACTGCTTCTTCGGTATGTTGGTGGTTCTCAGGAAGTAGTCGCACCTTGGCAAGAGGAATGTTTGCAGGGCATCTATCTTTTGCCAAGGTACGAGTTGGCTGTTATTAACAGCCAGTAGGTCCTTTTGCATCCTTTCAAATAACTGTGTCGGAGTCTGGTCTACGAGGAGGCCTGTGGGGACTCCTAGGTACTTGTAGTAGTCCTCTGACTGGAGAGCTCTTATGTCGCAGCCTTGGATGCTGAAGATGCTGCGTTGGATTCCTCGTCCGGGCCTCTGTGTCCAGTCTAGATGCATCGTTGCACACTTTCCCGGTTTGAATCGGAGTCCACTCCACTCTGCTGCTTTCCCTGCAACCCACAGCAGGGATCTCAGCATACCCGCATCTCGTGCTACCAGAACTAGGTCATCCGCGTAGGCGAGTACGCATATGTTGTTGGGTCCTAGTCGGTATCCTGCAACCACTTTTTTGGCAAGGACCGCCTGTAGAAGAGGCTCAAGAGCAAGATTAAATAGAAGAGGAGATAGTGGGCACCCTTGACGTACTCCTCGTGATATGGGGATGGGCTCTGTGTAACCGTCACAGGTGCGTATGACGGTAGTGTTCCCTGCATACAGCTGGCATATTATCTGCAGCATCCGGCTCGGTAGTCCCATTTCGCGGAGGACCCCAAAGATGTGGGAGTGTGGAATGGATCCGAATTCGTCCTCGAGATCCAGCCATGCGATCGCCGCCTCTAGTTTTCTTTTTCTGCAGTCCTCAATGATGGAGTTGAGCATAAAGGAATGCTCAACAGTTCCTTCACATCCTGGTATAAATCCCTTTTGTGAAGGGAAGGACAGTCTGCCGCTACCTCTTGCCCATGCATGGATTCAGTCAGCCATCACTGCTGAGAATAGTTTCCCCAGGGTGGATCCAAGTGCCAAGGGGCGCCAGTTCTTCATATCCCCTTCGTTTCCGCCTTTGTGCAGGAGGATAGTCCGGCTCATCTTCCACTCTTCCGGGGTCCATCCCAACCGGAGTAGGGGCTGAATAGTTCCGCTTTCACTCTGCTACCTGGATCCACTTTCTTCCATGCCCCATAGGTGATGCCATCGAGCCCCGGGGCGGTGTTTCTGGTCGCCTGGAGACGGGCAGATATCTCTATTGGGGAGAATGGCCGAAGCAACCTCATTTCCTCTCCCGACGTGCCGACTCTAGAGAAATCGGAGATGCAGGATGGTGGGGCTCGCCAGTGATGAGAGGGGTAGGGTCTGGAAAAATGGCGTTCCACCGCTTCCTTCGGGATTTTGCAGAAGCTATCCTGAGTACCCACGATCTTCCGAAAAGCTCTGCACTTATTGATTCTATATTCCCGCTGTAAGGCTGTGGCTGATACAGGATGTTCGCCTCGCGGTCTATTTGGCGGAACTGTTGTTTCTACAGGCTTCTCCCCGGAAACTTTTCGGCACTCCTCTGTCATGCCCTGGATGAACTTATTTATCTATTCTTCGTCCCCCTCTGTGAACAGAGACTTTTCAGACAGCCAGACTGTCTGTAGTTCCGATAGTCCACCGGATCCTGCGCTCGGTGGTGGAAGGGCTTCCGCCACCTCTGCGTAGTCCTCTCCTGTGATGGTTGTCGACTGTATTCTCTCCAATCCCGTCCTTGGTTTTCGTTGCCCCAGCGGGCAGTGGTGGCTTTTCCATTTCTCCACTTCCTCGGGACCTGTTGTGGGGTACTCATGGGGTGATGGGAATGGCTCGGAATCTCCAAGTGGCCCTGATTCCAGCTCCTCTTCACTCGGGCCGGCTGCGAAGGGAGTTGCTCGGGGGGGTTATTCCTAATCCTCGTTACCTCGGCATAGGTGGGCCTCCTCCTATGATCCTCCTCATTCCTCTCCTCAATGTGACCGCCCTGCTTTCTCCTACAGCGCCTTCTTTCCCGCCTCCATCTGACGGATTGGGGGGTGAGTGGCGAGGAATTCCGGTAGCCACTTCTCTCCTTGGGGTTACTATTCTTCCTGCGACGACCGATGGTCTGAACTCCGGCGTCGCGTTTCTACTTTTCGCGGGAACATTGCGAGAGTTCTCCTACCTGACGGGACGTCGTTCGGGGATTGCGGCCAGTCGCTTCAATGCGGCACCTCTCAGCGGGAGAAGTAGACTTCAAGAGGGGGGGAAAGCGCTCGGACTTCGTGGGTGGGGTTGGGGCTCCTGCCCATTAACCGTCGTGATCTCCGGACAGCAAAGTCGGGATCTCGCGAAGCACTTCCTGCCTTGGTGATTGGTAAAGGGGGAAGAAGGTGCTCCCCTACCGCTGACACAACTGAGTCCTCCAATGTTGACAAAAGAGGCGTTCGCTCCCTCTCGCACTCACTGTAGTAGTCTGCGGAGTCCTCACTGAAAGCTATCACGCTAAAGAAGGAGGGTGACACTAAGGGACACTGTTCGAACGCATCGAAGTCTAGTTTTAGTTCACTTTTGACCCACATATTTAAGCGCAAAACACTAACTCACTTATCGTAACAATTTTGACACTACTAGGCGTATGAATATTATCACAAAAATACTAAAACAGTCCAATTTCAAAGGCAGAGGTATGTGCTCATAATACAATTATAATCAAGGGCTGACGTCATAGTACCCAGTTAACTCGGGGCATTCGACCAATGTCGCTTCCATTGAAGAATAAAGCTTCCCAGTAATCAAAACAATGAATTTCTATAACTAACTTATTATATAAAACCTATCTTAGGGCTGAACGCCATAGTCCCCAATTAACTTAGGAGACTAACGCATTTCAACTTTTCGGAAGAGAGACCGCACCATTCGACTGTCACGCCGACGAAGAATTGGAGTCTCCTCAGCATGCCGTTCCTAGTGATGAGAATTATGTTGTAGGAGTTCGAAACGATGGTAATATAGAATGGTAAACCTGAGGTGTGGCAATACACGTAGAAAGTATCACGCATCTCGAACGCGATTATTCTTCCTTATACGCTGGATCTTGGTAGGACCACACTGAACCGCAATTTCAAATTCCATGCGAGGCTTTCCCATCATTTTTGGCGTCTAACCGATGAATTAACTCCACCATCCTCCATTTGCATCCACCGTTTGTTAGGTTTCTTACCCCCCCCCCCCCCCATCATCTCTCTCGCCGACGCGTTGGCGTATGCATCGTCCGGCGTCTTAGAACTTCATTAATTAAAATACAACATATTTTTTCTTATCACATGTCATGAAATCCAGGTTTCTTCTGTCTACTTCTCGCCTAAAATATGTGTGCAGTATATATCTTGCTTTTTAACAACAAAAAATGCATTTGACTAGCGTGTTGGCTGGTATTCCCTCCCAAAACCGAGAGCGTCATTGAAAGCCGTGCTCCGCCGTGCGGCTTAGGTCCTGGAGCGGTTTCGAAAATTTGGTTTACTCATCGGTGTCGCATAAGTTCACTATAGATTCCTCTTTAGGAGCCATCATTGAATAGTGTGGTATAAGTTATCCCTTGTCCATCGATGTCCATTTTTACTATTTTCCTCGCCTTGGGCAAAATTTTGATCTAAAATAACAATTGCCATTTTGTTATGTAACGTATGCAAATATTCCACTGTGACCTTAAAAATCAACCAGTATGAAAGATAAAGTATAGCTTTATAACATGGCATTATAATTAAAGGCGCCGGCCTTAGTTTCAAGAATTTAGAAAAAATCGATGACCGGAGTTTTTCGCGAAATTTGGTCAACTTTGACCCCCTGTATAATTTAAATGTGCAGGAATACGCGTAAATAACGTGCACAGTTGAATTCGATATTTATTCGAGAACGGCCATCGAAGTTTCGAAATCCAAACTCAAAAAAATCACTTTCGTATTTTTGGTCAGCTTTTTTCGATTCTAACCCACTATGCGAAGCTTAAAACAATACGTAAACTTTTGGAATTAGACCAACATTCTCTTAGAAAATGTTATGCTAGCCGTAACAGTATCTGTTATTAACATCAAAGATTGACATAATCATATCATGTAAAACGCTAGAGTTAGTAATCTAAGTTTTGGTTTGAACGCTTCTGTTCTTGTCTATCATATTGCCCCATTCTCATAACCCTGTTTTTTGATTGTCTAAATCTAGTTTAAAATCATTTAGCAACTCCACGACTGATTCAAAATTCCATTTCCCGTTTAGGCTCTTCTCTTAGTAAACGAAGATGTTCCTGAATTTTAATTTCGTTAATGTCAGCAAATTTGATAATTATGGACGGCACTTCTGAGAGACAAACATCCGAGGAGCAATCAGCTATTATTATGTAGTGCGTTACTTTTGCTAGGAGGAGTTCAAGGGGTAGTGATTTATAATACATAGCAACTCCTATCCATAGCCAACCTCAGCCTTCACGTATTTGTAAAGGCGTACTCTGATTACACAAATGAGAATAATTATGTTCGGATGAACTAACTAACTAATGTTCGAGCTATTTTACACTGAAATATCCACGAAACAGATATTATAAGGAGAGGTTTACATGACCGATCTCAGTAATGACGAAGATTTAGTTTCATATTGCCACGATCTAAGCAAAGAACTGATTGATTATAAAATTTTTACCCTTTTAAGATTTTACTTAAATATATACTGGGGTAAATATTTAAAAAGGGCGCATGATGTTTGGCGTTAGTTGAACTTTTGATGAAGTTTGGATTTTTTCGTGGATAATCTTTCCATGAATTGATCTATTAAATATACTTTCAACAATAGCCGAGGATCATTCCTGTATAACTGAATCTTCGATTGAGATTATATTTAGATTTGACATTTGATTGCTTGCGGAAGTATTCAAGCAATCTTAAGTTCGGTAGGTATTAGAAGTATTTTGGTAGTTTTCTTTCAATAAGAAATTTAGAATAATAAGTTATATAAAGCAATCTATTCAAACAGATAGTAGCTACCGATTGTTTGGTTATATTTACTATATATTAAAAATAGCCATTTCCTTAAATCATACAGTGATAATAATTTGATAAGTAATAATTATATTATTATAATTTTTTCGATTAATTCAGTGCTCTATCAAAGAGTTTTTCTCAACATGTCATGCAATAACGCTCATTATACGATTATCTAAATGGTAGGGACATGAATCATCGTAAATTCTACTATCTTCTGGCCCGAGGCGTTTGGTTTTTGCATTGACGCCTCGGGCCTTCTCTCTACACGTGATAGAAATGCATGCCAATCCCGATGTATATATTCTTTCGAAGGTAAACTCAGCTGGAAGAAGCTTTTCCGGGGAAAACAATGGTTTATTGCCCCAAGTTCGCCCTCCCGTCCTCTCCCCATTCCAACTTCAGGCTTCGAAAGCGGAAAAATACGAATCAAATTGTAAAACGGTCAAAAATCCAACCAGCCGCCGGGCCTTCTCTCTGTTTCACTCTTTCTCCTCCGAGGTTAAAATTCTTCATGGACGCTTCTTCACTTAAAGATGAAGCATCGAAACGCAAGTCGCAAGAAGCGCATATGCAGCGTAGTAATTTTGCAAAGTTATTAAAACAGTATACAGTTAAAACAGTATACAGTTAAAACAGTATACAGTTAAAACAGGATACAGTTTCCACGAGAAAATATTCCCTTTTAATTTCTTCAATGATAGAAGGTTGTTTGCAAGTTCGAGGCGTTTACACGCTAAGTATTTTGGATTCACAAATTTACAAGCACAAAACAAATTTATACATATTTGAATTGCTGGCAGAGGGAAAGGGGATGAAAATTAGGCGAATGAAGTGTGAAGAGTAGGGGTTTTTAAGTGGTGATAGGAGTTTTATTTCGTAACGAAATTTGTGAATTGATCGGGAATATAATTTAAATTCAAAATTACAGCTCCGAACAGATGAGCATTGGGTTTAGCATTAAACCTCGTGAGCCGCATCAATTTTTTTCAATAAAAGAAGAGAGTGTTGAATTTTTTGTTTAAGATTTATAGCATGCGAATTTACATACTTTATACTTATCCTATTTACACCAGTGATTAACAAGCAGTTTAATAATAAATAGCAATAACCAGAATATTTCATATATGACTACGATACATGTTACAATTCGTTATGGTGGTAGTTTGAGAGGCGCTTCCACTGATGAGGTCATTTTGCACGTGGGCCTCCTACTGGGAATCGGACCTGGAACCTCATTCGTCAGAGACGAACGCGTTTCCCAGTTGGATATCCCGCAATTTGTTATTTATGCAAGAATCAATCAAGGCACAATTTCCTAAAAGAACCGTCGACACCGAAGTCAACGCTTCCTCCGTTCTGCCCCAATGCAAGGCTCCAGTTCACTCCTTTTCTCCATCTCGCGAGGGTCTCCTCCGAAACTCTGTGATTCTTTTCCTCTTCACCAATCCAGCTGCTAAACCTCTCAACTGCCGCTCGTCTCCTATCTGAATTGATAATTAAACAGGAATTAATTCAGTTTACTTTGGAAGTGTATGATAAATTAATACTCTTCAAGCTCGAAGTTGGATTCGGGAGGAGATATTATCAGAGACGTTAACGTTTGAATTTCATCAATTGGTTCACGACCTTAGGTTTAATTTGACTTGCTGTCAAAGAATGAGATATAACACGATTAATGAAGTCCCTGCGATTGAGCAGGGACATTAATCGTGTCATGTGGAAAAATAATAATCAATATGGAAATATAATGATTAATTAATAATTATTAATTAATTATTATATTTATCTATTTCCGTTCCAAACGCATCAAAATTGCCAATTTAAAGTGACTGCAAAAAGAAAAAGAAAGGAAAAAGCAATGAACAATATACAATAAATTAAGTAATATAAATTAAGGTAAGAATAAAATAACTAAACAGAGCAAATTGATCATAAACGACGAGTAAAAAGGAGAAAGGAGGAAAATATAGTTTTACCTAGTGCCCATACGGATAAATGCCCCTTTGGGTGGAGAAAAAGGATCGACAGAAAGTGGTCAAGAGTTAAGTAAAAAGGGAGTCGAAAGACAACGTTTGACAAGTAATAGTCTGGGAGTGAAATAGCGAAACAAAGAGGTCGACCGAGTAGATCTGTTAGGCATACGAATTTCGAAGGGCGAAGTTAGGATAGGACGGTCAGAAAGGGAATATTGATAATATACAAAAGAGGTAAATCGTGTTCAGTTGGATAGGCCGACAGAGCATACAAAGAGAGAAAGGATAGGATTCGTACTATTGAAAGCATTGCGAAAAGAAGAAACGCAATTTTTTTCAATTCGTAGAAAGAAGTTAGTGACTCTGTCAAGAGTGGAAAGATTTTAAGGAGAAGATATAGAGCAGATTGGGGAGCAGTAAGTTAAAACAGGAAGAACAATGTACTGGAAGAAGAGGGAGAAGGCAATAGGATCTATAATATCTGTGAAGCAGTAAAGAATACGAAAGAGTGACATGGCTTGGTTTTCTATCTTGCCTACATGGCTATTAAAGGAAAGCTTGGTGTCTAAAATCACTCTAAGATCCTTTTCTTGAAACTCTCACATATCTAATTGTTTAATAATGCATGATTTCTGAGGAGCATAACTTTGCATCTATTTAAATTTAACTTTAGCCTCCAGTTCTCACACCAATCTGAAATGTGGTTTAATGATTATCAAAGTGACTAACAATGCTTTCTATTTTTCACAATTTGAAATATCTTACAGTCATCGGCATAGAGTGATATTTTGGGTTTTGGGTTCAGATATCGTTAAGCTAGATCATCTGCGTACAGATCGAATAAAAATTGACTGATTTCACAGAGAAAATACTAGCTCAAAAAGTTCTCATGCCAAAACAAAATTAGGAGGGGTTCACCATTTTAGGTGACCAACGCTTGATAATTGCTGCATCTTGTGATTCGTTAGCGTTAGAGGCGATACTCACTGTGCAATTCCTCGAGCGACGGCTCCTTTCCCCCGTATTCTTCAGGGAACATGTCTTTCGGTATGTGCTCGAAAAGAGTGCTCAGGTTGTTGGTGGAGTGAATATGAAGCTGCGAGATAAAATTATTTTCAGGGTCACAGAGTTTGGCGTACATGTGCAATATCTTTTAATAGGCGAGAAAATGTCTAAAGTCATGAGCATTCGAAGAGAATTTTGCAGAAGTGTTGGGAACTTGTCACATACAGTATCAAAAATCTCCGAAAAGTTTTTTCCGTACAAATTAATTAAGTTTCATTGCTCTTAAAAAGATTCTACCAAACATTTCTTTAGTAATTCTCTCTTCTGGCTCAGGAGGACTATAAAGATGAATATATAAAATCCTGTATCTTAAACTAAAATGTTACTGTAATTTAATTTCTAAGCCTTTCACAGGCAGAGATATTATATACATTGTATTACTGTATTGTTCGAATTTTCTGAATGAATAAATGAAAAAAAATTAACTTAACTAGTTTTACCTTGACGATTATTTTTTCTTTGTTTTTAGTCATGTCCCTAATTCATTGGATTGAGTAAGGATAAATTTAATCCTCTATAAAAAGTAGAAGTTGATTTAGATTCTTATTTTACTTTCCAATTTTTCTTACCTTATCCATTCGTCGTATTAGAGGCCTCAGGAATGTCATCAGCTTGTCAACAACTGAGGACGGGCTTAGTAAGTGAACTTCTCTATTCTTGATTGGCATCCCTTCCTGTATGGATTAGAATTTCAACCAAACGATCTCCAATGCTCATTGGTGACGGGATAAATCACAAAAAGTACTCACGTGAATGTAAGAAAACATCTGTGAAAGTAGCGTTAGAGGCATCCTTGCTATATGTGCTAAAGTGAATCCGGTGAGGTCGAATACATATATAAATCCGGCAACGGGGCGAGAGACTGTAAAAATAAAGTTTCATAATTAGGTAAAACTTTAGTTATGGTGTCATATTGAAAACATTTGCTCTAATATCCCCAAGTTTCAGTTAGACTTTAGAATTCGCAGGCGGAAGGCAATTTACATAACGTATCTGCATCCTCTATTCCACGCAAATTTCATTGCTTTTAAAAATTTCCTTTTAACAATTAAGAAGACGCACTTTTCTTAATTTCTCTTGAAAGTAGATTTCAATCTTTTTGTTTCTTTCAAACCATTTTAGGAATCGAATAGAGAGAAACGGTAGAGAAATAACTGTTGCGTAGAATTGGTTGTCAAGATGCCAGTCTTCCTTTGTAGTTCATGGATACTTGATGAATTACATAATAAATAAACTACTGTGACCTGTGGCACCTATGGATGTTTTCATTGGGAGTCCATAATTATCAATCGCTGAACGATTCGTTAAAATTATTCTCTTTGTGCAAAACCTTTCTGTAAGTGGGATTTTCCGACCAAAATCGAAGAATCCGTCATTATAAATACTGTCGGGAGTAGTTTACACAATTGACCTTCTTAATTTAAAATTTCCGAAAAGCAAAATCAAATCAGCAATAGCAAACATGTTTGCATTAGGCTGAGGGAGGGTTGGAACCAGACCCACTGGACATCCATATACGTGTCATTAACTATGGCAATTATATCCCATACATGTCCTAACGATGATCTAATTGCCTACCTAGTGCCTAGTGTGTATTGCCTACCTCTTAGTTGCGTTTAAAATAAGCATGTAAGTATTTAATAGAGGATGTAGTCTTCATCCAAAGATTTCAGCCCATTCTCTAATACGCTAGCGATATTATTTATGGGAAACGAGATGAGTCCACGAAAGACATTCCCTACACATTTTGGCTACAGAGTCTTTGTTATTGTTTGTACACCCAAAGTCCTTAGACTGAATTTTACCACTGAAACCACCCAGCATTTATTTTCCGTCCCAGTAGTCATGCAAGACCTTGAGAAGCCAATTAACTTTTGTGTAATTAATAAATGTCTTAAATGAACCGTGAAAAGTAGCAAAAAGTCGCCAAACGGGAAGAAAATATGTCGCTAAAAATAAGTTAAAAAGACAAAATGATTTAAACCCCCTCCATTAATATAATATCATTTCGGAAATTGCGTGATTTAAATACGTGAAATGAAAATTATCTTTTATCGATTGAACGTAATGCCTATTTGATTTCTAAGTATATTAGGTATTCAATGTTGCAAGTACGTAGTGGAGGGTCTACTGAATACGTTAGATAGAGCGAAAGAGGTCTCTAAAAACAAAAAAAATACGATAAAAGAAAAGAACCTAAAATCTACGGATAAAATCGCTTAATTTGTAACTATGTTTAGATCCCTTCCAGTTGCGTAGCGAAAAATTCGGGGTCTCCTCTGAAAAATTAGGGATCTAAATTCCCTATTAAATTAATTAAAAGGGGTTATTTAATTAATAAATATCCCCCTTGTTCTGAGTCGCTCAACCTATCAGTACGCCCTGATCCCTCCATCGTAAATAAATAGTTTACTTGCCGGTAACGTCAACGAAGTTTAGAAGACTGTTTTGTTTCCTTCTAAACGAATCAACACCCTTGCAAATGTGTATAGGTTTCTTATATCCATGATCTCTCTCTTCGTATATCTTCAATGAAGCAGACTGAATTTTTTATCTCTCCAAGCAGTAATGTAACTATTACCATGTCGGTCACGTCGTGTAAATCCAATCGAAGAGCGGGGATTGAAATAACGACCGAGAGTGTCTCAACTCCTTCTTCACGTTCCCCCAGATAAAGAAGCATCGGCCATCTTCCCTCATTTCCCCCCCGTTTGCGGCGAAGCCTTAAACGGCCTCGGGGAAGCTCCGTGATCTGCATGCGAGACAAGTTTACTCACCTTCCTCCGTGCCATTGCTGTTTCTTGTCAGCTCGTCCATCTCCATGTGGGCGGCTCGGATAATGGAGTGGAAGGAAAACTTGGAGGCGTCTTGCTCCCTCAGGCGGTAGACGTACACAACGTTCCCTTGCGGAGTTGTGCGAGGAAGTGGTGACCACAGCCTGCAGTTGGATGGGATTTATTTTACTGTGACACTGCGCAAATGTATTGGGGATAAGTTGGCCTTCCTCCAGGCGGAGTTAAGCCTTTTACGCGTTATTAATTTGTTAATCGCCGAGCTTAGGAACGCGAAGGGCGGGACCAATAGAATCTGACGATCCTGGACAAGATGAGGAAAGAGGCAAACCACATTACGTAGAATACTAGGTGAAGTTCCCGTTGATTCTCAGCGGAGATATATAAATAGGCGATAATACAGCAGTTAATGATACTTGTGCAAGTGAGAATCTAACATCTCTCATCTTGGTTTAGTTCAATGGGACAGGTTACAGAAGTTGAAAATTTTCAATCTTTACAAAGTTCAAATGATTAGGATAGAAATATATAATCGACGACAAAAATAAGAATCTTCATAGAATTTCTTTAAATGTTATCTATTGATGCACTTTGATTGACCATAGATATAATGCCATATTCTGTAATTATACCTACGTTTATTATCTACTGACTTATATTCGTTCCTTCATTGACTATAGATGTGATTCCGTATGACGTAATTATACGTATGTTTAGGTTTAGATTTACGTTAGATAAGTTTATGTCATACCTTCGATTAATAATTGATTTTATTCATCAAATGACTTCAAAGATGTCTCTTTCAGTTGGACTACTCACATGGTTTGGTAAGCTGTCTTGGATTCTTGAGAAAATGGGTTTCGCTCTGCGAAAACTTCGGAAATGAGTGTCCTGAGATTGAAGTAAGCTTCCAATCGGGTTTTGGTCCTCTCGATTCCATAACTGCATCGGCTGAGCATTTGCTTGAGAAGCAAATCGTCTAAATATATGGAATAAAATACTATTTTAGTGGAATACTCAAAAAAAGAAAGATAAGCAGCATCAAATGGGAGTATAATAAGTCGATGCCATCTGGCATTTTGGATTTCAAACAGAAATTATCTGGAAAATTCAACAGGCTAAATATTAACCGGCCTATATACAATTTATTATATTCATATCAAGAAAATACATATCATGTAAGGCTCCTAAGAATTTTATTTTCCTATAGAAAAAGAATCGTAAGGGAATCCAGCAAGCAACAACATCCTATACTTTTCAGGTGGACTCCCGAAAAGCCATGCGGATGGCGCGTTCGACTTCGATGATATCGGATTCGAATCCCGATGAAAGTCCACTTGCAAAATGACCATAGCTATAGACGACCTTTTAACAATACTATTACTATTACTACTTTTTGAGTATTATATAATTGACATATGAACATTATTACACTTCTTACATATCGTCACGTAGATGAGTGTTGACGTGACGATAATGTCTTGCGACAAGATACGTCACCAAAATTTACATCTTACAAAATTAAGTTATGGGCTGAGTGGAAAAAGTGAAGAGCATCGAGTATGAGAAACCCTTATTTTCTAGACATTTTGGACGGTTATATATTAAAATTTTAATCATTTACTGAGTACACCATCAATATCTCACTCACTTTCTTTGTCGCACTCTTGTTCGCTTTTAACAGAAGAATAAGCGAATTAGTGCCATTTTACCGGATATGAAAATTTCCGTAACAAAACTGTCATTATCATGGATTAACAATTCGAAAGCTGCTTTCTGGCAGCTGTTTAAGTCATATTATCCCCAGCCCAGTCACTGAATCCCCTCATTATTCCTAACATTAACACTAGCAGTCACTTTCATGATCCAACCTACAAGAAAGCAGTCATCTATTACTCCTACCTCCCACTAATGCTTCCAATATTATTTTCAGGAAATTTTCATGCCTCAAAGTGCGCCCGATATTTCCTACGTATTATCACCAAGGTATTCTAAAGCTTTTCTCTTCCTTTGCCAATGGAAGAACTTCTTAATTTGCGGCAAATGTATTCAATGTCGGGCTATCAGCATGACTTCTCATTTGGCATAATCTCAAAACTATACTTCATCGAAGGATTTAGTGGAGAGTGATAGAGAATTTGTGCGAGGACCAACTTGCATTCATAATAATCGAGGTACAAGAGAAACTACTTTTTCCCCACAATTAATTACAAGGAGGAGAATGAGAGCAGAGAGGCACCGAGAGAGTGTGCTGCCTGATGTGAAAAGCTGACTTTGACTTCCGGCTGACTTGAAAATATACTGTTGTAGTAGAAATATCATATGGAATAAATCAACCGATTCGATTCCCGGTGGAGACCCATATGCGAGAAAGTACCTCTACTATCGTAGCACTATTAAGAATGCCACTTTTACTTCATGTGGAGCAGGGTGATAAATTTCTTTTCTTCTGAAAAATAGGATTGCATAAACTTAATAAAGAGTATGTGCATATATGCCATACCAAAACTAATAATTAAACTATTAGTGAGTTGTTGATTCCTTTAGTTAGAGTCGGAGAAATTTTCAGCAGGATTATGCATTTCTGAGATTCGAAATATAAGTTTTTTGCAATCCACGTTTAGTGTCTTCGCAGAAAAATCAGACCTTGAGCATCGGGGTAAGTGCATTTCAGCGAATTTATTTCATATTTATTGCTACTTTGAGGCAAAACTTAGAATAGCATATCTCTTTGAAATTAACAGCCTTCATAAAATCACGCGTCCAGCATTTTATGGGAGCATTTTAGCAGTAGAAGTTATAAACGGATTATCTCCTTTGCGCATAGATATAGTCTTAATGCGATATATTATCTGTGTGCTATATAAGTATGATGATTTCATTTCTGAGGGTTCCTCTGAACAGGCATTAAAATGAACAATATCATTTGTCTGCGAAGCCATAAAAAATTTCGGGAAACCAAGTACCCATTACAGTGTCGGACACGTCATTACGTATATTATTTAACAAGTTTTCCTTATTGAGTACCTATATTCCCCCACCACTTTCATTTCCTTTCTCTCATATTGCTAAGATTTCATGAATATATATTTGCTAAATACGTAAATGAGTGGAATTAAATTTATTATTTACAATATATGAAAATCTTAAGGTTCATGACATGTCAGTTCAACATACAGGAAATTTTTTTACCATCACATTATCACTATGAGTAAATGTTGACTAGCTCACCGATTTCTTTCGGGAGATAATTCTGTTTCTTCAACCATTCTTGTAAAATTTTCATCGCATCTTCCGCATTTTGCTTTCCTTCGTGAGTCACCTCTCTTTCTGGATCTCTCTTGATCGATACATCGCATTCATTGGCGATAACTTCTTCCGGATGCATGTTTCTGAAAAAAAAAAGATTTTTATCTCCAGTATTGTAAACGAGATTTCATTCATTGGTTCGATGACACTTTCTAAAGTTTACACGGATGAATGGAAGATAATATGGAATCCTCACTTATCAATGGACGTGAAATAAGGAAACAAATTTGGCTCTTTTAGTAGTTCATAGAGACAGAAACGTAGCCGGTAATCGTCTTAAGTGACCCAAAAGGGATTAGATTTTTGTGATTCTCATATTAGTGGCATACTCAGGAATCCGCAAGTACTGGAATCCGCATTAAATTTCCGTAAACTCTAACTTCGGTACTTCACTATTCATTATAATAACACACATATATACACATATAACTTATAGTTAATTATACAGATTACATTAGATTCATGCTTAAATAAAATCCCCCGAACTGCGAGTAACTTTGTGGTAATCCATCCCAGGAAGAAAGAAGAGGAACAACTTTTCACAAAGGAAACTAATTCCGTCTTTAATATAACTATGCTAGTTATATTATTATACGAGTAAAAGTTGCTTGCATACTGCAAGCTATCCGTTGAATACAGTATCATACCAAGTACTGCCTCAGTTCAAATTTAAAACTTCGCGCCAAAGACCGCCTGGCGACGAACTAAGAACCCGATCGTGAGAGAAGACAGCAAAATAATATTAGATAAGTGCCATCCTTACTTGTTCCAAAGTTTCGATTCAATATCTTATCGGGAAGGTCCCACGCCTCTGTCACCATTCCGGGTCTTATCTTTCCAGCTTATCGGGAAGCCATTTAAAAAATCGTCCAATGCATTTCTTATGGAAGAATTTTGCATCCACCTGGCGTCGAACTCACCGTAATTTGGCTACATTTTTTCCATGAGAAGCATAGAAGACTACCTCAACTTCAACCTCCGAAATTTTGGTTACTCTATCTTAACGATAAGTGCCTCAGAATAATTTTCAAAAATCCGCGCAATGCATTCTTATGGGAAAATTGCGATTTTTGGGAATTTCTGGCATCGAACTCATGATAGCTAGCGTCGATGTCTGCATTATTCTGACATCTAGAGTGTAGGGCCAGTACGTCGAAAAAATCTGACGTCGATGGCGCTTGTGGAACATGGTCAGAATTCGTATCCCCTATATCTATATAAATAGGTATATCCGGAGAGTTAGCTATATATAATAGACGAGTAAAAGTTGCTTGCATACTGCAAGCTAATTGGTGAAAATTTACAATGAGCTCCCCTTACGGGTGTCATCTTCAAAGCTTATCCAGCAAAATTCTTAAAAATTGCCGCAATGAATTTCTTACGTGAGAATTTTACATCCATCTGTCATCGAACTCACGGTCAAAAGTAACCTTTCTACCACTGGTTCTATAGAAAACTACTTCAAATGCAAACGCTGTGATTTTGAATAGTCTCCTGCATTGAGAAAGGCCTCAAAACAATTTTTAAAAATTTGCGTAAATGACCGCCTGGCGTCGAACACAGGACCCATTTGTGAGAGACAAAGGCATACGAATAATAGATAAGCGCCACTCTGACGTGTTTTAAAGTTTCAATTCAGTATCCTATCGGGAAGGTCATAAAATAAGATTCCGTTATTCCCGTTTGAAATGCATAGTAGAATCGGAATGACACTCTTGCATCGAACCAAGGACCACTGTAGAAACGGCGAATAACGTGAAAGAATGTTCTCAAACGCCTCTGTCACCATTCCGGGTTTTATCTTTCCAGTTTATCGGGAAGGATTTAAAAAATATCATCCAAGATTTCACCAATGCATTTCTTACGGAAGCATTTCGAACCCACCTGGCGTCGAACACACGGTCATTTGCTAACATTTCTTCCTTTGATACTATGGAAGACCATCTCATCTGCAAACACCGTAATTTTGATTGCTCTATCGCATCGAGAACGGCCTCAAATCAGATTGCAAAAATTCGCGCAAGAGACCGCCTAGCGTCGAACTCAGGACCCTTCCATGAGAGAAAATAGCAAATTAATATTAGGTAAGTGCCATTATGACTTATTCCAAAGTTTCGATTCAATATCTTATCGGGAAGGTCCTAAAATAAGATTCCGTTTTCCCCGTTTGAAATGCATGGTGGAAGCGGAATGACCCTCTTGCATCGAACCAAGGACCACTAGACGAACTGTGAAATTCATGAAAGAATGTTTTCAAACGCCTCCGTCGCCACACGGAGTTTGATCTTTCCAGCGTATTAGGAAGGCATTGAAAAAAAATGACGAAAATTGCAGCAATGCATTTCTTATGGAAGAATGTCGGACCCACCTGGAGTCGAAGTCACGGTCATTTGGCAACATTTCTACCATAAGAACCATAGAGGACTACCTCAGCTTCAACCTCCGAGATTTTGGTTCCTCTATCTTACCGATAAGTGCCTCAAAATAATTTTTAAAAATCCGCGCAATGCATTCTTATGGGAAAATTGCGATTTTTGGGAATTTTTGGCATCGAACCCATGATAGCTAGCGTCGAAGTCTGCATTATTCTGGCATCTAGAGTGTAGGGCCAGTACGTCGAAAAAATCTGACGTCGACAGCGCTTGTGGAACATGGTCAGAATTCGTATCCCCCATATATATATATATATCTATCTATTATATCTATTATATATAGCTAACTCTCCGGATATACCTATTTATAGGGGATACGAATTCTGACCATGTTCCACAAGCGCCATCGACGTCAGATTTTTTCGACGTACTGGCCCTACACTCTAGATGTCAGAATAATGCAGACATCGACGCTAGCTATCATGAGTTCGATGCCAGAAATTCCCAAAAATCGCAATTTTCCCATAAGAATGCATTGCGCGGATTTTTGAAAATTATTCTGAGGCACTTATCGTTAAGATAGAGTAACCAAAATTTCGGAGGTTGAAGTTGAGGTAGTCTTCTATGCTTCTCATGGAAAAAATGTAGCCAAATGACAGTGAGTTCGACGCCAGGTGGATGCAAAATTCTTCCATAAGAAATGCATTGCGGAAATCTTTGACGATTTTTTTAAATGCCTTCCCGATAAGCTGGAAAGATAAAACCCGGAATGGTGACAGAGGCGTGGGACCTTCCCGATAAGATATTGAATCGAAACTTTGGAACAAGTAAGGATGGCACTTATCTAATATTATTTTGCTGTCTTCTCTCACGATCGGGTTCTTAGTTCGTCGCCAGGCGGTCTTTGGCGCGAAGTTTTAAATTTGAACTGAGGCAGTACTTGGTATGATACTGTATTCAACGGATAGCTTGCAGTATGCAAGCAACTTTTACTCGTATATATATATATATAGGTATATCCGGAGAGTTAGCTATATATAATAGATATGCTAGCATAGATATATTAAAGACGGAATTAGTTTCCTTTGTGAAAAGTTGTTCCTCTTTTTTCTTCCTAGATTCATGCTGTTTCAATAAAAATAAAGTTTATGTAGAATTCATCGTTTTATAAATAAATAATAAATATTTATTATTTTAACACGGGTCTAAATCACCATAGGAATAAAGCTTTGCGGATCAAATCTCCGACTGAGAGAGCATGGTTCCCTCTAAGATGCGCGCATACTTTTTAAGTGCCACGCAACTAATTTGTCGATGGGTCGTCATCTGCTGAAAATTTTTAAAATTTAGTTTTAGTTTTTCCTCCGCTTTAGTTTTCACAAATGAATGAATAATGATGTTGCTAATCATGAATCGTATAGTAAGGCTATATGATTCATCTCATAATTAAAGCTAATGCACTCGGAAAAATTGCAATTTAAAGCTCCTTGGCAATAGGAGATAGGAGTTGAACAGCCCCATTCTCAAAGAGTAATTTGTAGTTATCTTCTTCATGAAAAGAAAGCTAATGTAGGGAGCCGCAATCAAAAGAATAAAGTGCCTCGATTTGGCCACCTCTGAGATAGACAAAAGGGTTCTAACACTGGCATGGATCAGAGTTTTTATATAAAAACAGAAATTTATTTTAACTAAAATTCAAGTTAAAACTACCAGAGTAGAGGAGCTATTACTGTCACTATATTTTAATTTTCAAACTGAAAGAAAGAATATGAAGTCCCTTCGATTTAAAAGGAGGGTTAGAGTCACTTATTCTATGCACTGACTATGATGCGATTCAAAGGACTTATGAACCTTTAACGGTTGACTTAGTTCAGGATAGTTTAGGATAGCTCATTAGTTCCTTCGCCTGCGAATAGGATCCCCAAAAAAGGCATAATTAACAGATAAAATTCTAGATACTTATATAAGTCCGCATAACACAATTTCACTTAGAGCCTATGATGTATTGCCATATTCGAGAATGAATTTTTCTTGAAAATGGTAGGAGATGATTTCCGTTTGCCAATAACCCGGCTGAAGACGGGATAAGACTTCATCAGAACCATAACTCATATTAGTATTACTCTAATGGTTTTTCTCGAGTCATGTATATAACTGGGAAGGGCTTTTCCGTCAATATTATGGTCTCTCCAGTACTTAATAAACATAGGAGATGGTAATGAAATATGGCTATGACGAGGCCTTCTCCTACTTTCGTTAAAAGTATATACTTTTTAGAGAATTTCCGATACTTTATGTTCTATTACTATGTGCCCCGAGTTATCTTTTCTAGAATACACCGTTCATGCATAATTCATAATCATAGTTTTTGAGTAGTAATATTCATTCTCAATTATTTTACTGTTGACAATGCACTTAAAAATGGCAAACAGAGAATCGGTATAGCAAAATTCTAGCAAATTGGTCATATATTTTCCTTCAAGCTCATTTTATCAAATTGTCAAGTTCCTTTTATACCGAGCACTACCGATATACTTTCATTTACAATTAACTCCGCAATCTCCTTCACTTAATGCCCTACATATTTTATTTACTATGATTACTTGTATGACCTTTTGATGTTTCTGCGTTTAAATCTATCGATCTAGATCCAGGCACGCGATTTCTATATATGGTGACAATGGAAACGACCAAATAAGTATCGTCCTCATTTCAACCCCTAATAAAACTGTACCAACCATTTTACGGAATATCTTGATAATTGAAAACATTGATGAATATCATATTATTATTGTTATTAATATCTATTACTTAATTGTTATTATTTATATTATTTACGTCTTGATGAAATTTAGCTGTATTTTCTTAGTTTTTATAGCGTTAATTATTTATTCCATCAAATTTATATTTCCCAAATAGTAAACGGAGGTGGGAAAGTGGTGAGATCTGAAAACAAATCAATTAACGTTTCCGTGAGATGTCGATAATTTCCTACGAAGCATTACCGTACTTCAATTACATGACGAAGCAGGAAAATTTATCAACTTGTAAAGACTAGTCATAGAATCTTACAGTCTTGACTCTATAATGAGTATAATCCTAAATTTCACATTGCGAAGCGTTTTCATTCTGAACTACCTTCAGGTATCAATAGAAAAGTTTTAGGCTATCAAACTTATTAGTCAAGCTTTCAGTTCCCTAAAGACGAGCTATTAATTTATAATATTATTTACGTGAAAACATGCAGGCAGTTTGTATTGGTCATGTATTTTTTTTTCAGACTTCCGTTACTTATCCCATTATTCTAAAAATTTAAAATCATAGATCATGTTTAATGTTGAAATACCAACTTGGTTGAAACAACCTTGGCTTTTTATTTAGTTTTAACTTTTTGGATTAGTTTTAAAACTTTTAAAAAGTACTTAGACAGCTAAGATCGTTTCGCTTATATAATTCCCCACTTATGGATTATTTACTATTTTAAATCATGTTATTTTGACAAAAGGTTTCAAAGAAAAGGTTATATTTTGATAGCCATCAACGTCAAGAATATTCCAGAAATATTTTTTGAAGTGACTATATTTCTTGCAGCTCTTTCGGATGTTTTATAACCCCAAATTGACATAGGGTTTGTACTTAAGTTATCTCACATTCTATGGAGGGTATACTATCGTATTACACCGTATCGCATAGGTTATGCTGCTAAACATTGATAGAAGGGTGAGGGGTTTAGAAATCCCAATAATTCTGTGACATCATAGATCACTTTGTGACAAAGGAGTATCAGAATTCCCAAAAAATCTTGCGGCACATTTTAAGAACGACCCCATATTATTTATCCATTATAAATTTCACCCCTGAGGTTAGGTGGAAGAGAGACCCACTCAGGCCTAACCTTGCCTAATAAGAGGTCAAATAGTAATAATATTCTCGTGTCTTTAAAGAAATGGCGTGGCTCCCATGAGGGCCATATCGAGATACGTCGTTTTAAATCAAGCATCGATATCCGATTCAGTATATCAATAAAATTATGGAATACAGTAATCATTATCCCTTTTTATTGCACATGCAGAGAGTGATATCTTAAGCCGGGCTTATCCCCGGATGATCACAAACGGCTTTTTATCGGTTCATCGAAGATGCTTTACACAAGATCTCTGAGAAATCCGATGATGGGATCATTCATCAGATAAATTTCAAATCCATTTCTCGGAAAGATCAAAAAGCTACTCGAAAAAAAACCCTATAAAGCTTACGCCGACTGCAATCATCGATCTTGGCGTAATACTTTCGCAAAGCGTGTCGTTTGTGGATTCCATAGGTAAATATTTATTAATATTTTACGCAACCGAAATTATAAGCAATATAGAAATATGTTGGGGAAAAGCGAGGTCTCCGAGAATACGTCGTTTCTTCTACGGTTTTCTATTTCTTAAGCTCACTCTAATGTTGCTCCCCAAACTTGGTTTATTCGCTTTCCCTATACATGATATAAACCATTGTTAATTAGCTTTTGCAAACTTCATCGCAACATGTTCATGCCGGTCTATATAGTTTTTTTTAAGTTTAGCAACGCTGTATTTTAGCAAACTTCGGAAATAATTTTAAAATTTTGTGACTAAAAATTTACTGGTCTCCCGCTTAGAATTTAATAATAATCACTCTCCGTTTTCCTTTCAGTTAAGTTTCAAATCAACCCATTAATTTTTGCGACACCCTATACGTTCCTAACAACTGACACACGATGTCCCTCTTGTTTTGGAAACAGTCCGTTTCAAAAAAAGTTCCACAAATGACAAAGGCACAACTTTCCACTTTCCAACTTCTCGGTAGGGTAACTTAAGTTCCAATTCTTTCTTACCTTTAGATCTTTGCTTGCCTATTCCCGCGAACCTAACACATCCACCACTGTTAACTTCAGAAGAGCCCTTGCCTGGGTAAAACGCACCTACTTATGCCTATTTCCCCCTCGAATACTCTTCCTTATCGTCATTCTCTAGGAAACCTTGGCAGCGCATGATTTTGCCGCTTACTCTTTTAAGATGAAGGTGAACGACTGACAGTCTGTAACGATCCTTCCTCAGACGGTAGCAAAAAATTTTCTGGTTGATTGACCGAAGGAATTCCATAGAATGTTTTTATGTGTAACCTTACCGTTTCTCAGCAACTTCTCTCATTCTCCTGTCTTAGTTCTTCTAGTTTTAATCCCTGCCCAATATCGTAGTTATTATTTAGTCATTCTATGCCAAAACAAGGGAAGACATGGCATAAACGCTTCCTTTTAAACTTCGGTCTTGTTATTTGAAATGATATAAACATATACGTTCATAGACAATTAGTACAAATGTAGCTTCCGGATAGCCGTGTGGGCAGCGCGTTCGATTTCAATGAAAGCGGTCCCGGGTTCGATTCCCGGTGGGAGTCCACGTGCGAAATGACCTCAGCTATCGAAGCACTTTTCACAATACTAATACCACTACTAGTACGAAGGGTGAATTGACAATTTTGCAGAACTGTAGAATTCTGCGCGCTCTCAGTCAAATGCCCGTTTCCCAAAAAAGTGCAACCTATATTACATTGCATGTAGTGCTTATGTTCTAGTAAGAAGCTTTCCTTTTGTATAGAACTTGATTCCCTTTCTATTCATCGATATCCATTTTATAGTGAATTAATTTGTCAAATTGAATTTACACTGTAAACAGTTGCCTTTGAGGCTCCCGAATCAACAAAAACATTTCAATTTTTTTCAGTTTGTTTAGATGGAATTTATTTTAAAGATATGTGGTTCCATAGCATCACAAGACATTTTTCAGGAACTATATAATAATAATATAATAATAACTATATAATAGCAGAGTAATATTATGTAACAAAATGGTTAATCTGATTCAAATATTAAATCAATTCTTTTCCTGCTATTAACTGCTATGTTTGGTTCACCACACTTATGTTCCCAAGGAAGAATAAACTTGAAAAAAGTCAACGATAGTCAACAAACGTCAAGAGATAGCTCAACGGACAGAGCACCCGACCGGCAATCGGGAGATCCGGGTTCGATTCCCGGTCCCGTCGGACTTTTTTCAAGTCTATTCTTCCTTGGAATTTTTCCTGGGTGCACGCCCTAACGTGCAAAAATCACCTTCACCCACACTTATGTTCGCCTAATTTTTAGATTATTTACAATAAAACTAATCATAATGAAATACTCATTACCAATTTATTATATTCTTTATTTCTCACATGAGTAATGATTCGCATAATTGTAGTGGCGATAATAAAATCAATTGATAACGCTGCCGCGAGACTTCGTTTAGATTCCCATCACACATAGATGCACGTGCCATTACAATAGAATACACTTACTGGCATGTTATCACAAAAGAACTTTATAAGGACGCATTGCTTCCACATGAATATAACTCCATTGATTTTTCTGCATAATGCTCAGTAAAATTTTACTTAGATTCCTCTGGCATTTTTATCGATTACTCACAATGGATGCATTAACCAACCCGTCCCGTGATTCAAAAGGCGCAGCGTTTTTTAACCTTATTTCTCTTTCATCATTTGCAGAGGAAATATTTAGCCTTAAAGTAAAGTAACTTATGTGAACGTTACGTTATTTTTTCATCAATCACAACACTTCAGTTCTGATTCCATCCGTCTTCGTATCAAGGTAAATGGGCTATCACCGCAGAGTCGAAGTGAATATCCTCCTCAGTGCGATGATTTCTTCCCAGTAATTTCCGGCTATTGGCTCTATACTCGCTCAGCGTCGAACGTTGATCGTTTTCATCAAGGTCGCCCAGAGCTTATGAAAGGTGACCGTAATTATGGTTAGAACCTCTGCAGCGAAGAAAATAAGTCCAGAGACAAAAGGAACCTTCACATCAATACGACTGAAAAGTATGGAACAGCATGTTTAGAACTTTACAGTTAAATTGACCGGGAAATAACTGATTTCCGTCCAATGCGATCCGTAGATAGAGCTTCCTTTACGTATTGGATGACATTTTTATGCTCGGGAGACATTCGCGTGCCTCTGGAATGTGATGCATGCAGGGCCGCGGGTGTGTAAGTTGTGCACGGCACACCAGTGGTGAGTGTGACGGGCGACCGAAAACTTTCGCCAGAGCTAACTGGGTCGGGAGGGAGGTATCGGGAGATATTTTATTAGATACGCAGTGGGAAAACTACCATTCATCCTACGATGGTGAGTTCGGCGGGAATTGTAAAATTTTGGCTTTTCCTTCGGTTGCTTGAATTCGTTTCAACAGGTTTTTCAGAAGCGAACTTAATTACCTGCGAACATTCTTCAGGATGCCGATCTCATTATGTTTAATTAGGGCAAATGCTGTGATATAATGTAAGTTTCTATTTCACTATATTTTATTTTAATTCGTTTTTCGAAATGTAATTTTTTTATATTCAAATTACTTTAAAATATTAAAATCAAGAGAAGCAAAACATTTTTAACTTTCGTATGAAATTTGACGAACAAACTGAGTGAGAGGGGAAAGACACTAAACGTAGATCCTTTAAGAATTTAAATGGATATTTTTTATTAAATAGTAAACGTTACATAGTGCATGATGAATTCTTTGAATTTTTATACATTCCATTTTTTATCCATACTGATCAAAATAAACGGTTAAAATCAGCGTTGACGTTGACAGATGAAATAGAACCTTTAAATTTGCACGATGAGGGTTTGATTATTAGAAGTGACACTATAAAATGCTTTAAATTGCATAGCTAGAAATTATCTAATAGAAAATTATAAAAAATTATTTCGCTCCGAATTCAGAATTGTTTACTCTTCCGTACCCGTAACCAGTAAAGAATGATATTTTACATAGTTAAAAATCAATCAAATTTTCGTTTTAAAATCCCAGAGGAATGATTGACATATATATATTTCAAGCATTTAATTTGTTTCAATACTATCCAACGAACTTTATGTTGCGATCAATTTGGATTTCGAAAACATAGACAACTTTGATAAATAAAAAGTTCGTAAATACAGATTAGATAAACTTCATTATTTTATTATTGCTAGTTAAAGAATCTTACTGCTTAATCGTTAAAAATCATATTCCAACGCGTTATTTACCTTATATTTGTCTTTCCTTGCTCATGTCCGTAATTTTCATAAACGGAGTTTAGACGCCCGGCCCTAAATTATATTTTTAAAATATAATTCATTTAACTAAATTATATTTTTCTTTTGTGATTTTCCTGTAGATTATGGTAACGTGTAGAGTCACCTTTAAGAAATGTGATAAACGCATTTGTGACGAGTGTTACTGCCTTTATAATATCATCACCCTGAATTTAGATGAGCATGGTGAGAAGGCAACGAGTTTCTTTTTCGCCTGAGGTCAGCTATATCCGTTACGGCGGCCCAGAATGCACGAATACCTGAGGCAAAAGTGCATTGGTCACTTTCTGATACGGCCATCAACTTATGATAAAATATTGCCCTTACCTAAGGAATACATCAAGAAAAAAACTTCGAGAAGTGTACTTGTAAAATTTTCGAGAATTCATGGCAGTAAACGTATTTTCTTAAGACGAAAAGTAAGCGAACACTTTTTTCTTCGTATATGTCAAATCGATGCTTGGCTATTCCAGAAAATGTCTCTTCATTCATCTGAATTATAACAGTGCCGATCTGTTAGGCAGAGATACTCTCTGCGAACCTGTCTTTGATGCAAAGTACTTCTCCTGTTAGATTTTTCTAAAGCTTAAAAACTTCCCAACCCAACCCCAAATTCAATCACACGTTTGGAATAGATTTTACAGAATAAATAAATTATTAAATATGTCACATTATAAAGCGTATTTTAGCATGCATTTTGATTCGAGATAGAATGAGAACACGATGATAATTTACTTTGTTACATCAATGCCAGTCAGTTTCATCTCTAGAGAGTTTCCGTTTAGCAGCAAAATGCAGCGTAATGATGCAGGAAAATTGAATTTCCTTGGATTGAAGATCAGATAGTATTGTTTCTAAATTACATTAAGCAGTAATGGACTTGTGAACAGCGGAGATAACTTTCCAATCAATTTCACACTAATCGTTGCTTGTTATCTCCGGCCGCACTTTCATCGTAGATAACTAATCCTTTGGTTCCAGGATTTATTGTAGTCGTGGACCGGAATTTGGATGTTAATTGATAAGATCCTCTTTGGACAATGAATGAGCCGAGATCACCCCAATCGCCGAAAATTTAATCGATGATTGACACGTTGATCTTTCTCTTATCGATTAGAATCTTGGTTTAATCAGATAGCGTCAAGTATAAGGAAAGTGACGAATTCATAGAATGTAATCGAAGGATTTGGATCTTGGAAAGAAAAATTTCTGGTGACCCAGAAAGGGAATGAGTAAAAAATATGCCTATGATTGATAGTTTCTGGCCGTACTTCGTGGAAAGCCATAATAAAGAAATTAAGAAAAGACTTTGTAATTTCCACAATATATTTTTCTACAACGACATGTTTCGGCTCACGCCATCATCAGACCTGATGATGATGATTCTTAATTTCTTTAAAAAATATGCCGGCCAATCCAGTAAAAGCTAACAAACACATTGAAAACTCACGGTAGAAAATGAAGTTTTTAAATCGTAATTAAAACCCTCTTAATTCTTCATAAACATTGAGAAGCCGTTGCGACGAGGAAATGCACAGATGATAACATAGATGAGGCGGTAAGTCTGTAATTTATTGATTACACTAATCGCTTCCTATCGGGAGTCGATGGATGGCAACGCTAGAATTTGCATTATCATACTGGTGGTTCTCAGCTAACAATCCTTGCGACTTACAACCGCTCGCACTAACAAATCATGTTATTTCGTGTGTCAGTGCTTGTCTTAAACTCAGAAACTAATAACCAAAATTCAAACTTTCGTTATCACACAAATATTGTTCATGCAATTTCATCAGTTTCTTCTATAACTCCAGTAAATAAGAAAAATAAACCATATATGTACATCCATTATAATTTAATAATTCATTGCTGACAGACTTATTGAGTTACGCCCAGATTGACTGGCGACCGGTCGCTGAGAACGATTCGTGTTCGTAGATCGAGGATCTCCGATATTTACCAATTTACGGAATTCCTTGGTGTAAATCATAATACGTTTTCTCGCGGAAAAGCCTCAATTACTCATAGATATTCTTTTTATCGTAATATATTATGATTTCCTGATTCCATTTCCTGGAGAGAGGAGAGTATTATTCGTGGATAATGCCTCACGATAATGTTGTTGTACATGTAAATTAAATTGATGATCCTAAGTAGAGATTTCTAAGCTTTTAAATTGTTTCAAATACACCCTTGTTTCGAAATTCATTCTTCTCTGTTATGAATTTAAGGTAACGTCACGTAACGAATAGTACTGCTAATTTTTAATGATTGTAATAAACCGGAAACCCTTGAAAGCGCAGTTAATGAATGAAAATTAATGAAAAAGAAAACCGCACTAATAAAATTTTGTCCGTGCCGTCGTGAATTGCTAAGTACCACAAGAAAAAACAGCGCGCTCATCGAGTTTGATAAGGTTATAACGTTAATAAATTACAAAGTTGTATAATTTATTATGGCTTTCCACCAAGTAACGCCAGAACATATTGATTTCTTTATAACGTTAATTTTATAATGTTCGATTACGTATATATTGAGGGGAGAGTATGGAAATATTTCGCTCCAATTAAAACCGCAATTTTCAAAACCGCACCAGCCAAGAGTTCCCTGTATTTTGCGCTTCATTTTTTTAAAACATGAGCGAAAAAATAAGGCTCCAGAAAAGGTTTCTGTTATAGTAGTCTCGGATGCTAAGTGAAAAGTCGACGAAACACTGCTTATTCGTGAAAATTATTCCCATAAATGAAGAATCACAAGACGTAGGTGTAAATTTAAGATGCTCTCAGATACAGGTTGGGCATCATTGAAAGAAAGGCGGTTAGAAGCTAGGTTGCGACTCCTTAATAAATTTAGAGAAAGCACGTTTTCCCATGACGTAGTTGATATTATGCGACCCCCCTGTTACTTCGGCCGATCCGACAATGAGAGCAAAATAAGGGAAATAGACGCTAGAACTAGTCGATTTAAGAACTCATTCTTTCCGCGAACAATACGCGATAGTAATAGGCTAAAAAAGTAGCTCAATCGATTGGTGTTTACACCCCCTGCCACACGCCGAAAGGCGGCTTGCAGGGTATTCATGTAGATGTAGATGTAAATATTTGTCAATTTCTCCCTCTTGCAACATATTTTGCGAGTTCTTTCATAACTTAATTTTCTGACAATATTTCCTGACATTCTGCCACCGATTTCATTAAGCTCAAGTTTTTGCTTTCGTTCTTTTGAAAGGTATAAAAGTTACTAAACGATACGTTATTAAGTACAGTTTCCTGTGGAATTCATCTGAATCGATCTCTGTAAATCCAAGCAGAAATTTCATTCATCATTCTCGCATTGATGTTTTGCGTACGTTTGCGTAATACCGGAAAACTCGACGTTTCATGAAATGGAATGAAGTTAATCTTCAGGATTTACCGGAATACGCTCATTTAACCCGAAGGGAAAGAATAAATTATTTCCAGTTTGGTCAATAAATTTAGATATCGTGAATGATGGAGGCAGTAATGCGTGGATAGAACGATGTAAAGTTGTTAAAGGATCGGGTGTAGCAGGAAGAGAAGAGTGGGAGGCGAGCGAGGTCGGAAGCTGGCTTAACGAGTCGCCCTTTCATCTGCTAGAAGACGGCCGATGCGGTGACTGTAAATGCAGTCCGTTTTGCGTGTTCTACGTATGTGAATGCCGGAAACCAAAGTGTGGCGAGGACGACCACTTAGGAAATTTATGATAGAGGAATCCGTTGAAAATATTCTAGCAGGTCGTGAAATGATTATCGTTACTGAGATACCTGTGTAGTTCCTGGTGCGTCATTGATGCTGAAAACCTTTGACGACGAATCGATCCTTCCATTCTCCAACGTCCTCATAGTTTCCTAGTCTCATTTATAATTTCCTGTAATGATTCCACTGGCGAAAAGTCGACAAATTGAACATCTTCCAGGGGCGTAGCTAAGAGGTTTTTTTTGGAATTCAATCCCCACATGAGAACCCAATTCGATGCAAGTGAGAGTAGGATCTCCCAACGATGGCGAACCTGGCAAATCAAACTAAGCCTAGCATAAAATAAAGTGAGAACTTTCAAATGACAAAACATGTCAAACTCTAAAAACAATAAAATACATCCATTGCTACGCCGGTTGAAGATTATCTTTGGGTGGCAAAACCGTCCATCCGTTTCCATTTTAATTACATTTCCGGTGTAATATATGCTGTCCCTGAATAGTTGGCAAACTTGTGCTTTTTCAATTGCGCAGAATCCCTCGCACGGACAAATCCTGTCTGCCTACATCCTACGTTGCGATAACCACCGAAAACGTATCCAATATTTGTAAATGTTATTGATTCCAAACCTTAAGAAAAAAATTTTAATGCATAATGATCGTTAATAATATTATTAAAAGAGGCTTACAACAGTCTATGAAATGTTTTTTAAAAATCATTCGTGTGATGTAGCTCAAATGACACGCAGAATTCTCGTAAATATTGCGAACTGGTGAGAGCTTCTTTTGGTTAAACTGGTCGAGAGCCTTTATAGGATATAGCAGAATTTTCAGAGAAATATTAACATTTTCAGAGAGATATTTACGAAGATTTAATCAAAAATTAAAATTACAAATTTCGTTTTTATTTGTCATTTGCTCTGATTTTGTAAATCATAACATTTTCACAATAAAATATATGCGTAATTTACCAAATAAATACTCATTAATTCATTTTCTTTTCTCAGGCTAAACACTGTTGCACTAACTCTTCTCCTCGTTTACCGAAAACAGTCGATTCGGGGTTCTCGATAGCTATATACGTACTTCACGTTATGTTATGGTCAGGGATACTTACTTGGGTAATATCATAGAGTAAGTATATATGGTAATATGCAGCGAAATCGGGTTTATTTGTAGAACAGATGTGATTTAACCTGCCATAAGACAGGATAACCAGAACATGATTTGTAATCAAACTATTTTAGAAACATTTTCTCTGCGCATAAATCTTAGAAATTTACCTCATTCCAAGAGATAAATTTCCAAGAGGTAAATTTCTTATAGTTACTTTTCATAATCCTTATTAAAACAAATGCAAAGAAATAATTCTATATATTTCATCTCTCAGCTTAATAAACGATCTAAACTGGCTCTAAAGAGTCAACTGACTTAAGTAAGTTTGTCTACAATGAGCAATTTTCATCGTCTCATGTAGCTTGCTCGTTTCAGAATTTTCATTTATCTAATTCCATTATGTAATGTGACAATGAACCGGAGACGATAGCTTCATCCTTATTTGTTTTCATTTAAAACTTTTCAGAGAACTACATTTTCTCCCGATCTCGTCAACTCTTCATTAGTCGCTGTTTGAACTACATTCGTTTACGACATTTATCAACAAACTTTAGGGGTTTGATTTACTAGATAAATAAGTTCAGTATTTTCCAAGAAAATATCCTCTGTAAGTTAAGAACTGGCGATAAGAAATGAGTTGTCTTCTCTTTATGTTAGACATAAGGTAATTAATCTATTTATAGAAATCTTTTAATAGCTCATCTTTTCCACGGCCTGTATTCATTTTCTGGTGTGTAAGTCGAGAATCGTCCCTTTATCGTTGACTTTAAAAGAGTTTCGATGTATAATGTTATTGCTGTTTCCAATAGATAAAAGATCAGTATCGTCTTTTGTTAAAATGGGCAAATATGAGAGTTTCGGAGATGAAATAAAACGAACGAAATGAATTAAGTGACTTGAAAATCTGTCGATAGATTCGGAGTTGCAATTTATTATATAAACGTTACATTCAGGGGGAAAATAGCACCGTGGTCGTCATATTAAAAGGAAATTGGAATCTTACTGCCCCTACACAGAAGAGATTTTTAGTTTGACCTTTAAGGGAAGTGAGTTTTGGGTGACTTTATGTCTTAGGATTCTTTGCGGTGACAAAGTATTGCAGTATACGTATATACATTTATGAAGGTGGAGAGAGAAGCGCATACACTTTTCCCTTTGATTTCCACCAACTTAAATACAGTGCAGTGTAGCTAGTGTACAGTGTACCTTTCTCATTGTCCTTTTTTCTGCACAAACAAGGGCCATTATTTCAATTTCAATGTAATTATCCCTTTTATGAACGGAGGCTATATTCGCTAAAATTCTTTTCTTTTGTCTCTATCTTCTTCAAAATTGATTGGATTACTATCGGATAAATATTTTCAGAACTGTATTTCAGAATAAATTTTACTCCTTCTGTCCACATTAAAAATAATATTCTTATTCCTAACTCTTGATTTTTAAACTCGAATTAAATTTAATTTTTAAAATGAAACCCAGTTACACTTAATTGTTTCGTTTCCATAATTTTATTTCTTAGTTTCTAACCCTATAATTTTGTCTCTCTATCGTTTTAATAAATAGTCTTTAAATACATGTTGGCGACGCATTTCGCTCTTAAAATTTATTATATTCGAATCGCTTTCACCGAACGTTATATACCTGATGATCTTTTCTAATCTTGTCCTCTATCCATCTTGTCGGACAAAGTAAGTTTCTGATCCGATGCATTGCCAATTTATATTACTGGCTTTTCTTTCCACTCTTCAAATCCAAAGTGTAGTATCACTCCGAAGTTATCAATAGCAACTATGTCAGGCTTTCTTCCACCCTGTCCATTGCCGTAAATTCGTATCTGTAAATGAGGAAGAATCATAATTTATGTTTCCATTATAAAAAAATGTTGATAATATAGCTTATGATGAGACAATTAATGCTAAATTAATTAAGCACATCGCAAATTGGCCCATTTACAGCAAAAGAATGACGATGCAACTCTTTCTATCCATCGGTTTACATAAGAAATGTATTAAACAATTAAACCGATGATTGAAGTATTATACCTGATAATGCACATTTTCAAAGAAATTAGCATAAAATTAATAGGAAGAAATTTTAATGTATTTATGTATTTGAAAAACTTTTGGAATATTAACATATTTACTCATTGTATTCTACTCTCTGTGGCATTTGGTATTGTCATTAGAAGTTATTATTGAAATGTTCTTCTTAGTTTAGAAATAATATATTTATGATGATTTCAAGGACATTAGTAAGTAAGGAACATTATTTTCTTTGGTGTTTTACTCTCTCTCTCTCTCTAATTTGATAGAGATTGAAAATAAAATATCGCAAAGATTTTATTTGAATAAATAAAAATTATATACCGTAATGTTCTGAGGATTTTCCAATGAAAAATTAGCATATGCGGTGTGGAATTGTCCATCATTTGGCCTCGGTGCGTAAAATTCCGCTAGATAAACGTATCCCGACTCTCCCGCTTGGTACTCAATATGAATGCTCGCTGCACGATCTACAGATGAGTGCACTAGGTAATCAAAGATCAATTCCATTCCTATCATGGCCTTCAATCTGGGAAACGTCATAAAAGAACCTGCGGAAACTCCCTGCAATTATAAGGAGATGATTTAATTAATATTAAATATAATTTTTCAAATATAATGAAGCATAATTATTTGCAATACATAACATTCTGAAATAATTGGAAGTTGTGACAATTTTGCATATCACAAGGATCATGTATATAAAATAGAATGAGGTTCCTTAAAACAACTTTGGAGAAGTGCGAGAACTGGAATAAAATTCATGAAATACTTCTAAAGACGAGACAGAGTATTTAGGATGGCTGAGGTTTGTTAGTTTAATAAAGATATTGACGTAAAATACATTGGAAAGGGATAACATAGAGGACGGTATAGAATTAGTTACCAGAAGCCGGGATGGAGGATATAAAGATCAGAAAGTTTAAGTCAAAGAAAGGGTTCTTTAAAAGCAGGATGTGAGTGTGTGCGTGAGCAAAGGTGTAATTATCTATATTTTATGCTTGATAGAATGGCAACTTTCTGGATACATTTAGAAAAATATCTTTCCGACAAATTTCTTCCATACTTTTCTCGAATCCGTGAGGGTTACTTGGTACATACTTTTGAGAAAGCCGGAGTTTTACTGCGAACAATAAAAAAATGCTGTAGCTTTTCTTCGGTTTGTTCACGATACGCTTATTTTTTTAAGGTTTTTCGCTAAAACAAACGTCATTGTTTAAATATCGCTTTAGAATACCATTGAATTGCATTTGCTACTGAATTTCGAAGGAAGATTTTTAAAACAAACAATTTTCTTTCCAGGGGAGCACCCAAGGAAGAGAAAAATGTGGAAGTGACTGGGATTAAAAATTGGAAGTTTGACTCTCTGGGAAAACATCTCTAAAAACAGAGAAAGACTGCTTCGGCGTGAATGTCCATTGGTTAAATATTAGCCGAATAAGTGAAAACTTTCGGTTCGAATCCTAAACAGGTCGACATTTTTCACTTTTCTTTACCTTTAAAGTTTATCTTGTTTATTTATCGGATAAAAATTTGGCTCACTTGTTTTAAGATATGGGCCTGGGAGATTAAATTACATTTACATTTACATAAATACCCTGCAATCCGTCTTTCGGTTTGAGGCAGGGGGTGTAAACAGCAAAGGATCAAATTAAATTACTGATGGTAGGTTTAATTTGATCCTACCCATTCATCGCCCGATTCTAAATAGCATTGTTAATTACTATGTTATTACTATGAAAGTAACTCAAAAAGGGTGATTTTTAGTCATATTAATTCATGTCCTTGAGCCACATTTCTTTCCCTTGACCATAACTAAGGAATAACTCATCTTGTTTTCAACAATGATTACTTAGTGTCAAAGCTTAATAAATACCGAGCTATTGAGTCCGAGCGCGGCTTGCAATTTTTATAAATAAATCTGGAATCAGTTTAGTCCGAATACTTGTCATGTTTCGCGGCCCAAGCTTGAAAAAGAACAGTTGTACAACCCAAGTGCGTGTAGTCCTCTAAATGCACTTACTTGAACTTTGGATTCTAATTCTTAACTCTTAAAGTCCAGCTTGTTTGATACCCTATCTAAATATTGCCTCATGATGCGTAAATTTTCAATGCTTTGATTCGGAATCACCGATGCAGAAGATTGGACATTCTGCCAAACCAGTGCAACAAACTAGCAAACATTTTCTCTGGGAATATCAATGAATCGCAATCTGATTCAAAAGAGGTAATCACATTGGTTGTCATTTTTGAACCTTTATCCTCCACTGACTATTCTCTCTTTGTACTGTACCTGTACTTAATTTGAACACGGTGAATATTAAATCAGAGAAGATTGAAGTGCATGAGAGGCTACTTCACTAGTTTCAAACTCTCCCCTTTTCAACTACTGCAGTATTCTATGTAGTGTGAGATTTGGTGAGATTTTTAAATATGGAAAACCATTTAGCAAACAAACCTAAGCAACGGAATTTCAGCGACCTGGCCAATTAAGGCACGGGGTGGTATTCCGATGATTACCCGACTGTTTATTCTTCGGGAGACTTCTTGGGCAACGTTCAAAACTTATCCTTGATTTATAGCAAGCTTTTAAAAGTATCGAAAAAATGTTTAGCAGATATTGGAAAAATCGAAAAATATGCAACAAAAACTGAACTCGATCTCAAGAATTCAACGAAGGATTACTACTTTCTGGTTAAATTGAGGTAAGGCGTAAGCAGATAAACCTAACAAAAGAATATTTAAACTTAAAAAGTAACATCCATCAGATTCGTATCCGAAAAAATAGCACCAAGCAGATTGTTTTGATTCCCTATTTAAATACAGAATGCGAAAAGATAATCATTTTATTTACCTTTATGTTCAACTTAGCCAGTTTGAATTCACCACCTTCGGGCGGTCTAGGCGCCGTTCCATTAAACTCCTTATCGAGGTCTTCGTACTTATAGGATATCCAGGTTGAACCGTTTACCCATTGTTCTGGTTGGAACGGACCTAGTCCGTCCTCAAAGCCGTACATTGTATCCCTGGGCAGAAACACATCCCCGGAAAGACCTCCTCTTGGACAGAGAATAACGAGTGCCAGAAGGCAGCCAAAGCAACGAGCCATTCTGAAATTCGCTTGTTCCACCTCCTTTGGCTGCAGATGTTAATGGGATGAGAGCATCGAGTTCGCCTGTGTGACAATTATACGTGAGATAAAGTCTAGATGATCTCAGATTGTCGGTAAATACACAAGAAATCCTGATACGATGTTCTTAGTTATCAGGGAGGGGTCGCCTTCCACTCTCCGATCAGATAAACCACATTGTTCACTGCCATCCTTTCACCGTCGATTATGAACTTTCGGCTGCAATAAATTAATGACACTGTCTGTCGGCGAATTATGAAACAAAAGATAACGTGGAAACAACAGAGCCCCAGGCAGGGTACTTGTCACCCACGAGTAAGGAATGCTGACTGTTTCTAATTATTGAGGTATGAGTGCTTCCGCGAAGTAACTCCCGTAATTCATAATTGTTGATTGAACGATTTTGTCGCTATATTTTTGTTGACTTTTTCCTTCTTTTGTCGACATCTCGTACTATATGGAGAATGTTCTGTAACGTCGACTCTCATGTTAGTACTCTTAACATAACGCGTTTTTCTTTCATAATTAAAATAGTATCTCTCTTAGTTGATAAAAGATTTTGAAGTTTATATCAAGCACGTAATTTATGAACAGATACTCTATTTATAGACACGAATTCAAGATATATGTTAGATCATTTTTGTAGCGACATTTTTCGTGAGTTTACCACCTTTTCAGCTGCTTTTCAATGTGCATTTAGCGAAATTTTAAAATATAAATTGGTATCTCTTTCATATATGATGTAAGTTCCGAAGCAATGCATCCTCTGAACCATGGGCTTTGTGCGTGACTCTATCCAAGTAATGAATTGTTTATAATGAAAGTGGGTCTACAGTTCTTGAAACCCGGATATATGTATCTGGACAGGATGTTTTTCTCCGGTTTTATTTTGGGCGGATTTTTAATCCTTTGTCGTTTCGATTTTTGTTTTTTTTTCATAAAATTTGATAAAATATAACTTTTAACTTAATTGAATACATTTTCGATGATACCTTAAACTTTTGTTAATATCAATAAGAATAAAAATCATTCGAAAAAAACTAAAATTTTGGGAATAATTAACTACTATTATTGTGAAGGACCTTTGACCTTTAGAGAATGATTGCTTCGTTGAAGATTAATCATCAGTCCTACAGCAAATTTACTGTTATTACATTCTTATTCATTCTATTGTCTGATTGCAATCCATTCTCCTCCATAAAACCAAGATATATTGAAGGAAGGATTGAAGCAGGAGAAATAATATTGGACAAATTTTGTGTGGTGAAATCTCTTTTCACTGAAAGTTAAAAAAAAAACACAGGATTAGGAAAAGAATTGCGACTCGTATCATTAGGTGATTTATGGAATTTTCTCAGGTATTCAATCTTTTGGTTATCATATGGGAAGATAGGTTTAAGCCTCAATCAACAGTTTGAAGGGATTTGAAGTTTATTATTTACGATGTTAATTAAGATAAGATAAAATTTTATTGCATTGGATTGATAATCGTAGCTAACTAAAGAGGTTAACTGCGAGACCTTATGGTGATATTACATTTTTCTTTCCACCAACGAAGAATTTACTATCCAAAGTATAATTAGATCGAAATTAAATTTTTATCTTTTTTTATACCCTCTCTGTATTTTCTAGATCTCTTTTACCTTTTTACTATAATTCATAAAGGTAAAAGTTGGAAAATAAAATTCATAACAATCAACGGTTATTGAGGCATTCCAATCTCTATGGTAACTACCGAATCGCGCCGATTGATTTATAGTTTCAATTGGTCATGGAAATGATGAACGGCAGTGAAAATATTTAGACGGTAATTTCTGTTTAATTCATGAGCTCAGTCCTAATTAATCTTATCTGGACGAACTTACATCCGTTATCAACACACGACTCAAAAAACGTAACCTCAGTAATAAATTCTACTAGAAGACCGCTACCCACACCGTTTATTTTAAATCAGTGCTTTATACCAAGACAACATTAATCTACAACACTAAAGCTCAGTTTTAATTTAAGCTACTCATTTCCTTCCTCAATCTCTATGAAATGATACTTTTCATCTACATTGATATCCTATAATAGGCAAGCCGCCTATCGGCGTACGATGGAAGACAGTCTTGAGTATTCTCCAATATAATTATACCCAATAGAAATCGTTTATTCGATTATTCTTAGGAAGAAAACGATTCTTAAAAATAAACTCATTACTGCACCAATGGTTATTTCTTAATATACTTTCCTTGGTATCCTGACTAGAATTCTATCATCGTTTTTGATGAGGACGTAAATAAAATTATTTTGTCGCTGTCATATCGCCCGCTTTGGCGTCACGGCATTAGAGAAAATGACGAACGCCAATTACAGGTTTAAGCCGAGTTTATTGAACTAAAATGGGCAGCGATTAGACACTTTCGGACACGGTTCGAAAATGTTGGTCTTGCTGCGATGCGCGATGGGCGTAGGAGGCTGTGCACTGTCCAACATCCGGATTGAGGGAGTACGGGGACTAACAGTATACCGGAGGAAGGGTATGGCCGTCGGGGCGTCCACGAGAATCAACCCACGATGCCAAGGGAAAGGATGCGGTCTCCTACCGTCCACGGGGACTAGCTGTTGACCACAGGTCCAGAGATGGAAAATGTACAGCCTTTTATACCCAATTTTTTGGGATTGGCAGGGTGGTGGTGGGATTTGGCGTGGGTGCCGCTGACCACTTGCGAGCCACGCGTGTGGTCAATTGCACCCTTGCAGCCCTCCAATCTTTGCATCCGGCGTCTGACCTAAAATCATGGGGTTTACCTACGCTTCCGAAACATTTCTAAGAACTTCTCCAAATGCCTTCCAATGCAAGCCTTTTTCAAAAAATGAAATGAGGCCCTGGTCTCAACATCGCTCACTTCCAGAATATGTAATTATTATTCAAGTGCTATTGAGTTTAATGAAATATACTTCTTAAAATGTTAACGAATCTTAATTAAACGATTATAAATTTAGTGATACACCTTCAACTGCAATAGAACCTTAGTAAAATTGCTCTTTCTGCTATAATATCAGAAAAAATTGCTTCAGATGATTTTCAGTACTGCTCTCTTACGCACCATCTAAAATACGCACCTAAATACTAAATTACGCACCATCTAAAAAATGGAGTTCATCGGTCATTCAACATTCATCGATCATTTGTCAAGATATCGTAGTGCTTGATACATGGAAGATAATACTGTGTATCTCCTTGAACAATTTATTGCCAGACTTTTACTAACCGCGAATAATCAGTCCAGAATTAATCGAATGGATATTAAACCATTTCTTACTTTGAAAATCTTGGTAAATACCTCTACTACATGTACCTTCCTTCGATTTTCCCTTCTCATTTTGACTCCCTTCATGAGAATTTTTTTGCGCTACCTCAGGATTCCTGAGACAGAAACATATTTTGTGTTAGAGTAAGAACAATGAACTTTTAAATTAAAACCTAGAGATCTAAACTTGAAAAACTAACCAAAACAGAACTATTTCTTTAAGAATCCTGGAGCTCTTCACTCGGTGACCAAAGTAATCTGAAATACGCCTTTCCTTGGGAATGAGCTAAGTATTTTAACTTTATTACTAATTAGCACTAATTAGGATGCGTCGATGGCTTAGGTAATTTGGCTTACGAAAATACTGATCCATTTAAACCAAAATACATTAAAGTTAATTAAAAATATTATTTCATTAATACAAATAATTAATGTTTCCAATCACAATTTACATTATTATTTTGATGATGTTCATAATTATGAAAATTCTATAGGATATCGTTTAATTTTAAAAATTATATTTTTGAGTATTCGAATACCCAGGGTATTTCTCAAATGATAAAAAGTAAGTGGATATTTTGGATATTCCCTAGCAGTGGTTGAAAAGAAAATATCTTCAAGCATTGAGCATCTTCCTTAAGAAATGAAAGAGCAGTAAAACTGGTGGTGTGGTGTTGTGATATGCGCAGGCGGAACTTCTATGAACCATCTATCCTAGAATCAACCTTCGCTAAATAGCTTAATTAAAACGATGAAATTAGTACTTAAATATCTTTCTTAATACAGAGAGTAATTTTACTGTTGTGAGTAAACAAAATAGCTCTACGTCCATTATTTCAGGAACCAATTTTAGCAATCGGAGATTCGAAGCGTGAAGACAATTTAGTGGTCTTACCAAGAGACCTTCCACAGTAAAAAACTACAATACGCTTTTTTGGCCTCCTAGACTGCGAGGTTCTTAGCCAGCGCCTAATTGTTAATGACTCCTGTATTAATTGCAGAATTTCTAGTATCCAGATTGTTTTATCTACTTAGAATATAATCTCATTGAATCATAGGATATCCATGTGCTTCAAAGTACGTTCGAATACCGCTAAGTGTAGAAGACAATGGAATTTGAAAGAATTTACCTATTAAGTCGCCGAAACGGTTTTCTAAATCTGTATTTACCATGAGTACAGAGTTACGAATGTTTTATTAAATAGTGAGTGTTATTAAATACGGACGGTTATTAAATACAGAGTGTTATTAATGAAATAGTGTTTTACAAAATAAACAAATTAATAACACTAAATGTGCGAAAAAGTAATGGCTATCCTGTAAAATTCACAGATGTTTTTGGAGCTTTTAGAAGAAATTTCATATTGATGGCGGGAAAGAGGGCGGCTCATAAGCCATTTGGAAGAGGGCGCAACATCCGACGAAATCGCCATATGCATTGAGAAGTACTGAAGTGAGGGCAGTGTAGGAAGGAAAGCAATTCAGCTGACTTCTCTCGATTCGTAAGTTTACACTGGTTTAATTGGACAGATTCCCAAAACTTGGTTTTTCTGTTATCGTGTATTCATTATTGATTCGTAAATTTATTTTACATAGGTGTGTTCATTCCTTTTCTTCTTGACAGCCTATTGTTTATCCGTCAAATAGTGGCATATTCAGCAAAATGCTGTAGATGTTTCAGGCTCGATAGATTTTCACTGTGTCAAGTCATCGGTTCTTCGCCGCTATTGACAGTCTTTACTTTACCTATTCGTTAAAATTTCTGCTTAGTTTTTCCGGAACAATCAGGTACACATAAACTCACGTGTGAAGAATTTTATACTTCAAGCTAGGTATCGTTTTTGATGTATCGTTTGTCATGAAAATTGACATTCTAGTATGAATTTGTTACTTCTCTAAGGTGAACGACCTCTTTTTTAGCATACCTTTCTTCATGTCGTGAGTGAGTGGGTTGGTTAAATCGAAAATTTATCCAACGTTGGTTTAATCTAAGTTTTCGCCCTCAGTTCAGTGGTGAAAGTTTATCACTCTCCTAGAGGTCTATGCTGAATGGTATCATTTTGTAGAATTCGTTAATCATCTGTTAAATAACCTTCTCATTTACTTTCATCAATAGTGTTAAGTGTCTCTCTTCAAATGGGGGACCAAGCAACCGAGAAGAATAAGCAAAATACCAAGACAACAGGGGGTGACACGCCCGTTTCAGCAGGAGTTTCGCCTGCTGTCCGACGTTTTATACATCTTGGATGTAGCATCGGACCGTACAACTCTCAGAGGTACCACATACGTGGCATAGCACCCCTCCTAGCTTTTCAATACGACCAGGTTTATGCCTTGGATGTATTTTCCGAGCTATTGACCAAGGATGGTGACCGCTTGGTGATTCAAAAAGATGTAAGTTCGTGTTTTTAGCTTAAGTCAGCCGTGGGGGCGTAACAATTTCTTTAACAAATTATACCTTGAAAAGGCTGTATATTATTTGATATTTGAAGGTACAACTATATTTTTATATGCTTATTAAAGATACCCAAAATTTTGCCAGCAATGTCTGTTGTATGACCTTGCATTTTAGTAAGTTAGAGATTTCCAGAGTGATGTTTCTTTTTCCTTTTGAGGTATCGCCGAAGGATCCACATCCAAGTATCATTGGTATAATCCGAAAAGTAATAAGAGAAACTGAAGGTACTTCCCGTAGAGCTGCTCTTTTCATTCTGGCTGCTTGTTGCAGAACTCAAGGATCAGTTCGCAATGAAGCTTATGCATATGTTAAAGACATCCTCTGTGCAGATGATCTCCTCATCTTCATCAAATTTGCCATGGACCTCACTCCAAAGAAGAAGGGTAACATGGTCTTGCTGTTAGAAATGTATTACTGATCTTCCTCATGCATTGTTATATAACAAAATTTGAACATTGTGATTAGTTAGATATAAATTTGCATGGATTATTTTTTATCAATCAGTTTCTGAAAATAGAAGTTTTGACTCATTTGACTTTGCATACATGTGGCATTGGTAAGTGTAGCAATGCATATTAAATTTATCCATGTTCTTTACGGTCATTGATATTGACATTGGTTACATTGTTTTTTTTTTACAGGTTGGGGTGGTGGTTTGCGACGTGCTTTGAAATCATGGTACCTTGAACGTGGTGAAATGGAGTTAGCAGAGCAACTCACTTGTATTAGGCAGCGATTTTGCTGGTCCCACAAAGATATTCTTAAACTGTTGCATGCAAAGCCAAAAAGTAAAGGTGAGAAGTAATTTTCGAATCTAATGAAAGTTTCGTGTTTAAATTGTGAGTAATAATTGAAGATAGATTCTGTCTTACATTGCTCATGATATAATGTCAAGCAATTGATAAATGTCATCAACCTTTTCTTTTGGAGTATTTTTTTATTATATTGTAGCAAAAATTTTCATTTATTTGTTCTTTGTCAATATGTAGGCAACATTTTACAAGAGTGTAATTATGCTTTTCATGTACACTCTTCTATTATACATTAAGCATGCTTCTCCTCAACCCTTGGATTTTTTGGGTGATTAAATCATATTCGGGTTCTTCAGAACCACCTGTCTAGTGCTGAATTGTTCTTAACTCTGTAACCTCTGGCTGTCACCTAAGCTTAAATTTAGTTCTTGGTTGTCTTTAGTTTCTTTTCATCTGGTCTCCTATCTAACATACTATGTACATATTATGTATCTAACTCATTAATTCCTTCCTTTTTATGAAATATTTGCACATGGTCCCTCTTCATTGTTTACATGAGGTTTTCTGTAGTCTTCTCTAGCTTCAATGTTCATAAGTATTAAATTTGTTTTCCTCTTTTTTCCAATGGTCCATGTCTCACAGTCATATCAAGGTATACTTAACTCAAAACTATTCAAAAACATTTTCCTTGTTATTTATCATTTCCTTGTACTTCAAGGTGTAAACCATACTTGTATTGAAAGCTTTAACTTTGACTCTGCCTTTTGTCTTCAATTTTTTCTACTCTTCATCAATTCACTTGGACAAAGAGAGAACCTGTGTCAACCTAGTTCCATTAATCCATAATGCATTTTCTTTTTAACCCATGCCAGTAAGCCATAATTTCTACTTTCTTCTTTCTTATCTTGACCCTTTGCTTTCTTATTGTTCTCTGTATTGCTGGTATATTTGTAACAGATCACTCCCTTATACTCCCTTTCCTGTTATAACTTATCAAACACATATACTATTCCTCTCTCCTCCTGCATAGTCTTCTATGTGACCTCTCTCTTTATATTTTCTCATCACTTCATTACCTCAATTCAGTTATTTAAAATTAAATAAGAATAGAGGTCTACTACACATCCTGTTACTTTTGCTTCCAAAGTAATTTCCCATCAAAACTTTGTTTACTCCACTTCCATAATTACTCATCTGTCACTGGAATCGATTATTTCTACATTTCAGAGAGAATTTTCCAATCAATTGTGTTAAATTTCTCCTTTGTGTCTTCAATTCTCACCATAATAAAGATATATTATTATTATCAATAAAAGGTTTCTTTAGAGTGCGTATATCTTTCTCATTAATAACTTCACTCCTAGAATTTCGTACGTAGTTCCTAGTTAGTGTCAGAATTCTAACTCTTTCACCACGATAATTGACTGAAGTCAATTATATGTTCATAGAGTTCAAACCAAAAACACATTGAGAAGGTAAACAAATCAGCTTGTTATTTTCTATGCAGCTGTATGGAACTTTGATTTATATTTTTAAGGAATATGATAAGGGACACAGAGTGGGTGCCTCCAAATTAATTACAGGATCCCAGTGTAATGGGATCCCATTTTATAAAGGAAATTCGTTCATTTTGCAAATGACAAACAGCTGTTCATAAGAAATCTGTGAACATCTGTAAGAAACTTTATTACATCCTAATCTTGCCTTATTTAATAAAAGTTACTTGGTGCATAGAGGAAATGGATTAGAGTACTTGGGACCTCTTTTGTAGATTGCTGGGCCATGGTGTATGATATTTTTCAATAAACAGTTATTTGGGAAGGGTAATCACTGTTGATATTTGGAAGCATTCTAGTAGTTCGCCTTTGCCTGCATCATTGCGTATGCATTATCGTTATTTTTTCTTAAGGTAAATTTGTGAGAAGATTGAGCAATTTTGGCATTGTACTTTTAATAATCAAGGCAATTCAATTTTCCTTGATAATAATAATTTTCTAGGGAAGTATTTTTATAGTAATGTGATTTCTCCAATCATAATGAAAAATTTTCTTGTTATGCAAATCTTTATTAAATTTATTGTAAATCCCAAGGGAAGTAATGCTTGCCATAAAAGGATGTGATATGTTTACTTTTGTTACTGTCCTATTAATCTGTGGTTATGGATGACTTCAGTGAGTTATGGAGTATAACTATTAACAAGTTTGGACCAAATACAGTTGGGAAGACTTTTAAAATAGTCTGAGATTTTCCGTGGGAAAATTCATCAATTCCTTACTAATTAATGCATTACTAACTTGTTATTTTGAGTGTTGAGATATCATATATAGCAGGGGTGCCCAACTTTTCTGTATACAAGATCTACATTTTATCATAAAAGTGTGTCGCGATCGACTTATTGTCATAGGCGTAGTCTAAGAGGGTAGAAGGGGTGTGAAATGCATACTATATTTATTCACTGTGTTTCAGCATAAGGTGCATTCTAGCGATGTATGGGTAGATAAGTAAAATATATGTTCAAAACTATTTTTTATTTTTAAATCACTTATTAAGTTTTCGAGACACAGGCTCCTGAAGAAAATAAATTTCCAGATCCAACTTTTGACAGCAGCATTCCGTACATACGGTACCTAAATATTCGATTTTCCGACACTTTTTCTAGATAGATTTTTACTAACTTAAAATGCAATTTAATTTTTTATCAACTGCAATGTATAAGTTGTTATACTATTTGTTCGTAAATATAAAAAATTTGTTATAAAAATTCACAGTATGGCTGATAATTTGATTAAATATTTTACTTACACGTTTTTTTTTGGGCCAAGAAAATTTATCATGGGAGAATATTATGACTTACTTAGCAGTTGGAAGAGACGCTGTTTGAGGGAACTTCCTCGAATTGAGTTAACAATTATAAATGCTATGTCCATTACCTCTTTTGTGTTTAGTCTCTTACTAGATAACACTTGCTGGTGAATTATGCAGTGATAGCTCAAATAGGCTGGGAATTCATCTTCAGTTCGAGAGAGGGCTATAAATCCATTTTTGCAACCTATTATTGCAGCTGCGCCATCCGTTGTTATTGAGACTAATTTGAAAAGTGGTACTTTCAAATCATAGAGCAAGTATTTAAAGGCTTTGAATATGTCGACACCTCTAGTCCTTTCCTTCAAAGAAATCATACCCAATAATTCTTCTTTAGATGTAAAATCCTTAAAAATCATACGAACGAAAACAAGTAATTGTGCTGTATCTGTCGATTCATCACACTGAATGGAAAAACAGGAACATCTATTAATATCATTAATTAACTGCTCTTTTACATTCCCACTCATTATTTCAATTCGCCGCACCACTGTGTTTCGAGACAATTGTAGATCTTAAATTGCAGCAACAATTTCACTCTTGTTCTTAAAATCATTAAAAAGTGAATCTTACATTTCCAAAACTATTTCCTTTACAAATTCACCGTCGGAAAATGGCTTGCATTTTCTTTGCTAAGAGATAGCTTACTTTGAATGATGCAGTAGTTACTGCTTGTGACTTCAACCTTGGCTTTTTAAAAACGCTTTGTTGATATGTTAATCGAGTTTTAAGATCCATAACTTTGTTTTCTCAGTTCAGAATTTGGTGGATAATCTGTTTGATACTTGTTATGAAAAGCAAAAAAATGTCTATCCAGATTTCCCTTCTTAGCAATGGCTACCGAAGTAAGGTATATTAAACAACAGCAAGAGATCGACGATCGACCAAAATTGGCCTCGCGATCGACCGGTCGATCCCGATCGACTTGTTGACCACCCCTGATATATAGCATGTTGAAAAAGCTAGAGGAAAATAAAACTTGGAGTAGAGTAAGAGAGTGAATGGATCAAATTTTCATAGTCCAGTAAATGATTGAATACATGACTGTAAATTTTTCAGTCAGAAATAAAATGCCAAACTGAGTTAATGGAATAATTGGAAGCTCTCTTTGAATTTGGCATCTATTCCTAATGAATGTAACCAAGATCCAATGGTTGCAAAAACTGGTGGTCCAGGGATGCTGCCTTGAATGAATCCTTAAAAGTTTCTGTAGTTGCTTGATCATTTGACCATTGTTGTTATTAAGAAAATGAACCTAAGTTTAGGTGTTGCAAAAATTAAGACATTTTTTTCATACAATTGGATGGAAAAATCAAATGATGTATTTAATAATGAATGATTATGATGATTGAAATTAAAGTACTCTCAACCTACTCTGCTCATTGCCTCTCTTTGCATTAATTCTTTTGGAGAAATATTTGAACTTGGCTTAAATTCATTCTAGTTTCTCGGTAATTTTATTTCATCTTATTTTGCTATTAATAATGATATTTTCATCCACAGTGCAGGAAATCGTGATTGCCTATGCAATGCATGGTGTTGAAAAAGCAAAAGAAGTATTTATGAACATGCCAAACGATGAACCAGATCGGCATGATGCTGAGAAAATTATGGCATATTTGGAAGCTGCCAACGAACTGAGGAAACTCAGAACTCCAAGAGGCTGTACTTCAAAAACTCCCGAAGTAGAGAAAGCAGTCCAGTTAATCAAAACTTATAAATTTCAGTTGGAGCATTGTGATGATACAATGCATGTAGAACCACTGGTAAATTTTGTTCTTCTTTCACAATTTCTTATTATTTTGCAATAATTGTTATTTTTTTGTTATATTGTGTTAAAATTTTAAATGTAGGTGTGGGAGGCCTTGTTGGAGCATATGCCATTTTGGAAGGTTCTTGAGCAACTCCCAAAACTGAGATGCAATCGCATTCTAAAACCTGGAGAAGATCTTAATAAAGCTATCCTTAATTCTCTTAGACATCTCCATGATGCTCTTACGAAAGATTCTTCACAATTAGCTGCTCCTATTAGCCCTGCCATGGTGTTTGTTTCGATGCAGACTTACCGAAGGTGAATATTAAAAGTTACTCGTTTTAATTGAAGATTTACATATTTTCTACATTTCAAAGTTTAGGATCATTTCATAATTTTTCATCTTTAGATTGTCAGCAGCGTTTTTATGTGCTTTGTTTCAGGTAAATTTTTTTAAGAAAAATTGCAATTAGAGATGGTTTGGAAAGTCTCTCTGTCTAATTATAAGAAAGAAGCGCAGTAATCAAAATTTTTGTTGTTATCTAGTAAAATAGGTTAATATTCCTTATTCTTTTGCATTATGTAATATCTCAGCGAGTGAGTTGATGATTTATCATTTCTTGATTGATTTTCATAGATATTCTTTTGTTTCATAAAATTTTGGTTACTTGCTGAAATCAGGATCTCTCTCTCTACAGAGTTAGTAATGAGGATGTACCCTCCAAATTGTGGGTATCCACCAAAGATGGGGTAGTTGCAGTGAGGAATCCTCATGGAAAAGCTGGACCATCCAACTTAAGTGCAGCACACAATCAGACCAGGACTGCTAAGCCACAAGGCACTGCTGATGCTATCACTGCAGGCATGGTAGGTATATTAGAATATTATTCACCTGAAATTCTCATTTTCTCTTGAATCTGTCTGCCAGTATGTATACCAATCTGTATTTTTCTGTAATTAATAAGATGTCCTTACTGTGATGTTTGTAATCTAGGTTTTTTCTGTCTTAATCGTTTCTCTACATTTTGGTTTGAATGCTATGAACATTTAATTGGCTAGTCAATCATCACGGCGAAAGAGTTAACACAGTTTTCAGATTCTAAGCCCTGATGTGATAAATATTTTCACCTTCATGAAAATGTGGAAAGTGATTGTAAGATAAATGAATACGAATGTAATAAAAAGTGTATTCAAAAGGCAATGGATGTATAATTAAGCTTTTGACTGTGGCTACATCTTTTGATAGAAATTTCTTTGAGTGAGGACTTCATTTCAATCATAGTTATAGAATATTTTAGTTTGATATTTATTACTTCCATTGATATTGTCAAATTTTCTCTTAATATAATATTTTTCTTATGTCTTTCACCGTTATAATTTACAGACTAATCTACACATTGATAAAACAAAGCGCATTAGGGAGCTTCCCAAGTTGAACCCAAAGATAGTGGAACTGCTTAATAAGATTTTCATTGCAAGCATAAAGGTAAGCTTTATTTTCTTAAGGTGCTCTTTGCATATGTTTTGCCTACCAACTTAAATCTGATATTTCTAAAAATATTGTTAATATGTCACTTTATATAGTCTTGAAAAATCTTCAAAAAATATAACCTTTGATGTGCTGTTGGTTGGATTTACTTTTGTTATTAAGCTGTTTTTGTTAATTTTTGAGAAGGTAGAAATACTTTATCCTGATGAAGTAAAAAAACATTATTGAATTGGAGAATATACTAGAATAACAATTAAGTTTACTAAAATTCCATTGTATTTTGTATAATTGCATTATGAATAATATTTTGGACTTAGAAAATTTATCTCAGCCAACTTTTTTATGAAAGTTATATCCTAAGATTTTATAAACCCTTGTTATTGATCTTAAGTTTGAAAATTTCATACATTTGAGGATAATGAATCTGTTACTTAGATATCAATGCGCCTAAATTCAGAAGAATCAAAGCATTTTTGTTGTACCATCTCATAGAAATTCAAACCTGTTGCTTATGGAACAGTTCCATCTAAAGACATGTACATAAAATAGAATATAGTTTGGTGAGTTTCAAGCAAATGTTGTGTAAAATGTGTGTATCTGAAGAGATAATTTGAAAATTAAAGCCAGTGTCTCACATTAGCTTAAGCTTTCTCTCAATTTTCTCTACTTCCAGTGTTGAAGTTTTTTACTTCTTATTGATTAATATTTGTCTTTTAGAAGTTATGATTCCATAATTTTCAATTGGCATAAAGTAAGAGTAATTATAATTATTTCTTGGTGATAAGAAAATTGTTCACATACAATTGTAGGCAATGAAACCCACCGGGAAGCGTTTCATCTTTGCCACTGGTAAAACTCAACAGAAGAATGGATGTCTTGTGAATCTCCATGTAATGACACATGAGGCTGCTGCACTTTTGTTCATTTGTTTGGATGCTGTCGAAGCTCATGGAAGTGTGGCTGGCTACTGTATTGACTCTACCAGCACCTCTGTCACTAAGCTACGAAGTCCGGGATGTTCTATCTCCAGTTGTTCCCGTGAAATAGTACAGGTATGTGAATTTGGATTAGTATGCCTCAGATGTACTTTCAAAAATGATTCCTTTTCAGATCCTATTTTAGAAAGTGTGACTCTTATTGAATTGCAAGTATCCTTGATTCAAGATGTTCTTAAGGTTTTTATGAAAAAGCAGAAAATGCCCTCAGTATAGTATATGATAAATGGTAAAATGTTTATAATTTATATTAAACCTTTTTAAATATTTACTTGCTAAAATGTGTTGTTTAAATGTCAAATATTTTAAGATTTAGTGATCTGTAAGCATTGATAATTTTTGGAGTTTGATTGCGAGACAGAATTAAGAGCTTTTGGGATAGACACATCATAAGAATGAAGTGATATCTAAGGCATTTATAGCAGTAAATCAGAAGCCTGCACAGGCTGAGTAAATACAGCCCCAAGTTTTTCGGTCACTTTCCCACTCCTCAGCTATCACTCACCTGTCTTCATGATCCTCTGAGGTGGTAAATTTAATGTAGCTTGTTGGATGTCTTTTTAAATTGACTTTTTTACTGACATAAGTTTTTTGTAAGATAAGGAACATTACCGAGGCTTTGTTTTATTATATTTACTTTGAAAGACTTTTCATAGAATTCTTTACATGAGAGCATAGCTTCATTTGATGCTATGCTCTCCACATAAAATTATATTTCACTTGCTTAACTTCTTGTTTTTGAGTTATTGTTGGAAAAAAAGTTGTGAAGTGTGGTGGTATACCTGTAGATTTTTTTCTGTAATTTTACTTGACTTCAATTTATGGTTATCTATATAATCTAATTTCAGGAAACATCCTCCACTCCTATCAATGTGGAATGTTGGTTAAATTATTTATCCAAGCAGAAATTGGCTACAGATGTCATAGTTCTTGTAGCTGAAAGTTTTGTTTCAGAGAAGGATAGTGGCCCGAGGCTGTTAGAAGCAATGAAGAAGTATCGAAAGGACACTAAAAATCCCAACGCAAAGTGAGTGTGGCTCTCAGTTAAGCTATAATTTGAATATTTGTTTGTAAAGCTGACTGCACTTTTCCATTAAATACAATGAATAAATTCTTGTTTCAGGCTGGTGGCGATATCACTTGATGGAAAAATTTTACCTCAGATTGAAGCAGAGAAGTTTGATTATGGAATCCTGATGGTCTATGGATTCGATTCACAGCTGCCATTCATCATCCAGAATTTTGCAAGAGGGGAATTTTGAACTTTTTCAAAGAAAGTATTGTTTATTCACCCAAACTTTCTTCTACAGGGTTTTACAATCCTCTCCTTAAATTGAAGGATACTACATAGTCAGCAAAAAGGGATCGGTTGCTAATAAGGGTGCTGATAATTTTTCTTTCTGCCAGTATACGTCGAGGGAATGTTGTCATTATAAAATCTCGTAGCTACCTATTAGCAGGAAGTGAATGCTAGTGAATCATGGGGATGCATATATAATATTCTATGGGGATTTTTCATGTGTTCAAGTGCATTGAAATGGGACTTATTCATGGAGGTAAATGTAATCCTCACTGTTTTCCCTGAATGTGATTGTAGTGACTAAGTGAATAAGGGTGAATAATCTTTCATATGAATATCATAGCAGATTTCTTCTCGCTGCACCCATGTCCATGTCTTCAATCAAAATTTGTACTGAATTTTCATTTTGGTGTATGCCCATGTGTCATACTGCACCAAAATTTCATCATAAAAGTGGTATTTGTGCACTTAAAAGCCTTTGTTTACTGAAAAAGCTAATATTTTTCAACTGTGAAGAATTCTGTCCTCAAAAATCATGAGATTCAAAACTCAACTGTTGTGGGATTATCCTTTCCACGTATTAGTTGTAAGCCTGCCATGTTTCTTACAAATGTGGATAATTTATTAAAATTTCCATTTTTTTACTTGCTTGAAGCATAGACTGCACCTGTGATGTTAGTATCCATGAACATGATTAAGATTTCTTTAGCTCTCTTTTGATTCCATGGAGATGAGCCATTTACATTGTGATAATGCCTGTTAATAAGATAGACAGAATTTTTATTGATTTTTGTCAATGTTAGTAAGCAATGCTACCTTTCAGTCATGTTATTATAGATGTATTTAAAAAATGTTTTATTACCTAGATGCTGTTTTTAAAGTGGTTGGACAAATTTTCTCTGGGGTCTCATGCAAAGAAAATAGTAGTATGGCCATGAATGTAGCGTGATAAGTCATGGCGTGCCTTAAAAAGTTCTCGAGCAAACCATTTCCTTGCTCTTATGGCCTTTGGAGGAAATTATTTCCTACCCTAGAAATCATTTATATAATAACCAGCAGTCTAAGTGACTACTAACATCTTCCTTTGAATGCAAAGGCATGTAGATGTTACTATTCTACAGAAATTATGGATTTTTTTATCGTGTGTTTCTATTACATTTGTAGATGGGAGAAACAACTCTTTAGACAATTGCATTTTTGCACAGTGCTGAAACATATGGGAATCTGGTCTGTGATTAAAGTCATTTATTATGCCAACATCTTGGCATAATTTCCACAATATTCTGTTCTTTTTGACAACCAAATTAGTCAATATTTTTTCTAAACAGATTTACTATACAAACTTGTCAATGTTGACTTTCAATGCTGAAATTGCTGTGCCAACATGATCAAACTGTTGTAACTTCACATAAGTTGGCACCATCTTTGCATTGGATTTTGTGATGTAGTTGGTCAGCAAATATGTTGATTTATGGAATTTCATTTATGGGATATATCTGCAGACATTATTTGTACCTTTTTTAATTATGTGAATCTATCCAAAGAAAAAATAATGCAGGTATTAATCAAATAGATGTGTTCAGCTCCTGCATCAGCTTAAATTTTAAAAGGTACATCATATCTTAGGCATAATCTGATTTTCTATGAGTTTAAATGCCTGGTTGCCTAGTATTTACATGTTTATTTTCTTTTGTGTACTTTATTACCAATTAACAATCTTTTGCATATAAATTCAATCTTATTTTGGAGGTTTTTCATTATTTATTTATTTTTGAATGCAATTTTACTTACTATAAGTAGATTAGTTTACATTTATTGTTTATGATAGGTTCCAATAATCTTTGTGATTTGTGTTTTCCGTTTACAAGTCTGATAGCAAATCAATTAAAATCCGAAGAGATCTTATTTTCGTTTGTAAATATTATTATTTTTGCATTTAAATTTTTATAGTATATACTGGTAGGTTCTGATTTGGCCTCCATCAAAAAAATCTTGTCCATAGATTTCTCCTACTGGATAGGTTTCTACACAAGTGATATTTTCGCTGCAGTTTTCTATAGTTCCTAAAACTATTAGATTCATCTTAATATGAAATGGATCTTGACCTCTAATTTTTGTTTGTTGGACATGCCCGAGTAGTATCAATGATCGTATACTTTCAAAGTCTTTGGTTTTCCTGCTATGTGATACATTGATTTTTTTATTCTTTGTTTTGCATTTGTAAGTTTTTGGAATGGCGTATTGTATCTGCCTTATATATTTTTTCCAAATACGATGCTATAGTGATGCACTGGCCAATATTTTGATTAAATTTGTAATGATTGTACGTCCCAAATATCAGTGTATTTCATTGATGGTTTGTATGAGGGATATTTGTTAAGATATTTGAATTTTTTCAGGTACTGTGATTTGCTCATGGAATTTATCCTGATGTAGCTAACATTCTGAAAATAAAGTTAATTTACTTAATGTTTTCGCTCCTACCTATGTCTTTTTTCAAATAGGAAAAAATTTCTTATTCAAAATTGGATTTGAACAAAGCTTAATTATTTATTACAGTATGTGTACAAACAAGACCATGCTGAGGGTGTGCTATGCCTTCTGAGGCATAAGTCCTTTGCTAAGTGGGCTATTAAGGTTAATTGTGCAGAATTCTTTGCAGGTTTGAGCACCCTTTTTCTTTTGTATGTGAATCATTATTGTCTTCAAAATATCATCTGGTCATTCTCCTCTTGAATATTTTATTGACCAGATTGTCAATTCTCTGTACTGCTCCTTTACCAAAGGCATTCAATACCACTCCCCCCCCATCTGTCTTAAAAGTCCACTGTTGCTCTTTTAACCTCTTCTCTTAATGTGAACCCCTGGAATCTTCTTCATATGCTGATTCATTATCCTGTACTTCCTCTGTTTGTCTTCACTGGGAAAGAAGAGATCTTCAATATACCTATTCCATACACTTTATCTTCTCCACATTTGTTATTGATTTCTCTTTAGCTCATTCTTTCGTAGACCTCTTATCATGAGATACTTCGTATCTGCTCAAGAGTTATATGAATCTGACCACAGTTTAATTTTCTAATTAGTTCTGCATATTAGACTTTATCAAGATATTTTGCTGCCTTTGACCAGCTAATATGAACAGATAAAGTTGAAAATGGTGTGTTGGAATAGAAAAAGGAGGAAAGAACTGCATTAAGTATTAGATGATGAAAATATAAAAGATAAAATTAAAGGCAAACTATAGAATATGAGAAACTGATTGGGAAGACAGAGGAAGAGATTTGGAGAAATAAATGAAATAGGCATTCAAGAAAGGCTTTTCTCCATTAAATGTTTACTCATTCCTTAGTGTTGAGTGTTTACCCCTGAGATCTTTTATTAAATCCCAGTGAAGGTAATTCAACTATGTTCCTAAACCTCTGCAGTACGTGAATAGTGCAAAGTACTTCATAATATGAAAACAATAAAATTGAACTAACAAGCAAACAGAATCCTCACAATATGTTCTCCTAAGAGCACTCTAAACTTATGATTTATAATAATGTTTGCTATGCCCTCAATGGATAATCAAGTGATATTGCTGAGGTGATGGTCATATACCATATAAGAGGTTAAATTCCATTCGCTTTGTTGTCAGTTGTCAGAAAAATCTCGATCTTTATGTCAGACCTTTAACAGGTATATCAAGCCTTAATACTTAGTCCTAATGATAGATTTGACCTAACATGATTCTGCTACACTAGTAGCTGGAAAGCTTTTCTCAAACTTTTTTCTCAGTAGCCCTGCATACACACAAAAATCACTGAAAGTCCCAAAATATTGTGTTAGAGGAGTATTAGTAATTTATTTACCATTAGGATTTGACAAAATCATTGTTTGAAATTTGGTGGATAAGTATTATTCATCATGATAGATCACACAAGATCTTTATCTAACAAATTGCACAATATTCTAAAAATAAAATATTGTTTAAATGAGTGTGTATATGGTATTTTATATGGCAATATTTAATGGTGTAACATCTGCCATTCTTTTCTTCTTCTGGACGAGAACTGATAATGAGGAATATGTTACTCATTCTCTCCTATCCAATCTCTCTATAAAATCTTTGCTTATTTTTAAGGGATATGAGCAAAAGAATACTGAAAAGATGGATAATCCTGTTCACTGTATCTTCATCACTGGTATTTTGCTATAGTATTGTTGACCTATATATCAATGACTTTTGGATTAATAAGCAATCCAATATAATACACATGGAAAACCAGATAAAAATGTTGTAAAAATAGTCTTTTAATTCAGGTAAAAATAATAATACACTTTACATCATAATAATATATACAATCTTACATCACACCTTCAGATGTATCTTGATAGGATAAATGCAGTTTAAAGAATGATTTGATTCTTATACAGAGCAGTATAGTAATTAAATTGAGGTAATATTACTGGCTGCATGAAAAACTGTAGCTGATCCTTATCAGTATGGTCCATAAATAAAATCCCTATACAAGAGAAAACATTTTATTCTAAACATCATTGTGTTAAGAAAAGCTTTCTCTTGTCATATTGAGACGTCATCAGTGAGATTGGAAATTTCTCTTTTATACCAGAAAGATTCAAAACTGCCTCTCAGTATAATTATTTGAAATCAATTGTCAATTCATTAATTTAAATTGAAAATATATATGACAGTACTATCATGATCAAATTTCAAATACTTTGTTAACCATAAAAACTGATAAATTCAAACTATAAGGTTTTCTTTTGCAATATGATGTACATCCATCTAAGAGCTATTTGTATCATTGCAATAAGAATAAAAATATCCTGTAGATGTCTGATTTAATAGTTCTGCCAGCATTTGGTCTTTTAAGAGCACCATTTAGAGTATTTTGTTTGTCATGAGATGTCTCTTCTTCCACAAGACCCTGAGTCACGCAACCATTGACTCTGTAACACAAAATTAGCTTCTTAATCTATTCAATATTTTCTTTAAAATATATTTATCCCATACTCATTCAGCATCCTCAAATAACCACTGAAGTTCAGTCTAAGTGAAAATGCATTTCTTAGATTCAACGAGAATGGAGTGTGCATATCTCTTGATGGTGTATTTCTTCAGCTCTGTGATAAATTCTTTTCAGCAGAGTTTGCCATCGTAGAGTTGCATGCCAGTCATAACAATATGTTTTATTCAACAAATGAAGAAATTTTTACTTCCACAAGCTCTCCAACATGTATCCGCAAATGGGAATCTCACTTCCTCGACAACTGATACAAAACATTTCATTCTGTATGGTATGTAGTTAAATTACACTTTGGTCCCTTGAGGTTTCTGATGTCTGTTCAGTTTAACGTAGGAGCATGATTAGTCACATCCCAATCCTTCTGGAGCCCAATTACAAATTCCTCCAATTGGGTCGAATGTAAGGTGCCTGGGGCATTCATATTCCCATCCTAAGATATTTCCTTCCACTTCGGCACAAGACACGAAGCGTCGATTACATGACGGAGTTGAACTATCATCTCTGAATGCTAATGGATGGGGAAAGTTGCCCCTATCTAAGCACTGTACAGTTCCATCGACACGAACGCGAACTTTTTCGGAAGTGGATCCTGGAGGTAAGTCATAATAATCGTAGTCATATGATTCAGTTGAAGGAGATACTGGCTTCCTTGTTGTTGATGTTCTCCTGGGAGGAGATGTCGAAGATGTGCGTTGGACATTGCGGGATGAGGTTGGGCGGGGTGTAGTTGATGCTGTAATATGATTTATTTTTTCTGATTATTAATATGCTCTTAAATTAGAAGGTCAGAGAGAAATTATAACCAAGTCCATCTGAAAATGAGATACACATAGTGGTGTTATCAGATCATGTTTATTCAATTGGGAACTATAGTAATAGGAGAGAGAAATTTGTACTAGTTCATAATCCATCTTATTTCTCCAAATGTTGTCATGAAATTATACATACAAAAATACTGATATAGATTGATGCTTCATTATCAATAGGACAATATGGTGCGTATATCTTTATTTGTACCCTATTTTAATTATTAATAAATAAAATGAAGTATAGACAATTTGTGATTATTTTAAACTATGCAATTGTGTTCTTTATCTTTGTAAATTCTTCTTACGTCTACGTGCTGGAGGTCTTCTAATAATTGCTGGCTTTGGAGAAGTAACTTCCACCTCAACCTCCTCACTTTCATCCAGTAAAACTCCCTCCCTCTTATCATCTTCTATATCCTTTTCTCTTTTCTCGTCATCGAAAACCAATGGTAAGTTATCCCTTGGGGTCGTAGCTCCAGTTGTTAGTGGACTTTTTCTTTCTTCTCCAATCTGGAAAGATGAAATGCAGAAATTACAATTTTTAAATTAATTATTAAAAATGAAGCATAAATCATTGCTTCCAGCTCATTAATTAGGATCCTTTTTTGATGATTTTAGCACAACTTACTCCTCTCTAGACAAATTTATTTATAATTAGTTAAATACTATATATATATTATAGATAAGATATGATATCTTTGGAAATTTAGGAGATGAAAGATTAGTTTGAAGTTATAAGTAATTGAAAGGCTTAGTAAAAACTAAAAATAATATTTCTGTGCATTTCAAACCAATGGAAAGAGTTATTTACCGCATGATCACTTAATTTATTCTGCAGTAATAATTATAGCAGGGAGTATCAAAAGACAGGTTGGTGAATGAAATTGAAGTTGTGATCAAGTGCAATTAGGTCTTGAATTTCAAGTGATTGTAACCAACCACTATGTTAAAGCTGAATTAATGACCCTTTAGTGAAACATTCATTTTTTAAATCCTGTATGCGTGTAATGCTAAGAATTTTAAATATTTACCGTTGGTGTAGCTTTTTGATCTGTTGCAATTAGATCCTCATCTCTATCTTCTCCAACCCTTAAGCTTGGAACAACAATTTTTCTCCTTGCAGTCAATTTCCTACGACCAAGAGTATTACCACGAGGTGCAAATAGAGGTCGTCTTGATGTGGAAATGGCTCTTTCGGAGGTAGCTGGGGTTTCCGTTGTTGTGGTCACTGGAATTTCCTATCATGATATAAAATTTATGTTTATTTATCCAAATGGGTGGACCTCAATATATTTTAATCTACTGCCATATCTTCAATATTATTCTTTGTTATTTTACAAATTTCTTTTATCTTGATTATTTATTGAAATGGTCTTCTTTTAATATACATTAATATATTAAAATTATAGAAGACATGACAATTTTTCACCTATTACCTTTTAGTTATTTAGAAAATCATCCTTCATTCAGGATAATTTTTTACTAACATAGAGATATGAGCTCACATAATGATGAGATACAGACATATTTACATTTATGAAAATTTACATGCATTCTTATAAACACATTGATTTTTACATGTAATTAAGAGAAAAACTGTTAAAAAGATGCATGCAATTCAGCTTTAAGGTAGGTATTATACATTCAGATATTTAACTTAAAATGAAGAGCTTTTGATGAATTGTCCAAATGATTAGCTTTCTCAAGTTTCTAGTTCTTAAATATGCCTTGAAATAATCATAGGAAAGCTATTTGAAGGTTTATTAAAGATCAAAATGAACTATGAAGTGAACTATTAACCTGTATATATAGAATCTGGTTTGATTGAACAAAACACATGCAGAAAGTATATTATATTCATCTTTGTATCCCCAACTCAACATTTTCTTAATTAATGATTTATACATAGTTCTTGGTGATTCAGAAATAAGTCATTTTTGTGTTAATGTTGGCCACAATGGAATTTTCATATTACAAGTAGGATAAAATTGCTGTTGAATTCTTAATCAACCCATTTATATGACATTATATCTACTCAGATTGATTCACATAAAACATATGCATTATCTTTATTTGATTACTTCCCAATTATCCACATTAATGCCACCATAAATGCAATGTCAGTTTATTGTAATTATTAGCTTATAAAAATAATGACAAACCTTTACTGATAAATTTTGAAGAGATATCTATAAAGGAATAATGAATAAAAATAAAGAAATTATATCAAATTGCATAATCGTTATGAAAATTCCATTGCAATAGTTTAAATTAGTGAGCAATAATAGCATGGCATATCATTAATGAGAAATACAGAAAGCTGAAATTGGCAAAGACAAACATATAACAGGAATCAGAGACAAATATAAAAATGATATGTTAATAAAAGAAGATATACGTATGACTCTAGATACAAAGCACACCAGTTGACAAATGAAACATTGAGATTGAAATTATTGCATTTGAAATTATGAGGAAGAGATCATACAAGTTATCACAAAATTTATTGTTTAAAGGAAAGAACAAGAAAGGAAAATTTTCTTTAAAATATCAAAATAATGAGGTAAAAGTTGGGTCTCCCATATTTTTGAATAAGATTCCTTGAACTACTTTAGTATATGATTTTCTGATAGAGAAAATTATGATGATAAGAATTTTTTAACTAAACATTTCTGAGTTCAAATGCAAAAATTTTGGTAATCCTCTTCATACAATCCTTTTCTGTATCCTTTCTAGGCTCAGTTTTGCATGTATTAATATGGGCCATGACTTTACCACATGGTCCCTTTTACCACATTGTTTACCACTATACTTGGATGTCTGTTCCCAGTCAATTTGTCTTTTGTCCCAGTCAGACAAAATCCATATATAGCCATCTAATTAACAGGGATCGTTGTAATCTTATTAACTAGGCATCTTTAAAATTTGGGAATTAGAGACTCTGGAAATAGAATTGAAACAAGGTATTGAAGAAACAGAGTAGAGGTCAATCTTGAACTTTGTCAAGCATAATCAAATAATAAAAATAGCTAATGTTACATTTTAATCAAAACAGATTACTGACTCAAAACACATTCCATGAAAATTTTCTCTATAGAAGAATATTTCACAAGTATTAATTTTATTTTTATGGCATCCAAAAAGTTAATGTTCAATGAAAATAACGAATTCAGCTTCATCTCTATTTAAATATTAATTCACAAGTTGAAATACAAAGACTATCATAAATGCAAAAAGTTAATGTAAAAATATCCAATATTCCATTTACTTATAAGTTGTTTTTAACAGTACTTGTCAGCAATTCAACATTTCAAAATCTTCTGAAAGACGTGAACAACTTCAGTTGAGAGTTAAATTATCAATGAATGACTATTAATCAGTTATTGATCCTTTTTTTAAATTTACACTACTGGTTTTCTGATTAGATTTTCATTTCATGTTGAGAATCTGCCCTAGCAAAATATTTAAAATTTACATAAAATCTACTGATTTTCTAGAAAATCACGTTAATCAATAGCTGAATGATAAAATTCATATGGTAAAATATATTAAAAATTATGCAACAAGAATCCAATTCCTAGAAATGGATGTCAAGATGTAGAATATTTTACAAATGATTTAGTCATGAAAGACTTTAATGAAATCTGTGAATGATATACTTGAATCTGAATCAATATTTACAATATATATACAAATAGATCGAAATAAATATTAATTACCTTACTTCTGGATTACTCTAAATTTCTGAATGTACCCAAATCTATGAAATTTCTCTTTAGGTACTGTTATAGAGTAAAAATACCCTAATTTACAAGTTCTAATTATGATGGTAATCTGCTGGAAGATTAAATTTAAAAAATTACTGATTAGCCACTGTTTCAAAGACACTGAAGCTCCAAAGTTGCTGAAATTCTATGTATATGCCCCAATTGAATTCTTGGTTCTTAATGGTAGTATTGTGCTGGTCAATACCACTGTAAAGCTGAGAAAAATGAAGATAGAATAATGATGCATAATTTACTTCAATGAGAGGAGTACTAAAAAATATTAAAAACCCGATCATCTAATAAAGTTAGGTCCTCATGAAAATTACACCCCAAGAAACTCTCCAACTTTTCTCCTAAAATTTTGTTCAGAGTAAACTATACTTTCCATATCACAAGCTAGCTTTCATTAACTATAGTATAACTGTATCTAGTAAGCTTTATCATCAATTCTGCACTGCACGATTCCCTAACCTAATGGAAATATAAGATATACTTGTTATAGAAGTAAGGCAAAGTAACAGAGTTTAGTTAATTTCTCATTTGGGATTAAGAATAGATATTTATAACACAAAGCCACTAAAATAACTGATAGAATGAAGCATGGAAGAGAAATAAAGTAATTTAAAAACACACGGTAAAGGATTAAGCTTTTTAGGAATTGTTCTTTGCAAGCACTGGTTAATAAGTTGACATTCAGCAATAGATATTATGAATATTATAAGGCTTCCTGTAAAAGAGATAGCAGCACACATACACAAGCTCATAGTTAATGTGAGAGCCACAGAAGACACAGAAGCAAAGAGAATTGTCTCCTTTTCTACCTCTGTTTGATTTACTGGACTTGCGGTGGATGTTCCTTCTGAATAGGTTACATCTGTGGTCACTAGAAGAACTCTCAGTCTTGGGCGTCTTGTTGTTGGGGTATCTTCCTCAGCCACTTGATCCAGTAGGGTTGCTGTAGTAGAGGAAACAGCTGGCTTCCTCCTCCAGCCGTCCCTCCTTGTTCCTCCTCTTCCAGTTGGTACAAAGTTTTGCCTTTGATTCCCACTAGATTGTCTTACGCTAGAGGTACCTATTTTGTTTTCTCGATCAGCTGTTTTCCTGGAATTCTCAGACTGTGAATAAAACCTGCGATATCCTCTCTGAGGAACTGAGTTATCTCTTGATCGTACCTGTTGAGTAACTCTTTCTGTGGAGCTACTTTCAAAAGGTTTGCCTGTGGAAGCAAGATTGTCATTCTCTACGGGGTCATGGGAAATGATTAGAGGAGTAGGGGAAGGTGTTATCTCTCTTGATGTTGTCTTTGTCACATCCTTTGGTTCTTCAGCTATTGTTGATGAATATTCTTTGCTGTTTCTGTCATCTGTGAGAACCTGTTCGTCCACGTCAACTGGAATACTTTCATCAACATTGCCATTATTGTCTTCATTAAAGTCCTCTTTTCCTTTATCTGTATCATCACTCACCGTGGCATTGCTAACTGCTCTTGCACTTAGCAGAGCTGAGTAGGGTATCCTGGCAACAGCTATCACCTGCCTCTCTGTGGCTGCTTCTGTCACTGATGTAATGACACGGGTGACTGTGGCTGGGGCTGTGGTTGTGGAATAGATTGATGATGAGAAAGATGGAGAGGATGGTGAGAAGGAGGAGGAGGAAGATGTTGCAGGGGGTGTGGGTGAAGTGAGGAGAGATGAGGCTGCTGAAGCAGTCAAGGCAGTGAAGGATGAGGAATGGATGGGGGTTGATGTGACTGCTGAGGTTGAAGGAGGTGTTGTCTCATCTTCTACCTAAAATAGAAGGAGATCAGTAAACCATTAAAGGAGGATTACAATGTATTAGCCTTGACTTTCGTTGATCATCCATTAAAAACAGTTTGCGTAACATAATAACAACAATCTATATTAATAATGATTTAAAGTATTTATCAGAAAATTGATATTATGTCATTCAAAGAAAAGCAAAGACATAGTATATTAACTTTGAGAAAGATGATGGTGATTTTTCATATATATTAAGAAATAAGTTCATATATTGGCCATAGGAGATCAAACAGGGCATTCATATATTTTCTTTCTGTTCAGAGATAAACATTCATATACAGATCTAAAATGATTATATGATAAATGGTTTTATGATAAATTCAATACAGTAAACCTTTATTAGAGCTCTGTAAAATATTTGGATCTCACAGAATATTTTAAGCTTTTTTATTTCCCTTTCCTCCAAATCAGTGTCCTATATATGTATCTGGAAGTGTGTTTAAATTTTAACCAACACAATAAAATAAAAACTCAAACAAAGATAAACTTCCAATAAAAATTTCTTCTGTAATTTAAAAATGCTCCCTTAATCTTTAATAGACCTTAATTAAATTTGACATATTTAACATAATACCTTCATTATAAGAAATCATATCTATCAAAACACTCACTGTAGTTGTTTTCACTCTTTGACTCTGGGTATCTCCTGATCTTCTCCTATCTATCACCTGGTACCTATAAAAAAGTAATTCATTTCATGAGTACATCTCAAAGCAACTTCTGATAATTAATCCTATGTTTCAAAGCATCCATTTAAATACTATTGAAATCAGGATACTCATATAATTCAAGGAATCGGAAGGTATTTAAACAAACCTTGGAGTTGTAACATCAGTCTCAGTAACACGAAGAGGTCTAGGTCTCCTTATAGTCACATAACGAGGAGAGGTAACTTCTTGATCTCTTTCTTCGTCACCTCTCTCTGCCTCATCAAGATCCTCTTCATCTTCTTCCTCTGGAGTTGGTGTTGTAGAAGGTCTATAATTATGAAAAATCGACTTATAGCTCTCTCATATGCCCAAAAAGTCATTAGCTTATAAGGAATTTGACTTACATTGAAGATATATTATATAGTGCTTATCATATTAATCAAAGCAAAGAGAGAATAAATTGGTTACTTTAGGTAAAATATAAATTATAGAAAATGAGAATATGTTGAATTATGGAGGCCTTAATATAATCCATAAGAATGAGAGGAGAGAACAGATTTATTTATACTTTGTAACATAGCAGAGTGAGGTGCAGTAATCAAAAGCAGTCCTGTCATGATTTAAAGCATTAATCTTCTTCTTCTTCTTCCTTCTTTCCTCCTAGGCTTATGCCTGTTTCCTTCAGTACCACGCCCCAATCGAGGCTTGGTACTGGTACTTTGAGTAATTAAAGCATTAATAAACTCACTGAATCAGTCATCACTGAAAATGACAATATTTTCAGGATATTTGGCTTGATATTAAGTGAATAATTATAAGTGAATAATTATAAGTGAATAATTAAAAGTAGCCAAAATGTATAAAAGATAAATTCAAGAATGATGCATGGAATGGCTGGATTTCTAGAGTTGAACTTTGATTTTAAAATATTTTATGACTGAAAATTGGTAAATCACAAGTAATGTGCTACAGTATTTTGTGCAAAGATTTCCTTTAAATAAATTTCAAATTTCAAATGTATATGCTTGCTAGAGAAACCTTTTATTATACCTTAGATATAATCTAGAGGTATAATTTGGTCTAATTCATAAGCTGAATTTTCCAACAATAAATGTATTGCATATTCTTGAATCCAAGGTGCACTAAAGTACTGGAAGTTATGTAGGGGAGATAAACATAATAATACAAATGTAAGATATATGCGATTCATTGTGATATCTAGCTTTTTAAACTATTTGCTTGTACCATATATATACAGTCTTAATGGTATGCATCATTAACTAAGAATGGCTTTTTACTTAATATTATGCACTTATTTTGATAATCCTTAAGTAAAGCAAAGTAACATAAAAAGCCTGTTCTTCATTCACCCTAACCAACTGACATACCTATGAAGGACTATGTGAGTTTTAATGATTGCTTACAAAAATTGCATTAACTGGATGGAGAAAACTGATTCATAGTTTTAAACATTATTGTCAAAGAAACTTTTCCTTGCTTTATAATAATGCACCTTGTATTGCAAATCTAAGAAAATTGCTAAACGTTGTTACCTAGCTCTGTTGATTGTTACATATTTGGGTCGTTCTCCAGTGAAGACACGAGTAGATCCTGTTTCATATGTAGCCCTGTTCCGGCTTTTTGGTAAGGGTTCTTCTTCCTCCTCCTCTTCAAATTCTTCTTCTTCTTCTGATTCTACTTTTGCAGGTCTTTCTCTTCTCAAAGAAACATATCTAGATAAAAAGGAATTCAGTATGCTTTGATTTCCATTCTAATTTATGTCTGAAAATTATTCACACTATTCAAAGAATTTAAATCAAATGACCCTAATTATCATTAAAGATCAAAATGTTTGTTTTTAATAGACAGGACTTACTTGAGTGTGGGTCGAACTGTAGTAGATGCAGTTGATGAGGCTATGGGAATGGGAGGTCTTCTGGCATTCAAATTCGGTGGAGTTCTCACTCTAGATCCTAAAACCCTTTCATATATTTTGCTGTTAGTAAGGGCAGAAGGGCTAACAGTTGTCCCTTTCGATCCAGCATTGCTTGGATCCAGCTGTCTCTCCAATTCTTTAAGTCCACCTAAACATTTATCATTTTTGTAAGTTTATTACTGTTTTATAATAATTAAGTAAGAATTGATACATATTTACTATCATAACTCATCAGAATTACATTTAATAATAAAAATGGATAAAATCATAAGTTCTACACAACAAAATTAAATGTAAACTTAAAGGTTTACCCTTTATTGTATGTATAAACATTGTGTGTATAAACAAGTATACTATAAAAGTTTTAATTTAAATTGTGGAATGGTATCCCGGGGTGGAAGTGGAATTTTAACACAGTACTTACACTTACTTACTTAGTTGATGCTCATTAAAATTGTTTCATGATTTTCTTTAATAGAAAACTGAAAAAATAAAGCTAAAATCTCCATGACATTCTGCAATTATTAAATACAAATTTGTTCTCTATCTTTCCCATTAGATACTCCAAAATGGTACCCTCAAAAAAGGAGGAACTACATTATTTATTGAGTTAAGATTAGAAGATAATGAGATCATGACTTTTTACTATATTATATTTTCATAACATCATATATCCTTCTTTATCTGGTAATCTCCCTGCTAATTTCAGGTAAATATTCACAAACTTTTCCTTATTCCCTTAACTATGAATTTAGCCATAACTTTCAGAATTAATTCATGATCATGACTGGAGAATTTTCCTGATTTGGTAGGGATGACTATTAATGATAAAGTTTCCTGATGTAGTTTCTTCCATAATTACTCTTTGTGTGAAGTTTCCAGATTTTTGACATCTTGTGGTAAGAATATTTGGTTTTATACTGCGAAATTTGAATTTCCTAGAAATTTTTTTCTTGATTTTAGCAGCTCACCTAGCTTTTTGATAAGGCCAATGAGCTCTTTTAAGACAGTTGGATCTTCCTCCAAAGCAGCCTCATCTCCCTCCTCTTCCTCTTCGTCATATTCCTCATACTCTGGTGCTTCTGTTGTTGTTGTAGTGGTGGTAGTAGTGGTTCTGCAGGAATTATTATTTTTAATACTATTCAATATTACTCCAATTTCAATACTGAAGTAGTTAATTTTTTAGAGATACACGGGGAATACACATGAACTGTATGAGTCAACTTCAAGGAAAGAATTTCAAGTGATCATGTATGCTCTAAAGAAAAAAAAAATAAGAAGATGACATAAGCAATATCAAATACTGGATAGGATGAAGGGGTAAAAGCTGCCACAAAAGGAGGATGACACAAGACAGAGTAGCATTGAGTGCCAACGTAATAAGACCTGCTTTACAGTAGAGCACTATTATTATTAGTGAAACTGAAGCTTGGAAGACCAAATTTTTGTGGAAAAGAAGGGTCTAGGTGATAAACTATAAGATTATATCCATTATGACCATGCTTAGTGAAACACATCTTTAGATCTTGCATTCTTATCTGTTACAAACAATCAAAAGAGGGAGAGAAAAAAGAGACTGCATTGAAAATTGTTCTTTCTTTAAAATTGCAAAAAGAGAACTTTTGATTTTTGGTCCCTTTTAACAACTCTTCATAGTTGAAAATATAGTAAATGATTTGACTGCTTCTTCTATGTGTAATATGAACAAACCTAGGAGTAGTTCTTCTGGTAGTTGTTCCAGCACTGGTAGATGGGGCCTTTGTTGTTGTGGTGGTTGTTTCCGTTTGCTTCTTTTTGCAAAGAACATTTCGGGCATAGTCACAGGAATCTGCTGCCTTATTGAAAAACAATCCTGAAATTGAAAAATATTAAAATATACTGTAACTATCTTTAACTATAAATGGCAAAAAGGGACAATATTGGGGCATCAACAGTATTTTACCCACCTGAAGGACATGTAAACTGATGAGCAACTATTCCAAGACTCGAAGGTCCTGAATCAAGGCACCAGAAATACTTTTTACAATCCCGAGGATGGGGGAAGAATCCTTCATCCTTGCACACAAAATCTAGAAAGAGAGAGAACCCCTTTTAGAATTCCATTTTTATTCATATATCTGCATAAGTCTATATCAGCCTTAAAACAACCATACTTCTCTTCATATCAGAGAATTTTTCATTCTATTTTTTGACCAAAAACTAGGCTTTAACATTTAAAACTCACCACTTCCTGGATCAGGTGTTGTTGGTGGTTCAGGTGTAGTGAGTGAACTGTAAGATGGAGTGGTAGTGGTTGTTGTAGTCGTGGTAGTTGTTGTGGTGGGCCTAGGTCTTTTTCTTCCACCAGAGCTTCCAGCTGTTGGACGTCTTCTCCCTCCACTACTGGTAGTGCTGCTTCCCAGGCTCGTTCTATGAAGGAAAGGATAAATCATCATCATAAACATCAAGAATGAATTTTATCAATAACTCTTGGATGTTAAACCTTTTATTTTCAGCGGTGTACATTAGCTCCTAAAAAATTTTGCGGGCCGCAGAACATGTATGTACATTGCCATATTTCTAAATGTTAATTAATCATTTTTCATCATAAAATCTTTGTTTCACTGGCTTTAATGCAAGGATATTTAAAGTTAGTGCAATTTTACATTTCGGTGGTACAATCTAGATTAATTTGCTTCGTCCCACTTTGGTTATTAAACTTTATGATAGAAATATTAACAATTGCAGGAGTTAGTTATCGAGCCGCAGAACATGGCCGGTGGAAATGGTGGAAGGGCCGCGAGTAGAACTCTCATCGACTAGAGTAGAGGTGGGGAACCTGCGACCATTTTGGGCGTTATTACGGCCTTTTAGTCACCTCCTGAAACTATTTCTCCTATTTGAATAATTTCCTTTTTAATCTTACTAATAACGCAAAGTGAAAATTGAAGCGGAATATGTTATCTTTCGGTTGACCTAGCGAATAAAATCTCTTTCTCATGAAAATTTCGATAATTAACTATTTTAATGTAGGCAACTCGCAACACAAGAGAGGCTTGATGCTTTTACATACGGCCTTTATTATAAGGTCAAATACTTAATGTGGCCTTCCGATGGTAAAAGGTTCCTCTCCCCTGGACTTCTTACACACTAAAGTCTATTTAATGTGCATTTAAACTACTCTTTTAAATATTGTAGCCTTAATTATGAGCATGCATTTATGAATGCAGAATTGCGAGATAGTAAAGTATTAAAAATTCAAACATGATGTTGATGATGCATGGCAATAAAGAACTTTAAATTCATCCATATCTAACCCCTTTCATGATTTCTTACAACAAATAGTTCGATAGAAATTGATTCATTTTCTAAAGAAAAGAAAATTCTCTCGGAATTTTCAATTATCAGAAATTCCATGATCACTTGTTAACGACAAAGATTTTTTGTGACAGTAATTTGATTGAAAAATTGCTTGACTCGGCAGCAGGATTAATCTCAGATTAATTTAAGAGAATCACCACACCAAAATTAGATGAAAGAATAATGAAATCTATTTTAATATAATTATAAAAGGAATATCGCATTCCTCTGCGCCCGAGATGCACATTCTATTCAAAAATTTTCTTCGCAACATTGACACTCATCTATTGGCATATTTTTCTCCTGAAGTCGACATTTTCCATTTAAACAAAATAAATATGTTTTAAGGTTTTTAAAATTATGACTTCAGCGTAGGAGAAGCAAGAAACAGACTGGTGACAAAAGAAGCCCATGAAATTTTATGAGAATACTCAACGAAAACTACTATATATAAATTTAGGGGGTTTAATTCGTTCCAGAGGACCATTTGTCATCCGAAATATTCGTAAACCGTACCTGTTTTGCCATATGAATCAACTTAAAATACAATTATATGTTCCTGTAGCCCAAATTATCGATTAAATTTTATGAAACTAATCTAATCGCGTTTCATTCTATATACCATACACTGCATTGATACCCATTCTTCAGGCCAATACTCCACCCCCTCTTCAAATGGTATACAAAGCCTTACTACTTCTTTATTCTACACTTAATGACACTACCCATCGAAAAATATTGTGTAATAAATGTCTGTGTGCTTTTACGAATTTAATTTTTTGTTCACCAATTCGGTTATTATTGGCGCTCTACAGCAAACACTCAAATCTAACCGACAACCTTTGTTGACAATTGGCGTGTTCTACTCGATACGTAGTTCGTCACCTAAGACGTTTTTTGTCCGGAAAATTTGTTCGCGATGGAAAGAGAATGATGAGAAGCGTTAATTAAACGAGGTTCCACTGCAGATTATTAGAAATTTAGGCTGACATTTACGGCGGGCCTCCAGGAATCCCAAGTGAATCGCTGAACCAGTCTGCCTGAGTAAGACGTTTTGTTTCGTTCGTTTTGAAGGGTTAATGCATACATCGGTTTGATTTCTGAGTTATGATTATATGAATCATCACGGTCTTTTCAGAATGGTCTTTCTACTTCCGGGGTATAGCTAATGCACCAAATATGAATATGAAATATTTTTCCATGGGTATTACGCTTCAAATTCGAGGTGCGGTGTCGACGTGACTTAAATAGCTCGAAATATATATACAAAAGGATGGTAGAAGGGAAACAGTAATGAATATGAAAAAAATCAGCGGATGAGTATCCTTGTAAATACCAGGGGAAACTATGAGGATGTGGACAGACAAAATTTAGAAACCAAAATGGAAACTTGGCTAAGTACAAAGGCTGAAGGAAGAGAAATTGGTATCAATTAATAACTCACCCTTTACTCGATACTTTTGTGGTGGGTCCAGCCAAGAGGAGTAATTCTTCTTTACCAGCCTCTATCAGTGGGTAGGGTTTACCATGACAATCACCTCGGAAATCATCATTATCCACAGACCAAAACATGAGACCTCCAAGGGACATTTCATGTACGTAGCGAGCCTTAAATACAAAACATCGGAAAATGTCAGCTGAAAAATTCTTCATGTAATTAAACATCAATCCAGCAAATTAATTACACCATCCAGTTATTGAATATTAGTTATTAAAATAACGTAAATTTCGCGATGTATTTAAAATCATTGTAATATTTAACGAGATAAAAAAGATTGCTGTAATAAATCACATTTTATCTAAGTTCACATCTTTTGTTGGAGTAAACTAACGAGTATACATCTTCTAATATTTTACTGAATTGAATGATATTACAAGAGTCTTGTTGATGGCTTTGACTTGAAATTTCCACAAATTCCCAACAAAAGTTGGAGTTTCATATTCCTAACCTTTTGTAGGTTCGATATTATTTTGCCAAACAGATTAAAAACTTTCTCTGTAGATCTAATAAATAAGTTCCCTTATAGTAATACACAAATCATAATATTTTCAGTTCTTACCTTCTTTCTCACAGTATCAGGATCGTCATATCCAACCCACTGATCGCCTCGGAATGCATATGGACCCATCGCATCCTTTTCTGGCTGTTCGACAGTCCATTCACCTCCTTTCACTTCCTTGCAAATCTGAGATGCAAAGAAGATGCCGATTACCTTTAGATAACAATTACTTCCTAATGATACACATCCAAGTAAATTTTCTACTATTTATTTGCAATAGAATGGAGAAAGGTTTTCAATCGAAAAACTTACAAAGTAGTGTATATAAGTAGTAGTAAATAAATAACTACTCGGGTGACAAAGATATTACCCCAAGCGGGTCGCACGATACTGCGAAGACTTTGCCCATAGACATTGTCCTTTATTGAATTAAAAAATTCATCCAAAATTGGTATCATAACCCATTGCGTTTGAAAAATTAGCGTCGTTTCATATTTTCGGTGTATTTCATATAAATAATTTCGATCATTTTATTTCGAATTTTTGGAGCTTTCGACCAAAATTTGCTTCTTTCGATTCCAGTTGTCAAACTTTAGGATAGGAAATGACGTGATACTAGCAGGAAAGAATAGGATTTTGGGCCGCAAGGAATCGGATAGAGGTGATTGGGCACTAATGTATGCAGATATAACATTACTGTCAATACAAAATCTCATTTATCATAATTAAATCGAGGACGCTAATAGTTTGTATTACATAACAAAGTGAACCTCTCACAAGCGTCAAAAAAGTATAAAGTCTAAACTTACTTACTCATACATTACTTTTCATTTCCGTGAGAGAGCAAAAAAACCTTTGACGAAGTTTATATTAAATAAGTAGGTCTTTTCGAACATACTTTGATGGTTTGGAAGGTTTATTTTAGCTATAATATCATATATCGTGGAAAGCTATCATGGATTTGTATTTTTTGATTAAAATAACAGCAGGGATTGACCGCTGAATATCGTAGTAGTAAACCAAACTGAAATTCTTCTTAAGTTGAAACGGAGAGATATATATTATACTCATCATAAGAAGAGAATATCGGAGAGATGGAAGACGCATGGGAATACGATCGCATAAGAGTAATCGGAATAAGGTCGAAGCTTCCTGTCCTTTCTATGAAAAAAATATAAGAACACTTGCTTTAATATAATTGTGAATATAAAATGAAATGTGTGGAATACGGGCAAAAATTTCGAGAAGAAAGCAATAAATTAGCTCTGAATATTGATTTGAGAAATTGAATAAATAATCATATTTTACTGTTTGCCAGACGTGTGCCAGCAAAAAAAATGACTGCCACCGACCAAAGGTGAGTTACGCTCTCGAATCTTTAAAATTAAAATCTGTACAGAAAAGTCATAATTTGTAAATATGAAATTTAAAAAAAACGGAGAGATAGAAAAATATGAGCATATTTTCGTTTTCTCTAACCTCGTAGTAAGACAAATATCCCTTCTCTCTAGTAGCATCTCCTTGTGCTCCTGGTCCGTCAGCGGGTGACCCTGGCTCAGTCGATTCTGTGTTCAGCAGAGTATAGGATCGGCCGTAAGTCGGAATTCCCAGGATAAGTTGAGAAGGAGAAACACCAGCCTTCAAATAATGTCTCACTGTGAAGTCCTATCGGAAGATGAGCAAGTAAAGAATCAGAATTTCCGAATAGTATACTACAACAAATCATGTTTTTTGTCAGTTATTAAAAAAGATCGAAGAAATACCTTTAGTGAATATTTATAAGGCATATAAGCCAAGTAAATTTCCAAAATTCCAGATTTTAATTCATTTTTGCCAAATAGAGCAAAATAGGGGCTCGATGTTTACAATACCAAATATCTGAGATCAGAAGCAATACTGGGTGCAGGAGAAAGGATATTTGATTGATCAGGAACATTTAAGTTTACGAATTTCAGCAAGGAAAAGATATCTTTTAACATAAATCATAAAAACCAAACAATAAACACATTTAAGATAATTCGACATAAGTTAAGAAGAATTTGATGGGAGTTTTGGGAGTTAGCATAGAATAATAGCTATAATTTAATAATTTGCTAAGAGGAAATTTCTCTGAAAAAGATTTTCTTTTTCAGAAGTATCTTGTATGTGTTTATTATTTGTATTTATTTTATTTATCTTTGGAGGGGATATTTAGCCTTTTGCTGGCGGAAAATATTACATGTCGATTTCGTCGACCACGTAAATCCCATCTGATTTAAAATTATATTCTCAAACAAAAATTCGTTTTCATACTCACTATACACAATTCCCCGTCGTAGTCGTACTCGGAGCCTCCTTCCACTCTGTTCAATGGAAAGAGTGGCGAATGGTGGTTTACGACCGGTTCGAAAGCAGAATGATAGTCGTAGCTCAGGATGTTGAGGAAATCCAGTTGACTGAAATATATCGAACCATGGAAATCGAAAGCGGCAAAGAAGAATACCATATAGAGAAAATCGATTATCCAAAATACCATGTATAGAAAATCTATTATCCTCAATGAGAATAATCAAATGAACAATCAATCGTGGAAAGTACATCTCATAGTTACACCTCAGGAACTGGAACAAAATAACCTTGTAAGATTCGACTGCAAGTTTGACTCTCACGCTGTTCAGAGAAGCTTAACTATGTTATGTTATTCCCATTTCAAATAATCGTATTTTATACAAGATCTTCTTACAAGAATCAATTATTTTAATTCGAAAAATACTTCAAAATCGCAAATTTTTTACTCTTATTTTTTGTATAGATTTCAAATATGTAATTATCATAATTTTTGTACTCAGAGATATTTAAATTTTGATACATATAAAATCAGTTATGTATTAATATCATCAACAACAATTTGCGAGTCAAAAATAAAAAATTTCTCTTAATCTAGCTTAATGAAGATTTTAAAATACCACAGGATTACCGCAAGGAAGTTTTTAAAAGTGTATTTTGTAATTTATAATGCAAACTTTACCATGTAATATACGTTAAATCTAAGACACATGAATCGACTCCTTATCTCGGCACTCTCCTAACCGAACTGTTTGCATCCCTCGCTTAATTCAATTTCATTTTATTGAACTAAAAAAATATCCGAGACTTTCATATTGACTTGATTCATGCTCGGGATCCTCCCACTTATAATTGAAACTTTGTTTTCGTGAGCGCATAGGATGAGTCAAGAATTACCCTCTGAAATCCGACCGCATGTCGTCTGAATAATGAAAAAATAACCGCCTTAATCTATATGGAAATACCACTTGTGACGTAATTCAACTCACGCAGAAAGGCTAGGAAGGTCAAATCCACGGTCGATGTACTCTTTGCCAGCAGGCACGGCCATGGTGAGCAAAAGTCGTGGGCGTCCAGTTTGGGATGATTCTTTATCAAACTCCGCTCGTAGATCCTGAGATTTAAAAAAAAGAGAGAAATTTGAATATCTCAATAATATTATGGAAATTCTAGAAGCAACAAAAAATGTTACGATGACTAAATGGGATGTATGAAATGCCACAGCGATCAAATCATGCGGATGAAAGCAAAGTACAGTCACTTGGATCTTGGAACCGATTTACATAGCAATAAACCCATTAGGAACGCCGAGCGAATTTTAATCTCAAGGTGAACAGTCGCTTGTGGCGGGATTTTCATCTGGAACCGTCTTCTACGTTCTGCAATTTTCTCTGGGAGAAAATGAGAGAACAGAAGACGAGAGTGATGAGAAGTAGAAGGTTGGAGAGTTACACATTATCCCTGTTCCTTCCTTAATAAAACATTAAGTTACATTTATAATTATTACATTTATACATTTATATTATTACATTATAATATATTATATGTAATGTAATTATATTTATTAATATATTATATTATTAAATTAATATTAATAAATTATATTTAATAATATATTTAATATAATATATATAATACATTTATATTATTAAATTTATGATTATTATATTTTCGCTATCATTGTATATTTTAATGTCGTTAATCTTTAAAACTTCTCGATTTATGTTTTAATCTAGCTGTTTTTATTCGATGATTCTCCATCCCCCAATTTCATCGATACTAGTGAAGTTGAAATTTATCGCAGAATATATTTCAAGAGAAAATTAATACATGCTATGTAAAGAGATATTTTAACATAGATATTGCATCAAAGAATAAGTATGAAGTGAATGAAAATTAGATATAGCAATACATGAAGTATATATACATTTATATCTGCCTATTAGAAAAGTCTCATCACAGAGAAAGGACCCGCTAAGTGGTAGTGATGCTTCAAATAGGATTAATGTTCATAAAGCAAGTTAGCAACTCGGTGTAAAATTTTTATGGCATCTCCTCAGATTGAATTTGTTCCAGATAAAGCGTGAAACCATCCTTATGCAGTTATTTTTAGCAATGTTAGTGTAGTTTCGCGGTCATTTTCCTTTGCAATGCCTTCTTTTGATCTGTGGACTGGTTCTGACGTTTGGAACCATAAATTCTTTGAGAAAACAAAATTCTCTTTGAACCTTTATTGAAGATAAAAATTATTAACTACATAACCAACTAGAGAAAATTATTGTTTTCAAAGAAAATTAAGTCGATCATTTAAAAAGAAATTTAATTTCTGAATTCTTAATCCTTAAATTAAATTTCAGTGGTAGCAGAGAAAAACAGACCAGAGAAAACTCTGTGCTACTACACGTAAGTTTAAATTCTTTTTTTCCTTTCACTACATCAACAATCAATACTCAATCGACAAACAGTTGATTTTTCGAAATCATGAATCAGAGAAACGATTGACATTTTTTCGTGGATGGATCAAAAGGAGGAGGAAAATCATGATATAGATATTTTAACAAATTTAATTTCCAACATGCTTATTTAATTGCTAATATGAAGATATTAATCATATTGTTCTTAACAACGGTAGCCGATACAGAGATTTGATGTCATTCATGAAAACGTACAACAGTAAGCGTACACAAATTATATTGAGCAGATATTCCTTTATCTCCAATACGATTCCTAGAGCATGGACAAAATGACAGGGTCAGCAGTCCCCACAACGTGAACAGTCCCAAGTTTCAAGAACCCTCAATTTCATTTATTATGGAGTCTCATTTTACTATACCAAGAGGGAAGCCCTTTCAAGTTCTGTTCAGCCAAGAAAATGAAGTCATAAATTTTATCGAATAACCCTCTCTTCTTCACCTGTCATTCTATTTGCAATTCAGTATTATAGTATTATATCAACTGTAGATCACGCCAATGCTATCAACATTTTCGAGATATTTGAGAAAGGAATCCCCGATGGAGAAGGAAACCGATGTCAGATGGGGTGTAGAAGTGAGTCATAAATATTAGCTCACACTCAAGGGCAGCAGTGGGCGAAAGGTGTGGGAGGTTTGGATGGCGACGTAAGAAGATGGTATTCCGAAGAACGACCTCTCTCTTTTTTATTTTCCGTTTGTCCCCGAAAAGGCAATTCCACTCGATTAAATCCGGGTCTGAGCCATTAATTTGCGATGAATCCTTCGCTGAGTCGTTGTACGAAAAAAAAAGTGAAATGTTTCCTGAGGATACCGTGAGTTGTTGATGTCCTCATTTTTAAATCTTATTTCACCTTCGCATTTTTTGCTTAGCTTTCCAGAGACATTCACATCGTGCTGATTATTTTTGTGTAGCTTAAGCTTTTTCCCTTATTTTTGATTACTCAATGAATTTTATAATTTCCACACATGTAAGAGAACTTCTGAAAATCGTTTACAACCGATGAGGAGCTACGGAAGGGTTGAAAACAAGCCGAACTAAGGGGTGAACCGTTGATTCTTATCGAGACACTCTTGTTAGCTCCTGGTAGTTTGTGGTAAAATCTGATAGCCCAGCGGGTAACGCTTTAAACCTAAGGTCTCAGGATTGATTCTCGATGGAGGCCCATATGTGCGATTTAACCTCAGTTGTCGAATTTAAATAATACTACTACTGCTATTTGTTCCACTCAAGGCGTGCCACCTTGGCCGTTGACTATATCGTGTTGACGTTATTTACATATAAATATTCTTCTATTTTCTGTATGTTAGTTCCGTCCTCTTCATGTATGTTCTTCCGGTTCTTTCCACATACTTAATTTTAACAATCGTTTTTCTTGAAAACAGGGCATCGAACGGGAACCGAACCGAAAACCGAGACCGATAAGAGCCGTTACTTTTGCTGGAGTACAAACCGAATAAATTGAAATTCTTGAATGCAAACCGAAAACCAGAAAGTAATGAATCGTAAGAAGCAAGAAAAGCTCCTTTTCAGGTTATCACGACTTACTTCATTTTCAAATATTATGATAAATATGATATATTACAGAGGCGTTTCAGTACTACAATATATCCGCATTTATTCTAAAATATGTGTCTAAAGAGTAATGCTGTTTTGCTTACGATCGGGATAGCGAATGTTTACATAATTTTGATTTCAATTTGGTTTGTGAAAATTCTATGGACGGTAGTTATACTTTCATATTTTTCCTGAGTAGTTTTACTCCTGAATCATTTCCAGAAAGCTTTAATCCCTTATGTTTGATTTTTCTTGCGAGATTACTCGCGGCTTAATTTTAAACTCTCTTTCAAAAGAAACTTTCCATGAGGCTACTTCAGTTCCGTATCTATTGTTGTGAAACTGATGACATAATTAACCTTTCTCGGGAATACATTAACCTCTTACCTAAAATCCTCGCTCCACCCAGTAATTAAGACTTTCTGTACCTTATCCAAAGATATCATCCCAGATATCCGAAAAATAAAGAAACGTTTTCTCCAGGTTTTTGAACTTAAGTGGTTTTTCGCGACACGGAAACGATTTACTTTTAAAATCCAGTACATAAGTTTGTATTTGGAGATGACATCACGGATTAGTTGGTCTGCCTTCCGGGATAAGATCCACCGCGAGAGTTCCAAGTCATGAACCAACGGGTACCTTCTCAACCCGGAAGAGAGATCCGAGCATATTTAGATTTAAAGAGCGACCTAGCTAATGCCTCCACCTCGACCACATATCATAAACTATAAAAGGTTTCTTGAATAACATCCAAAAAGGAAACTTTTTATATGCAAAAGTGATGGGTGCGCCTTTGAAAATGGAAAATCTAACATTTACCACGATTTATCTCAGTTAAGTTCACTTAAGACTCACTATATTAGCTTAATATTCTTCCTCATCGGAAGATGATAGCTAAACTATAGAAATACGTATTCTTCTCAGAACGGTGATTTTTCCAGAGCTTGAAAGTTTCATTGATCTGCTCCCCGCGTGATTTCTGGGACAATCCCCTAACGGCTTAAAGAATATTTTAAATCTGTATTATAGATACAGGTTAAGACACCATGAGATAGTTAGCACTTAGCCTTTGATTTTCCAAACTGAAGTGCATGTTTAATTTTGATTTGAATCCAATAATACTGAATCATGACTGGATGAATATGATGAGGAGCTATGTAAATGATGAATAAATCGTTAGTGGACAACTTCAATGCAAGAGTGGCTTACGTATTGGAGATATAGTAGGGCATATGTCCCGATTTACAAACATCAATGAGACAGCTTTACCCCCATTAAGCTTCAACCTCAAGTTAATTTGATATTGCGCTAATGAACAACTAATGACTCTACTTAAATTCATTTCCTGAATATCGTTCACAGAAAAAATAATCAAACACTCTCCGATTTTATTATATAAGACTTCCTCAATTTATATCTAGGGTTCGCATCCTAATAAAAGTCCTCCTGCCCATTCTCAAGACGGCTTCTGGTTAAGCTATTGTGATGGATTATAATTCATATAAAGTATTTGATATTCTATCTTTATAAAGGGAAGAATTTTCTTCTTGTAAACATAATTTTAAATCATGTTGAAATCACAGAAATACTTTGAAGGTGTAGCACTTTTCAGAATTCCTGAAAATATTCAAAATACTGTTATAGTTGGACTGCAGAAAACTAAAAAAAGATCCTATTTTTGAGTAATTTTTAATCTATAAATTAAAACTGTACACTGAAAAATCAAGTTATGAGACAAGATGTTAGCTAAAGCAAGTCATTTAGTTGTTCATCAGATAGAGCTCTTATAAGCAATTAAGCAGTGACACATCCACCTTATTCCTGGAAGAGGCGTCAAACCTCACGGATATATAAAAATAAATAAATGTCATATTTATGGTGAGCAGTAATGAATAAATATACTCCTTGACTATAAACGAAAATCAGCGGACATGATTGGATGAGTTTTGATCGCATTTATATCGCTAATTGGAGGGAAAGTGAGGACGGCCAAAGAAAAGTAAAGCTGAGGGATATTACGCATCGCTGGAAAGTAGAGAAGTCCAATCGCAGCGATTAGGGTAGGGAAGGGGGAAATGAAGAGAGGTCTTATCTTGACATATGAAAGTACATCGCAGGAAGAGGATGCCGCGTAAAAAAGTGGTTCGACTTCGAGAAAGTTGTTATTTCAGACGAAACAAGTGCAGCAACTGCCCCGAGGAAACGGTGAGAAAATAGTTTCAAGGAGAACCGTGTTACTGTACCTTGCACATTCGAAGATGAGATGTACGAGCAAACTCTAGTAAACAAGTACATCTATGTAAAATGATGAGGAAAATCTGCATTTACCCTTATCATTCAACAAAATATCTAGTAAAGCAGTTCTACAACTCAATAAACTTGTATGCTTGTATACCTACTTGAACTCGTGCTACTGTTGGTCATTGATATTTTTACATCTTATACGATTTCATTCTAATGATAGGGCTCCAGCTATCTTGTACTACATGAGGTAATTTCATGCCGGGTTACTGAAATCTGTCTTTCTATTTAGACTGTATTATATACTTCTTAAAGCTCCGAGAATTATTATATTTTCGATCACGTAAATTCATATCTTTTCCAATGCAGCATGCTGAATTTGATAATGTATGGGTAAATGGTGGTTAATTGGATTGAAATTCAGATGTTATAAGTCTCTTGGTTTCTATTTGGATCGTAATTTTCGTGACTCAGTAAATTACTAGTTTTGATAAATACAATAACTCAAAAAATGTCATAATGGAGTAATAACTTAAATTTAAGCTTACCGTAGTTGTGGTTAAATTTCATGTATGCAATGAAAGGCAATAAAAAATCATTTAAAATATCGATACCTTTCCCATGGGTTATAATATGTTTACATTCTACTTAAGTAATTGCAACGGAAACAGACATCGGAATATCACGAATTCCTTCCTTCACTAGCAGTCACGAGAGATACATTTTCCATGCATGAGCTACCCCCATTATTTTATGTGTGTTGATTAGGGTCATTAAGTTAAGCCCTTTGTTAAGTCCTTATCTCTTTTTTAACGCAATTATATGGCGTTACAGCACGTTACACTTCCGCAATCCTTAAAGGATAATTGATAATCCGCTCCCCTTAATGCTCTCTCTTCTGACAGCGCACGGCTTTCCTCATTCGTGCAATTTCTCACGAACGGCAAAATCGTTCCCCCCTCGCTTACCTCCGCCAATTTCACGTAGTTCTCCTTGTCCTGTGGTTTCCCTCCGTCTCTAAAAGCTGGAAATTCCCAATCGAGATCCAAACCGTCGAACCTGTGCGTGCGCAGGAATCGGACGACTCCCTTGGCGAACCGGGCTCGACGCTCGGGGTCTGCTGCCAGTTTGGAGAACCTCGCTGAGCCCTCGTTCCATCCGCCGACGGCGAGGAGAGTCCGCAGGGCGCGGTTGTAGGACTTAAGGCCATTGAATTTGGCGTAACCACCTGAGGAGAGAAAACGCCGGAGTCAATGACCAACGTATTCAGCTTGCAGATTCATATCAACTCTTACTTCAGTAATAAAGAAGTAAACTTATAATTTTCAACTTTATTTTTTTAATAACGATTGGTTTCGCTACCCGGAGTAGTATCTTCTGGTGTCAGGAAGACCAGAAGATTCTGGTATTGTACTAAAACAATAGTGTGGAAAATTACAAGTTAACTTCTTTATTACTATAATGGCTTTCCACAAAGTAACGCTCGAACATCTAGATTTCAACTCGTACTTCCTTTTATCATTTTAGTATAAATATGTAACTTAACGTAACTTAATGTAAATATGTAACTATTTGTTCTGTATGCTATTATTGGTATGTCTTCTTGTGTTTTAAAGTCTCATTTTATCTCACTTCATCGCCAAACTTAGTATTCTTGTCTGTAGGTTTCGCAGGCTTTTCACAACCCCCTTCTTGTGGGTATTTTCCTGCTGTAGAAATTTTTTTCCTAAGCACTTCGCTTAGGTTTTTAAATCCACAAAGTAATCTTCTTCTGTGTACTTTTTTTCAAGCTATCTCTTTTTTTAAATTTATTACATATACATCTCTAATTAAATTTATTACATATACATCTCTTATTTATTATTATACATCTCTTTTTAAAATTTATTACATCTAACCCTTCGTCATATAGACGAAGGGTTAGATGTAAGGAGAGACTTAATAGTCTCAATCTCGCCCTAAATAAAGCCAATTATTATTATTATACAAATGTCTCACAACCATCGCTTGATACCCAAAACTAGTGTTTCTCGACTTTTTCCCACTACGGAATGTTTAAACGCCGATTCAAATTTCGCTGTCTACTCCCCCCTAAATATTTAGTAATTCAAACCCCATTTCTCATAAAGAGTACTCCTGACTAGTATTAAAATTAAAGTAAATGATTAACCAATACTTAGAATAAGTATGATTACACTTCCTGACGAGCAATAGGCAGATTTAAGGCCGTGTATGATGTAGCAATGCGAGGTTATAGAGCGAACAAAAAATCCGAGGCCCTCCATCCATGGGTTATTTTGCAGCAGGCCGGTTGAGAAATTGCCCGAAACGTTATCCGATTGTGATGTTCTGTTGTGCATTTTAAAGAGAATTGGATGGACTGCGTACAGTTTTGAATTCTTGACGAAAATTAATAGAGTATGAAAGACCATAAAATAATACCGTAATCTTGCTAACGTAATCTTATTTAACTTCACAAGATACGCGAAAAATATTAGGTAATTAAAATTGAAAATGGTCTTCTTTTAGCTCTAGATTTAGTAAGCCTCCAATAAACTAGCAAATAAAATAATTTTGCTAATATATAAACCCTCAAATCGCCTATAATAGGATATATACAATTAAGCTTATCAGCTATAGCGATGGCTAGCTACTAAATAGGTTGGAAATGTAATATCGCTTTGTTCCTTGATAGATATTCAATAAATACGAAAGCAAAACAGCGGATAATTAGGCAAAAAGCTTTGAATACTAATACATTCTTTAACTTCACGCATATATTATTGAGTTTTGGGGAGATAATGGCTAATATTTTCTGGAAACATTAGGAGAAAACAAAGGTAATTCAACCATAACAATAAATCACTACCGAAAAAAGCAAGACATCGAATTCCTCAAGCGGGAGGATGCGAGAGTAATTGTCCCAATGAATATAAAAACATACAAAAGATGTTTGGTTTATTCTACTGTATGTAAATGATGTGTTATGTACTACTGTGAATAATATGTTATGAAGGTTATCCTCAAATGAATTACTAGTCATGAAAGTGATTTCCATTTATCATCACGTACATACTTATTGCAAGAGGTTGTTTTTGCTAACAGATAGCTATACTTAAAGTCGTTTTATTCTTACAGCTAACTTTAGACTTCAATATTCCGCTATTAATTAATTTTGTAATTGTAATGCTTTGCTATTAAATATTGAGGTATATAAAATAAATTAATTTTGTAATTAATTAATTAATTTTATATACTTCCATATTTAATAGCAAAACGTCCTCAAGGAACAGATACAAGATTATATTCTTCAAGTAGTGAAAATGAATAAATATAATAAATAAATAGTAACGATGGCCGTAATCGCTGTCATCTTTTACGGCCCAACTGATATTCTTCAAAATTAGTTTCTAAAATATTTTCTATCATTACGGATTTCTCAGAGTTATTTCAAAATCAAAATCTGATATGACATCACATTTTTTTAATGTTTTTGAACAGTCAATCTAAATAAATGAACTGTATGGAGAAGAGCTTCTCTATTTCTATTTCAAAGGATTACGAACTTTCCAATTCGAATAAAGTCATTCATAGAAAACGGTATGCGTCAAGCGTAAATGCGACCTTCACTATGACGAGGCAAATTCAAAGGTGAATTAGTTAATCTGAATAGCATATGTGATTAGGTCGTTGAATCTCACCTTGCTCAATATCCTGGTACTTGTCATAGGGCCTGAGTCCATCTTCTGATGAAAGTCCACCGAAGGCATAAATCAGATGCGTGCAAAGATATGGATTAACATTGGCAGGGGTGAATTTCGCTCTGCCCGGTCGATATACGGACCAGTTGGTGTAATAACAAACCACAATAGGTCCACTAGACGAGGATGTGCCTGCACCTGAGGAGTAAACCAAATAATTAGGTTAACAAGAAGGGATAATTACCCGCGTTTTGCTTCAAAGCATTTTTCGCAAGAATACGGAGGATGTAGCCTTATTGTGAAAGAAAGAGCTTGACTTTTTCCGCAGTTTTCCATTTTAGGTTTTAAATAAATTAATTTAAGAAAAGAAAGTAAAAATATGCAACAACATTGGCTGCTTCAGTACTAAGAGGCTATATATTAGGCCTACATATATAATGGGGATAATCACCACCGAGAGGCTACATATAAATAACATAATTTTGTATATAATAAAATTATTTCGTAATGTATAATATATATTAAGTCTAGTTCAAAAACAATGCATTTAGATTACAAGCTTATACAATAAGTTTCAATGAATGCCCTCGTGACGTGACCTTCAAATTCTTTTTTCATACGAGTCTCATATATTTACGTCTTTTAATATACTTCGTAATGAAAATCCTTCTCTTCCATACATTTCTTAGTATCCTTCGTATAATTTAAGTAAATAAAATGCATGTTTCCTTGAATACATATAGTCAGCCACTTTCTCAAGTCCTTCTTTCAAAAATTTTGAGTACACCCTAATCACATAAATCATTATTTACCAATCCTAAACGAACTCATCCTGGGAAATAGTAAGAACAATACGAATAAATAAATTAAATATAAAATAATAATCACAGGATGCAAGTTTAGGTTATACAATGTTGAATCACAATGGCCTTATATTCTGATTCCTCCAAAGCTAACAATGGCAAAAATGAATCATAACCTCAAATTTCTCCGGAACCAAAAAGTATGATTCATCCACTTCGTCTGAGTTCAATAACATGATGAAATAAGAGTGAGCGGAAGGTTATCAAAGGTCATACAATGCCTCCAACCAAGACAAATTTTCTACCTACGACACGGATATCTGGATCATTCGAGGCCACATTATCCTCAAATTGTGTGTACTTTTTTCCTTCTATAAGATATTGAAGAGTTTTTCGTTTAAACTAATTTGATCTGTGATAACATCTCTGTTAGCTTAAGTTGAGCAGAGAATAATAACTTATTGAAATTATACTTGCAGTAATCGGGAAAAAATCGCGGATGTTATATCAAGAAAAAGAACATTTCTATTTGGCATCGATTGATCAGACGCTTTGTTATTAACAAACGTAAATTATTAACGAAGGGCACTTGTAATGTTTGGTACTTACCCTTCATATGAACGCAACACTCCGAAGATATTTCATAACTACAGAGGTAAACAATCCAATTCTAAACACTGGCTATTTGGAAACCTTTTGCAAAACAAATCTCTCTCAACGAAATCGTGAAATGGAACAGGGTTATTTATGGCATTCCCGAGATAATTTCGTTGCGCTTAGGTGAAGTTCGTGGTGTCCCCGGAGGATATCCATCTGGGTGGGGCAGAAAGGTCGAAGAAAGACGTGCAACATCGGTGGGTGGAGCACTTGGGATGGAAAGTGGGCGTCGGATGGTTTACTCACGCGAGGTCGAGTTCTTTCTGGAGGCGGCCGCGGAGGGTTGGATTGTCCACGATGCTAGGAGCACAACGGCGAGGACGTACGACGCCCATCTGGATGTTGCCGGAAGTCCTTTTGGCGTCGGGATCCCCGAGGGGGACGCCATCTACGGAAGAGATGAAAACATTCATGAGATCAATCGCGTTTCTAGCTCTTTAAGAGCGAAGGAGTATTACGTACACAGCTAGGGTTTCAAAAACTGTAACTCGTGTTTCGTTCGATCATCTACTCGGAGGATTTTGCGAGCTAAAGTGATTTACTTTCTGCTCTCTAATGTGCCCTGGATGTTGTGGTTCAAGAATTCAGCGATCCGTAAACGATTATTTTTTTCTAAAAGAGTTCATTGAAATACTTTCCTCGTAATTATATTTAATAATTTAACGGTAATTGGCTAGTTAAGATCGATATCGTAATTTTAACTCTCTATAATTTATAATAGCAGTATGTAATTCATTCTGACGATCCCTTTCATTTCTCACTTTCCCTGGATATTTACTGGATAACATCTGTTTACTAGTATTTTACTTTTCCTAACGCCGGAAACTGTATTTTCTATGCAATTTCGGACTATATATTCCAAGGATGATTTTCCCACGCAGGGTATAAAACGACAAATTCAAAAATTAGATAGCACCTATCATATTTTTATTGGTATCGCTTACCATAAATTACTATGCATTTAAATTAGGAAAATTTATCTATTTCTTAATAAACTCCTAAACAGTGGCACATTCTTTGTATCGAAATTAAAGAGACTATACGTTAACAATTATAGCTGACAAGTGAATAAAGTTTTATTAGCAAAGGAATAGCATAGACCAAAATAGTAGAACGTAAAAAATGATCATATTTACAGTTTCTGTTCAAAAAATTATTATATTTAAAGAAAGATTTTAAGCTGGACTTAGATCCTTATAATAACATCGTTGATTTTCTGAAATTAAGTGATTCTAAAAATAATACCTCTGATATGATAACTTTTTGCAGTTAGTATTTCATTTTAAAGTACAAAGAGACTTTTGGTCCACTGTATTAGAATTTCACTACAACCGATGGTTGACAAATACATATATTTTTAGTTCGTAAAAAATTTCAAAATATATGTTACGTATCTAGGGTAGGTTTTTACAATAAGGGGAATTTGCGCAGTCTAGAAGCGCTAGATTTTGCTGCTTAATTCTAGGAAACAGTGGCGAATTTAGAGCGGAGCTTACATTTTCTTTACTTAGGAGCATCTTTTACTCTTAATTCCAGCTTAGACATCCCCATATAGAAAGAGAGACTACGCTTTCATTCAATTCGTCCTCATTATCCATTACCTGGAGATAAAAATCAAACAACTAACGGCGCGTATTACGTAATTTCCTCTTGAAGTAGCCTCGCAGATTACGACATGAAAAATTACCCTTATTCCATCCGTTTCCTCCGCTTCCTTTCCGCACACGCATTCCTCCAAGAGGGAAACGGACGAGCGAACGAAAGGTCAGCAACTGAATCTGAATTTAATTACGAGTGAAAGGTTTTCGAGAAAACGACGCTCGTAACCGATCGAAATGCAACTCCATGCAGTTCATTTCCTCGAGCGATTTTTTTTCGGATCATAAAAAAGTAAAAGTTTGCGCGAAACCGCCGTTCGGTGAGAAGTTGGCATGTCTTTGCCGAGTAAACACAATGGATATCGCCCTCGGTAAAAACGGCGCCTCCTCCGAACGGAAGTTGGAACTATTCATCCCCATTTTACCCACGCTCTATTCGACTCGCCGTTCCCACGGAGCCGTTTCCCGCTTTTCAGTGTTTATTTACATACGCGTCGTTAATAAGAGCGCGCGCTTTTTCCTTTGGTGTGCGAACATCCCGGGTCATGAGCACACGCACCACGGGGTTTCGACAGACAAGGAAACGCGAGTTTCACGCTGCTTGCGACAATTCCCGAGGAAACTCGAGGGCACCCCTTCCACGGGGGAACTTTCGCCTTCACGCTCTCGCTTTTACTCCAAATGCTCCGCATATTTCTTTCTTAAGCAGAAGGTGAACCCGCCTTCCCAAATGGAGTACTCTCAGCGGTCCTCCGCCATTACGACGCTGCGATCTTAACCGTGACATTCGAATCGCTCGCGGTTATGCGATGAAAATAGAAAATATTCTCATGTCTTCCGGTTTTATCGCTCTGCATCATTATCGAAGTCGTAGTATTGGTAAAGATAGAGAAATTCCGAAGAAATTCAAAGCTTATTCATAAATATCTCTCTTATGGAATCCCTTACATGAATTTTAGTATTTTAATGGTGATGGGCAGTGATAATCAAAAGCAAATAACACTCTAACAAGAGAGAGAAGTTTATTATTAATTTATTGAAATAATTTGCGAAATAATAGCAGTAGTTCAGGAGAATTGAGTGGATTGCGCTTCCCACAATGGAGCAATAATTTCTGACTCAATTCGTTCGTGGGAGCTGGGAAGTGTGAAACTCTTTTTTGTTGTCAATGCAAGTATTAACAGTATTACCACCTGTATCAAAATATTTGCCTCCTTAATTTCTTCCAAAACTACCCTTATGATTCAGTGTTGGCTCACAGAACTATCTTTACACAATCAAACATTACGAGAACCATTTGATCGCTAATACTCATCTAATATAAATAAGGCGTGTTATTTCAACGAAACTACCCGACTTTTCTCATTCTGTATTTCTTGTGTATATAATAGAAATAAAACTTTTTTATTCGCTCACTTTTCCAGAGTTAAACGTGAACCAAGATCTGTTATCAACATTGGATCGAAAATGGTAAAATGAATGTTCCAGGAACTTGATGATTACTGGATTTTTAATTCGAGATAATCATAGGAAAATTAAGCGATGGCGTCAAATCAAATTAAATAAACTAATAACGAAAGGAAAATTTTGAAATCTTAAATTTTAATTGCATTCGTAACATGTGTCTTATTAGAATTTGTTAAGAATAAAACGCTTAATCTTTTTTAACATTTACTACTTTATGATGTCAACATTTATGCATAAAACCTTCTTGTGCTTCAATTAATTGATGAAATACTTTTGAAGGCATTTAAGGTAAAATTCACTATACTGTATAATCCACGAACTATGTTATGAGGAATTCACAAAAAAATTTGCCTATTGTTTGTCGCTTTCCTTTCGTAACTAGCGTTCCAGTTTGGTGTATGTACTCATTTTAATTCAGCAGTAGAGGATCAAGGCCAAATCAAAAAATCAATGCCGATGGGTAAGAACCGAAAGCTTTCATACTGCTTTACAAAGTATGTTTAGCTTAATTTGCAATTCTGTAAAATTAGATTTCGCATTTAGGAAGAATTCAAGTTCTACGAGACTGACCGGCATATTTTTTGGATCACGTTCCAAACAAAATTTAAAGTACGTAAAATACGTATTCGTGCGAATGAGGATTAAAATTAAGGGCGTGTCCTCATTTTGACAGACGCATTCTAACCTCACTCTCAATACCCATTGTAAAGGTCACTCAGAGGCGTCGTTCAATAGACTACATTCCACTCAAAACACGCGATACTTAAGGTCAAAATGCAAAACCGAGAAAATAAATCTCATTTTATGAGGAAAATGAATAGCTGCATCCTTGATAATGCAACTGAAATCTCGAAACATTGATATGGTAACCACGTATACAATTTTGCTGGTCAAAAAAAATCTCATAGACTCATAATTTCAGTGTGTATATACTTCCATAGTTCATTATTTCGGCACAGACTCACACATGAAGCTTTCAATGAATTTGCTGTTAGTGTTGCGAACCGCTGAGTGTAGTTAAAATCAAGTCCAATCCTCTGCTTCAGTGAAATTTGGTGTGGTGGTAACCACATCACCAAATTTAGCATATGACAATTTCCTTTCATTCGAAAGACACGGCGAAAACATCCCACCAGATATTTTTTCAATTCTAAAGTGAAATCCCATTGAAATAATGATTGCATTCATTTACATGACATAAACTTCGCTTAAAAGTGATTTTGCTGCTCCCACTGTAGTTCCGGAGCCATTCGAATCCTCTCTCTCCCATTCCCTTCGTTATCATAAGGCTCACACCATTTGCAATCATACTTTCTCTGAAGTTTTAATGGAATTTTTACTGGGCATCAACATATTTTATATTTTTATATATTCCATATCTCCATGATTTGGAAGAGACTACATTTTTATATCTTTCACACAAACTGAACCTGGATATTACTTTTTCGTGAACCAGATGTCTTTTAGAAAGATGTATCAATACAATACTTAAATTTATAGCTTCAGGTACTAAAAATTAATTTTTTCCTTGGAACTATTTCCTAGAGGTCTTGCTACCTCTCTATAAAAATGCAGCAAATGGGTCACACATAGGACAGATATGTTACGAAAAGCATCATAAATTTTACTAGAGTACTTGATGCTTCCAGTCTTCCGCAGAAATTACACATTTTAGGGCCAAAAGCGAGTGACCGAGTTATTTTGCTACTGTAATTACTTATAATTGGAAATAGTGTTTCATGCTTTTCTGGATACTGAGTTTACCAATCACGCAGATTCAAACAACTGCATGCCTTATTAATGGTTAGGTTAGAATTTATACAGATGTTCAACTTGTTGAAATTTACCAACGTCCTATTGTATATGTATACCAGTGATGCATTTAAAGATTAATTATCTCTGATAGAAAACATATTAACAATTATAATCTAAGAATCACAAGAATAGGCATTATTGGTGAATTTCATTAAGTTTCATCAAGAAATATTTAATGGAATATTTTACTCTATCATTGGAGGAAATAAGTAAACAGAAACCTCTGCAAGTTTCACTCCAAATTTGAGTAAAACATTTGCCCTTTACGAAGCGACATGTAATTTCCATTTAATCCTAGACGAATTGTTTGTTTTTATCGCTTTCCTTTACCCTTTCTATAGTAATAAATGTCTTGTATATTTTAAATGGTATGGTCATTAATTCTTTTTTTCTTTAAAAGGGCTATTTTGTTAAGAGAATTCACAAAATGCAAGACCCGACAGTAGAATATTCAGGCATTCGATCTAACGTTAAGGGGAGCGATATCTTCCAATTTGGCATTTTTCCTCTTGGCATTTATTAATGATGTCAGTATGTCTTTATTATAGAGCCTTTGAGAATAGCAATTAAACTTTCTTTCTCTTGGAACATAAAGAAATTGGCTCTTGGAATAAAAAGAAATTGGTCGCCTTAAATTGATGTTTATAACTTCCATTGTAGCTAAACCAGTGATTCGTAAACTACGCAATATCGCTCCTCTAGGGGCTCTTGACTAAACTAAGAGCCGCATGTCTCCAAAGAATTTTATTCCCCCTTTTCCCGATTGAATTTTATCCAAGTTTCCAAGACAGTAATAAAATTCCAATTTAACGTATTAGCTGATGGTTTATTATTGCAGGATTTATTTTTCTCCCTATCACTCCCCGGATTTGGTCGTACATATAATAATTTTTATAGAGAATGGTTGGGAGCGGTTCTATGAGTTACATGAATATAAAGAAGAGGAAAACAAGAGTTTAGGAAATGTTCTAAACTATTTAAACCATTTAATATGTATACTTAGATTAACTCAATGAAACATGTAATTTTGAAAAATTGCTTCCGACGATGAAAAAATCACATTCCCGAGAAGAGAATATAAATTAAAATATCAATGGCTAACGGCAAATCCGTAACCTCCAAACACGTGAGATGAATTTGGTAATTTTTGCGGGATGAGGAACTCATTAGCATCCTTTCGACAAAATTTTCTTCCTCGTGCACATAGTGGATATTTACATATATACGGAAACATATAAACTGATATAAAATATACGGAAATAAAGATAAGACGGAAATTCGTCCGCTCTTAATCGCTATTCGGAGTTGAATAGTCTCCATTCGAGCCTTACAAAGAACGTCGAATTCATTCGTTCTGATTCAAGGGTCGCGGCATTGGTTCTCACATGACCGAGCAAAGCTTTCATTCTTGGATTGCGATTCTTTGCGAAAGACGTCCTAAAGACGTGAGCGATCGATCCCATGGCCAACAGCCCGCGATCTCCACCTTCACTCGGCATACCATAGCTCGCTCTGGTCATCAACCCTCGCAATTGGTACTCTTGTCTACTTGCCACCGTTTTACTGATTGTCACACGATTGGGCATGGAGGCTAAGTACGCTCGGATTCTAGGTCAAATAAATTCCACTACACTTACTCTAAACTACACAGAACCATACATATGATTATAATATTGGTTCACGAAAATCATTAAATTTTAATATATAGTTAAGGTGTGCAATTATGTATTATATCATTTCAAAAGATATTATCAAACATCATTTCATAATTATTAATAAATATTTTTATAAATAATCATCTTATATAAACTCATATGCATACATTATATTTGTTATGATTGCCTAAATACAATGGAATTGAAATCTTATGGCCCCTCTCTGTGCAGAAGATCAATAGAGAAAGGTTCTGTATGTCTGGCTTTCAAACATACATTGCAATACATTGTGACTGCTAGGTGATTTAATCCACCCAAAGTCCTTATCATCAGCATTTTTTGAAGGTAGACTAGTCTGGTCTTGAAAATAGTTTCTACTCAGGGGCCATAAGCTTTCAATTTTACTTGTAAATAAGTTTTTCGGTCTATTCAAGCATTAATGACTCTCTGATTTTAAAGACAAATTGAACTGAATTTAAGTAGACCTTTATATACCATTCCTGCAAGTCTTTTACTTTATTAACAAAATTCTTCAATGCTAAAGTTTGATTTATGTTTTTTCTCTAAAACCATTATCATCGTTATACAAAGAAGCAACGAATACATTCACAATTTATTCCTAATCAACGATAAAAAAATTCCTGAAATATCGATGGGTTTGTTAAGTTTCAAATGTGTCCCTATAGGCGGAAACTTCCATATTTTTCCTACAAAAATGCGTGAAATAATGAAGACGGCAATTAAAACAGTAGATAATGAAGACAGTAAATCAATTGTGATCCGATCAGTTTAGATCGGTTCCATTTATAGATGGATTTATCGAATGTATTTAGGGCGTAAAGCATTTCGTAACAGTCCTGAAAGACTCGTTAAGAATTTCACCTCCGGCGAGCCGCAAAAAAAATTTCTAGAACTTTTACGTGTGCTTTAAGAGGGTCAGGTTCTCCATATTTGAAAACTTGATTTTTATTTAGACGCGACTCGTGCAGAAAGTTCCGAAAAAAGCTGTAAGACCCTCTTATGCAATTAATTTGCTTTACTTTTGGAGCTTATGATGTAGCTTTCAACGGCGAAGATTAAATTTCCTACCGTAAGAAAAAAATTTCGAAACTCTCCGATCGCAATTTTAGTGGTAGCAGTTTCAACATTGTATATGGGAGATGCTTAAAAGAATTCTCATCTGCAATATTTTTCATGGTTACATATTTCAGTGGGTATGAAATACGCGGAATGGAATACAATGAATCACTTATAACAGTCTTGTCAAAATATATTGAGAGCTGGAATAAAAAGAATATGATCGTTGAATTTCATTGTGGAGGTTCTTAAGAATGCATTGACTCAAATATGAAGAAATCCAACTCTGCTGAATTGTTTCTGTAGTTCTCATGAAAGGTTATTTACTAAAATCGAAAGAAATTCCAGAACCAAAGTAAAAACTATAAATGGTCACTTATTTAGTAACAATGGACACAGGCTAACAGGCTGATTAAATAGGAAGTTTACATTTTATCTATCTCCACGAGTGAATTTGGAGGGCTAAAACACTTTTAAGAAAAGAAAAGAATTCACTCATTTAATATCGTATAGAAAGTGCACTCAAACTTTTGATATGCAATGAATGTGTTGTTAGTAAATAGACCATCCGCAATTTTATCCGAGGACGATGCTCGGCAGCAGTGAATTCCTGTATATTATAATCTATAGCTTCGGCTGAGATGTGGTGGAAATACATAACTGAATACAGATTTTTACTTTTCCACAAAAATGTTTTTCCACATTTTTCCACATTTTTGTGGAAAAGTAAAAATCTGTATTAAGTCCTGTATATTAAATAATCACGTGGAGACTGATTAGTCTGATTGTAGGGAATGCCTTACAGGCTGCAACCTTTCATGCTACATAACGTTCCTTAATCGTTTTGCTTCTATGACACTCTTACGGAAAGAATTAAAAATTTGCTGCACAGTAACGGAATTTGTGCCCGCTCTCTTATTTTAGCCTGCATTCAAACTGTTAGAACCATTAGGAGTGGAATGAAATTCTCTAACACCGCTTTACGAACTCGCATAAAGTAATAGCATACTCAGCAAATTAAGTAGCCTTAATTACATAAAATAACAATGTAACTCTTGAAAATAATTCGATACAACAAGACCTTCCTAGTAGTAAAACATGTGGGAAACTCTACACGCAATATAGACTTGGAGAATTCCTTTCGCTCCCATTCTTTATTGTCAATGAAGTAATAAAATGTAAGAACGATGCGATGATAGAAAACACCGCTGACCTAGGAGGCGACTGGGATCATCTTCTTGGCCAGAGCACCGATAAAGAAGGCCAATATCTTCCCCTCCCGTCCTTATTTTATTCACCTTCGCATCGGTGACCTTGAGATCGGTGCGTGATTAACCACCGATCCTTGCTTCTTCTGTTCCAGGGATTCCTAATGGGGAGACCTCGGAATTCGCGTGCAGACCGCAGAGGATTGCTAGGGGAGGCGTCGGAGGGCGGGGTTCTTTGGCGTAGTCGACTACACTGACGTAGAAAGCAGAGCGGAGAGAGCCCATTGTTGCCACCACTTTCACATTTCTTCTCATCCTCCGTGACCAACTCTCCCTCTCGCCCCGAGGATCGCGAGTTCGATGCCGCACGAGGAAGGCATCCCAAAGAAGCCGCGCACTCCAAAAGGGAGTCGAGGAATGCGGTTGAATTGCGCAGTTGAAATTTCCATCTCCAATGAGGAGAATTCATCGTATGCAGGAAACCGGGGCGAGTTGCATAGCGGAGCATGCGGGCCACGGGGTTGAATAGCATGCAGAAATAGGGAACGGAAACGTGCATCCACTGTTATGAAAGAAATACCATTTCAGGCATTGTCTATCGTTTCATTGTCCGTTTCATAAATATATTTTGCCTTTTTGCTGAAAGCGCATCAATGAGGCCGCGCAAACATAACGTACGTGTAGCACTTGCAGAATCTTGAATATCTTTTCATAGAAAACGCACCATCTTCATCTTCAGCTTCTCCCTGATGCTTAAATTAAACAATATTCATTTACATAACAGAATTTGATTCTTTACAACTTTGTTCCTAGTAGAATATCTTCATGAATGTTATATGTCTATTGAAGCAGGAAATTTGAAATAGGATTATCTATTGGCTGTGATAATGTTATCAAGTTAATTTTGACTAGTTCTTATTTGCTTCAGTAATTTTTTAATTAGGTATCTTTTTTAGATTCTGATACTGGTATTTTTTGTATTATAATGACTAATGTATGCCATTGCCGGACTTGGATCAAAACTGCAGCCTTTTAACTAATTATAATTATGCAGCAATTACTAAGGTGTAAATGTTGCTAATAAATGGCATCTCTTATGGTCACTTCTTATAGAATCCGCAGAGATTGTTATTTATAAGGTCATTATGCTGCGCTTACTTAGACGCGTTTTAGTCGTAGTATTCTGACTCTAAGAGGAAAGCAAAGTTAAAACACATCATTTCTCATTCAGCAGATTCCTTCTCCAGAGATTTTGGTTTCCGAGAAGGTGTTTTGTGTCTTCATAAATTCAAAAAAGATGAATCCGGCAGAGTAAAGTCTGAAACGGAGTTCGTTTAAAAAATAAATATGAATTGATCCTATGATAGGTAAAAATACGAAAATTTGAATAATACTACACTTGACCTACCATCATACAAAGAACGATAAGATAATAATTCCCATGGAAATATTCCAAAGAACTGAATAGTCGTAAGCCCTTGACGGCGATGAGGATCTTGATTTCGGCGACCGAAATTCGTAGTCAAAGTAGTACTGTGAACGAATTTTCGCGCTCCAAATCATCCTCATAGCAATTGGAACAAGTCTTTCGGTCTTTTTCAATATTCATATTCGTTTCCGCTCCAATAGGTAGGATTACAATGTGAATAAAAATATCTTCCGTTGCTACAATACATTTTTTATCGCGTCTACAGCATGATTTTCGACATCATCTACTTTTTCTAACGATAATTAAAGAAGGTGATGATCCAGGATGTGCCCCTAAGAAATGTGTAAAAGTAAAGAATGGACCAAAAAATTCTCACGGAAAATGAATTTTGATACTGAAAGAAATAAGAGCTTCCACGACTGTGAATTTAATGGTTACATTTTCACGCATTATAATGTATGCATATAGGGAAACCTACAGTTATTGAGAGAAGGGCAAAATATGAATATGAAAATACCACCCGAGAAACTCACTTCATTTTCCAGACAATTAAAGTTAAAAGAAAGGCAATACGAAGAAATATAATGAAACGAAAGAAAACACTAATTAAATATGCACGTACGTGATTTAATAGAATTAATACAGATCCGAATCACAGAGATAGGGAAACAGGTTTCACATCTCTCATCTATGAAATTCCTCATCGGTCACAAAGCATAGAATGATGCATAAATTACTCTGTAATGGCTAAATTTTCACAATCAGAAAATTGGTTATAGGATCAAATATGGGGTGGTTCTTCCTCTGACCTCGAGGATCTTCCAGCCGAAGCGAAAAGTTGCGTAGGAAAGACGTTTCCAAAACGCGATTTTGTTCCTTTGGAAGCGGCACCCAATTCCCGTCACGGTCCGCTGATATCTTTTGAATTCAGCTGCCTTATAATCGACTCCAATTTTGGATGTCACGGTTCGCGATTTGTATCTCATTCACAAAAAAAGGAACGCGTCGGATCCCAGGTAATCCCCGATGGCTTCTCTTTTAGAACCTCATTGGCAAGAGATGGGAATTACGTTTCGCAACGTTTTTTGTCTTAAGGGAAGATCTGAGGTGCGGTAGTTTTTTTAAATTCGCCTCGGCCAAGGACAAGCTCCACAGCCCTAAAATCGCGGCAGCGGAAAGCTCTCATTCCCAGCTAATTTTTCCTGCAAACTTTTTAGCTGTATTAATTTTGCTCATAACAACAGTAGGGTGAGCTTGGATTAATTAGCCTTCAGAGATCCTTTCCCACCACCTATGATAATGATGAAAAAGCGTGATAAATCTATTTAAAGGTTTCCTTTTAAACTGAAGGTGTCACGACTCACCGTCTTACACATGATTGAAGAGTTGGTTGAGATATTGCCCACCGTTTATTATGATATTCCACCGTTGAGTTATGATGATTTGACATATGTAAGGATTCACAAGCTCATTTAGCTGAGGAAATCTGATTTATTGGTAAATTCGACGGCTTGAATTGAAAATAAAATAATTTCTACGATTTCTCATGGCCTTGTGCATTTTAAGTGATTTTAAAATCGTTCCTTTTCTCTTAACGCTGATAAAATTACGGTAGTTGTAACTAAAGCCGCAATAAAAGCCCAAATAAGAAAAAAATAATGGTTTTCCGCCGTTTAAATAAGGAAAAAACCTCCTTTACATATGTCTGTATAGTACTTTTCAATTCTAAGACCTCTTCTTCCTTCACCTCTCGATTTTTATTATCAATAGTTTTGATTAAGGCTTTTCTGATGACCAGGGAATTCTGGATGCAAATTTCTTATGTAAAATCTAAGAAGCCAGCGGACGAATTCTTAGTCACATGGAAAACTTTGAAGTTTAATTTAACTTAAGAATTGGATGGAATACTATGCAATATTTAGGGCGTGAGCGAATCATGTACGATGAACCTTCTCGAGCAAATAGTTTAGTCAGAAGTAATATCGCAATTGCTATAAGGGAATACAAAAATGGCTCTTAATTTTTGCATCCATCAAAATCTTACAAATTATTAGTCAAGTTTAAAAACTTGAATCTAATATGGTGAAGCTCAACTTTGTGGAATGGATCCATGCTAAAAGTTATTTGTTCTATTTAAACACTTAAATTGAAGGTATCTTCCTATTTTTACTGATGTATTTGTTTCTGTCTGCAATTGGATATGTTTGAGCTGCCGGAATTAATGTAAACATTAAAGGAATATCCTTAAATTAACACACTCTTACGCTAAAGAACACTTCTCCATGGTAGAATATAATGGTAGAGAAAATGCTAGATAAGTTTGATATCAGTTCAGGATTCATCTCATGAGAAAGCAAAGGAAAAATCTCGCTGAACTTCTACATTAATCACCTTGAAATACTTCTTGCGTCTTAGATCTGAAAATCACCATTTCTCTCTCTCGCATTCCTAAGTGCCGAGTCAGAATATCTCAGAGACCCTTACAGAATTTTAAAACTCTCGAGTGACTGGTAAACAAAAGGTTAGGGATATAATGCGAGGAAATGAAAATGTGTAATATCCGTTCAGCGACCTTGCTTTAAGGTCCTGGAATTTCGTTGTTTGCAATGCTCAGCCATTCGCTGCGATTGTCATTTGTTGTGCGTTCTCTGCCGAGAGGAGGACCAGGAAAACGTGGAGAAAGTCATGCGCTTTTCGAAAGGTTTCTCTCGGTCGAATTAATAGCTTCACGCGTCGCATATCTTAGGAGCACGGGTTATGCGTTCAAATCCACTACTTATAGATTCGCTCGATGGAAATATCTTCTCATGGGAGAAAGCCAATCATAGATTCAACGCCCAAAAATGAATCGATCAAAGTTTTCAGCGCATTCCTCAACAGATATCATCCTTAACTCATTAACGCATGAATACAATTCTTTGCGACGCATTAGTAAAATTGAAACATGTTTATATAAACTATATTCTTTAGCAAGTTAACAAAATTTCATTTTACATGCTATCGTCCGAGAAAAAAAATTATACTTTAGTTATCGAGTAATTGAAATATAAACATTTTAATGCTTAAAGTCAGTCATAATTAATGGACTAAAACACCTGTAAAAATCATATTTGAGGTATGTGCATAAGCCCTCTGAAATAATGTGACATCAGTAATTTTCTGGAATTGGTCTGTGCATTTATTTCTGTCAATGAGAAATTTAGTAAATCTTCAGATTTTTAGAATAATCCTATTTCAGTGATTACTTTTGTGAACGGATACATAAAAAAGAAAAAAACTCATTTGAACAGTTTATTTATTCCTCAATGAAATTCAGAAATCAGCTCCATATAAAATGAGAAATATTCTAGAATTAATGAATGAGAAATTTATCTTTTCGAGCTGAAATAAATCCCGAATACCATACCAACATAATTAAAAAGGAGAAAGTGAAATGTATACGCAGTCGAAATATCAGACTATTACAGCTAACCCACGAAAATCATTCATTTTCAATTGCACGCTGCCAATCTCAAAATTATCCTGCTGATTTTCAACATACGCAGTTTATCCAATCTAATTTTCTGACTCCTAAAGTCATCAGAATGCTTGTGGAATTCGATATTAGAATAATTAAATTTCGGAATAACGGTACTGACATTATAAAAATGGCACCAAAGCTTTCTGAACTACAACTCTGCATCGAAGATGTCCTCTGGATTGAATATCTGATGAATTTCAGTATGCGCTGATCCTGTTTACCCTCTATCTCCTTATTAATGTAAATCACATTGAGAATATTTTTCGTTTCTGAAAGAATTGCCGATGATACAAGTTAGCGAAGATACAACTGAAGTTTTGGAGATTTATTAGTAAGTATTATTCAGTCCTTGAAATAATTATGAATACTGCTTTAGCGCAATTTTGGCATTAAGCGTAAATTTTTCGTCGACGCCTATGTACAGGATGAAACTTGTGAATTCTGTTCCGCAGTATTAGCAGAAAAGCATTAAGAAACTTGCAACTGTCTGAAATAAAGACCTAATTTTTATCCAATTTTCATTTCTAACGCCGATTTTCTGAGAATAATCCAATTTCAAATTTTCTAATTATGATTGAAACTCATAGTTTATAACTTATCCACGGATAATCACCTATTTACATTCCTTTCTCTTAATACGCTGTATATCTTGGATTAATTTTGAAGAGTAAATCAGAGAATCAAAGGCCATTCATTGTTATGCCATTACTCCGTTAAGAAAGTGACCGAACGACCAAAGTAGAACGTCTGTCACGCGGTGTGGCATTTCGCAAGAGCAAATACATTTAAAATAAAATGATATCGGCTCGCGATGTTTTTCTGAGAACCCGATGAGGAAATGCATTGACGAGAAGCTTTATTTAGACCTATTTGTCTCCGCATTCCGGACCCAATGAAATCGCCAAAATGCTTTCGCTTCTCCCAAAATTTCGAGTCCCACGACCTCTTGGACTCCGATCGCCGTTGAAATCCCCACCTGATCGCTATAAAGAGACGTATGGGCAAAGAGAGAGAGTGCATGCTTAAGAAAGTGCCCCGGAAGTCGGGCTGGAATGCGAGTGTGGTCCATAAGCGCCTCGAGGGGAGAGAAAGGGGACTTGCGATAAAGGAATTGAGAAAACAAACCGTAAAGGATGTTAAGGCCGGTAGTCTCTCTGGTTCCATTTTCGGAAGAAAAATATTTTTGAGAGAGGAAGGCAAGGGAATGATTAAAAGAATGCGGTGTTTGTAAAATGCACAGTCCGGAGGCCGTTTTAAACCTCAGATCGTCAACCACTGACCACCGAAAACACTAGGGATGTATTGATGATTATTTGACAAGATGAGGAGTACTAAGTGGGATGAGGAATGGGGTACCTTGCCCTTGTGCCCTCACCCCGCAAGAGCTGTATGAGTGGAAGACGTTCACATCAGTGCAGCATCCACAAACAGCCACCATAATGGTTTCCAACTAAAATTGACCATATTTTTCAGCATCTTTCATACTTTTATAGCTTTAATATTACCATATCCGCTGAAAAGAATGGACGAAAGGTAAATGAAATAAAAATTTTTCCTTATTCTACGAAAAAATAACCCGTTATTAAGAAATGGTAAAATGAATAATAATGCTATGTAACCTTTTGAAATGTTTCGTGTCAGACGAAAGATTGAAAATGAGGCAATTATGATTACTATTCTTCCGCCCGAAATTGAAAGATGTACCTTATAGAAGCAACGCGAACCACCCTTTAAAGCTAGAAATATTATTTTAAAAAACTCTCCCGTTATTACACCTGGAACAACGTAACTGTTAAGGGCTACAAAATATATACTTATTATATACTTTTATTATACTTTTATCAAGGTCGGCATAACCCAACTGTTTACGTCAATGTCATCATCATCCTCTAATCGCTACTTTTGTTGTTCTTAAAAGAATAAACAGGCCAAGAATTGTTATCTTAATGTAAATATAAACTTAAGTGATCTCTTTAAGAAATACTTGAGTGAAATTAAGAGATTTAAATACTACCGCCAAATAACCAACCCGCTTCCTTTCGGATTCCTATGTTCTTATTTCGGCGAATGTGAATTTAATGGATTTAAAATTCATAGTGGTTTTTCTTTAACTATCAATTGTTTTTTTGAGTTTTTCCTTCTTCTCTAATGGTTTTGAAATCATTATTTCGTTTCCATTACCGACCTATAAACACTGAACGTGACCATTTGGAAATCTGTCTTGCTCTAAATTACTGCCTTATGAAAGTGGTCGATGGCAGTTGGATTATCTCCAAAAGGAGTCGATGGACTTAGGTCTGCGAACCCTTGCTCTAAATTATATCGGGATTCCTAATTCAGAAACGTGGAAATCCTCTACAACAGATCTCAAGCCAGCATTCAGCAAACACGAGACGCATCACGGGTGCAAAAACACCCAAGCAGGACACGGAAGGAAAGTTTCGCCGAATTGTAAAATGTAAGAATGGGGATAGGAACGCGAATGATGTAAGGGAAACGAATGAATTATAAGGGACTGAATGGAGAGAATGGGAGAGTGAAAGCTTTTCTCTCCGTGGGAGTGGCGATCTCCTCCTATCTTTGCCTTCTTTCTCCCGCTTTCTCCCTATCTCACGAGCGCGCCAAATTAATAGAATTGTATCCCCTCTCTTATCCAAACCCCGCTTCCGCTCTATTCACTCTCTCCTCTTATGCGTCACTTTGCATCCCTCTTTAGTATCAAACACTGCTCGCCACACTTTCCGATGCTAATTCCCCGCATCGCGCAATGCTTACACGCGAGAGAGTGAACTGGGCGCAAATGAGTTTCTTTTTTCCTTCCTTTCGAAGCGACTGCAGGATTTTTTTTTCGAAGTGAGACGTTAGACCCTCTCCCTTTGGTTTTATGGCTGTTCCGACGATATTTTTCCCGGAGTTATTTTATCTGTTTTAAAAGGTACAGGTTTGCTTAGTGGCGTTCTTGGAGGAGAGGTAAAAAATGCGCGATTCTCACGTAAGCACCGCTCGCCGGAAGTGGTTCAACTTTCCGCGATTCGCCGCAAGGCAGGTGAAATTTGACGTAATTGCTCAACGGGTTTGATTTTTTTCTCGGTGTTATCTAAGATTCTAATTATCGAAGAGGCGGTAACTAATCGTAATTTACGTCACGATCGCTCGACGCGACGATACTGTCGAATCGACAAATTAAATTGACACATGTTGTCGCAACGAGAGTTTTATATCTAAAATTTTGGAAATCTTAGGAAATTTTGCTAATTTTGTTTACGGATCACGAAAAATGTTTGCGAATTGAATATATTCATAAAACTTTCTTTTCCATTCATTATCCAACGTTATTAGAAAATTACGGAGGGCGTAAACAGCAGGAATGTAGCAACACATACAAGGATTCCCTAATCAAGGAATTCCCAGCTGATCGGGAATCGACCCCGTGACCTTAGTATATTTTGTTAGCATGTGAACCATTTCATTACCGATGTTTGCAACGATTCAGTTCTTCAATAACGATAAATTTCACGCTTATAGGGAGAAGTTCCTGCCGAGAAATGCAAAAACTTTCTCTCTTTACCCCTTGATACATATTTCAACTCTTACAATGTCTAAAAACTTTTCACAAATTAATTATTATTTAAACTTACATTCAAGTCACTGCGAGTAATCCATAAATAATTAATTCTGCACCAAACATTCCTCACTTTCTCTAACCTTAGCATTGATTAAACTATTTCGAGAGCAAATTAAAGGTAGAAATTAGAAAGAGGGAAAGTGGAAAGGTAAAATTCTCCTCACGAAGATAAAGTATATTTGTAGTAATTGAATTTACCTTTCCTGAAGACAACAGAAATTAAGATATTATTAGCTCTACTTTTCCTAGAGAGTCCCGCATCGTGTTTGGAAAAATAAAACTTTCTTCGAGATTTTCAACTCCTGGGAAAACATGAAAGAATTTTCCTTCGCGTGAGAAAAATAGTTTCCTCCTTTCACTACCATCATCACCGTAGTTATACATTAGATATTAGTTCAAATGGTCGGGACGTGAGAAGCACACAATGTTCGTTTTGTTTCACCTGCCGGAGGTTCATCCCTACGCGGCTATCGAAGGCGAAGAAGAAAGATGATCGAGAGTGAGAGAAGAGGAGATGCCAGTGAAAGTGCCACCTGATTCCCGTTGGGTAACTTACATAAGAAACACGTCTTCAATGACACGCATTAACTCATTTCCTTATTTAGTTCGACGCATTTTATCTTCGCTGTCCCTTAGGAAAGAGCTCTCTTTACTTCCGGATGAAATTTTCTCGGGATTTTCGCGAGGGACGGATTTGGCAGAAAGATGCTTCATCTCGGCGAAAGTTTGGTCATCAACGGATGTGCTAAAAAGAGCCTAGGAAAGCGGAGGACTTTGATGTATTAAAACTTAATTACTTGTTTGTTTTGCAGAAACGCTGGGCGCGGAAGTAGTGAATACACCTTCACGGTAATATAATTTCTTCATGCGCGCTGAATTTGAATTTTACGGAGCGAAGATAAAGAATGAACTACACTTATAATGAATATACAGCTGTGACTCAGTTAAAGATGGTCATCCATTCCAGGATTATTTAAATTGTCGTTTTTCAGGACGCGATTTCCCGCAAATATAATATTTATTCATCCTGGCTGCTTCTTACCCTGATAACACTTGTCAAATGTGCAGTTAAAACTCATTCATAGTACAGTCAGTCGTCGTCAACTAAGGCCGTCGTTAACCATGGTACCATTGTTTTTGCAAATGAAATACCGTTTAATATCTTTTGTATAATAACTGCAAATAGAGAATAATTCAAAATTATTTTTACCAGTGCTTAAAATACTGTGTGAAATTTTCTCAATGTTTTCCAAGACGCGTTTCACTTACTCGAAAATAGAAAAGTTCTGTTTTGCTAGCGATGTTTACATTGTATCTTCAAGCTATATTATAAATTATTTGATGATTTTTGTGCATATATATTAATATAATTTGTATAGTTTGAATATAATCATGAATTTTGGTTTCTAATTACTAATGGGAATGATAGGGACGTAAAATATGAAGAGTTCTGCTAGGAAGAGCCGCTAAACCTTGATGGGATGGGTAAGCAAAAGAAAAATATACCTAACCTGGTATTTATTACACACTACAGAACTAACTTTTAAGAACTATAAGTGGTTGGCATACCACCGGTTAAGAATCTTAGACAGAGATACTTTCTATCACTTAATTATAACATCAAGTGTGTGAACTTCACTCTACGAATGTCAAGGAGTGATGGAAAACTGATGTCTGTTCTCCAAAGAAAACATTCCGAAACAAAGAAACTCGACATCATCAACGACAGTTACTCGAAAGTTAGAAACGCTTCTCGATAGAGAAAAGTTTAATTGATTGATGACTTCAGGGAAGGCCATCGATGTCGAAACGGTCGGAATCATCCGACTTCCTTTTCCAAAAGAATGGCTTCTGTGTCGAAACGCGAGAGATGTTTAGCCAGGAGCGCATTTGCTGACACCTTAAATACCTCTTCGGCGAATGGAGTCGGAAAGTGACGGCTGGACTACGTTTTCCCCTAAAGTGCACTCAAATCATTAGAGCCTCTTGTATGTTGCTTTATTTTTTCATTTTGTCCTTGATTGTGCCGAGAAAAACTAATGATATTCTCCTGTTAATTTTACGATTAAGAAAATGTCAAAATAGATGCATGCTTTCCATGGGTAATCTTAATCATTCAAACAATTCATGGAAAATTCCCTAGTGGAAACGGACACGAAAAAAAGTTTAAAATGACCGGGACTCGAATCTGGATCTCTCAATTGCGGGTCGTTAGCTCTAAATAATCCTGCCTGGACATTCAGACATTTCATTTGAGAGACTGTAGGCAAGAGCGACTGGAAGATCCGGTTTCGAATCTCTGTCCTGTCAGACTTTTTCATGTCCGTTTCACCTCGGTAATTTTATCATATGCTCGCCTTTTCGAGCAAAGAGACCTTTAAACCTTTCCCTTGACTTATGAAAACTTTGGTAGATTAACTACTGTAATTGCACTATTGTAAATAAGGCGAATACGCAAATCTATGGAAAAAATGGAGATTTCAGTGGATTCTATGGCTGAACAGATATGGAATCGTGCATACGTCAGATTTCTTTACGTGGTACCGTTGATACCTTAGGCATTCGTGATCCAAACATGCAGTGATGGTATCTCGATAAGGCTGAGGACAAACAGACCGTTTCTGCTGCATAAGATGATCCCGTATGTAATCGTCATCCTTGGCAACGAGATGACGCGACCGTTGCGCAACTCTGCGATCCCCTTTGTCGTTACGTAGGGAGAGTGGCCCGTGTTTAATATTAATTCACTTCAAAACCGACGTCCACATGTTTGTACCAAACCTGTTCCGCGCCTCAAGACCGCTATATCGTCCTTTCGCGAAACTTTCACTTTCCTCGGCGTTCCCTCTTTCCTTTCCCTCTTTCACTCTCTCTATTCGGGGAACCTCTTTACCTCCCTTTCATCCATGACATGACATTCGGGATGATAAGCCCCTTCCGAATTGAAGATGTCTTCAACTAATGGTCCGGCAAAAGATCATGCGGCAAAAACTAGCCATGTGGGATTGATTTCCGACGGTTTTCTTATTCGTCCGAATGATCGAGTGACTTGCAAACATTTTGTCGTTTTAAGAACTCACTTCTTGCGAAATCCGAAACATACACTCCGATAAAGAGATCGATTTTCGTCAGAATTCAATCAACTTCTCGGTACAGAGCCGCTGGATTTTTTTGCACCATTTAAATGATTCAATACCATGGGAATGGATATAACTGCAAGAGCTTACTATAATCTTTTGGTATAACTTATATGAAATTTTGACAACAAAATTTTAATGAGTATGACACGGTTTCCATCGATTAAACACTTCATATTTTATAAATTGTTCTGGAAATTCCGGAAAATTTGTCAGTATTTTATTCATATAATCACTGCCTAAATATCTATCCAATTAAATTTTCAATAGGAGTTGTAATGCGGTAACATCAAATGTCTTGTCTTCATAAAATCTCATGTGCTTCAAGCATTAATTTTTTTATAAAATTATCAATCGAATGAGATTTAAGATCATTTGGTTTTTTCTTTTTGGATGAAACTTGTGTCACTTGGGGCTAATCATGCCATTCAAATTTAAGAGCTGAGTGAATGATTTATAACTACATCCTCTATCACACACATTCGAAAGCATATATGTCAAGTCTACCAGCCAAAGGAATGTCATTGACCCATTTTAGCCTTGAGTTTTCTTCGTTTCCGATTGAGCACAAAATTCGAAAACTCGAGTCATCTAAGGAAGAATACTTTTACCATGAGTAAAATTTCCTCGCATTTCGAGCCTCATTCATGATGAAACGTTCGCTGGAAAAGTGTTGGGCCATAGGTCTCCGGAAACATTTCTCTCTGCTAGGATGATGAATCGAAATAGCCAACGGCACTTTTTCGCCATCAGCACGAGGAAATAGAGAGCCATTGATTTTGGGGGTCATTAAATCCAGTAACGTCTCCATACAAAAGTAAATGCCGACGAATTCCACTTCGGCGTGGATTTCGAGCCGCTTGATTGCACTTTTTTCCGATTGTACAAATTAGCGCAGGAAGTCGAGGAGAAGTAACCAGTGCTATTTGGACCGAATTACGAGCGGTTCCTTGAAACCGGTTCCTTCGGAATGAATCTCCGCAAACTGGATTCGCGCACATACTGCAAAGAGGAGTTATCCAACTGTTAAGTCACGTTTCTCCTTTTCAGGGAAAGTGAGCGAGTATTGCAAATCCCAGCGAACAGAATTCATACTCCGTACTTGACGATTTCCTGCGCGTATTCGCGAAATTCTACGTTATATCAGTATTGCTTCCGCAGCGATTGCAGATCTTCAGTCGGGATCGATAACTGCTATATGATCGAAAGAAATTTAATTGTCTTGATCGAAAAACTGTCTGTGCAAATATCAACTCTTATATGCTTCCACGAAATTAGCATGCCCTTATAGAGAGAGATTTTCTTAATGTAATTTAATCTTAACTCCTTCCAGATAAGGTCAATCCATGTTAATCTATACTAATATCTATATAGTAGGTAACATAAGGTTGAATATCCATCAAATTTATTTTCAACTTCAGAGAAACCATTTTACTGTTAATTTATATCCATAATCAAGTCATTCATACCACAAATATCCACTACAATGATATTTACACAACTAACATTGTGTTACTTTTACACTACACGATAAAAATCACATTCTGGAATCTCTGCCACCACAATGGGTAGTACCAAATTTTTTTTTTAAATTTTTTACTACGATTTCCGCGCCGTTCCGCTGTTTTAGGCCAAATAATGAGCCACATTTCTCTCCAAAAATCTCAAAATAAACATTAGCTCACAAGAAAAGCAAGCTGAACGGAAACGGAAGTACTACGTGATCTAGTTTGTTATACCATCTTTTTATTGGATTCATTTGAAATTTCCTCGTGTAATACAAAGAAAGCGTTTCTATTCCACTTAAGTATATCTAATCTAACATCAAATATCGACTACTTTTCTACAAAACGCATACAAGAGATTCGTAATGGGAAGAGTCCGTAATGAGTAGGGAAAAAAAGAATCCCAACATCGGAGTTAAAACTGTACTTGATTTCAAAACGCCCATGAAATCTCCGAGAACGAAACGAATTTCTCAGTTCTCTAGAGAGGTTTTGGAGAAAAAAAGTAATTGGTTGTAATGACCTTCATCGACGGCCAGAATAGTACAACATGAGATCTCGTTGAGCCGAAAACATTTGCTCACGGCTTCCGTTTTCCCTCCCTCGAGAGATTCCGATGGTGAAAACTTGAGCATTCTCTCCGCCTTACTTAATCAACGTTCCGTGTCATCACACCGTTTAATTTTCGACGAGCGATTATGAGGAATGGATGGAAATCCGTGAAAATCCGAAAATCTTTTCCAATGGCAAGTACGAACAGACTTTCGAAGTATCTGTCAAGTATACGGATGCCTATCCTTAATATTCTGACCTTTGTAACCTCAACTTTAAAAAGGGATGGAAGATCATGTAGCTGAATATCTTTTGAATCTCAAAAGTTTCCTGGTCATATCGATATTAATATTAATTATATTATTATTATATATTATTATTTTATTATGATAAAAAAATAACTGTGCCTCCTTGTAAGTGCTCTCATCATAATACATACAAAAATTTTGTTTTCTCTTAAACTGCAATGTATTTGTAATGAATTCTTTTTCTTTTTGAAAATGTATGTGACTAATTTTGTATTTTGTGAAAAAAAGTGAATTAAATAAACACTATTATTCAAATTACTATTAATATTATTATGGTATCTATAATTGGATTCGCTGGATCGATAACTGCATTAAATTGAAATCTCAAAAGTTCCCTGGTAAACATGGCTCAAAATTGGTTGTTCCGAGTCTTCGAGCCACCTCGCTTCCGTTTACTTGAAATAAATCTTCTCTCCAGCAATTATCTGTTACCATACTATCTCAGCACGTCGTATATCATAATAGGCTATAAAACGGGCCATTCTCACAAGACACAAAAGAACCATTACTCGCGATAACGCAACCGGCAGTTGATGAGTTACGAGACGTTATAAGCTCTCGAAATTTAGGTGGAATTCTTTAACCGGCGCATTATGAATGAGCATTCGTTACCGGAGCGCAAAATCGACAGCAGATCCGATAATTCGATAGCGGTTATCTCCCCCGACTTTGTCCTGCGCCGACATTGCAGAAACTTCTCAATGGTGACGACCTCAACCCAGTTTTGATTATGTGAAAGCGACTCCGTCTCTCCGTTGGGACAAAATGAGGAAATTGCGGATATTTCATTTCGAACAACATAACCCCGACGGGAGGGAATTAGCCATGCTCTCCCGAGACGGAAAAGGAAGATTATGATGGCAAGACGTAGCGAGACGACAGTTTCTTCGCTTTTTTTCCCCGTGGAGTACAACAGGAAAGCACCGAAATCGTGTTTTTTTTCTTTAACGGCTATCGGTCGATTGCCCGCGTCTCGACGGCACGAACCGCGGAGCTTTCCTCGCCTCTTTTTGTTTCCCCAAATGCAACCGCACTTTCGTCGCTTACCTTGCGTCATTCGCTCCGATGAGTTCCCGTAATATCCGAATGCTCTCGCGTGCATGTCCCCCGTAACCCTTTCCACGAGCTTTCTCCACCCCGCTGGATCATCATCATCGCGTTGCCTTTATCGCTTCACACGTATTGTGTTCAACTTACGCGAATGACGTCGCCTACGTAATTTGCCGCTCGGTCTGAACTCGGTTTGGGAATAATCTTGGCTACTTGGCATAGTCCATTAAAAATCAATTATTTTGGGGATGAGTACTTTAAGTAAGTTCCCACAAAAGAAATTTTTACTGCGATCGGTTTTCACCCCATCTAGTAATCTTCAGTTTCAACCCGTTGATGACACAACCGAGTCGAAACTGGTCGGTGTGAAAATTTATTTTGCGGAAGCTTTTAGGTATTTTTATTTCTTCCTCTATGGCGATCAACCAAGTTAGGCTAAAACATATTGATTATAGTATTATATAGTCTTGATCGATAAAATAGATTCTGATGAAACTTTACACAATGGTGTCATAAGACACAGCTCGTGTCTTATGACAGAATCAGAAAATATCAGAAAATTTTGCGACGAAGCTCAAAGTAAAAAAGTTCGTGATTAGGGTTTCTTCATAACGACTTCATAAACCGATGTTATGAGTATCCCCTAATCAATATATTCAGCGTGTACATGCAGAACTTTCCTGCTGTCAAAGCTTGATGAATGGAGCTCCATATTTGTCTTTTGGTACAGGAGAGAGAAGAATATATCTTTCATTTCATTCGTCTTGTTCATTGCTGTCATAATACGAGTACGTAGGCTATTGGAGAATGAATGACGATGAAAAATGGTATACATTTTGGCCATTCCTGGACAGAAGCCATGAGAGCTGTCCTTAACCCCGAAAAATCCAGAAACAACTTGGTGTCATTTAAGATTGTATTTTGTATTCATTTTGTGTTCATATTTATCAGATAATTTTTATTACTTATGAATTTAAATGCAATATGAATGCTATTATTTGTTGATGGGGACATTCCTTTCATAGTATTCTGGCTCAGTGAAGATGGGCGTTTCCTCATCCTGCCTAGTAAGCTTCGTCATCTCTCAAAACTTTTTAGAGTTGATAGTCAAAGAGATGTGAAACCAACCAGCCATCGGGCTGATGACTGCACGGACAGACATATCGAAAATTCTTGTGTCGATTCTATCTTCAAGGAAAAACTCTTGTGGGTTGATTAAGGAATCTTTAACGAACACCCTCTAAACCAACAAAAATCACATAACTTACTACTAAATGGCACTTATTTGCGTAAAAGCAAAGTTTAACTGTTATATGATTGCTCAGGTAGCTCATTATTTGACAAATTAGAGGGGGTTTTGGAGCCACGGTTTTCAAATTCGAGACCAAAGAGGAGCCTTTTGGAGCGTTCTATGCTACTCTCCTGTCACTTCCTAACTTAAATGCACGCAATAAAATTATTCGTTTTAAATCTCGATTTTAAAGGCAACTGAAAATAAAATCGAAAATATTCTTTCAACTTTCCGTTAACTATCAAATTCGTTTCCCTGCACATAAATTCGATTATTAAACTATTTGAAGGTGGGGAATTTTTTCCCGGTTGATGCATGGTTGTTTCCAATGCGGCTTAATGGTTTCTTATGCAACCAAGTGGTACATGAGGCATTCCGATGAGAAATGGCCCCCTACCCCTGTTCTAGATAATGTTTTCCACTACATCTTAACGTTTGGATAATGAATGAAGGCAATAAGCTTATGTTCAAAGATACGTACATTTTTCAACCGGTGCAATTAAAGTTAAAGCACCGTGTAATCGTTATTTCAGAGGTCATAAAAATACCACAAGGTATAACTAGCGGAAGGACCCTTTCTCCTTCTACCTTTACTTTGTGGCGTGGAGTTACTCAACTCGGTTGTTTGGAATTTAGAGGCCATAAGGAAAACAAGGCTACTTCATTTCGATCGAAGATTTCTGTAAAATTCCATTTTAAAGATATTAATAAGTAGTTCCAATAGTTCTTCATAATTAAAAAGAGGATCTTCTCCGGGTGGTTTTTTTACCATTTTTTTCTAAACCCTACAGAATCAACGAGGAAATACTACGCTACGCTACGCTTCAAAGCAGTCAATGCGCTGATATTGTTTTTGTGTGATGCTTAAAGTTAAATATTACTTATTTCAGTTTAATGTGAGAAGGAGCGTTGAAAATATTAGTTAGAAAATGGTTAGTAGTTTTGATAATCAATTATCGTTTCTAAAGGAAAGTAAACTTCAACATGAATTTATCTTCATATTTCCATTTACTTCCGTCTTTTGGAAAAGTTCTGAACGCGAATTTTTATCAGAGAAGTAATTTCAACTAAAATCCTAAACTTTCATTCTTGGCATGAAAATAAGTGTTCCCTCGTTAGCTCAAATTATCGAGAAAGTAGCGAACAGATTTATAACATATAATGGCTTCAGTAACAAAGCGTCTGAATCGCATTAACTTTTTGCGCTTGAAAGTGTATACGTTATTGTGGTCTTATTTTCAGATCCCTTTTTCGCCGCAGCTTTTATGCAATGAAAAAAATGTCGCATCGAACTTCTAGGTCAATGAATTCCCGACAAAAGAATTGCTCATTCGAACTGGGTTACCGCACAAATTGATCGGAGAAGGAAATAGATTTGCCCTCTAGTTCGCTTTCTCTATAATGGCTTCAGCGATAATAGTAAAAATGAATTTCAATTCATTCGTTCCCTCCATTTGATCTATAATATGTGAAAAAATGAGAATCCGTAAATTTCATCTCGTTAAACAGAAGCTAAATGCCAAAAAACACACAATTAAGGTCTAAAAGATTACTTTACGTCATGATATGAAAAAAAACACTAATTTTTAAAGCTATAAAGAGGCTTTTACTCTCAAATGGCTAAAATGTGATCGTTAATGAATGTTTCAATTGATATTGTCGCGTTTACACAGAAGTATTACCTGGAAGCACATTTGGCATAATAACCAATAGAGCATTAGAGCATAGGACACCACTGATGGCAAGGTATGGAAAAATTGAAAGAAACAATCAAAAAGACATTTTTGATGGTTCATTGGTTAAAAAGTTAACAAGACATTTTTGGTGATTCATCGCTCCTTTTAATTTGAGATGCAGCATTAATAAATTGAGAAGATGATAAATCTCTTCTTTGGATTTAGATTCGATTTGACAATTACGTGCCATCAGATTGTTTGCATTAATATTATTCGCATGAGAAGTCACGAAATAATAAAAATAGCTGCAGCTGATAAGTAAAATTCAATAAAAAACAAAATGAGCATCTTATCAAGCTCAGAAGAACTCCTAAGACTGATTGTTAATTAAAATACTGGTTTTAAGATATAGAAATATCGGTCAAGCTCTTATAAATTACGATAATGGAATTCCTGAGAAGAAGTAACTCTAAGAGGAACTGTCATTTGTTTCCCTTTAAGACTATCCATACGTTCTTGCATTAACGTTCCTATTCCATGAAATATATTGACAGAATAATATTATAATCAGATCATGTCCTAATCAAATAACATCTTGATAACATAAAGATGAACTTATCAAAATTTGGTAATTATGTTCAATTAAGAAACTAAAATTGCGTTTATACGGGTAAATACTAAATTACTAAACGAAATAAAACACCGAACTTAAATTTCTATAAAAAATATTATTCACCTAAAGAACACTACTGGTTTCGAGGCTGTCACCTCATCTTCAGACCTTTTTGCGGAGTTGGTCAAATTTTGTCTTTGATTTCGTTCAAACATTAATAAGTTCCACCAGGTGTGACTGAATTTATTTAATTAGTGCATTAGTGGGTTTTTGTAAACATGCATCAATATGAATGATTTCACAATCGGGAACCTGGACTTCGAAAAGGAATCGGGTCGGATGAAAGTAAATCCAAAAAGGAATTGCGACTCTAAAGTGGCTCACACTAATTAACCTCTCCGATTAACCCTAGATCGGAGAATATTTATGAGAAACGTCGGTTGGGAACCCAGCTACTTAGGAGATTCGTACTTGCCTTGAACGGAAGGCACGTCGGGGGAATATTCACGAAGGAAATAACTCGGAAAGGAAACGGTCGCGAACGATCTGCGAGAGAACCTTGTTTGTCCGAACGCATGTTAGGAAAGGCGCCTATCAAACGGAACTCCTCTCCCTCTCCAACATCTCCCGCTATCTGAGAGAATCAAACGGGATCCCTATCCGGCATCGAGGGAGGAAACGGCCACTCCTCTTATATGGAAGTGAGTTTATATCGGTCGAAGAAGGAAAAAACGAGGATGAATTATTCCGCGGCGTTCACGCGGACGCCGCCTCTATAGATGAACTCGCTTTCTCTCTCTCTCTCACTTTCGTTGGCCTACATGTCCCTCTCTCAGCCACGCTGCAACCGCCTCATCCCTCGCGCTCTCTCACCTTCTTTTGTTCCTCTCGCATCCTTCGAAGGAATCCCCGCCGTGGACCTTTTTTTCCCGTCGGCATATCTGAATTCGTGTACCTGTTGGACGGGTGGCATTGCGGTCAGATGCAACACGATCGAATCTTACGTGCGGATTCGCGTCGAAATATTTTCGGGCCTATTTTTTACGAATGTGACGAGGAAATTGAGTCTGGTGCCTTTTATGCGAAGGTATTTAAAGGCGATTTCGCTCCCGATTCTCTAGAGCGGCACTCAATCGACTGTTCCCATCATTGATTGCAACTGTTATTGACTTTCTCACAATCAACGATCGCTTTTGTAATCGTGTGATAATTTCAGAATTATATATGGAGAGATCTGCGCGTCCCGTTAAAGATTGCAGCACCGGATACCGTTTTATCTGACGTTATTCCCACCCGTACTGCATAAACGGAAGCTTTATTTCTCTTAAGGTATCTTGCGCATTAAGGATGAAGCACCCCAAAATCAAGTATCAAAATAAGATGCTTCCATTGCACATACATAAAAAGAGACCATTCTTAAATTATGAAGAGAAGGCAACCAATATTAGGCGACAATATTTCGCGAACTCTTTATGTATATCTAGAACTATGGCAAGTAAAACAAGCTATAGGAGATTCCTTTTCGTTTCTAAGCTATACATTACTTATTTGAAAATTGAATAATCAAGACATTCTTCCATTTTGTTTTCTAATGTAAGGAAATAAAAATTTGTACAATTCTGGTTCCTTGATAAGCGACTTAACCGATTTTTAGTACATGTGTTTGCGGACTAGATACAGAGAAAATAGCCGCAGCATCCACTGATAGAGAAATTTTTTATACTTTTCGAAAATTATACACAAAGATGGCATTAGCAGAAACGCAAAATCGGTACCTAAATTTTAAAAACAAGCTATATAATAATCTTTGTAAACCGAGGGAATATGAGTTTCACAGCGAAGGAATTTTGAAATAATTGCACACATCTATTTCACCATTCCATTTTTTATATTTTTCTTCGAGTGCCAATATTTACCTTTTCGTAGGTTTGCTTATATCACACAGATCGAGGAAATTTTTTCCTAGCGACCAGGTGGCCTATTTTGTCACTGAGAAGTAAGAGATTCCTCCTCATTACAAAATACAATGAGTATATGTTTAATTTCCTCACAACACTGAAGTCGTCTTTTCTTCCTCGAGATCACTTTCAAAAATTCCCGAAATTCTCCGTGGTCGTAGGCGTTGAGAAAGTCAAGCCATCGCATTCTTCTATCCAAATATTTACCACCTTCCCACGATTACCTAATTATTCGTCTTATGAATGAGGTGCGACAGATTTCTCTGGAATTACGCAAGGACGAAATTGGTCACACCTAGCACTGCCTCTATTTTGTAACATCCATTTGAAGAATTGTCTCCGCGAAAGATTTCAAATGCAAATGCCTCTCCTACCATGATGCCTCCTTTGAAAAAAAATTCTCTATTCAAACCTAATTAGATGCAAATTCGACTTCGGAAACGTTTTCTCCGCGATCAAACACACGGTTTGTTACGACGGAAGGTGCTAAAGATTGTTCTCGTCTGGGAACACACCCAGCGAAAATTAGCTATAGGGGTGAGAGGAGGAAGAAATATCTCATCAAACACTTCCAGTTGTGTGGAACAGCGCCTTAATGATCCGCGCTATGAATCGGGGGAAATAGAGCGATTCATTTATCGTCTCCTTTTGCGGCTTTGGGTTCGATTCCGGGATACTGCTTCTTCACCCAGCACACTCCGCGACAGGCACCGACGCCCATGGACGTGTTACGGAAAAACCTCTTATCTCCCTTTTACTTGTTGCCCGTCTCTTTCCTCTCCAAGATCCTTTCCGTGATGCCGTTCTCCGTTTCCCGCCTTCCGACAACGTTTCCAAACGTCACAATCGTTTGATGGAGACTTTTACCTTGAATACTAAAGCGTTGGTTCTTTAATGGAAATTTTATGAGCTGTGAATGTAAGATTTTCCAGATTTGTCACCGAGGAACACATCACATCAAGAGATTGATTCGAAATATATTCTAAATTCGAACGACTGCTCAGTCAGATACGAACGACACAACTAAAAGGCTTTGAATTTAACAAAAGAGAAGCAGAATATCTCAGGTTTTTCGCCTCTGCTTTGAATGATCTCTTAAATTATAGGTATGGCTACCAGTGCTTTGCATTGAGATTCTGTGGTATTACGAAAAATTATAAATCCTCCAGAGATGCGGAATATCCTACTCGATTTCGTAATGCCGGTCGGAAATTTATCACGATGTACCAGACCAATATGTACCAATAGAAATCCATACACAAAAACGGAAGAGGACTTCTGATTCAAATACATCGATCTACTTTCATTATAATGTATATTGAATGAATTTATATTTCAATTCACATCCTAAAAATTCAATCTATTTTATCTTATCTTATGAAAGACTTCTATAAATATTCTTCTGCTCAACAAACAGAGCCGCGGCTTGGGTAACTCAAGCCCGAGCTTATGGTACTTAATGATGGCTAATTAAGTTCCCCGTTGTGTTGAGGGAGGTACATACATTGGCGACTTAACGCCCCAATCCGGTCGGCCTTTGGGTGTGATGCACTCAACGTACCGCAGATTTTCCAGTCAATAGAAAATAACGACGGTTGCGGTACTCAAAACAACTTTCGATTACCAACCCGGCATTCTGCATACACCTAAATCCGTGGAGAAGTGCAACGATAGGTCGGGAGATATTCTCGTATAAGTGCAACGAACCGTAAAGCGCGAGTTCGTCTTCAGGGCATTTCTCGTGAGACAAATTATTCGCAGAATTGATGGGAAGGAGGGATTTCGAACGTCGTTCTTGCCTGAGATGGAGCTGAAGGTTAGCGGAGTAAATGGCAGGGAAAGGAACCTCACGAATTCCAAGCGGATCTGCGAATTTCAATCGCCCATCGAGAGTGGTATAAAATGTTACGGAACATTGCGACGGTGAAAGAGAAAGGTATTTATGATTATATAGGGAGAAATGGAAAGCTTCCGATCGGGATAGGGAAAGAAAGAAGGAGAAACAGGAATTCCAATAGGCTGTAGTAAGAAATCCGAATAACCTTGTGAATTTCCTGTCGAAACAGGCTCCGGACATGACAACATGCTTTAACTCAAGCACATTCCGGATTTATCTTACAGAGGGTTGATGGAGGATGCGAATGATTAGTTTTCTGGAAAGATGACGTGATTCACGTACAGGTATAACAATTTTCCTGCGACGTAGCTTAAACGCTGGGTTTATATCATTTTATTCCTCAAAAGTCAATTGTACACATTTATGATTCCTACTTACTTTTAACAGTATTTACTATTAATGTGATACGTCCCTAAGTGTATGAGATCGTGTGAAGGGTGGGTTGGTAAGTCAATTCATTCAAGCATTTTGCGCTGTAAATTTATAGCCAAGATTGGGAGGCTTAAAGCACTGAAAATTATCGGCAGAGTTTTATTCAGGTCAGTAAAAATAGCTTCAGAGAATCATAGAGTGAGTCGAATAAAATAAATTATCCAAGAGACGCACTTAATAACATTAATCACTAAAAGCATATTGGAAAATATTCGATTCCGGTGGAGAAAAATATTCTTGCTGCCAAAATTAGCCCCATAATACGCAAAATGATTTATATTTATTTCCTTTCTGTCGATATGAATTCATACATTATTAAGAAATTATTGAAAATGGATGCCTCAGTGCGTTGTTTACCATCTTGCGAAGCATTGCTTGACAGGCGGTAAGGACCGACATTTGTTGCTTGATTTGTCACTTGAAGCTCGTCATGAACTTCTCAGAGCTTATACTTCTGTATAGCTTAATGCCCGCATGTAGGCCTATGTATCAAAAACATTAGCCCAAATATAAAATCCTTACGTTTTTCTTTCACTTTAGTTAAAGGAAGTGTCTACAACTTTGAAACTACAGACCCTTATTACCATAAATTCATGCGACGATGGAAAACTGAATGTGGCCGCCTGAGCGATTCGTCCCAGTATGACATTTGTCCCTCCAATAGAAACATATCTTCGGATCCAGAATCCATATCAAGGAAGCGAAGAAACATATTAGTAAACTGCTTAATTTGAAAGTAAAAGCTGCTGAGAGAAAAACTAGGTTGAAATGATCCTAAAAGCGAAAGCGAGAGGCGATGTAAAAAGAGCAATGAGATCAGCCCTTCGGTCGATTTTACGCGGAAAATTATAAGGTGACAGCGTAAAATATGGAGCATCTTCGAGATTATACGTTGCAAAAATAACGAGCGAGTACAACGAAGGCCTCTTAATTTATCACTCCACGGAGCTTTTAAGCAAAAAAACCATTCGAAACATTCGACGATCCTCCGAGATTAGATTCTCCTCAGTCCTGGAAGGAAACACTTCGCAGAAAGAGATCTAGTGGAACAGAAACAAACCCAGCTTGCACAGCGCGCTTGATTAGAATGGAAATCAGAAGCATTGGCGCGTGGGCGACTTCTCATTACTTTCTACCTCCTTCAGAGGTTATGGATGAGTAGATGCAAATTCACTTTCGTGATATCACCCACTTGATTATTTCCATTACGAAGTCTGAGCAATCGTTGCGGTAACACCGCTCTTTTCGCCGTGCCTTTACCCGTACCATAACTCGTAACAGCTTCGTACGCCCCTGGATCGCGGCCGTGGCGCGATGAAATATTCCGGAGAGCCACCATCGGATTCGAACCAGCGACCTCTTTTTCAGGCATTCGACATCCTTTCGCCACGTGATCCGGTCGCGCACCTTGCTGGCGCACGTATGGGAATTCGGGCGTGGCCGCTCCTCGGTGTTCTGCAAATGGATGCAGACGATTTGCGACGGCGCCGAGAATGCAAGCGAAACCATCGTGCACAACTGGAGTCGAGATAAACCATGTAAAAGGCCACGTTCATTAAGCGACTTTTTTGTCACCTTCCCACCTCCCCCACCGGATTAAACGGAGCTCCAGAATGCAGCGCGCGACCGTGTTGTGGGGCGTTTTCTTTCTCTCCACTCTTCTAGAGCATTCGACGAGTTATACCGAGCTGCGACGTTGCGGTGTATTAGCTTAGCTCGAAGAGGATTTCGCGATATCCACTACCGATGCCAATGATACATACCCCAAGGCGCGAATAAGGAGATACAAATCTTATCATCTGATTGCGGGATTGTAAGGAGATTGTATCTGATCGAATATAGATCAGGTTTTTGCTAGTAGATCACTTCTGAAGGAGATTCTTATCATTATGCTTCGTCTGCTTTTGTAAACAACTCTTCATAACCCTTGAGCTCAGCAGTAGAAATAATTCCTTTCAAAATTCTGATTCGAAGAAAATTAATGTGAAGAATTGCGAATGATAAATTACAAATAATAAAGAACGAAATTTGTGATTGCTGAGTGGTGTTTTCTCTAATTCTTGGGCTTGATAGTGAATGATTCGAAACCTTAAAATGTCACTCAGTTGGTCATAAGAGAAGGGAATCGACATATTCTCTCTATTAACTGACTAAATGCAACATTTGCATTCTAATACTTGCTGATTGCTGATGCAGCATCTGATCCTTTTATTTCAAATAAATTTCCCTCTAAATTTTACTAGTTTGCAACAAAAATAAAAGATATTTCTTTGCTCTTTCATTATCTATTATCTAAAGTACAACACAAGTATCTTAGATAGATCATTATGAAATGAAGTAAAATACCATATTTAGAGATGGACAAGATTACAGAGAAGAGACGGATGTCTTCATTATAAAGGTTAATCGTATTACAAGGACAATTATTCGAGCCTCATAACTCTGAAATAAATTCCTTTCTTATACTTGTATTACTGCGCGTCTGACGTGTATTTTTACTCGACGAGGTGGGAATAATACACGACCTTGCCACGAAATACGAAATCTCTTCCATCTGCAATCGCCCTTACGATCATTCTGGACCGATTTTTCACTTTCTCACATTCATGGCCTAGAAATACGCCGTACTCCCGAGAGTATTCTATCCTAGTTGTTTCTTGGCCCAAGAAATTGCTATACAATATTTCACTTTTTCGAACATGGGTATCAGAGCGTTTCTATATAATGGAATCCCGCATTCGGATCTGGCTGGTCTCAAGAGAGTTTTTAATTGAAACAAAGACCGCTGAAAGTGAACTCTGGCTTAAAAGGCATCAAATTCAGATGAACTCTAAATTATATTCATATATGTATCACATGATTTCGATTCATATACCTCCAGTTTTATTGTATTTTACGTTTGAACACTTCAGAAAAACCAAACATTTTCGAAATTCGATCGGAATGGGAAATATTTCTATTTTCATTGCAATTCTAACCGCGAGCTTTAAAATCCAAAGCATTCGTATAGTAAAAAACAGAAGTATCGCAGCAATATATGTCAAAATATTTCGATATTGTAAAGAAACAAATTTTATTGTGAAATTTACATTTTCATCTTAAAATTTTCACAATTTTTAGACAGAAGCCTTCAGGAAATTTGAAAGAGAGAAGATGGGTGGACATAAACTATAATAAATAATTTTATAATGGCAGAATGACGTCAATTACCGCGTAGGATAGTTTTCTGTGACTGACTTTTAGGGCAGGATTAGGGATTAAAATATACATTCAACTTAGGTGATAAATTTCATAACATTTTCGGTTAAAAGGCGATGCTGTTGGCCACGACTCATTCCAAAAGTGAAAATATTTTCTAAATCCAAAGATTTGTGTCTCTTACGATACCGAAATTTATTTTCATTTACCAAGGTTAAATACATCAGAATTTCAGATAAAACACCTTGGAGGAGCCATAAAATGCGAACTCGAGGTAAAAGCAAAGTCAAGGTATGGATTCTTGTTCGGAGACAACTCGAAATAGTGTCTTTCTTGTCAACTGGGCGATAATTTTCACTTTGCGGAAGAAAAAATGAATGAGGTGAAACACTAGCTAAACACAGCCTCACTCCAAGAAAGAGTTCTAAAGGGCAACTTTTCACCACAGGACAGCATTCCCAGACCTCTTTTGAATGTCGAACGCCGAAGAAAAACTTGAGGAAGAAAGCAGCCCCTATACCACAGTTAACTCGAAAATATATTTCTCTTTTAAAAGGAGTGCGAGCTCGTGGGTTCATTTACTCTAGTCCGTTTTCTACTATTTTAAAATAACGGATTTCACTCAATGGTCAATTGTTCCATTCCTTGCCTAACAGGTCAACTTATAATTGGTTTCTTGACTCAGAGAGTTGTAAAGCTTTACGCAATAGTCGGAAGAGAGAAAATAACTGCACATAACTTTCACGAATAAGATACGTCAAAAATAGCATTCCAATGAATATCATTCTTGTTACGGGTAGAAAATCAAAAAATAATTATATGCTATAATGTTATGATATGAAAGAGATCGGCTAATCTCATATTGATTCCGGAAGTCATTATGCCCACGATATAAAAACCAGTTACAGACTATGCATCGAGCTACCTTTGATTCTAAGGCCAATTCTGATGTCGATCTGAGCTTAAATAAAATATATAAGCGATAAAGAAACATGAAAGCTTTCAAGTGATACTTGGAAAAATTTATCACATTAAACAAAAAGATGAACACAAAAGTTGTTCTATTCCACAGTTTATAATTTTTTTCCTTCTTAACCTTATACCAAAATTATGGAGTTGCTACATTTTTATTTTCGCTTAGATACTTTCGATAGATTATTTTCCTTGATTTTTCTGTTTTAATGCACAAGAGAGAACATCTAAGAAATAAATTATCATAATTAACTCTATTCAAATGATTATAAACACTATTTTAAATTAGCATCTGGTCTCAATTCAGCTTCCAATGGAATTATCTGCTACATTGCAATCGTTTGTTTTCCATCAAGAATTCTCTCTCTCGTCTACCACAGTACACCGCCTGCATTAAAAGCATTCTTACAGTCTGTATTCGATATCTTGTGGGAATATATAGCGGGAAACGGAAAAACGGATATTTTTTCAAAAACTCCTCTGAAATATTTCCCAAATCGTGATAAATATTTACCGTAGTGATAAACAAATACTCTCGAAAATAATGTAAGAAACAATTAGATTATCAATCTAATAAAAAATTAATTGTGGTCCACATAAGAATCACGATACAGTGAAGGCCTGGTCCACATGATACTTCATTCCGTATGCCCATGGTTATCTGGAGGAGATTTATTAATGTATATGAATAATGCACTGGAGAAAGAAATATTTCCAGCCAAAACCAATCACGCCCGAGGCTCATTATCGGTCCATTGTAAGAAGGCCCGCAACGCAGTTACGACGTGTGGAAAACGAAAGTTGGAGAGTTTTGAAAACGTGCGCTTTCATTCATTGGCCACGGAAAAATTCCGGCAAAACAATCTCGCCGGTTAAGAGTTCCGAACAGTTTTCAAAATGTCTCCCGAGTTAAATATTCTCTCTCCTTTCAAAACACTTTCCCCGTGCCGCACCCATATCTAAGCATCACTACTCATCCAAGACAGGCGAAATGAACCGCCTAATCAGACTAGAACTACTAAAACGTACTCGCGGTGGATTCTTCGGCTCAAGGCTTTCTTGGGAGGCCGGCCCCTCAAAGCCTCTTAAAGGTTACCCATCCATCCTCTCCATTTTGCTTCGAGGTACACTTTGAATGTCACCATAATCAAACTGTTCCCTATATTCAGATGCCTTTTGGATTCTCCGTCGAAATACTCCTTGAAAGGTCGCTCTATCATCAACCCCGTCTCCAAATTCAACATGAATATCTCATCTGAATATCTGAAACTATGCCTCGTTTCCGGCGTCTCCTCGTCGAGATTATTCATGCGTTCACTCATTGAACTAGTTTTTATACGCATTTTTCCTCCCTTTTAACTTCTTCATTCCCATAAGAGTTCCTCTGAATAGAGAACATGGTTTCTCCATTCTGATAAGTTTTCCTCTAGATGGAATGACCGATACTGTTGATGCTTTATTAATGTAAGGTATAACTCCTGATAATCTTACAGTTTCTAAGTATGGGAACCATTAAATTTGGACTAAATAAAGCAATTATCTTCTCACGAGCTTCATTTTCAAAATGTCCATAAATCAGACCTATTCTGCGACCTACGTTTCAACACAAAAGGTATCTTGTTTTGTGTCTTTTGCCATCTTCAGGTAAAAAATCTTGGATTCGTTCTTCTCTGCATAGCGAAAATTTATTACGGATAATATGCAATCGGAAAGAATTAAATCCATGTAAGTTTATTTGACCATTTATTTATACCATCGAATTAACACATTCCAGACTGATAAATTAGGTCAATGAACTCTCGTTACTAACATTTTCTCCTCGTAATATTATATTCCTAAATAAACAATTCTATTATAGTAGATGCTTTTTTATCCTCTTATTTATACTCTCCAAATTTCGCTGAGAAATTAATGGCGATTTCCTCGAAAATAAATGTAACACGACATTTTAATGGAATCTCGCATTCTTTATACGCTCTGAGTGATTTTTTGCCGTCTATCAGGCCGATACAACCATCTTCGGTAAACATGCGCTACATTACTTTGTTCCATGCACGGAAATGGTGTCGCCCAATGAGCTTGCATTGACCATCGATCGCCGATGTAAATGGGTCGTGGAATGTTCCCTCGCCGAGCGAGTAAACGCGTGTGTAAGGCCTCATTTCCTCGGGAATCCGACTTCCCCTCGGCCGGTGTCGCAACAGGCCGCTCATTTCATCTTCCCCACGCCTTCCTCTCTTTTCTCTCTGCGGCGAATCTGCTCATTTCGAGAGGCACTTTCTCTTTCGCCGGTCCGGAGCAAAAAGAGGTGTGCGGCAAACAAGAGACCGGGAGCCAAAGGTCGCCGGTGCGACGGCGGAGGGCGTGCTGGTGGGGTGTGGAAAGTTGAGGGCGCGTGGTCCACCGTTTCACCTGTTCGAGTCGTGCCCGCAGATCTTACCCAACCATTGACTATCAAAAATGGATCCTTCGAGGGGTGCGTTTTTTTACCCACGTCTTACGTTGCTCTTTCATAACGATTAAAAAGCTGTATCGGTAAGCAACGTGAAATCAGATAAGGTTTTCAATGGGTTAAAAACCTGCTTTCGTCGTATGTAATGGTTCGTGCTTCGCGAAGATAATCGACGTCTGAATATTTCGCCGTAATTATTTCATCTTTAAAGACAATGGATAGTTCTTTAGAGGAACAAGTGGTCCGGGTTGTTGATACCAACTATTCCTATCAGATGTACTATATCATAGAAGTCGCCTGTAGAAATCTGCTTCAAAAATATTTTCCTAAGGAATCGGTACTTTAAGTTTTCTTCCTGGAAGGATTTTTTTTAAATCCGGGACCTGACTGGGAAAATAATCATCGTTATATAGACCGGTAAAAATTATTTATATGGTGGAGATAAATAACCTCATAGGGTATAAATATAAAATTATTACAATGAAGTAAAGATTCCTACTTAATGGAGTCCTGTACAACAAGGAGCTTGCTCATGATGAATGATAATTTTATATTTCCTTCTCGTAGTGTCTGGGATCATCTCCCGTACCTTAATTCAACGTAGTTGACCTTTCGCATTTCCCTGTAACTCAGCATCTCATCATCAGAGCGAACGTCTTTCTTTATTATTCATGAAAGATGTTGAAAGGCAAGATATTTTAAATGCACGCTGATGGATGCTAAAACTACATGCTCAGAACCAGTTCGATCAGATATTAGGTCAAATTACTAGGTATCTTTATGACATTATGCTCGTCTGCCATCCGCGAGATGTTGAGGTGAAGGTGATTCTTGGAGGTAACGGTATGTTCGATTAGATGGCCATCCAAGCGAATGGATGCCGTTCAAGGACACGGGATAACATTCGCTCTCCTCTCCTTACACTCTCTCCACTTTTACGCTTGCCTCTCGTGTGCAACGACGTGAGCTTGACCCGCGACAAATCGACCTAAAGGGTTTATACGCTGGACCACACTTAACTGGATAAGGTGGACGGGGTGGGCGTCAAATTTGCAGAATCAGGACGGCTAACATTATTTGCCATCAACTCCAATTTTGTTACTCTCGATGTAAAGTTAGTTTCTCCGAGGAAACACTAATTCACGACGAATATCTAATCTTCTGTGAAATTGAATTCGGTGAATTCTATAATCTGTATTCGTACATATTTACAATCTTTCAATTCCAATTTTAGACGTGGACAACTGTGCATTCTTACCAGCTGACGAACACAACAATGAAAATATGCTTGGTTTACGTATGAAATTTATAGCATGACGAGTTTTTAATATGTCAACTAATAACTTGAGAACACACCTTCCAAGTATACAAATATCTGGTTTGAAATATAAAAACGAAAGGACCTAACTGACCTAGCATCATCGCCTTTATTTGAATTTTCGTCCAAATTGGAAGCCTCACAAGGCCCAGGAAATTGCATGTGTTTGATATTAAGTGTTAATTATGTGTCTGATATGGAAAATAACAAAAATAACAAGCCAGCAGAATTTGATAATCTAGATTTCCATTTCTAATAGGAACGGTTTTACCATTTTTTTGCGCTAGACAGAGTATTGTGATAGAATTTAAAGTAGTATTATTGCAATAATTCAAGTTTAAGTGACTGCAGATCGGAAAATTGTATCCACACATCCGTTTATTTACACGGTACACCCGATTTCACATACGTTAACAAGGTCTAAAACATATCGGTAAATTTGTTTTTATTTATCACTAAATCTGTAGCTATTTTATGAGGTAAATAATTATTCGGCAGCATACAGTTTAAAGTCTGAAAAAAATTGCAAATACTGTTAGATTCTCGCTGTTAAAACGTGTCTCAAGACCCATGACACCGATCTTGGCCTTGACTTACAGCGAATCTTCGCCTAACGCATTTTCCTCATCTTCAACATGCAAAACGTCGCCTCAAACCTTCGAAAATGAAAATCCCCGCTAAAGTATGAGTCATCCATATTTAGGAGTTAATTCATTCTCATCCTTATAATAAAATAGCTCCCAAGGACAGGAAAGGACGAAGAAGCGAGGAACGTTCGGTACATCATAAGCAAAGGATGCTGCTAACATATATACCACGGAGTGAAATGGGATGACTATAATCTGCGCCTATATAAGGAGGTAAGCTTATTAGCAAGAAAGAGAAATCGGCAAAAAGAGGTTCCCTAAGATAAATCATAAGAGTTTTTCTATCTTTTTTTGCTATAAAATCATCTGATAATCTATTAATAATTTGAAATTAAATTAGGAATATTTCTTAAGGAGCTAGGAAATATAATTATGGAAAATTATAACTACTTAAAGCTGTTCTTAAGGCTGAGTTCTTAAGAAAAATGTGGTACGGGGATGACCTCTCATTGTCAGTACAGACGGATGAGCGGCTCTAAAGTATGCCGCAAATCTTCAGAGAAAAATTCTTTCTCATCTTGAAAATGAATTTGGGTCTCGCTTGTTTTGCTCGTTTAAGCTATTAAGTATCCCTTAAGCAAACTCATTGAGTTGGAAACCCACCGGATAAACTCGACCCTTCCTAACAGATGTGACCTGAGCTTTTAACTTCCACCGAAGAAAAACTTCTCATGAGCGGAAATTTCGAATGCTGAATATTCATACTCTTTGAACCCTGACTAAAATTGGGGACGGATTACCACTTACCGTTAATGGAAGCCAGATCTTTCGTATGATCATTCTTTGGAACTTAAAAGATATGTGTTCCCTTCACTTTCGTCGTCCACTAAGATTTCCTTTCTCTTTTTTTCTGATGAGATGAGGATTAATGATGGTCAAGGAACGAAGGAACGTTTGAGATATTTTCATTGTCTTGAAGAATTCGAACTGGAACGCCAAAGTAGATGGAATTTTGATATTGTAGCAGAAACATTAAACGCATATGGTCAAAACGAGAACCTAATTCCTTTAAATTAATATTTGATCTGCCCTAAAGGAGGTATTAAAGGCGAATTGATAAGAAAGAGAACTAAAACATTCCTTAAATTGCCTAAGATTTTCTCTGGAAGAAGAATAACGGGATAACATTAAAACTAACGCTGGTGATTCTTGGTCTGCCTTATCATAGATGTCATATTTCTATAGTGTGTCCTAAAAATCATTTCATCTAAAACTTTGTACCTTAAATAATCTTAAAATAAACTAGCCTCATGTAAAATATTTTGAAGTAAATATAAATCAGGGATGGTCTAGAAGGTTTTCAAGAATTACTGGATAGTCAAGTGGGTAGCGCGTTCGCTGTTTAATGAAAGCGGTCCCATGTTCGATTCCCGGTGGGAGCCCAAGGGAGGCCATCTCGGGCCTAACCTCTCTCAATAAAGGAACAAATAATAATAATAGCGAAATGACCTTGGCCGTCGAAGCACTTTTAACGATACTAATATTCTCGAAGAAAGGGAGCAAGATACTAATACATATTCATTCTCTTATAATGCACTAAAACCGATAATTGTTATACATGAAATATACTGGTAAAATTTTTCATTTTTAATGATACACCAAAATCTTTCAATAAATATTTACACCCTTAATTTTCTTACTTCATGAATAAAAATTATTCTAAGATTCGAAAGCTAGGAAGGAAGGTATTATTAAAACCTACGTGTAAACGCGCTTTTTAGCAACAAGAATTGTGTTCAGAAGCATAAACGAAAATTATTGAAGTGTAAGCATAGCGTAGTATAATATCCTAGACCAGGGATGGATACCATAAAATAATTTTTAAAATGAGGCTGGAGCTAAACTGACACAAAATTTGTCCACTTGTTTCCATTAAAATTCTTTGAAAAGACAAGCTTTTACGAAATAAATCGAAATTAACTTTGGCAAGCACTTCTTTCGCGTGCCAGGATCAAGTCGTCGGCGTGCCAAAAGTTGCCAAGAGTTGCCCACCTCAGTCCCAGAAAACGATCAAGATTAACTCATTTGATATAATGAGATCCTCAGAATTAATGTCAAGGCGATACATTGAAATCCTGCTGTAATACTCTTATATACGTCAACCTCGTGTAAAGGTTCACCCCTGAATTTTCTCAGGGATCATATCTTACGTTCATTAATTTTTAATTCTTTACTTGTCACAGTGGTCATTACAATTAATAATATGGATGAAAATTTTTGCTAACTTAATAGTTCATTTTAGTAAAAATAGATTTTATAAACTGCATCTGTGTAATAAGAGTTCCACATCTCAAAAAATTTCATTCTTTTGCTATAGTTGCCGATTTTTAATTTTTTTTTCTTTTTGAGATAAAATTTGGAATAATCTTATGTAGAAATTGATGGAAAAGCCCCAAAAATATTCTATAATTTCACCTTAAGTATCTAGAAGGAGGCAGAAGCAACGAAAAATGGTTTCGGATCAAAAGTATTGAATAATTACTGGATATACTTAAAAGTTATAGAATAATAAAATGATATGGACGGAATACTTTAATCTATATCTCGAGACACAAATTTGCTACTCATACTGAAGAGCAATAGAGGAATTTCAAAGTTAATCGGTAGTTGTTCAGAATGATAACCTTGTTAACGATACATGTCAAACCTTTCTTGTACTGCTCCAATTGGCCGATCCATCAGCAAATATTTAATTACGTGACTCAGTTATCAAGGAATGCTATGAAAGGGATCAACAAGATGATGTTGATTCTCTGTAAATAAAAGGGAATTCGTTCATAAATTTACGTCGAAAAGCCTCATTATTTACCTTAATGTGGGTTTCGAGGACATCTGATTCTCACCGGAGAGAATTTTAATAGAACGGGATAGGAAACGTATTTTTAAAGCATTCTTTGAAGAAAAACAACTGCGACGATTATTTTTTCCGGATTCTTGGAAGAAAAATGGCTGAAAAATGAATTGTGGCAGTCGAGCGGAAACTTTTCTTTTTCTGCCGATGTCGAGCATTTTTGCCTGTATGGTGAGCCATTCAACTTTCTCCCACTGGTGAGGACAAGGGAATGACACGACAATGATGAGGGCTTTGGAAGGGTGGTGGCGATCTAGAACTGCCCGCGGAGGCTGCTTTCGTTTTAAAGGCATCTTGGCAAAGTGCCTGAAAATGAATGCTCCCACATGCACGATATGCTGATGCTAGAAATGGATTAAGTTAAGGAAGAAGAATTTCATACCTACGGTGCTGGTTTCTCTACGCTATTTATGAAGAAATAAAAATGGCCTTTGCACTCTCACATCTGTGATGTAATTTCCCTCTGTCGGCATCACGTGATTTCTTGGATTACTTCGTTTACATTTAATCAATTATATTTTCACTATATTTATTTTCTGAGAGAGATAGTTCACTGCATCCTTTTTACCGAAAGTAAAAACACGCCTTTTTAACACTTCAATGAGTAATTACCGTTTTCAAAAAATGGTACAAACTTATTCAAGTCTGAAAATACCTAGCAAGAAAAATAAGACATTCATTATTATCGTCGTAGCAGATCCTACTCTTAAATTTCTCATTCCAAAGAAGTCATCAAAATACGTTACAATGAAACGCGAAATATTAATTTTAATGCTTGAATTCATTAGCTCTTAAATTAATGGGTCAACGATCTTATTAGCATGTAACGAATTATTTCAGCGTCATTTCCTTTCAATAAAAACTTTCAAATCATCGGATAGTGACCCCGTGAATTATAATGCGCTATTAACTCCCCATAGGTATTCCATCTTATGTTAAATACGCTGATGTCCTTCCTCAAGTCCTAGGCCAGGGGTGCGATATTCATGGCCCTCATCTCTTCTGAGTCGCGCTGCTTAGCGAGGCTTAAGAGCCTTTTCAATGTGTTCAGACGTATTATACCACTTCCTCAACCACTATATACCCAAACAACGATAGGAAAAGTTGAGAAATTCCTCTTGATTTAATTAGCCGTTCGATTTCTTTCCCATTCAATCTGGACAACTCCAATTCGTTGAAACCTGCTGAACTAAAACGAATTTCGGTTTTTACAGCAAAAGTAGAGGCAAACATGATTATTATTTGAAGTGCACTGAGAACATGGTGTTAATTATACTATCACGAATAATATTTCGGAAGGTTTCTATCTACGAAAGATTACCAGTTGTAATCTTAGTTAAAACAACAAGTCAACTTAAATTAACAAAAATTTTGTGCTATGAAATTACGTTTGTAAAGAGCTAAATTTGGGCCTCTGGATAGCCAAGTAGGTGAAAGACTCGTCTTTGGTGAAAGCGACGCCTGGTTCGATTCCCGGTGGGGGTTAACGAAAAGGCTTCACCTATCGAAAAACTTTTAAAGTTCTAAATTTTTACGTGCCTTATTTCCATCGAGAATAACTCCGATTTCGTTATTAGCCGTTCGCTCCTAAGAGCAAATACTTTGCCGGTTTTCGGAAAAATACAGTACTTTTCGGAACATCTGATACATTCATGCGAACACATGATCGCTATGCACATTGTTCTTGGAATGTATTTTATGGTCCAAGAGAAAGCATCTCATAAGATGAAGAAATATTCCCTTCGTGTTAATATATTCATACTAACAAAGTTATCTTTTGATCGGAGAAATCTTCCTCTCTCAAAAGAATGAATAACGCTTCAATATTTACTGGAAAATTTCGGAAAAATAAGCATTGGAGGAGTGAATTTCAATACTAATGGAGCACTGAATTAATGAATAATAATTTAAAATCATTCCAATATTTATCGGATTTCCGCCTTCAACTTCTCGAGATAACAATGGTAATGAAAGTTAACATGGGTGAAAAAAAGGTCAAAGATCTACTCCAGTAAATATGCAATGAATACCTCGGCATAATGTTTGCTTCTCAGATTTTTAAACGATTTTACCTTATACGGGTTTCCCGCATCGAATTTAATATCTGTGATTTTCCTTGCAAGAATAACGAATTCTCGCATGGAAGACTAATTCGAGGACGAAAAATTTAGAGCTTTTCCTGCTCGTAAACAACTATATTTTATCCTATAAGCCCGGGGAAATCGAGTAATATTCCGCTCCGAGATTAGAGCGGTCGTGTTTTCTAAGACAAAATGCATTGGAGAAAGTAAACGGTCGTTAATAGCTTATTCTGCGATCTCTGAGAATCCGCCCGTGAGTCAGATGTATTTGAATGAATAGGGTCAGCGAAAAAATGTGAAAGTGTTTTCATGAAATATTTCCCAAGGCTTGGGTTTGTTTAGTTGTATAACCTGGAATAACCAGAAAAACCGTTACAACAAATTTCACTCGAATTTCCGACGAAAATAATTTAAAATATTTATCGCCGCCGCTTCAGTTTTTCCCCGATCGCTTTACGATTTCCTGCGCTGATGGGCAACCGGAAGGAAGAGAAATGTGTCATCCTTAAGGCCTTAATGAGATCGGAAATTTTAAGGCAAACAAGTTTTGGAAATGCCTCTTATTTTTTCCTCCCATTCCCGAGAAGAAATTTTAATCGGAAAATTTACGAGAGCTAATGTCAAAGGTGCCTTCTGTTCGATATTATCAAAACCCGGGCTCGGATCTTTGAAAATTTATCGATTCTATACGCAACTATAGAAATTTTTTAAATTATTTTAGAGAAAACAATTCATAAGTGAATCGAATTAAGCAATTCTCTGTTTATCGTTGTGGAATCCAGTAAAGCTAACTGGATATTATTAAAATCATTCCTCATTGAGACAAATCCCTGACACTCTTGTAATCAGTAATATTTATCAGTTCAGTATACCATTCAATAGAAGATAATATCAAATTCTTTGTTTATTTATCACATACGTATGTTCATTGTATTTCAGTAAACTTTATTCAAATGACTGCATTTCGTGATTGTAGCTCATTTCATGTTTTATTTATTCTGAAAGTACAAGTTGTTAAAAGCAGTTCACTGCATCAAAGTATCTTCAAATTTACTGTAATTTAACTTGTATTTGAGTTTATTAAGGTTCATCTTCTTCATTACGTTGATATTCTTAAAATGAAGGCGTAAGCCTAAGATAAATTATTTAACAAGCTTTCTATATAGAGATCATAAAGGACACAATTAATATTAATTTCGATGGTTTCGACCATTTCTGGGTCGTATGAGACAATATGAAGGAAGGAGACGAATAGTTGATATCGTACTATATATATATATATATATATAGTATAAATAATCGTTAGTGTCCATTAATTCGTGTCCGTTAGTGTCTTTTTTCCATTACAAAAAACTCTCCCTCTCTTTAGCATGGCATCATGAATTAATAATATACAATATCACAAAAACAGAACAAGAAAACCAGTTTCGACGTCGAAAAGTCATTGTTAGACAAATTTAAGGTCTAAACCAATTGCTTGTTCTATTTTTATGATATTATACAGTATACAATCCTTTTTACAAGATTTGAAGATGGAATGCCACCAGATATCGCTTGATTAGATTCATTTTCTTCATCATTCTTTTTTTTTTAAAACTGTAACCAATCTTCTTGTTCAATATATAAAGTACTATCTAAATCTTGTTTGAAACAGTTACTGAATCCTGCAAATATTTATATGAGACACACCTTACACAACTCTGAAGCTGAAACAGTTCTAAAACATTCTTCCCTTCCCCCATATAGCTGTTCAAAGCCAATCGATAGCGCACCCGTGACCTGCCTCTTGTGATTTGGCTGTGAACTTGATCCACCTATTGGCCGAGTGCTGGTTCGGGATGCATTCGCATTCAGTGGGAGGCACAATTCCATTGGGGCGACACCCGCTTTCCCCTTTAAAATGCCCTCTCCGACGGGTGAAAGCAACTCTCGGGGAGTGCCTAGCCACCGCTTTTTTCTCAATCCTTCCCCGCAGCATTTTGCCGCGAAAAACGGTACGCCGTATAGCGGTCGAGTGTCCGTCGAATCCATATTTCGTCCCAAGCAGATGAGAAAACGATGCCTCATTGCGAACGGATGCTCATTTGAAGTTTCGGCAGGTGCTGGATGGCGCCCCGATAATTCTGACGTGCATTTTTCGAGATTGTTTGCCCGAGGCGTAAATATTTGGAGATTATTTAGAGTGGTTGACAGAAAAGGAGAAAAGAATGAAGTGCAGCGGCTCGGAATTCATTTGCGATGTTGAATGAGGGTAAAGGAGGTGAGAAGACAACTCTTCTGATTTGAGTATGCGTTATTAAGTTCTCCAATCTACCTAATTAAGAAATGCAACAGAGAGCTCCCCACAAGTTAATTCTATTTAAATAATTCACGAGTATCTATTCGTGTTGATGATAAAAATTATTTTAATTGTATTACTTTTCAGTGATAAGACTCAATATTAGTGTGAGTCAAAGAAATCATCAATTCCCGTTACCTATCCGCAAGTAATGAATTAGTCAGCGAGAAACAGGGATAAATACGTATAATACATGATAATTCTCACGTAAAATTTCGTATAAATTAACCGATTTTTCTTATTGGAATCTTGAAGGCACCCATGGCCGCTTTACGAAAAATTACTCAATTAGTAGTCCCGAATAACATTACCGCTGTACAGGAACAATTTACTATAATTATCAGCTGTACCGGTAAAAAGTAAGAATACATCTTTCTTCATTGGGCAGGCATGTAAAAAATTAAAGCTAATTGCTACAGTTAATGTAATATGGACCGTATTGATACATATTTTACCGAATTTTGGAAAAATGCGTTTCTAAATATCAAATAATAATCATATTCCTGTCATACTAAATTCCATCTCCTTCTGATTATTGATTATTTCTTTGTAGATAACATGTACACACTTAGTGAAGTAGCCTCACCAGAAGTAAGAAATCTTTCCCCCGTAAGTCACAAAGACAAATTATTACCAAAGAACGCCCTCGCATGGTAAGCCGCTCGTATCATTCAACGCATGTTCAATGAGCAGGATCTTCGACTCTAAAAGCCGACTTCAATTTAGAGGGACGAAAATTGGCAGTAAGAACTTCAAAAAGGGAAAACAATGAACATTAGATGGAAAAAAAATGAAAATTAGCAGGCCCGTTTTGATTTGATTTATCAACCATAGGTCTGCATCATCAGTGGATACATTTAGCACCCAGACCGAGACAGACACAACTTTTGGAATTCAGGTCGTCCTTTCTTTCGGGTCCATATCTTGGTCGATTTTATTTGAGGTGCTTTTCGATCAATTACACGTCCTTCGTGAGACAGCGGCCTTGGCGAATTCCGTGCATGCTCTTAAGTTGGTAGTTTTCCAGTGGCTGTCGTCAATTCCGTTCCTTTTAAAACCTTTCGACCGCTTTAATCTTTGAACTCGGAGATGAATTTAAAATGGTATCGGAAGAATTAAAACTAATGAAAATTATTAAAAGCCAAGTTTTCCACTCCTGTACTAAGTTTTCAGCAAATTTAGGTGAATTCATGATAAATATTGAAATGAAATCTGCAATTTCAAAACTATATAAGAGAATTGAAAGTACATAGCTATCATGATGCATACTAAATGTAATATATTGCCAATATAAACCAAATTTTTCGACAAAAATACTGGTATACATGTCTTTATAACTTCGATTGCTTCGTAGATTATCTATATAAAATTTCTGCGTTAGATATCCCTTTTAATCAAAGCAAAAATTTACGAACGTCTACGAAAGAATAATATGGTACAACTTCGTCACCAACAAAATTCATAAATTTTCTCACTAAATGAAAATTAATTTGAATTTGGAATCGAAACTGCTTCTAAACACAGAGGTAAACGGATAGCCCTATGAATCATACTCATAGCTACAAGGGGAATGGAAAGACGGATCTGAAAAACAATGGATGAAAACAAGTGAGCCTAAGGGAAGGAGACGGAGCATATATGAATGACATTTCAAAACTTCATCTTCTAGGAAGTAAGTGAATATGAAGAGGAAACAAGACGGTAAACAGTGTGAGAGAAAAAATAATTTCACAACTTCTCAGAATTCGGAGGCGAAAAGTCTTAACTGTGAGACTATCTAAAATATTTGGTAACCAAAATACCAGCAGAGGTTAGGAAGACAGAATATTAAAGGCAAGGAAAAGTAAAATTAAATAACACTTTACGCATTTCCTACTATTCCTTGTTCTAGATTTCCAGTCAGTAAAGCTTTCCATAGTTTTATATCCATAGTCGAATTCCTATTCCATAGTAAAATGTTAATAAATATGTAGCAGTGACAAAAAATAATTAACGTACCAAAGGAATTATGAGAAGGGATTTTCTGAAGATCCCAGTACAGCGACGATAAGAATGTCAAATTTTAAGGTTTAATCCGAAGCAACGGACGAATGGTATCGAAGTTTTCGAAATGAATTTGCTTCATGCATCAAATGCTCGTACTTTCTCGGTAAAACTTCTCAAATTTTCTCTTCGCTTCGGAGCTTTCTTTTGTCTCCGTGCCCTCGTAAAAGAAGCCCGTCGCATAGCCGAATCAAGCAAGGAAAAGAGAGTGGTCACAAATACAATGGTCATTCAATGTACAAATACCGTTCGAAGCACGGAAACGATTTGCTACAAATTAAATTTTCTCTGATTAAACGCCAGTACAAGTCCCAACTCTCTCATGTCTATATAAAAAATGGAAATTTCTTCAAAAATACTGAGGGATATGATATTCCAAGGCAAATCTGAGAAGAAAGTGGCAATGACTAAATGTTATCACTTCATTGAAATTTTCGTAAGTTATCCTGGATATCTAACACGATATCGTAAAGTCGTTTCCGGCATTCTCCAAAATTCTTCAATCCAGCCAAGTAAAATTTTTAAGACGTCAAGCCAACTAAACTATAGCTAAATAGCTAAGGATAACTTAGGTATTAAGTTTAAGTTTAATTTGTATGTTTTATGTATACATTCATCACGAGGGAAGAAAATGTGGCATTTATAAACGGAATGAATTTTCATAAATAAGAATGAGAAAAATTATAAGGTATATCAGAACTTCCCTAAATACAATTCCTTATTATTTTGATTACGATTTTATTAAAGCTTCCTCAGGAAAAGTTTCGTTCTGAAAATTAGAATAGTCAAAATCTTCCTCCCTCTCTATTCCGGAACAGCATGAAAATAACATGATCGCAGTATGTCAAGCTCGAATTTGTCGGAAGATACTTTTTGCCCACTGTCATCCGGTGTTGCGTGAAAAAAATCGTAGTAGAATTTTCTGTCCTTGATCTAAATGCAATAAGACGTCCCCAATAGAATCATGCAAGGCGCGCTTACCGCTATATCAAATAGGCAGGGATTTGAAACCTCCTTATGTAAGCCGCGGTGGTATAGCTCATGGTCTCAGCTTCATTGCATCTTATGAAAACTTCGGTACTAGTGTCATTATTTCAATGATTTAATACAGAATATACCCATGCATTAAATCTGTAAAGTACGGGAATCTGAGAATAATCTATTTTTTAACGAATTGTCATCGATGCTATAGAAAAATTCATAAGTATTAAGATATAATTCTCGACGGCTTTGACATAAGATGATGTTTGATGACTTCTTTGTTTTTTCTTTCATTTCTCGTTGAGCTGACTCGTTCATAGTAAAATTTTAACAATTTAAAGCACCACAAAATAAAAAATTCTGTTTCCAAGATTAAGGTTCATATTGTTAATTATAATACGATGGTTAATAGATGAAAACTATCAATCTAAAAAACCTTACATTCACATTTTATAAATGATAAAAGTAAGTAATTAATAGACGTGAATTCATTGCGTATCCGAATCCATAGAAAGTTTTAAAAAGTTGCAATGTTCGACTTTTATTCGGAACTACATATTAGGATATTTATCCATGAAGACTTGCGGAAAATGTTGGTCATTTTAATCTTTCAGCAAAAACTAATTTGAGTATTGCATCAGTAATTCTCAATTATTTTTCTCTAAAATATTGATGCACTGAAATTTTAAGATCCATATTCTTTTTAGTAAGAGTTAACAAATTTTAGAAGTGTCATTCAAAACATTCACGATAAATTTTTAATGCTATATTTTAGGTAAGATTCTGAAATTCATCGAAAAACCCCTTTAAACTGTTTAAAAAAGGAAAAAATTTGGCTGGCTCAAGAATGGGTTTTCTCAATGAAATACTATTAAGGGAATACATCATCAGCCGAATAGAAAAAATCGCCTTTCTATCATCGCCGGTTCATAAACGACCTTGATCGTTAGGTTTTTCTCGTTCGCAGACGGGCAAGAAATAACGTGCCCTTCAAGGTCCTTTAGATTGTTGCACGACCTTTCGGCTACATATGCCGAAGATGCACTAAGAGGAAAGCTGATTGCATTCTTAAAATGAATCCATCCATTCAGGAGGGTGTCATTTTTCTCCGCCGTAAATTTTCGCCGAAAGGTAAAATGTCATAATCGTATTTTACTATGTGATCATTTGGAAATAAGTACATCGAACATTTTTTTATTTAAACCTCATAGATAGGGGTAGAGTATGACGAAAACATCTTTTCTACCGGATAGAATAACTTATTATGTGCCAAGAATCATCTCCGTAAACCACAGCCTTCTCTTACTTAGTTTCTGTGTGAATCCCTTAAAAAATTCTCCTCATTGTATTGTTTATCCGAGAAAATTTTAAGATAATCGAATTAATTTTTCAGAGAAGTAATTCACTCAATCATTATGAAAATGGTGAAATGCTATCACATGCTTAGCTAAAATGAGTTCAATTCATTGAAATTTTTTCGTACCGTCAGCTACTTAAATCTCCCATTATTTCTTTTTGCATTACCAAATGTAGATCGTATTTTAACCTATTTATTATTCATTTAATCTAATCATATCATCTTCTGCATTTATTCTGTCAGCATTAATTATTTTTCGGAAAAATTTACTGCTCTACTTCGTGAGAATCATCGTCATAATTAGGTGATATGGTAATCGGCAAGTTCTTAAAGTTGTATTCACAGTTCTCTCTTCTCGGCCCTGTTCTTTGATTTCGTATATTCCTCTCTCAATTCAAACAGTTCAAACATTTTATTCTTCATCTTCTTAACTTTCAAGAAAATATTCTATATTAATTACTGTCAGAATTTTCTATAAAGCATTTCTATAAATCACATATTTTTCTATAATAAATTTAATATTCACCTCTCTGTAGATGACTTTGATATATTTAAAAAATTTTTAGTAAAATTCTACCTTGAACAGAGAGGAAAATACTTTTACATTTAATATAACTTGCCAATCCAGATTACCCTTGCGATTTCGAGATACAAAGTATTCCATCTGATAAGTACCTACCTACTTTGGAGGCAGAATATTAAGCATAAAATTTCCCAAGTTTTGAAAATCCGTATAATTTTTCTTAATTGTAAAACTTTGTTTATATTTCAAAAAATGAGAAGGTAAATAAACTCATCCCAAAACATTTCTAATTTCAGTTGATAACTTCAGAGGACGAATCAGGGCTTAGAGCTATTTAAAAAAACACCGAAAATACAAAAATGTATCATTAAACGAAAACTCTCCTAAATAAGCGATAAAAATTCCCAACGGAATAAATTCGGCCGAAAAACCGAAAATCCTCGAGCAGTACGTTTCCATCCACCCGTTGAAGTCTCCGCTCTCAAAATGTTTTCCACCCTTCTTAATACACGCCGAGAAGATGACAATCAAAGGCGGACACGCGTACTCGTGTCCCGCATATCGTAATACACTCGAATGAGAGTCCATACCTTTATTCGATCACGTCCAAAGGCGACGGGGTCTTCCGGCCGAGACGAGATTTCCTTTCACTGTCGGAAGGGTTGGTGCTCTAAGATCCCTCCGCCAGTCGTGGTTACTTGCTTCCAAAGGGGCGATGATATATGCACTCGAAGACGATGGGTGACTCCTTCACGAATGATTTTACGTCTGTTCGTAAAAGCGAGGATATTTCGGAAGAGAGGATGTCACGGAGAGTTAAAGGCGCGCAGCCCAAGTCTGGACGGCAACTGAAGTGAGTGACGGTGGAGGGAAAGCTGTTGAGACCAAGTCGGTGAGGTATGAGGAGGGGCTGGGAGGGGAGAATAGAAAGGAGAGGAAGGGTGTGGAGGAAATAGGTAAATCGAGGGAGGTGGGAGGAAGAGGAGGGGAAAAGAGAGAGGGCTGAGAAGAGGTGGGAGAGGACAAAGAAATTGTTCGGTGCATTGTTCCGAAAGCAATGCTCCCATGGATTTGCGATTAAAGGATGGGCCGGAGATCTCCTTCTATCGGGAACCGTCTCCAATCTTATCCTCTGAGGGATGACATCTCCGGGATTTACCCCAGTCTTCGGTTTGATGACTGGGGAAATAAAAATAGAATGCGATGGAAAGATCACATGTTGGTATTCCGTAAGAACTCAAGCGCATGAGCAAAATGATTATATTAAGATAACTTACCTGATTCAGTGCTTTAAAATGTTTGTATTTTCTATCAGTAACCATAAAAACTATAGCTTCCTAAAACCTAATCTTACATATTAGTGGAAATTGTAGAATAGTCGATGAAAATAATTGTTTGTTTCCTATTAGGAATTTAAGGTAAGGATGGGGCTCATTAAATTCAAAGTGCATACAATACATTTATTTCTATTATCCTTTCTGTGTTTAAAATACCATTTAACTAGGGTTTGCGCATAATACATCAAATAAAATTTCGAGTACTATTCATTGCAATACATATAATCTACAGCAATAAAAAGATAAATACTGAAAGGTCTTCATTTAAAATACTAATAAATATGCTAAACAAAATTCTATTTTGAGAATATTCAAGATTGATGGCTATAACACAGTGAATGAAGTACTACACCATCACTCAAAATCAATAAATTAATTCATCACGGCATGGCAATCCATGCGCCCCCTCAGTTATATAGAAGTTGTTAACGTGATGGAAAATTTACGAAAAGTTAGCATTTCTGCGATGACTGAATGCGCAACAAAATCAATGCTCCCCTAATGAAGATCAGGTGCCGATGTGTCGTTACTACGAATGATGAATATTAAGTAATTAGGTTCAATAATAATTTCACTAATTAAAAAATCCATTTAGAAATAAATGACAAGATTAAGTACTGTAATTTCATCTTAGCCTCTTAATAAAATTTATTGTGATATGCTTGTGATTTAAGCTAGCATATTCCTAAATACGCTTAATCTTTAAGTTTCATTATTTTATTACTCTGTGGGTTCAGAACCAACTACACTTTCTACTCAGTAAGATCATAATATACAATAAAATACTCTATATAAACTCCATGAGTGAATAATAAAATTCAAGTCTCCAAAAGCGAGTATCAGTAACCTGTGGTTGTTAATTAATGCCAATTACATGGTTGTGGCATTCAGAGGGAGGGAAGGAATTGATAAGTATTTCCGATGAATCTAGCGATTTTTAGCAAATGGGAAGAAGTAAAATTTTTAATATATTGAATGAAAATAAATTTCGATACTTAGATATAATTTATTAACATTATATTGACACCAGTTCACCATACAGTCTTCCCCATTTCTCAAAAAATAGCAATCTTGGAGCATTGTATGTACACTAACACTTATTTCTATTCATTAAAAGCTAGAAAATTCATTTCCCATGTATCGTTATACATGTTATATAATATAGCTTGTATAAACAAAAAAAAGTTCACATCTCTGAGTAGACTTGAGTTTACGGACCTTATGAATCATTTTCATTTTAAATTACTCATGATTCAGCAAATTATCGCATTCAAGAGCAATAAAGAGGCGCTTCTACTTCTTATCTAGCAAAAAATAACAAGGAAAATAAAACTTTGCCACGATTGGAAGAAAAATATCAAAAGAAACAATCGAAATAGTGGGAATCCTAACAATCTGAAGAGTGAGATTCGTGCTCGGTAGTGTTTAGAATGATTTGAATGCTACGTAGATGATGATGGTACTAATTACGTTTACAGACAAGACGAGAATGTATTTCTGTGATGAAAGGTGTACGTGAAAAGAAAGTGAATAACTGCGAAGCTAGGAATGCAGACAAGACAAGCGGAAGGTGGAAAAAGCTGCTCAGAGGAAAGAAATTTCGTGAGAGCTGGGATTTTAAGGAAATACTAACTTCTGAGAAGGACCATGGTTGTTTTTTTAATGAAAAAGAACCTTTCTGTGGTCAGAAGAAAACTATCAAGAGTATTCATCCATATCAGTTAAGATATTCTAGAAAACATTTGGTAAGCTCTTCAGCGAAAATGTGAACTTGAGGAGAATTACGTATTTTATTGTCAGGCTTTTAAAGTAGTGCCTTTTGTTAGCTATAAGATAATTCTGGCAAAAAAGAGACAAAAATAAAAATAGATTATATGACTAAATTAATAGTAGCTCAAAAATAGTAACCCTAAACTGATAGTATTGCAAATAGCATTTCTCAAAAGAAAAATTGAAATTGATTAGAGGAAATTTTAAGTAAAGATTCATTAATGACTTATAGCTTGAATTACTAATCGCAAAAGTAATTCTATCACCGATTCACAGACTCTTACTTTTATATGGGCGTGACCAAGAATGATCCTCAATGTATGCTTGAGTTGCGAAGATTAGTTTACTCAATTTCCCAGTGTTCAATTATAGCACCTTAATAACTAGAAAAAACGACGAACTCATTATAAATTAAGTAACCAGCGTGTCGATGGTAAAGAGGTAACTACCCCAACCTCAATAATTACGTAATTTTGAATAGGTATTTCTTTAATTATTTTAAAATGTGCAATAATCAAATAAAAATGGAAGGGATATAAAAGGAATTTTGAGGGATCTAAGTTTTAGGTTTGAGAGAGCGGTAATTTTTCAGAAATTCAATTGCAAATTAACTTAATGAGCAAGAAATTTTTTGCTACCCAAATATGGTATTTGATGTTAAGGGGATCGTTAAGTTTAAAGAAATGGGTATGCGGAAATGGAAACAGCTAACACGTAATGGCTGTATAGATGAGGAAATTTATAAAATAGACGTAGAGAAAGCCCCTATGAGGAGATAGATGTATAGCCAACCCAGGGCGTATTAACACTACATGTATTAACCTTAAATATGGACATACTAAAGTGCCCCTTTTGTATAGAATACTGCTATTTCAAGGGATAGTTTTGGCTCTTATTTGAAATTAAATTGAAAACAATATCTATTTAGGTAATGGTTATCACTAATTTTCTTTATATTATCACCATAAATTTTAATATTAAGAAGATACATAGATAAAAAGAATTTTTCACACCCTAAGAATAAACTGTTATCGGTTATTATCGATTGATTGATAACTTTTTTTATTCTAAATGAGTTCAAAAATCTTTCATGAAAAATTTTCCAAATACGTGTTATTTTTATGAAGTCTTGAATAATTCTGATGACAACAAAATCAATTCTAGAGTAAACCTTAAGGGACCGTCCTTAAATACAGTGAGCATCCACCACACATTGTTGCGTGTGCCATATGATTGTTTCGAAAAGATGATCTATGAATAATTCTACGCCTCGTAAAAACCTCGGAATAACCTAACCTGCCAACTAAACCCCGTCTTTCCAATGCACCTGAAATGGTCTGGATTGACGTGACTTCGTGATTCAACTTAAAAAGAGAGATCGATGAAAAGAATAATGTGGCTATCACAACCAGGGCCGCCCCTAAGGCATTAGGGTAAATGTAGCTTTGGGGTCATAATACTTCAATTCAGGGCCAAAAGTTGAATGATTGTTTGTGTTAAAATCCCACGGCAATGCTGAATCAACGGATGGTACGACATAAATTATGTAAGAGCGATCTCATGTACAGTCATCGGTACTTTGTTCCAGCTAAAATTTATAGCTTATAACTTCAACATCTAATAAGTAAAAGAAAATACTACACTAAGCGTACGACACTACTGTATAATACTCGTATAATTCTTACTGACGCAGCTTTTCAATTGAAAAATGATGAAGAGGTATAACAGAGGTATGGATTTAAAAATTTGAACATGTCATCAAGATTTTATCGGAACAATTTTTCCTCTTCTGCTACCGATGTCCTTAAAAATTTGGAGGTACTAGAGGGGCGCTGCCCGATTGGCCCTGTAGATTGCAACAAGGCTCCGCCTTTCGAAGCTGATGATACTATAAAAATTGTACATGAAAATTTGCAATGAATGATGTCATCACACTGCGTTAAATTATAGAAGTTGCTTCCTCGACTTAACTCACTTTGGAGTTGATTAATACTATAGCAACAGCATTAGTGAATGGAACTAGACCTAACTAAAACCATCAATACTATGCCTTTAGTAATTCTGATGCTCATATAATGCGATGAGACTCAGAAGAACTACTTCATTATCACATGTGGAGTGTAATATCCTTAAAATGAACTTTCCAATAATATAAACACGGCATTTTTCTGTAAAATCTTCGAGTGAACGTAAAGACAAAACACCATAACACAATTTATCAGGACCAAGAAAAGAACCGCATGAATATACCAAAAACATTCCGCGGGCCGCAGCTGAAGACTTAAGATGAAACGAAGGATTTTATTTAATTTACAATGAATGTTTATTTAAACATAATAACAAATCAACGATTAATGCGGGTCCTTAAATTTTTATTGACAATTTTTCTGAAATTTGAAATTACATGTTAGGTGTATATTCTTAAAATTTCCTCTAAATACTCGTTATCGATAGAAGAATGTCTGTATCCGAATTTTACAAATTCAGGAAAGGTAGGGTTTAAGAATTGATCTTAATTAATTAAATATTTAAAAATAATTAAATGTCTAAAGCAGTCATTATTAAATTTTACAAGCCGCAAGGAGTAATGATTTAGGAGTAATAACTTTATTTATAGCAGAGCGGCTTAAAATCCAAAGAAGAAACAGAAGCGAAATATATCGACACGACTGAGACTCAAACCCACGTCTCCCACTTTCCGGAAAGGTTCTGGGTTCGAATCCTAGGCAGGTCCGTATTTTTCGCTTCTGTTTCTTCTTGAGTTGAATAATCACTCGCTTTTGCGGACAGGCACGATTTCCAAAATCTATTTTACCTTTTATCTATACTACCTGGGCATTGCACAGGATTGCTCTACATTTTATTATTCTGAATTACTAACATTGCGGCCCTCTTTTGGAATTCTAAATTTGCTTTTCTTTTCCGGATTATTTTAATTAGTTTCTCGACTGACTACTTAGCTCTAAACCATTAAAAGATAACCTTCATCCACTTCGTGATGAACCTTACGCTGCTATCTGACACGAGAGCTCTATGTTTACCTTCATCTATGATATTTTCCGCGAAACTCACCACGAAAACATTGATTAATTAGATTTTCGTTATCTTCCTAATCCACTCCGGAAATGTTTGACCTTAGAAATTAGAGGCGCAAATTTTTTCCATCTCTTAATTTTAGCGAGATTAAGCCCGGGCGATAAATCCCCACTTGGCAAGATGATCGCTGTGAGATTTACCACTAGCAAGTTCCGTTCTTGGATAGTTCGTCGACCCCCATGGTCTATGGGAATCCTCCCCTGGTATTACTCGGGAGTATCTATCAGACCGCAATCTATTTAACGTCCTGTTAACTTCGCGGCTCCCTTGGATCGTTGTCTTCGCATTCCATTCCGGCACCCCCATCTCGGAGGGTCATCTAGTTGTTCGGTTATCCGGCGTCGAAGATTTCGCGCCTCTTTTCTCATCAGTCACGCCAGGATTTTCGCGCTTTCGCCCCTCGAAAATGGACGACGTCCGCGCCCATTTCTTGTGCCGTGTCTTCTTAAAACTGCGCCTCCGATTCCGGGGAGTGGAATGGGTTAAGGGGTGAAGGATAGCCGTGGGAAGATAAGATAAAGTGATGGTGGAAGGACGCCGAAAGCAGTCGTGTGGGGAATGAGGAAAGGACGGCTTCATTGTTCTGGAGGAGAGGCGCGGGTGGAATTAGAAAGACCGCGGAGCAAAACGCCATCGAATACCAACAATGGCCCCTGCTCTCCGGAGCCTCTTCCGAGTGGTAAAGACGCATATTAGAGCAATCAAGTGGATTTACATTTAGCGATGCATTTCGAGCATGCATAAGTGGATCGGTGCTTAAAGGGGGACGCGGGAATTGGGTAAAACCCTAACGCGCATTAATTAGTGCTCCATTGTCTCCTGGTAAAGCTAGTTTCCACCGCTCGAGAGTTTTTCGCTTAGTATGCCTTACTAGCTGAATATTAAGTTATAGAGCGAAGGAGAAAATACCTGCTTATCATGATGTTCTTCTCGTACGGTATCGTTTGAGTATTCTGACAAATTTCACAATCTACATTTGGAAGATTGTACAATTAAATTTTAACATATAAACACACATAAATATTATATACACTTGAATTCTAATCATATACAGCGGGATGTAAACGTTCGCCGTATCTCACAGCGGTGCCACTTTCACCGACCATAGTTTTTCTATGACTTTATTTAAATGGTTGTTCATTTTGTGTGCAATCATTTCATGAAAATGAGTAAACGTGGGAGAAAAAAGGTTATCTACCGCTGCTAGGGCATTTGAAATACTTTAATATCCAATTCTGTACGGCAAATAATGATCTCTCTAAGAATTAGTAACTTGCAAATACGGTATTCTAGTCTAAATCCAACGGCCAACAGTGTAATTACACCAGCAATCGTTATCGTAGCCCTCAGACATGGCAAATTTTATTTCATTTACGTAACTGACACAATTTCAATAACAACCTTTGTCTAATCGCGAATTATATGTATTTATTATATGTAGACCAATGTATTTCTATGAAAGGGCCATTTAAATATAATAGGTATCGATTCCATTTTCAGCTGATAAAATAAATGTAGGCGATAGTTCCTTTCTCCGAATTAATATCTAACATTGTAATAATAACATTATCATCCAATCTTTTCCTGAGCGAATTTCATAATTATGCCACGGATAGTTGACAGAAATCGCTCTAACGAACGTATGTTCATACCGAGAGGTCGATTTGATATAATTTAAGATTGAATATAATGCGTGATTTTATACAAATTTATAAATGAGCAATTACGATTTTTTATAACGAATCATAGACTGCAAAGATCAGTCTGACGATAATCACATGCAATGATATAATAATGATCATCCGCATAATCTCCTGAGAATGATATAAGAAGCTTGCGTAGAAAACTACGTAAAAATTCTGTGCTTCACATTTCGTTCTTCAAACTTTATCTACGGAAAAATCATAAGAATGCACGTTCATTTCTTCCTCTTTAAATTAACAATGAAGATCTTTGATTATAGAGGGTGCGGAAACTGGATCAAATAGAAGTTCTTGTCTTCTATATCCGGGCAACTTTAATGACATCTTCTGTATCCAGAAAAGTTTAAAAGCTACCTTAATGAAAGTTACGAACGTTACAGGAACTCATTATTCGTGAGCATTTCCAATAAAATTTGGAATTCTGGTAAAGAGTGGGTAAACAAATACAAAAACTTTGAAAGCGAATGTTTGTTTTCTGAATGAGTTTTAAACGGTAAGTTGACTTTTTGAAAGCGAACTTGCGATACAATAGTTAACGATGTCTCGATTCCTTTCACATTAAGTTTGATCTCCCGAAGCTGAAAAGCTTATGATTGCATAAACTTCAGAATTTCTCTTAGGGTTTTCAAGCGAAGATGTTTCTGTGAAGCGAAATGATTAAGGTCAATTTTTTCGACTTCGATAATTATTCAATCCATTACATGAGAAAGTTTCTACAACAGCGTCGTCGCATGCGAAAATTTCTCAAATTCAAATAGCGAATTATGCGCACCAAAGATTTGGCAAGAAGAGTTCGCGGTTATTGTTGATTTTTTCTGAAATAAGAAGGGGTAATTATTCGTGAAACATAAATTTAAGACCCCATTTTCTGAAACATAAATGGCACGCTTGTTGTGAATTACGAATGAAAATTGGATAATTCTGACGTCGTCTTCAAGTTTATTGCTAAGATATTAAGTGTTAGTAAGTAATTCAGTAGTTATCTCATTAAAAACACAAAATTGACCTTCTTTTAATTTCAAATGTAAATATCATTGGTAAAAATTACAGAAGTTTGAATGTTGTGCTTTTCTATGCAGCTTGCAGCTTTTGGTAAGATCCCTCCCGTTTTTAAGAACTAAAAAGCTAAATATTAAATTAAATATTCAACCTTTTATTTATAATACGCGATTCAGGAAGAAATAAGACTTGAAGAAGTCAATCACACAGATATGGGAATGGAAGAAATTGAAAGGGAATTTCCCACATGGTAAATTTACTTTACATTTTAAGAAAAGTTAGATTTGATCGATCCTAGTAATTAACACCAACGTAACTCACGCTAAATAAAAACTTTCTCCAAAACCTTAGTTTTTTCACAATTTCATTAACATTCATTTGAGAGATTTTGAGGCTCAGGCTCTGCAGTATTGAAAGTGTCAATAAGAGGAACAAGCAGCTTAATTAAATACATTTGTATCTGATTTGACAGCCAGAGAATCGTGTTATTCTTGCTGACTAACTCTTGGATTTAAATAAACGAATATAAAATTTTCACAGAAAGAAATTATCCATCAAGCAATTGAAAATAACTTCCGCAGTATATACTAAAATAATCCGTCTGATTCGATAGATTTTTACTTTCTATTGAAAAATAGTATTAAATTATTCTTAAATCTGTAACTTTTTCAGCTGGAAGGTTAGCTTGAGCCTCAAATCCTCGACTATTAGTTACTAATCGTTTTGGGGAGGGAATAAGGTTAACTATGCAAGATGAGAAGATAGTTTTCCTTTGCTTGCCTCACTGAGTCAGAATGCTATGACCGTAAGACGTCCACATAAGTGCAGCAAAATGACACTATGAACGACACGTTTCATAGCATTCAATAAGGAGTGAACAGTGTGAATGCCATTACTTAATTTCATTCATACCTCAGTAGCTTTCATAATGACACAGCCATGAAAAAGACTGAGACAAACGTAAATTAAAAACATTCTCCTCTATCCTTTACCAAAATACAAAAGAGAAATATATATTCGTGCCACCATAAAAATATGGTGGCACGAACAAATCGGGTTAAGTCGCAGACCTGTGGCTGAAAAGGGACTTTGACCCTCTTCGAGGTCACAGAAAAATAAAAGGCGTGCCTCTTTCGAAGGGAAGGGCGTCATGCATATAAGAGGAAAAATAGTTCTCCGCTAGATATTCGTGAATTAAAAAGGTAAAAAGAAAGGTTGTAGGTCAAGGTTTATCACTTCGATCACGCAATAGTTTACCTTAGATTTCGGACAGTTTTTTTTTCGACTTCTAATTCAACTTGAATGTTTCCCGACAGCCGAATACTAGTGATTACGGAATAATAAGTTTTGCAGGAAGAGGAGAGGTAAAGCGATTATTATATTATGATGTGACCATGGTCGGACTCGGGATTCCGAGTTAGTTGAGGGTCTCGTCCTTAGAGGAACCACGTCCTAAGGAGGTCCTCGTGAAGATCGTGTTGACAAACTCAATTAAATGTCTTCCTTGCAAGGTAGGCCGGCGTATGTACAGTTTTAGTAGATGATATTACTGTCGAAGAATGTCTTGAACGAATAAAAATTGCACATATTGGACATTTTCTGGATTTGAACTCAATTTTTTTTTAGAATTCGTAAAGAAACTAAACGAGATTAAACTGTTGCAAATTTTGTAGGGAAGTTACCCCTACGGTCGCTGATTTAGGGTTAAAATTTTCAGTGTCGCACTGTCCTATTTCTTACGCTCCTGATTTTGTATTTCACGTGAGAACATTTTTTGTGCTATGATCAGATTCAAATTTTTATAAAATATCTTAAATGTCAGTGCATAATTTGAAATCTGTCATTCATCGTAGTTGTTAGGATATAACTCAATAGTTTGTTTTTTCTTAGTTGTGGAAAATATTTCCTACGTTATGTATTTCTGTGTATTATTATCATGCATAGCAGAATTTTCATTATTTGCCGCAATAATTTCCAAAGAGGGCCTCGATCGATTCATTGCCCCTCGAGCCTCTAAATCCGCCCCTGAATAAGAACCTTTAATTTTTATATATTTTTAAAATTTCGTCTCTCTTGTAGAGAATAATGGGAACTAGGTCCTGGATAAAAGGCGTTAACATTCCCACGAGCCTCCGTCCCGTTTCCTCCGTGTTTTCACTTCCCCCTGATTTCGCGTCTTGATTCCGCCCTGCTATGGACGATAATCCGCCTCCTCGACCCAATAGGACCGCCCTAACCATTCCATGGTTCTCCCACATTCCTATTCTCTCATATGTCCTTCTCCGTAATCTAAATTCATATATTCGGAGAGTGTCACGCCGCCACAGCAACATCAAGAACATGACGGTCATACACATAAAGTGACAAATAGAACGAAATGCATATACTTTTCGTGTTTGCTAAAATTGGCGAATGTGTGGATATTATTAGTAAGTGAACGCTGACTTTCGACTCTAAAGATTTATGGATACGAGATTTACTCGGATGAAGTTTATAAAAATTGTACATTATAAATAATCGTGTCCATGCCAACGAAATTTGTCCTTACCTTTATCACAGCACGGTTTTCAGTACCCAATGTGGAGCAATTATCTACAAAAAGTTTTAAATTTGTACCAAGATCCGGAATATATATAAATATCACCCTGAAAACGCGAATAACAGAAAGTAAATTCGATCAGATGACTGCTATGGATGCTATACACAGCCGAAATTGAAGCATTCAAAATATTTCAACGAAGCATGTTTTCCTTCGAATGGTGAATATAATTATTTAGCGCCACGCAAACTCGCGACAATGGGTTGAAATGACATATCATGCCTTTCAAACAAACCACTTGCCTCTCTAATGTGACAACATCTTCATTAAAGTCTCCTTCATTTCCTTTCTCTTTTATGATGTATTTCACGAGCGGCACTTCAGGACACCATAAACAGAGAAACCAAAAATCATACGCATTTGTACTACGAAAGTCTTCAATAATTCAAAAAAGTCATTCTTAAAAAGTTAAATTGGTAACCCAAATCTATCCATGTAATTAAAATTTTTTAAAAAATCTAAAAATTTGGCGTTAGGGAAGTCTTTACATCGAAAAATAGTGTCCAAAGCAATTTTTAAATCGAAGGAACATTGTGTATGTATGTGCATATAGTATGCATATCATAAGAGGTTGATAAGCACAAAGAACGAGGATACGGCATTTCCCCATCAGAAACCCATTAGGCTTTCTTTCCATGATAAGTATTCGAAGAAGAATATTGCCAAAAATACTGCCAAAAATGAAGGTAAGTTCAGGAACAAGTGAGGAAGATCGCTACTGAAAAGATGCAAATGATTTCGAAAGACGCAACACTTCTTCTGGAAGTGGACGAAAAGGATTAGAAGAAAAAGTAACGATACAATAAATGGGGCGCGTAATAATAACTATGACACAGTGAGGGATAAAAGAGTAGTCGAATGCTGTAGTAACTAGTAAATCATTGACACTGCTGAAGCTCACATCTCTACGACGACACTTCAATTCATAGGTGAGTCTCTCACATATGTACCCATAATACATTTATTCCTTTTTGTGCATCTAGGAAATTTTTTGAATCAGCAAATTAGTATTGTACTACTAAATGTACTACTAAAGATAACGTTTAAATTTAAGGGTATTTTTACAGGCCTCAGTGGCGTCAAAATTAGCGTCCCAACTCAAAATCACAGCTCCAGGGTTTAAATCCTAGTGAAGGTTTTGTTCAGGTTACATTCTGTTGTCGTTGGAAAAGGATTAATTGTTTATTAAGGGGCCCCAGCATATAAAAATTTAAATAAAAACTATTGTATCACCGAGGGATAAAGTGAGCTCCTGTGAGTGACTTGTGTGTGAATGCCTCTTCCATTTCATAGTCATTTTTTACGTTTGAGCAATGCAAAATTCAAAAACCATTAGAAAACCGAAGCCCGCCTTTCTGCAAAAGTTTCATGCTCGTAATTTCCTAGGAAAAAGATTTAAATCTTACCACGTTAGAATGAGGATTGAAATGAAATACATTCTGCTGCTCTAATTGATCTCCGAGGACAAAAATCAACACAACTAATGTTGTGTTTGTTATTTGCGAAGAACTCTACAGTAATCGAGATATCAGATAGGCCGATATAGATGGAAACCTTTATATCTTTTGATAGCTGCTAATTACCAGTCAACACGCACTTCTTGACCTCGCATTCATCGTCACGTAACTTCTTTTGTTTGATAAAATTGAAGCGTGTTACACGAGTACCTTAAGGAATGAATATTTCGGAGAAACGGGATTTTTCAAAAGAGACCGTGTGAATACCTGTATTTATTTCTTACACCTTCGTTTCCATTTCCAAACGAATAAACAAAGAAAAATATGGTATCATTTAGGAGGAATTTCGATTGTAGCCATTCATTCCGAGACATTTATTTCCATAACCAGATAACGCTACAGGGACAAAATTCGCGAATATAAGAATGAGTAAAAACCATTTGCAAGATTAGGGTGTTTACGGTAATATTACTTCCATAATGTTTCCAATATTTATGCAAAAATTAAAAGATTTCTATTTTTCGGTAAAGAAATTTTTGGAACTGGATAAGAAGTGTTGCATTACGTATTCATTTTATAGTAAAATAAAAATAATCTCGGAGGAGTTAAAAATTCCTTACATTAAATTTTAATTAACTCGAATCAGGGTATCATACTTAATAAGAAAATGATGTATTGATAATAAATAATAATCAATATATAATTTCCTTGGCGTGTAGAGATGATTTATGATGTGGTTAACTGTGAAAAAATAATAACTATAAAATTGTTAGATACAATAGTGAACTTCGTCTTAAAGGATTAAGATTAGAGAATAATAATTCAGATATATTAATTTTAATGATTTTATCTCTTATTTTCGAATTCAGAAAAATTAAATGATCGAATCATTTCGAATTAAAATGACAGCATAATCGCTCTGATATTTAACACCATGGTTTTCTTAGCAGTGCATCCGGCTGATATATATAAATCTATCTATATTCTATAAATGAAAATTAAATATGTTTCATATACTCTTCGATAATAAAACACTATATTTCGCATTTCTACATTTAAGGCAAATGAAGTCGTCCTTAATAGAAGCGGAAACAATTACTTGGATTGCGACTGACGAAAATTATTTATTGAAATATTGTCCCTAACCATTACCATTACCATCCCAGCCCATAACCAATACCATTTAACATTATTTATGGCTAACCTTTGCTAAAACTATCAATGAGGGGAAAAACGATCCAAAGATTAGGAATTTACATAAGAAGTCCTTGTTTCTGTAGTCGAAAACGTACTCCTCGAATGTGAAAAAATAACGTATCCGGTACACCTTTTCTGGACCAAGTTAAGAGCGCGGGTTGAAAAATATATCTCTTTCCACACTTTGACAGCGTGACACACTTTGGCACTTACCAAACTAATTCTTCAAATAGGAGGTCATAAAATAGTATCTCGATCCAACACAATTATAACTCGTTTTCAGAAGATAAAAAAAGTTTATGTATGACCCTAGTACCAAATGACGATAATCTCGTAAGTCCTTTTCCAGGAAAATTTCCATCAATTAATTCAAATTTGATCCTAAAATGACGATTTCTAAACACCGAAAATATTAAATAGATTACATTCCATAGTTGGCCACAGAGCTCGCGGCCATGGCCCGTAAAAATTTGATCTTTTCCACAAAATTTATCCACTTCTCCTGAGATTCCGCATTCTCATCATGCAATCGTCTCATTCCAGGTGCCGTTACTCCCTCAAATTTTCCGTTTATTCTCTCTTTCTTATTGTTTGTCCTCCGCCTAATCTCACCCCTTTTGTCGCTGCTGATCCCTTTCCCATGCAAATCACGGAAACGACTGATGCAGCCAACCGATGAAGCGCCTTCAACAGCTCTTATCAGGTCGAGATGAGTTGTGCAAGAAAGGAAGTGGCCGCTTTCACGTTCGTAATTATAGACGAGCCGACGTTATTACCAGTGGGCGAAATCCATACTTCCGATGATGCGAAAGTCGCCAATTTGTTTAAGCCAAATTTTTCGCGACCTTAAATGATATTTCGAAACCTTTTCTATTCGAAAGGCGTCTTAGTAACTTACGTCGTAAGTTTCATCGATGAGCTCATTTGAAAAACGATGTTCAGACACGCAAAGAATCCATGTACTGAGAAAAGGAAAGAGTTCACGATTCTTTCCGTTAAGCCAGGGAAGTCAGCAGTTGTCGTATCTCGTCTAAAAATAAAAATCTTGCAGATAAAGAAGACTTCGGCGATGCAAAAGAATTTGCAAGAAAATTCTATCGTCATTTTTGGCGCAATACTCCATAGGACGGTAAATCCTTCCATAGTTTAAAGTTACGTATCTTTATAGGGTAGATATAACAACGAAGAATTTTAACTCATTTGTTGTATCCAACCTAAAATGAAGTTCCACGAAGTCACGGCTTATTCTATCAATACCATTACGTATTATTTGATTAATAACGATTTGGGAGTATTTTCACCCCTTTGAATCGTTCAAAAATAATTCTCTTGAACAAAAAGGAAACATGACGCCGCTAAAAACCTTTGAAATCTTTTACTGTTAGTTAAAGGGTAAGATTTAAGAACTTCACATTAAAATAGACGATAAATATATTAAATAGGTTTAAGAGTCGATCATATCCAACATTTCGAAATTAAATATTACTTAAATTTATTACTTTTTTAAATATTCGTGGGATTCCTGAGGAAAAAACGGAGGTGAAAATATTGGCGAGACCGAGAATTGAGCTGGGAACGGAATTATATTTTATTGTCTCTTTTTACTGCTAAATTAAAATCTGTCTTTGGTACGCAATAAAGATCATTTGGAGGCAGAAAGACAAACTAAATATATATTTATACTTAATAGTCGCAGTTAGGCCACGTAAATAAATTTCTGACCCTACAACATTAACTTTTACATTGCTACTGCGCAAACTACGAATGGTGCGTGGTATGGGCAAAGCGTACTTATTGTTAGGCTTCACGAGCCCTTGGCAAGTTCCTGATGGCCGCGACTTTTCTTAGAAAAATTTTAGGCGGTTGGTAAATTAACAACACATAGTAATGTTTTATCATCATTATAATTTTTCCATGGCACAAAATAGCAATATCTGCCAGTAATTGTTCGTAAATTAATATATTTTAAATTGGTTTAATCGCAACAGAACGAGAATCCCGGATTATTGAGTGGATAGCGCGTTTGCCTTTCGTGAGAGCGGTCTCAAGTTCGATTCCCAGTTAGAGACAACATATTCGAAATTAGCTCTGCTGTCGAGGAACTTTTAACAATACTACTACATCCCAACAGAACGGCGCCCTTGGCAATTTCCCCTAAGCAAAAGGATAGTTATGTTCCAAATTGGTGTATTCACACTGCCATGCCGAACTAACTCTAGCCTGTTTGCTTCTTTAATACTCTGCGGACAAAATTATCAAAAACCTCTGTTTTATCAAATGTTTCTTTGTAAAATGTCGTCGATTTCTCTCCGAGACCCCCACTCTGTTATTATCATCATTTCATTGATTTTATGACACAGCCTGACTAGGAATGTTAGTATTTTTATCAGTTCAAGTGAATGGAAAAATACTCATATATGCCTCTTTTTTTCTGGCTTATTATCGCTCTGAAAATTTTTCATGTGGCAAAAGAAAACAGAAATTACTCATTCGAGCTAATTTGTTATTTACCAAATCAAGTAAAGAGCTTTAATATTCAGAGGTTAACATTAGCTTCTTTGCAAAGATTTACACGCTATGGAGCAATCGCGTAGCTAAGGGAGGACAGAAGAAACACCCTGGAAGACTAGTTAAAAAATAACCTTTTGAGAATAAGACATGTATTGACCAGGAACTCAAAGTAAATTACCTTGATTAGGGTGAAAATGGAAAGGATATCTAATGAACATACAAATGAAGTCCGTCTCATAAGTACCACTTTGAAGTTTCATCGACTTAAATATGCTTCGGAGTATTATGTTACAGAGAAGTACTAAACCTAGTAGTAACCATTGGAAACACAGTCTATCTACGACAAATTTTCTTATATGAATATAGAAGTTGACGCAAAAAATAGTACGATTTTAACTTACCCTAATTACGGTTCACATATTTTCTGTCGTGCGGAGTTACCAGATATCGAAGATAAATTTTCCAGGTTCTCTTTTACGAATTCTGCAGTTGAGGAGCGTACTTTTTCCGATTTCGCTTCCTTCTTCATTTTGTGATCCGAGGAATCGAACTTCAAATTGAAACTCTCAAAATAAATCAAACTATAGTTTAATTAAGCGAAGGCACCGATTGCTAGATCGTAATCTTCGTAACTTTCTTGGGCTAATCGCACCCCTATTCCGATGAACTTATACACTTTGCATTATCTCTGAATATAATAAAACCAACAATTACCTTGCCATTAATTGTTCATTTACATAATCCGTAAATTATGAATAACTAATTAATTAATCTAAACCAACTAATTAATTTAAAATAAACCAAGAAATTTTCCAATGTTATTATTTGGAATGACGAACGACTATCAAAAAGCGATCACGAATTCAATTGCTCGATTTTCGCTCCTTCTCGTGTATTCCAACGATGAAATTTCCAGATAAATTTATATGTACAAGAAATGCTAGAAGAGCAGTACGTAGGAACTAATTGATTTATTTGGTATTTCAAAAAATGCTTAAAAAATGTTTGTTCTGGATGATAAAGGAGATTCAGACTCAATAGAGACCAAATGTTTTTGATTATTTATGCCTTGATCAGTCTGGCTTTCGATAACAACATGATAAGATTCTAATGCAACTTGATGTAGTCATAATCACAAGACAATTGAAGCTCAACTAAGGCCTAAGAAATGTCAGATTGTGATTAGATTACTTTAGCAAACAATATTGTAATTCTACAATATTATGGTAAAAGACACTTCTCCTGAAAAGAAATTACTGAAATTCCCACATGTATCCTATGCTTTAGGTTGAAATAACCGCAATCTATCGCAGATTATAAAATTCTTGTATCCATGAACAATTGGATATTAAAAGCTGTAAAATGTAACTATTAGGCTATTTTTATCCAAGCATCACTAAATTCACTTGTGATGATTGTGATCTATATATGACAATAAGGCTTTCTAGAGTAATTAGTCATCATTGAGGGATAGCCAAGAGAGCTTTAACACTAGTAAATGCCTTTGGTGAAAGTGCTCCCAGGTTCATTTCCCATTAGGAGCTCATGTACAAAATGACCCCAGCTGTTGAAGCAATTTTAAAATTACTAATTGCCCTATTCATCATCTTAATAAAGGTAATGTAAATCATTTGTTTACATTAGAAATGCAAACGTCAAAACTGAAAGTATATCCAAGGAAACTTATCAAAGTTATTTGGCTGTGTCATAAAGAATCACTTAAAAAACCATTCACAGAGCAAATATCATCAATATTTTTAGGTTTGAGTACTTTTGAATACTTTCTGTTTGAATTAATTATGGATGGCAGATGTAGAGTGAAGGGTGTTAGTTCCTTTTTGTATTAATGATCAATTTAATGTTATCATTGCTTATATTATTTCATTTATGATGCTGCATATGACAACATTTATCAAAAATAAGTTTTATGAGTGAAGAAAAGTGGACAGTTCAGGATATGAGCGGAAGGAAGGGAAATATAGTAGGGACAGCAAAGAAAGCTGAACCTGAAACCCTGATGAGTAAGACAAGGATGGATTTAGTATAGTAGTATAGAAAATCAGGAGTAATACTTCAGTACAGTACATCCAAAGTTTAGAAGTTTCCTAAAAGTGTGAATATCCCTAAGGATATTTTTATATCTCTAAAATGGCCATGCAAAGCAGAAGTTAAAAGAAGCAATGTACTGGCATAAGTGATCAACTCAAATCTCTGAGTTTATGTTAAATAGCTTCATTGGCAGTTAATTTGTAATATTTAGGATAACTTCTCTTTATCATAAGGTTTAGAGTAGTAAAATATGATTTTTTCCCATGGATAATAAGTCAAGTATTCCAGTGAAGAACCCTTTGATTCTGGTTTCCTTCTGCTTTTTAATGACATAAAAAAGGAATGTAAATAAATGATTAGAAAAATATATTCAGAGAGTGTTTATTTACCATCATTACATTATAGCAGTGAAAGACAGTACAACTGAACACCTTTCATAGACATTGCAAGTTGCAATCGACTAGGTTGACTAACCTTTTGAGTTACAAAACCAATCACACATTGTATGATCCTGACAAAATAAAATTGGCTGCCTCAATGAGTACATGAAAGGAAAGTGCAGATATGCTTAATAATCTTGTGAGAGAAATAAAAATTAAGCACCTGAGGATATCAGCATAACTACACTTCGTGTGTGGAAAGGCAATAAAAATATAAACATATTGAACAGAGTAAAATATTTTCAAGTACGGAAAATGGAAATAATTATTACAGTACAGAAGATGAGGAATGCCTTATTTGATTTGTACTTTTCAACAAACAAGTCCAAGAATCTAGCTAACATGAAAGAATGTACACCATTTAGTCTTATTTTGTAACATTTAACAACTATTTTCAAAATGGAAGACTTTCATGAGGTTTGACACACCTTATTTGGGTGTGACTTGAAGAATGGTAAAATTGATCATTACACTGGTCCAAGCCCCCATTTCCCACATGGCAGGGATTCTCATTTGATATTTCAAAGACTTAGGTACAAAATATAATTTTCTATATAGGATTTACATAGGTCAACATGCATGAGTATAGAGAAACATATAAACCACCAATCCTGATAAACTTCATGCAATCACAAGTATTAATATATTTGAAACAGCATTCTTAAAACTATTCTGACTGTGATGAAATAAAAATAATGAGGCTTTCCACAATAATCATAAATTGAAATCAGCAGTAACTCATTGAGATAATGTTTATAAAATGCAAAGTAAATGCTTCCTAAAATGTAATGCCTTAAAAAAGACCAAGTTGATTCAAGTTACAAAAATGACTCAAGCAAAATGAAAATGGATCTATGCCTATCTAGAAATTTTCTATTATACTCTCTCTAAACAGCTGCAGTGATATAATAACTTGTAACTAATCGTTCATAATGAGTTAAAAATAAAGCATAGGTCCATGTACCTAAAAATTTCAAATTATTTAGAAGTAACAGAAGTTGATAAAAATTTCTTTGTAAGATGAAAATGGATCTCCATTTAGAAATATATCATAAAAATCAATACAGAGGGAATATAAATAGTTTCAGTTACACCATTCAACACTTGATAGCATCTAAAACATGAGAGGACACATAATGGCACAAAATAATTCTCACTAGACTGCCTGCAAAATGCTAATGAAGTAACTATATAAAATGTTGAATTCTAATAAAAATATTCATAATTTCATGATACAATCACATTTGTCACTTGAAGTCAAGTTAAAGTAGTAAAATAAAATATAGTGCTCATTTCCATAACATATTTCATGATTGCTTCTTAAAGCAGTAAAATTGATCACGATCATTTCAAACCCTCCTAGATTAAAATAGCAAGACACTTTTCACAGCAATTAACTTTTTAAGCCCTGGTTATGTGTAGAATCAATAAAATAAAAAATATAAAACTAAAATCCCTTCTAACGTAAAGCAGTAAGTCTTGAGGTGTTAATCTTTGTATCACTCTAATACACATCAACGCAATGTTTAAAATTAGTTCAAAAAACTATAAGAAAACATTCTGAAAAAAATGCAGAAATGTTACGGCTTTAAGAATAAGGGAAATTCCAACAACAGTCTTATTTCAGTTTCAAACCCTTCCTTCATCAAAAAAAAGAATGCCTAAGAAGTTGCACAAGAAACCTTATTCAAAAAGATGGGAAATGAACAACTGAAGTGATATAGTCAACAATACTCCATTTAGTAAGACAAAGGAATAATGGCTATTTCCAGGGTAGGCAAAGCACCTTCTTAGGCAAAAGGGATCACTCAAGATTAGCATCAATGAGATGGCGGTTTAGTTTGATTCCTTCAACACAGTGCGCAGTGTATCCAAAAAGATGTTCATGTGATGCTCCTGATACGTGAGACTAGGCCTTAGGCGCACTGCATTATCACCACATCCACCAACATGGACACCTGCAAAAGAAGATAATTGATGAAAGATGAGAAATAACTTGAAAAAGACAAGCCCATATTAATTTGTAGTTTTTGGAATCCAGTATTTGCGTCTCTGTTTTGACAATTCTGGTAATTTTTAATAAATTTCATCTTTGGTAAGTGCAGCAAAGGTTATTTCTTTGTTACCCTACATTCCAAAATAAAATAAAACCAATAATTCATGGATAAACTAAGAACAAAATATGAAGAGAACATATCATTGCAGGTAAAACATAAACCGGTGAAACACAAAAGGGAAGTAAATTTATTTTTTCTGCTCTTTTTATTTATATTTAGTTTGCTGATGAATGACAGTGAAATTATTGGATGACTTGGTCATAACTAAGAAGAATACTTGCAAAATAGGCTATTGAACTTAATCAAACTGCTCAAGTCACATGTAGCTTGCTTAAAATCGTGCTAGTGGTATGCATTTACTGATTGGTAAGCAATGATCTAGAGAAGCCTTTCACAGACCACAAGACTTTGAATTACTAATTTTAACCTGTCTGTTAGTGACTGATTCATTAAAATAACCTACTTTTGCAAGGGTACTTAATTATTTATAAAACATTGTAAAAAAATACTGTACTCAATTAATACTAAGATCAAGAGAAGTTCAAAGCATGTTTAAATGTTATATTTTGATTCTTAAATGATTGATATCTTTGGGAGATATTTCTATTACAAGGAGAAAATACATTCTTACCAAAGAAGTCAATAAAAAATATATCAATCAAATGAAAAAGAAATATAAAATTAACTGATAAATATTTCAGTAGTGATATATGCTGCTTCTATTTAAAAAAATATGCAATTCAACTCACCTTTGAGGTGCAACCTGTTCTTGATGTCATCACGTATCCTTGAATTAGGGAAGTCAAATGCAATAAAAGTCCCTCTTCCACGGACATTACTCAGTAGATGAGCAAATTCATTCTGTAATTAGATAAATGAATCAAAATCAGGCTGATAAAATAAAATTTAAAAAATTCTATCAAAATATGAAAATGTTTATATGGTAGGTGGTAATTGGCAAGTTACTAAGAAAACAGCTGTTTACTAATAACCTAGGTAGAGCAATTATTTGTCATAGTGTTATTTCAATTTTTTAATTAATATCAAGAGGAGAATATAGTGAGAATGTAAATAGAAATTCTAATATGTTCAATTTAAATGTTATATGATGAGATAACGGAAACTAGATAATACAATGCTGAAGATACAAACCTGTAATTTAAGTAGCCCATCCATAGTAAGATTACCCACAGTAGCAGCATTTTCGAGAAGTTTGTCTCTCTTGATAACCCTCAATACACTTTCCAGAAGAACCAATTTACTTGGGTCACCCATCCAAGTATTGAATACACGGAAAGCTTGCTTTGGTCTGAAAAAGAAAATGGAGTTACATGAGGTTCTTGGGTGAAGCAGTGAACTTGATAAAGAATATATTCCAACAATACCAAATCACTGTTAATGACGTACAGGTGAATATTCAATAAGATCTGGAAGTAAATACCTGAACTCAGGTGTATGATACATTCCACCAGTCAACATCTTCTTTGAGAAGGTAACTATGTCAGGGGGAGAGTCCAACTCAAAATGCTCATGACACCACAATTTTCCAGTTGAGCCACCACCAGTTTGTACCTCATCCATTAAAAGAGCTGCTCCAGTCTACATGAAAAATAATTTTTAATCAATCGAAAGTTATGATTAAAAGCAATGTCAATTACAATTCTATTTATATAACGTTGAAACAGTGATGATAAGATTGCCCACAGCAAAGATCTTCATCATAAAAGATTTACATTAAGATGAAACTCTAATAATGTTGTGTTGGGCATCACTGAATACCTTACCTTTTTAGCAATGCGTTGCAGTTGCTGGAAAAAATATGGAGATCCATGATGATCACCACCTTCTGACTGAATTGGCTCCACTATAATTCCTGCAACTGGCATATCCTTTTTTCTCCAGTCCTCGATGAGAGATTCAACCTGTATTCAATGTTACATGAGAAGTTAAACAAAGATTCAAGACTAAGACTCTGAGGTTTCTAACCTCTACATCTAGTTAGTACAAATTAAATTAAAATCGTACAGCATTCCCTTATAGGATGAGTTTTCCTTAGGAATTTCATTAGCAAGGGCAAAAAAATATAAACAAGTTAAAGTGAATAATTTAAATTATTAAAAGAGACCGTTGTTATTCTTATAGGTGACCAATAATAGAAGATTTTATAAGTTATGGTTGAGATTTATTATTGAGTATATAGTAGAGTTCCTTATCTATATCAGTAATTGATTTTTATCTGATGTACACAATAACTTCAACTGATAGAAATCGATGTTACAATAAATGAATCGATATACCTGCTCCAAGCATTTCTCATCTTCTTTCTTATTTTCAGCTTCATTGTCTTTCAAAGGATACTTATAGCGTGGAAATGATGCAGTTGGCCAATCAAAAGATGGGACATCAATTTTATGAATGGGCTTGGAATGGGTGGTAGCAAGAGCTCCAAATGTGCGGCCATGAAAACCTCCTACAATGAAGACATGAATTCTTCATAGAATAAAAAGCAAAAAATATGAAGAATTTTGATGAATTATTTAATTAATCATTATTCAAGTAAACAACATACAATAAATTTTCTTAAAATTTAAAGGATGATAATAATTTCCTAATAGCATGGCAGTTAATCTGTAAAATTTGCTAGCTATAAACAAGCAATATTCCAACATCATAAGGTATTACTTTTTCAATACAATTTACTATGCTCAGAATATAGATAAACTTAAATATTAATCAATCTAAATTAAAAGAGATCACCAAATATTCAACTAATCAAATTACTCTGAGGATAGATTAAGCCATTAACTGCTTTCAATGTGCAATTCAGTCAATACAATCATTCTTAAGAATGATTAGGGAGAAACAGTAAGGTAAAATTAAATACTTTTGAAAATGGAAAAGTATATTATTATTTATGATGACTACAATCTTTTGCCCCTATGGGCCTCTCATTCACCAAAACTCTGACATATATTGTAGTACATAAATTAAAACAACAGCAATTTAATAAATTTGTCTTAAATGAAGAAAAACTAAATCTAAATTTTAAAATATCATAGGAAGATTTGCACTGTGCTAAAAACTACTCAACTAAAGGTTTATAAATAAAAACCTGGTATGCAAAAAATTACTCAAGTAAGAATTTGGTAAAAGAAAACTTCTAAGGCATAGGAGTTAATAAAATGAGAGTATGATCGTTTCAGATGATTTAAATTAGTCACCCTTATTATTCCATTTAGCTGATACTCTTGACGAAGATGATTACCTTTCAACAAAAAAAAAATCACTCCCATAAGACCTTAATTTCCAGAAACTAACCCTTGAAAGACAGAAGAGCTAGTTGAGGAGCTCCTGGCGGCTGGTTAATCATGCATGAGTCAATATCTTCCTGAGTAAATGGGGTCTTCTCTATATTCAATCCTTTCTCTTTCCTCTGCTTTTCTCTATACCAGAAAAATATGCTTTTGTAAGCATTTTCATTTGAGCAAGATCCACATGCCATGGTAGTGATTTGAGTCAAACCACGTGGTGCAACCTAAATAGAAAAAAATTTCTCATATTTTCTGCCAAGGAAAAGTATTAAAATAATTTAAAAATTGAAATATTCCATTGTTCTTTCATTGGAACGGTAAGTCATAATATTCTTTATCCAAACCAACTTACTGGCATTAGTACGTCTCTCAATTTGGAAGGCCAATCCTTACCAGGGAACATCCCAAGAGATGGACGGTTGACGGAAGCATTCTAAAATTGTATATACAGCATTATTTATATTATTTCACAATATGCATGAAAGGAAATACTGAGCAATTTTTCTCTACTTACTATTCCTTCTCGTGAGCTGATTGCTTTGATTAAATCAGGATGATTATAACCTAGAGGAATGGAGGATATCTGAGTGAACAAGTCAAGTAACACATTTCCATCAGCATCAGCCAAATAATTTCCAATTGACCTGTCATAATCCCCAAAAAGAGACACTGACCCTGATTGCTGAAAGAAAAGGAATTCATATGAAAATCATGACCATAACATACGGTTTTTCTTTCTCAATAAACATTTATGACTAAAATTATTATTACAGAGGCTTAGCTAGACTCTGTACTGCCTGGGGCAGTCCCAGAGTTTGCTGCTACTCTCAATATGCTCTAAACATACCATAGAGCAGTAGGTATAGGCAATATATTTGAAAATTATTTAATTTTGTTTTTAAAAACCTTGTAATTTAAAGTATTGTCACTGAGCCTTAATTACCCCTGGTTCCCTAACCTCTGAAGTATACCTAAATAAGGGCAACCCCAAATTATGAGGCATCTGGGGAAGACCACAAGTTAAGTCAATAGGTATATACAGTGAAACAAGATAAAATGGATAAATACTGGAAGACTTTCAATTGATTCCTTACATATTTTCCTTTCTGATTGAATTAAATAGACTTGGATGTGTCTTACATTTGAGAATATATGATAAGTATTTGAAAGATAAGTCAAGGGAGAAAAGTAATAATCCAATAATAAGATGCATGCTATTCATTGAATTATGTGCCCCAACACATACAGACAGGCTTATGATGGAACAAGCTTGGATGGTGGGGTGAAAGGGTTGGACAACTGAATCATAACTTTAAATCTTGTAGTTTAGCTGAAATACGTGCTTTATGACAAATATAAGCTGTACTTGAATTTTGGAAGTCGTAAAAATGCAAAAAATGTGCATCTTATATTTGAGAATATGGGGTCAAGTGGTTGTGCTCTAAGGATTTGCCCAAATTTGGGGAAATTATGGGTATAAAGATGTAAATGGGGCCTCCAGATAGCTAAGTGAGTGATGCATTCAACTTAGGTGAAAGCAGTCCAGGGTCTGATTCCCAGACTATATTCCAATACAAAATTACCTCTTCTTCTACAGGAGTTAAAGGGTAGGTGATGGGCTTATGGTCACAAGCTGACACACTTGCAATGGGATTTTAGCAGCATGCCAACAGAAAATGTCTATCTGTTCTACACAAGCCCCTATTTCTACATTCTCTGTAAGGATATACAAGACAAAACAGGGAACAGGGACTAACATCCTTAGAGAGGAACCACTACAAACTCTTAGGCTCCTGAATAATCAAGTGAGTAGTGGATGATCGAAACTGGTACCACACTCACCAAAGGTAGTCACAGTCCCAGGTGGGATCCCATATATGCAAAATGACCTAAGCTGTCTGAGAACCATTAATAATAATACTAATACTACATTCTCTTTCATTAATTATTGAGTCAATTTAATAACTACCGAGAAAATTATTTTCTGGTGAGCTAATAAAGAGAAATATCAATTCAGGAATTTAATTGTGAATGTTTCCAGCAGACAATAAAGGGAGGCAACCATAAAAAAACATTGTTTACAAAAATCATGATTTATGGGAATAAAATATATAGAAATTAATTAGAACCAACAAGCCACACAGTGTAAGAGGAATCATTTGGTTTGGTATATAATAATAATTTACAGTCTCTTATAAACAGATTAAATAGAAATTAAACATCAAGCAGATAAAACTGAGAATCGATAAGAAAAAATCCATATTCCTACGAATAATAAGAATTGATTATTAGAATGTCTCACTCGCCATGTGAATGTTGGTGTACCCCATTTCATGTAAATAAATTATATTACCAACAGCAGTAATTCTCAGCTCATGGGATGCATTCCATTAGTGGCTATAATGCCTATTGGATGGTATACGGGTGGTTAGATTTATTTTTAATATTTTGATTTTATTCATTAATATTAAATTCTAAATATGATTGCCTTTACTCAGCAGCCAAATATATTTATAGCTATTGATTATTTGCAAAACATTAGCTGATTTCCAATATACTCAAAACTTTCTATCCAAGTGGGACCAGACTTATTTAAACTGTTGAACAAGAATTGTGAGCCTATAGATTGAGAACTACTTACTTATTTCATTAATACATGAATGAGTTCTGCCAGATATCGCAAAAACCAATTTGCTATGCCATAAATAAGACTATATAACATTAGTTAGGCAATCTAAGAATATAAGCAAATTCTATTAATACTGCAATACAAAACATTTAATTACCTGAAGAATATTAAGCTCATTCATTAATTTTTTTGATTGTGGCCCTGGAATTTCAGTAATAATAACAGGTTTCTCTGGCTCTCCTGCAACAAGAGGTTGTGCAGCTGCTGATGCATTCCAGCGGTGATTATCTGAAATGAATTGATTGTTCAGTAAAATTTAAGTTTAATAGACATTATCAAATATTTTTCTGAATTAATATGAGTATATGAAAATTATATTTCTGGATTAACATACTGAAATGAATGTTTGAAGATATTTGGTGTATGATACTTTCATAGAAGTACATACTTAATTTTACATGTCTTCCACTTGTGTTGATAAGATTAGATTTCTTTCAAAGATCAACAAGGTCATTAATGGATGAAGATTCGTTACCATTTTCCTCTGTTGGCATTATATTTTCTAACTTTTGATATCCGAAACACTTTTGCCCAAAGTTAGACTTCATTTATTCAACTTTGCAAATATGAGAATGCTATTCTGTAGCTATAAAATATTATTGATGCTATTATCTTAGATATTCTATCTTAAATTTTAAGTACTTGGTTACATGACATATATATGAAAGACTAATGAAAAACAAGAACTTAAGTCCATAAAATAAAAATATCAAACTGGATAACTTGCTAATATTACTATAATAATGTAATAACCATATAATTATAAATCGAGAATATGAACAGAAATAATAAAACGAAGTTTCTAACTTGAAAAATTTTTCCTCGTAAAAAGAAGTCATTTCTGTCAATCAAGCCAGTACGCTATTAAACGAAAATTTGACGACAAATAATAAATTTATGCTTGATTTTTCCTTGATATTACTATAGATAACCAACTTTAAAAAATTCTTATTCACGAACGAATTATAGAAGAAATGAATGAAAGGCAAGGATTTAATTCATTGCAAATTCATAAGTAGATAAAACCTCGATTGTTTTATACGTCATCTGATCATTCTTCTTCGTTCGCTAGTTTGGCCTTTGGATCAAAGAAACTTTTGTCATTCGTACATATTTTATGATCCTCATCAGACTAGTTTACAGCCCTGGGAAAGGCAATTACCAATCTATAATCAAATAACCTCAATTGGCTATAATTTCGTGGTAAAATTAAATGAGTTATTCCTCTTTGTGAGCGAAAGAAAACGAAAGATAAATTAATAGAATGACATAATATATTTATAAAAGAGAGGCATTAAGTTCACTGTAACATGAGTATACTAGGAATGTCTCACAATTTCAGATATACAGTAAAATTTAAACTGGCATTCAAAAAGGTGACAAAAGAAGTCTAATTTCTTCTTAAAGATGATATACGTACACAGAAGGCATGATTTTCAAGTTTATAGTCAGTAAATTTACGAAGAAATTCACGAGAATACGTATGTAACCAATGAACAATAATTCGACTGAACATGCAAGTTTAAGTTTAAAAAATCATTCGATTCAAAAATGTTTTCAGCTGTTAAAAGTTTAAAAATGAAGTAGCTGTAAATGTAAAGCATTTTAATTCAAAAGACATTTTAATAAAATCTTAATTTATAAAAAATTCAGCAGTTACAAAGACATTGAATACTACGTCTGCCGATAGAAAACTGAATAGTCTAGTGAGTATTGAAGCCAATTATAAAAAACTGTTGAAATTATCGATGAAATTAATACTACTATATACTAGGCGATACGACTGTTGACCAAGTATAATTACTCTACGTCACAATTTCCATAATTTCTGTGTGATATTACTTACTTAACTTTCGGATAATCGTTGAAGAACGATTATGGATCCTAATGAGTGACATTTTTCCTTCGTTGTCCTCTCTCCCTCAACTTAAAAGAAATTACTTCACAATGCGCCGAATCAAGATGTTGTTATGGCCGTGCTTCTCTCACCACTGCAGCGGCAACGGGAGCAACGGGATTGACATGGGAGACAATCTGGGCAACTGGGGGAGTGAAGGCGGAGACGCCTCTCCCTTAATTTAGTCCTTGATGTTCTGACAGGATGAGCGTCATCACTTCCATTGGCGAAATATTTTTTCGCATTGAATTTCGTTATTTCGTTAACCTCATATAAGTTGATTAGAGGGGTTGATTGTTTGAAGTTTACGACAAGGTTTTGAAGAAAAGTATTTATCTTTCCGGAGGATGTTTACTTTCTTAAATTATAACATGATATGGAAATGTTAATGGATCCATTATATTTTTCCGGAGAAAAATCTTCTTTCCCATACCTTTTTTGGGTAATTCAAGATTTCGAGTATTTCACATATAATTACCACCTTTGCCATTTTTTAGGAGAAACATTTACTTAAACAAAAAATATTGAATCATTGACACCCGCAGGTTTCATTAGGTTTTGAACAGTTATACTTTGAGGATACAAAATAATTTTCAGAATCATCACCTTACTTCTTATTTTTAAAACGAATATCCTTTCAGTCGAGTAAGCAAACACTTCACGATATGCTTTGCGTCATAGAAACTTCAACCTTATCTATGTGATTACAGTATTGATCTTTCAAAGATAATTGATCATATCTAACAAATATTAGACACTAAGTTTATCTCTATCAGTACAATGAAATATCATTAAGTGATAAATAATCGTGCTCATCAACTGACCATAACTTCTTTATTACATAAACTGCTGCATTTGTTTGCAACGCACGCTATATAGCAGCACGTGTTGCAATATAGCGCTTCGGTATGCAAAGGATGATGAAAAATCGAACACGTTAATTATGGTATAATTATCTTTCCTACTGCTGCACATTATTTCCGTATTTCTCGATTATTTGGTCATCCGGAACTAATTTTTTTATTTCATTCAAAGTATAAGGTAAATTAATTATAATCACAGTCAATAAATTGCCGGTACAGATACTTTCCTCTGATTTATTCGTTGATAAGTATCGGGAAAAAGATGCTTCGGATTCACTTAATCTACAATAAAACCCCTATATAGTCGCTCCCGCTCATGATCCTATTCCGCCTAATAAGCGATTTTCTCCCATTCCCGGTGCCTTTCACACGAAACACATAGTCAAGATAACCCTTTTAAGACGCTCTGCAACCCTCTTAAAGCGCAGATTTATCCCGTCCCCAGATGTTCTGTAAAGCCAATTGATCGCCTCGTTTGATAGACCAAAAAATTTTGAAATCATGTTTCCTCGATCTCTCACACTCTCAGAGGCTTCGTTTTGGGTCCCATGCGAGTTTTTTTACATCATTAATTGACAATAAAATGAGAAATTTTGAGGCAAAACAATCTGCATCTCACGGTCCGAGTTGATATGAGCTCCGAGATAGAGTGAGTTCTTTTTTCAGTTTCGTCTCAGAAAGTTAGATTAAAATTTTGCTTGACAGTGTTTCTTTTCGTCACGATCTCGAGTTGTAATAATATCAAATAAAAATGAAAGGGATTAAAGTGGGCAGCTGTGTATATTCTTACAGAGTTTGTGCTCTGTGATGCCTTTTCACCACTGCTGTTAAAAATTTGTTATTCCTCCCTAAGTGTCCATCAGCTAAAAATTGTTTCATTATGGAGTGAAAAATAAACAATATTATGTAACTAAGAAAGACACTTTGAGTGAAAAGCAGACCATTCTTCAAAAGTTTGATGAAAAGGCAACCAGCATTACACAAATTGGTTAAACAATATCCCATTTATCTCAGGTAGTTTTCGGTTGGGTCCCCTGAAAAGCGTCTTAACTGGATTTACAGTATTCCTTACTTCAATTATTAATTATACTATCTGTACTGAGTTAAAAAATGAAGCTAAAGGGATAACAAAGGGATAATTACGCTCTTCGTGAAAAGATATCATTTCAGGCACACATCACATTTTCAAAGCAACTGAATGGTATACTTCTTTTATTAGTCATACTTCTCACTGGATTTTAGCTTTACTTCTCAATCCTGTCCAATAATGATGCCAATTAACTAAATACAAAACAAGAAGCAAAAACATTTTAAGCCAATTAAAAACTTAGCATGGTTCCTTATTCCCATGATAACTGATATTAGGGTATTATTTATTATTAGGTAATTATATCATAAGCTAGGGGAAGATGGATGGAAAAGGAGAAATAAGGTTTAGCATCTTAACATTTGTCGGATATGGAAGCAATAATCAGGAAAAGAAAGAGATGCCCAGGAAAATGGAGAATACAGTCTAGTTGATACTTATTATTATACTTAAGGACAGATAAACAGAAGAAGAATAATCTTAAAGACTTGAGATTTTTCAAAATACCAACACCAATTCGAATTATGTCATATCAGTTATAAACCTTTGTATTATTTCCAGCTCCTTCAATCATTATGGTAATGAATATTATCTTCTCCATGTAGTCACAATTCTTCTTGAAAACATTTATGTGATACATAAATTATCAATATTTATTTTCAAGTATTAAAATTTTATTGTGGTACTAACCTCAGTTTGACAATAAAAAATGAAATAATTGGAAACCTTCTGCAATGATATAATTAAATCTTCATTTAATGTGCATTAATGTTCTTACCAAAAGAATATACGTTAAGTTTTTCTTATTTGGAGCACAAGGTTCAGTGAACGAGTTTAAGACTGAAATGAATACATTTCAAACAAAAAGGAAGGGGGTAGACAATATTTAGCTATGAAAGTTAGGCTCTGTGATCGGAAGATGTCCATACTAGTCAAGGAGTTGATGTAATTTTGAATGCATAGAGCAAGATACATTAAAGATAGTGTAATTGTATCTTTCTTAGTTTAGTATGGATCTGCATGAGGATTGTTAATAGGGTAACATCAGATTCACATTATTCGGTGTGGGTAAAGAAAGTTTTGAAAATTGGCAGGCTTTCTTCAAAACTCCACAGTAAATTAAAATAGTGAAAGTGTGATCATTATGTGTATGCAAAACAGCCTGTTTATGTTGAATACATTATATAAGGATAAATATGCTCCCATGTACATTGCAAAGAATGAGGAAATTTGACAAACTGATAATAATTAAATTTAGGAGGTTTGATTAAATGCAATGTAGAGGATGTTAAGATCGGTTGTTTGATCACAGTAATTAAAAGAATAGTGTATAAATGTGAAAAAGAAAGTGCACTGCATTTTTTGATTTGGAAAGGCAAATGATAAATTATGCAAATGTGAAATTTTGAATGCTTAGTAGCAGTAGGGTTGGAGAAATGGAGGATGAGTGCAATCAAGCCAGTGGTAGACAGATATCTCATTTTGAATTAAATTACTGGTGAGGTTGATGTTCGAATATTAATAGAGGGATAAGATAAAGATTTGTGATAAATCCCTGGATGTTCAACGTATTCATAATAGATGAGTGAAAGATGTCTGTGAGAATCCAAGATTTTTAATGACTCTCTAAAATTTTCCTCATGTTTCATCTTGAAATATGAAGAATTGTTCAAATTTTTTGTAGATATTAAGGTATTCCATCTTGTAGTAGGTCAATTAAGGAAAAAGTATGAGGTACTTAATGGAAAGACAAAAAGCTTACCCATAGCTATAGCTAAGAGAACAAAAGGGAATGCCTCAAAATATGAGAAAAATTACCAATCACATTGAATTTACACTAGGAAAATTCTAATTTAACTTACTAACTCTACTTAAATTCTACTTGTAACTTATTAGCTCCTAAAGTACAATATACCACTATAGGTATTCAAAAGTACCAAAACTCTTTTTCATGACTTGGTCACGACAGTCATCAGTGCTTTAAGTTTCATTGTACGGAAAATGCACATTATAACGACATACTGAGAAACTATTAAACTAACGTTTTAAAACTAAATGTACTTTATTAATAAATGAGAAAAGTCCATTCGCAATATGTTGTTTTATTAAAAAATGTACAAAATCTATTTTTTTCAACATACCTGAGGAACAACAAAGTCTAGCCACATCCTACTAAAGTTAAAGCAATTTCAATGAAATAGTTCCCACTCCAAGATTTCCTTTTCTTGGATATATTTAAGATATCCTTCAAAACTAAGCTCACGCTTTCTTTTAAAGCATACATTGAAAGGAATATTCTTCAATCAAGTTCCGTACTGAAACAAAATCAAGACCACTAAATTTTACAAAACGAATGAAACTCGGGAAACAACTCTAATTTACTAAAGACTGAGCTCTTCAAAATATTACCTCCAACGTCAACAACTATAATAGTTTAATTCTCAACTTTCTTGGGACTGTTTTCAGAGGTATCAAACTCTGGAAAGCCCAATTTTTTCCACTCTTCAGGGGTCATCAAATTGTTTTTCATCCTGCATTCCAAATAATCGTGGGCTTCTGACCGACAAGCTGAAGCGGACGAATCATTTTCAGCTGTTCGTAGACACACCATATATTTCAACATAGGTATTTTACAAACACCACCATGGTCTAATGGAAAACTGCCTTTATCTGGTGGGGTTGCAATAAACTTTTTTTGACCAAAAGTCATAGAAGACATGGTTATTCTAAAGTGTATACTCTTGAGCAAAAAGATTTAGATGAAACTTCGGTGACATCAATTGTCTTTAATGGGTTTCTGCAGAGTAATGAAAATAAAGAGTTTTAATTTTGGATACGCTAGATTTCACATGTATAACTGAAGAGCACTGAATTCAAATTACTCAGTATCACTTACAATTTGTGGGTTTAAACGCGACTATATTCAATTACAGAATCCAAACAATACATCATCGTAAAGTTCGCTACCAACCTTCAATACTCTCACTCATTTTAAGTGCTGCCAACATTAATGAGTCCTACCTTCTTCGTATACTTGTATTTTATTTGATTCTTTAATATTTCAACTGAAGTAATAATACCGAGATTTTCTATTTAAATAAACATGACATAAACACAAGAGACTTAGTCACTATAATGGCATATTCACTCGGAAATAAACAACTACAATTACAATAAACTTTGCATAATCTAAAAATACCTCATCTCCAACATATCATCATCCTTATAAAATCTCTTGATTGCCTCAAACACTGAATTACATGATTAGTAAAATTTGTGGAACTAAATTGTTGATTTTGTATTACAGGGGCAAGTTCTTTTATTTATTAATTATGAGCAAGATGTCATTCCTACGAGATTCCTACAGGGCTGTCCCTCACGAATTTTAACAAAAACAGTAAAGAACGAGAGTAATTAACATTCCTATTTTTTTCCACCAAAATATCTCCTCAGAGGCAATTTTTTCACTTTCTGGCAAAATTATTGGTCACTCAATTACTTAATTACTAAAAGGAAGTAATATGCCATCAAATTTAAATGATTCCCAGCTTCTTTCAATTAGCAGAAAAACAAAAATAAACTGCGATCTCTTTTAACTGATATAAGGGGAATGAAGGAAGATTGTGGATTTCGGGTCAATGTCAATATAGACATTAAAATTATAATAATAATTCAATTTATTTTTGTTTAATTAATTCATCATATGCAGGAATATGAAGCTGCTTCTTCTTAGGAACAGTCTTCTTAATTTCATCTTCACTGTCAGAACTGGAGAACTCATCATTAAATAGAAGATTTTTAGCGTCTGATTCAGTAGATTTGTGTTCTGAGATGGCTCCTGGAATATTGCCAGGAAAGCAGATGTCTGGATTCTCCTCTATTTCTTCATCTGAAAATGGAATAAACAGAGTAAAGATCTAGTAGAAGCAGTAACAGAAATAGTTATTTTCATACTGTAGAAGCTTATCTAAATTTTTTTCCTTTTGTGAGTACCAGCTTATACTTCAAATACATGTTTTATTTTACAATTTTTCATTCCTTAAAAGTATACAGACATACTATATGTGATTTGTTTTATTGAGATTATTTTAATTTACTGAGCACCACATTCTACAATGACATTCTTTTAGTTTTATTTGCATTTTGAATAAATCTTCTTATGGATCATAAATGCCACCTTATGTAAATGTTGACCACATTTTTCAAGAAAGTTAGAAAAAGAAAAGGGTCTACTAATAATAGTGAAAAGAACTTTAGGTTGAAGAGAGCTTATAGCTACCTTGCAGTACAGTAGTAAAACTTGGATGGGTCAGAGGCTCATGAGTATGCTAAATTTAGAATACAGTATATGAGCAGCAAATTCAGAAAGAAGCATCACAAATCATATATTAACTCTGAAACATTGTAGAACAAGAGTGTGTAACCAGATGATGGGCATGTTGGGTGATCACAAGGTTTTTCAAATCTTTGTACTTATAATCATTACATAAAGGAGCACAGAGTAGCAATCATTCCCACTCCCTTAAAGACTGATAAGCAACTGCAATTTTTGCAGGATGTGAAGGGCTTGAATTAAATATAAGAGTGAAGGTTTTCTATCATTAATATGGATCTACTGCACTTGAGGCATACTAGAAGTTGATTGGAGATAAATTCATTAGGAAATTATCTTAAATGCTCCCCTGGAAAGTTTCGAGATCCATTTCTGCACTTAATTAGCTTTCTTTGGGTCCATTTCTCCTTCTAAGAGTAATTTACATTCTCCTTATACGTCATCCTAGGCATTTTGCTTCCATCTATCCTTTGCCAAATTAGAAACTGAAGTTATGTACTCTTTTACATATAATACTAAACATGCAGTCATACTTCCATAGTCCAGATTTATTCCCATAGACTTCTCGTGTATTCCCAATTGAGTTGTATCCAGTTTAAACATCTATTTCTGAACTTGCCTAACTTTATCTATTGAACAATATGGTGGATGTGATGAAGAAAACTCATCAAATTTAAAATACAAATAAAGGCAACATGCTTTACAGAGAAACCCTGACTGGAGGTAAGAAAAATGAGGCAATGACAGGAATAATTATGGTAGGAAATAAAATATGTGATTACTAAAATTAATAAGAAAACATTAAGTGTCAAGGATGAGAGATAAAAAGCACATGAAATAATTTTTGAATCGGTATTCTCTGATAGAAAATGCTTCATCAAAAGGATAAGTCAAAGATTTATATCTAAGCCTAATTCTTCTATACAAATTTTGAGCAAGTCTAAGTCAATCCTGAACAATTGATCAACATTTCAATTTAGAATATGAAGAAGGAAATTGTTAAACGTTTACTTACCAGAATCTACTACATCATACATGTACTTATGGTCATTTAAAACGACTAATATAACGGGAAACTCCACAATAAATTTTCCCTTCAGATTTTCTTTCAAAGAAAGTGATGAATCAACAATATAATATCTGTAAAATAAGTTTAAACTTAACAAAGGTTCTCATAGTAAAAAATTATATTCAAACAATTAACAGAAGACTCAAATTATTTAACTTACCTAGAATTAGATTTCTTTATACCTTCCGCTTTCTGAAGAAGTGTCATCCCGGAGATTCCAGCTGACTGATAAAATTGGAGTTCCGGCGTACTTATCAGATGATTAGCTAATGCACAGGATACCTTCTGTTCTTCAGGAAACCTTTTCCAAGGAAATAATAACAATCATATGTCATGTAAAAACAAGCTTGAAATGTAAATAAATCTAAATACATAATATTAACTGATAAAACCTTGACTGAAATCAAAATAGTATAAAATATACACAAGTGTTCAAACTTAATATCTATCTCGCAAGCCTCAAGAGAAAAATAACACAAAATAATAATACAAGAAAACAATAATATATAGAGCAATACAAGACGTACAACTCATGAAAGCATTCTATCTTTCGAAAGAAAACATTTAATACTTGCAATCTTAAATATAAAACAATCCAAAAAACACTATAAGAATACACTCACTATTTTAGCCTTAACCTTGAGGTAGATCTTCACAACAAAGATACATACATAACATTATATTAATTTTTAAAAATATTCCAATACCTCTCAATGGACATGCGGAAATTATCAGCTTGAGGAAAAATAAATTCAATCCTCCAATATAATATGTCCTTTTTCCAGTCCAGATAAGTAGTATTACATTTGTGTCGACTGAAGTTTTGAGGCAAGAAGTTCAATTTGCATCCTCTTCTAACAGCTGCCGTTCTCAATGCGAATAGATGCTGAAAAATTGCATAAGTTGATGACGGAGATTCAACATACATTCTATTCACTCTCCAAGTATTATTGTATACATAAAGTACTAGCTAAAATCAGTGCAGGGCTTTTCCAGACTATCTCCCTCGAGAACTTACATGCGGTAAATCTCTCCTGATTCTTGAGTATTTTTTCCTTGGATCTCTTTGATAGGAGTCTACCGATCTCGAAATTGTTTCCATTAACCTATAATCTAAATATAACATTTATTAAGTATTGGTATACTTAACTTACGTGCGAGTAAACAGAAGAAACCTTTACATACCACTCAGTAAATCAATGTTATTAAATTTTGAGAGAGGCTTGTATGCAACTTTATCTCTTTCTCCATTGCAATTCAACTCTGATTTATGAATATTTACACATTTTAAACAGCAACTTTTCACCTCGCATCTAGGGCACGTGTACTTAGCGCTTTCATTGTTGCACACCTCACACTTCCCTAACCTGGAAAACGCCAGGAGTGTCAGTAAGGAAATATTATGGCACAGAAGAATATCAGCTAGATTATTGCATATTACCTTAAACTTTCCGTCGGCTCGAGGTTAGACGTCATATCTGTTACTGACAACAGTGTCTGGGGTAGTATTCCTTAACTTGTCGGAATCATTCCTATCGGAATCACTTTTCCGCTTTCCGACTCAAGATCAATCCGTACTCACTTTCCGACTTTGCGTCTCTTTCCGATTCCTTATGCTAGTCGGATCGGAAACTTCCAATTTTCAACGGGAGGCACGGTCTAACCCATATTAGGCGGAAATTTCCGAGCATTTCCGAAGATGACGGTCACGTGCTTCATCTCAACCAACGGAGGACAAGCAAATAAAGAATGGAACTCGGCGTATGATATTTCCCGCCAGAAGTAAATCATGGATGTGAGAGGTAAGTAGCTATAAAAGGCTCGTAGTAGAATTTTGTTGTTTCTTTGCTGAAGCTGCCGTGATAATGGTATAATAGAATAAAATTACTTTAATTGCAATCGCTAATGTTTGTCCTGTTTTATGTTAAGTATGCTGTACGTAAATATTGCGAACGAAAGGATTGTATTCCTTTGCAACTTATGGAGTGGTAATGTATTCCGCGTTATAAGCAGTACAATTTAATTTTGAATAATATTTTGTGTGACATTACTCGCCAAACACCTCTATTTTAGGTGATGGTTGTTAGGATATTTAAAGACAGTTGCTCTAAATGATGTTGATATGATGTAATGATTGATATATTTAAGCTACCCAGAGAAAGATCTCCCCTCAACAGAGGGAGACGATGATGTCCTTCATGTTTATTCTTTATTCAAGCGGTATAAACCTCTAAATGTTATCTCGGGCAATGTGAAAGGATCAGAGGTATCTCTCAGATGCCGCATATTCACGTGCAGCACCCGGAATTCGTGGAGGCGTTGACGTCTTCCTCTTCTCCTCAAATTCAAGAGGAAGAAATCTTCATCCATTGCTGCACTTCCTCAAAATAGATTACATTATCAGGAATGTACATCTCCAAGAATATATTTCCTCAACATTCATCTCTACCAAAATTCCCTCAACATCAATTTAAAATCGGAAAGAATTGCTGAAATTCCTGTGGAAGCTGTATAATATCTATGAATAAAAGTATAACTAGATGGTTATACTTTTTATTCATAAATACCGATGAGGAACAAATATTATTTAATGAAGATTCATCTCTTCAAATCCAAAACAAGGAAATGACAAATATTTCATTCATCAAAACACGGTAGCAGGACTAATCATTTTCCCGCCTATTCTCAGAGTTTGGAAATGAGCTGCTGCCATACTCTCATAATAATCAAGTATGGAGTACATCAGTTAAATTAAATTGCAACATATCATTCGCTGTAAAACTTCGCGCACACAGTGTTTATTCCGACTTTCTAGTTACAATTACTGCTGCTTTACTTAAAGATAAATTTACGTGTGCACATTTCTATCGGGTGTCAAAGAAAAATCTTCCCACGTCTGTATGTTGAACGGCGTAAAGGACTCGCACATAATTAATACCTGTACAAAGTTTTGCCTGGATTAATGGCACTCTTCAAGTATCATATATAACGTCTACATTGCGAACGATGTTCATGCAACAGAAGCAACAACCTAAAGGAAGCTAGCCAAAGACCTAGGTCGAACAAAGTTCTTCATATTTTTGGTAAACTCATGCATTCAAAATATGAAATGGGCTACAAGCATCCCCATCATTTTAATCATATGAATTATTGGCGATTTGACATTTATTGACATTTATTATTAAAAGATGGCTTTATTTTACTGAACATACCTTGAAGGATACCGCGCTGCAATGAGCTATTCACTTTACTGCGCATGCGCACAGATTCCGTCCTAGCTTTCCGACACCTTTTTGGTGTCGAGAAGATTCCGACTAATTCAGGCGTCTGAAGAAGCCCACTTTCCGACTTTGACTTTAGAGAATCGCATCGGAATCCCCTCAAGTCGGAATCTTTTACTTTCCGACAACATGGCCGACATTCCTATCGGAATCGAGTTAAGGAATACCCCCCCTGGGGTGTCTTAGGCTGTCAAATTCTGTAACTTCTAAACATGTGAGCATACGATGGAGCTCTTCGCTACCATGTCTTCCTTTGTAGGTCTGCTACTTTAGTAATCCTTATGGCCGTCAAATCCTTTGGAGGCGCTGTTAGTAAGTGTTTCAGCGCAATTTACGATTATACATCGCTTTGAGCAGAAATATTTTAAGGGTATTCACAAATTTAAATTTCATTGGAAATAAAAAAGTGAGGAAATAACGTTTAGTTTTCATAATATATATTTACTCATTCAGGAAAATAAAGTAAGTATTTATATTTAATAAATCTGCAGATGTAGCATTTACAGCCTTTATCTCACTAACCTGTCCTAATTCCTATCTTATGAAAAGTTTTTGTTTGATTACCTTATTACTTCCTTGCATTGTTTACCTGGGCCGTGGAAAGAAACTCAGTCTTAGGCACTGTAGATCTCCATATATAAGCATACCATATGTCCCGCTTTGACCGGAATTATTCCGGTCCGGTTGTCTTGGTTCATAGAAATTATTTCTAGGTAAAATATATGATGGAAGAAAGGAGATTTCAATATGAAAAATCATTTAAAAGTAAATCTTCGTTAAATCGTGACGCTGCACATAGTTTCCTGTAAGACCATGAAATTAGCTCAGAATAAGTTAATTTTAAGCTTCCTTTATTCCCGTTCAGTCCTGGTTCAAAATTTGTTAATTCCCAATTGCTACCAAGAAGAATATGGTAACACTTCGATAAAGTAGTGACACAAAATCATTAGAAACACTATAATAGAATCAGAAACTCGATCAGATCAATTCAACATGAAATGAGTTACTTAAATATTCATGCCTAACTAATATTACCCTACAACGCAGGCAACACCACGACACACAGAGGCTGGGTAGGGTAGTATTCTCTGACGAAATAAGTGTTTCCTACCCCGGCCGCTGTAAGTGCTGGTGGCAGTCGTCCTACAGAAAGTATTGCCTGCTGCTGGCTGCAGTAACGTTACGGTCGCAAAGAGGCAAAGAGGAAAGCCGTCATATCTGGAATGGCTTCCGCAAGTGGAGGAGTGGAATGGGCTTCCTTTGTGAAGCCCATTCTGGCAGCCTCGTACGGCTCATTCAACAAAAATGATGTCTTTGAACTAGTAAAGGCTATTATTAAAAGGTTAGTCCATATTATACATTACATTTGCTATATTATTGCGTGTTAGTTGCTTCGTATTTTGGGTCGCGCTATCTTGAGGAAAGTTAATTGCAAATATTAAGATGTGTCAATGACTGTCAACATCCAGATAATGCACACAGATTACATTTTAGTATCAGTTATTAGTGTATTATTGATGATAATATAGCAACATAGTCGTTGGTTATTTTTACATAATGCGTTTTTGTGGTACGAGTCCGTAGCGATGGAATGAACTCATAATTCTCATTTGAGTTGATCTGAAAGTTGGAGTAATTTATAATAACTCTTTCTCGCCAATTGCTGCCATTTTTTGTGTATTATGACGTTTGTGCGTTCATTTCTTCTTTCCATGAATATGGTTCCTTGGATTGAAATGCTTTTCGTCATTCTCGTAATCAACGTTCGTGTAATCTGGTGTGATAATATGGATTTCGATATACTCTGTTTTAGGCTTTGTACTAGAACTATATACGTTCAGCAGAAATATAAGAATGAAGAATTCTATTCATTTACAATAAATATTCTAGAAGCTCATGGAATTTGCTGATTCACACCCATCGAGTGTGTTTTGGATTTAATTTATTTCGTCTGTTTTAATAGTGCTTTTTCATTCAGTGGGGCATTGAAATTTGCTATGATGTTGTTTGCAAGTGAAGCAATTGATATTACGATGGACGGTTTTCTTGAGAACTCTGGTATTTTTATCTAGCGTATTTGGGAACAATATTAGAAGTTTCTGAGAATTTATTCCTGCCTTTTTATTGTGATTATGACCACATTTTCTTCTATTTCAGCGAAAATGAATTCTTCAAGCATGACAGTGATTATGAAACTTTCTACACTTCGTTCGCAATTCTGGCGGCTGATTACATTAGTTCCAGTGCAACTTCAAGTAAGAGATTCTACTTAGGTTTTTATTAATTTAACTAATTCTACAGCAAACGCGTACCACTAGTGTGAATTTCTTAATTTTAGCATCCGATTCTAAAAATTTAGGAATATCTCCAGTTAATTAAGAAAAGATCTATTTAGCTCTCATAATTATTGATCAATTTTGATCTGTACATTAAGAAAACCCTTTTTTAATTTTGATGGATAACCATTTGCCTAACTACGGAATATAATACAACTGCCCTAATTTGTAATAGCTGTCTTTCAGTGGTTTAGCTAAGGTTGGTTGAAACGTATAGTTTTCAAAGCCTCAACCTTATGCAGTATTTGTTTAAAAGAAAAAAGAATTCTCAATCGAGACTGATGTGTCTGCTTCTTTAATTAATTTACATTTATAATTTGCGCAGTTAGTTAAAAACAAAGTTACAAAATAAATCGTCAAATCCCATCAAAATCCTCATGGAAATGTCCATCGCCTACATTGTTTTTATTTGAAAAAAGTTTGAATGGTACCAAGTATCAAGTGAATTAAAAGAATATTAAGTCAGTATGGATGAGTGACAGTTGGTATGGAATGTGTTTGAGTCATACTAATATTCATATTAAGTATCACTTCTGAAATTAATAGTAAATCCAGAAGGTAGCAAGCAAAAATGATTCATCAAAAGTTTAGGCTTAATGCTAATGCATCTTTTTAAAAACGTTTTAAGGAGATGACAACAGATATAGAATTGATGGGACACATTCAAGGTATACGTCAACAAGCCCCTGACTTTGCAGGACTATGTTCTAATACTTTTCCTCTTTACACTGCCAATTACAACATGCAACAACAAAATATAAGTTTTCTACTTTTTGTTGGAGAGTTTATCAAAGAAAATATTTTGTCTTTGGTTAATGGATTCTCCTTTTGAAAGAACATTCAGTGAAACATTACTGAAGTTTCCTCAGGGAAATAAAAATTTCTTAAGCATTAAGGAAAATGCATTAATAGTATGGGTTTCATGTTTAGATATTTATATAAAACATAATTACTTTCAGAACTACTTATGAAAAGATTTTGCACATTAGTACAGAATAATATGTTGTAAGATTGTTTCATTGACATCAGATCTTATGTCATTTATTGAAATATTTATAATTCACATATGTTTTGTAGTTTCAAACATTACTGTTTAATCTATCGTAATGATAATCCAATGACTAACTATTGCAGCTCTTCATTCTTTTACTCTTAATTCCCTTCTGTAGCTGTCATCTTTGATTCATAGGAAAATTATATAATCTACTTCCTTGCCATCTCTACTTCCATTTTGAATTTGCTACCATTTTTTCTATACTGCATACCTTATGAGGTCCTCATATCCTCATTCAACCATTTTAATGCCCACCAAATAGCAGCCTTCATTTTTCTCATTCATTAAATTTTAAATTCCATTATGTCTACAATTGATTGCAATATTGAATTGAGTGCTATCCATGCTGTCATTGCAATAGTTACTCCTTTTTTTGTGAAGAAACAAAAATAATTGATTAGACTTTTCTAAAGATTTTCTTAGGCATTCTTTTTTATGTCAGTGCAAAATTAAAGTCCTATTAACCAACAGGAAGAAATTTATACATTTAAACCTAATAATTCAGCATCCATGAGTATTAATTTACTTTTTGTAATTTTGGTCTGCATTAGATAGATTAAGTCAATGTTTAAGAAAAGGATAGGAAGAATGTGCTCATTCATTTTTTAAAATGGAGTCCCCTCATTGCTGCCCCTGCAAAGTTTTAGACTATTGGAACATCTGCTGATATTTTAGCATGGAAAATATTGCAACAGCTTTGCCAACTTATTTTTTTTTAACCTTCAAGCTCTTAGAAACATTTCAAGCCTTTTGTAACGTAGGATAACTTAGGCTTAACTAACATCTAACCTTAAAAACTTAAGGGTAAAAAAACACCCCTTGACTCAATGTTGGCATTGAGTACCTCATCCTCAGTATCTTTAAATGCTGCATTCTAACCTCCCTAAGTAACTTGATGATATAGCATAGATTCAAAATCTGTCTTAATCATTATTATTTGTGGTATTATACAATTTGTGTGATTTATTAAAAATTTGTAGATCTGAATAACACCAAGTATAGCATCTGAAGATTCTTTCCATAGTAGATCTTTTTGTACTTCCTCGTTTCATATGCATTGGAATTGTCTTAGACTCTTATTTTCATATTGGCAATGTCTTTTTCCTTTTGTTTGCTATTCCTATACCATTCTTTTATTTCTCCTTGTTAATCTCATTCTTCATTGCACCTTTTTATGAACATTTATGGTATTTCTTCCATTACTTTCTCTTTATTTCCATCTCACTACACTCATTTACAGATTTTCTTTGTTTTAATCTCCCCCATCAACCCTGGTTTAACTAACTTGTCTTTTTGCCTCTTTAGTCCCAAATTTTATTTCTTTCCACAAATTCAAGTTTAATTGCAAGCATTTTTTCTTTCATTTTAAGTGGTTTCATTTGTGTTACATTGCATCTTTGTATCCTTGTGAAATTTTCCAACTTAATTTCGTGTTTCTTCTACTTTGTATTAAACAATTTTTTGCTTAGTGTAAGCAATCTTCTCCATCCTCCTCAATTATTTTTTATGAATAATGCTGTTCTAATGCTCTAATGATGAAATGCAAATGAATATTAGGTTTTTCGAGTTACTGATGCTCTAAATTGAATTATTCAATCATTTTGACACATTTTCACAGAGGGTTATTAGTGCCTTTTGTCTGAAAATGTCTTGTTGGTAATTTTCTCAACCATGATGTATAACTTAGCGTACTGCTCCCCAATCTGGCTTAAGTCTTCTGCTTCAATTTTTTCACTTTAGAAGTAATTACAAGTTTTTTCCTCTGAATTGTAAAATCCCAACTTCAGTTTCTCCACTAGGCTTTCAATCTATCCTCTCTCTCATTGGGCTTTCTTTAAACCCAACAAACTAAAATATGACCTATCTTGTCTGTTTTCTTCTGAATTTTCTTTCTGACTGACTACTTCTAACTTCTCTCTTAACTTTTTGCATTCCTAACAGATCTACTTGTTTTACCTTTTCGCTTCACTGTCAGACTTAACTGAATTCCCTTTTACCCTCTGTTGATCTTTTTTTATTACTCAAATGGACATTTATTCACATGGGATTGATTCTCACCAAGTAAAATCACAAGTTCTTCACACTGTTTCTATCACTGTATTTTATATTTTATGTTGAAATTAATTAATGTATCTCTTTCATCATATTTACATGGTAGAGTAGTGACTGCTGTATGCAAAAATTGAATAAATAATTAAAATAATGCAAATATTAATAGGATGCATTCAACAAGTACAGATTCTTTCCTTAGCAGTAGATTGTATGCCTTGATTTATGTTTCTAATATAGCTTTCTATGAGACCTGTATGAATGCAGCTGTTTTAAGTGATAAAGATATTTTGAAGGCATCCCAAAAAATATTTTTCAGCCTTTGATGTCTTCTTGAGAGAAATGCTACTGTTCCTCTGGTTATTTGAATATCTATGAATATCATCTGTTCATTTCAGTTCCAAGAAGTCAGATTGGTGCAGCATGTTCTGCATCACGAATTCTTCTGCGCTTCATTATTGGGAGGCTCAAAGCTCTGGAGTCTTCAGCACCACCACCAGGAACAATTACCGGGGGTCACACTGGTTCCCCACCAGCTGCATCTGCATCTCAGCTACTTTTACCACTACGTGCTCTATGCACAGCTACTAGTATGCTGTCTCGAACTGAGCAGACTGCACTCACCGCTGTCATGAAAGGAGCTAGACTTCCTGCTCATATACGGACTTGTCCAGTTCCTCCTCCTTCATCAGGTATTATCTCACTTATCATTTCATATTAAAGCCCTAAATTAGGATTAAAAATAATTGCCACTAGTAACAAACTTATATTCAGAAGTTATTATTCCTGTAAAATTTATTTATTTAAAAATTCAGGAAATTAAAACTTTTCACAAATCATCTTGGCTGAAATTAAATGATCTGGTAAATAATGAAATACATTTTATCATTGGGTGATTCTTGAGTGATATCATCCTGTGTATTCATTTCAGCCATTTAGTCTGCCTCTGAAAGTCTCAAAGTTTTTGATTCAATCCTGAAATCTATTAATTTACGATCAGAGAGATAAATAATGTTTTCTCTTTATAGCTGAAAAGGAAGTATCTCCTACCCAGCAGCAAGGGCAGGGAACTACATCCAGCACCAAGGAGCATAAGAGACTTAATTTTGAGCTTGCAAGTGCAATAACAGATCTTCTCTCTATGCCTGTTACTGACTCAAGCTCTTTACATCAACCAGAAATTACGATAGGATTTCCTATTAGAGATGATGCAAAACAAGAAGTGGATGAAGTAGATCCTGCTACAGAAGTCAAGGTTTGGCTTGTTTTTAACATAAAAAAATTGTCATTATAGAGATAAGCTATTTATATTCATAACTATTTGCTTCTCAATGCTTTTATATATAACTGTTTGCTTCTCAATATACATAACTGTGTGCACAATGTTTTTGTGTAAGTTACCCTTTGATACCTTGAAATACTTAAGCTTTAATATCTATGAGAGGTCTAGAGGGTTGCTTTTAAGCACCTTAGCACACATTACAAGCTTGAAAAGGAAGTTACATAATATGGATTTTATAACAATTCTACAATATTAAGGGTTCAATACTGTAAAAATCTGAGATTTTATTATTATTTTTTTAAGCTTCTTTTTGGACTTTCGATATTTAATTAAGTTTATTATTACCATTCAAGCTGTCTTGCATTTGACATTTCACCATATTTCATTTTGCTTTTTTCCTTGATACACTAGTTTTGTTGGGAAAATATATGTTATATCTATAAAATAAGAAATGATTATGGCAACTTGTTCTAAAAAGAGAGATTCCTGTTTCATTTTATACCAAACTAATTATATCATTCTTATAATAACCTGCAATGTATTTTTGTGTAGTAAATTATATTTCCTTCATAGATTATAATTTCCTTTTGTCTGATGTTATTTTGTATATTTAGGAGCTGTTCATTCAAACAAACACTCTGAGCCTCCAATCTTTGGGTGGGGGAGATGTGATACTCAGCATATGCTGCAGATCTTTGCCTCACTTGGCACGTTACGTCGACAAGTATTCCGATTTTTTCTCTAAGAGGGTGTTCTCATTGCCAACTTCTCACTCTGAGGCTCTTCTAGTGAGACAGAGGTAAGATAATAATTTTCTATTTTATGGATTAATTTCATCATTACATTGTTAATTACTATAATTTTGTAAGTATTAATTCTAATTTATTATTTTGTTGTAAATCTTATTGGTGATCAAATATTTTCAGTCTCCAATCGTAATAAATCTCTCTCTTTTCAGCCATCAGGCTCTTTTGGCAGATATGACCGCTGCATTGAATGCCATATCTTTACCGGTATTGGAGCCTTTGAATCCTTCTCGCCTTTCTTTCCTATCTGCACTCTCTTCGGCTTGCCTTTATGCTGCACTCTCAGTAGCAACGGCTGCAGGGATCCTAGGGTCCCCTCCAACACAGCCTCCTCCTCCACCTCCTCCTTCAGCCCCTTCTCCTGTTTCCGTTACATCTTCAAAGAGTTCTCAGCAACAACCTCAAGGGCTGAAGGAAGAAGAAGTTGATGCCTGTGAAGCTAACATAGTTGTACGAGCTCTCGAACTGTTTTCTTTGGTGTCATCTGTCATGGGAGATTCTCCACGAGCAGGTGGACATGTAAGTTTGATATATAATAGTTACAAAGCATCTTTATTAGAGCGAGATTGAGACTGGCTCTGGTTGCGTAAATAATAAGTTTATTCAAATATCTGTAGGTTATATTGATAGAAACTAAAGAATTTTTTAAAATTCTTTAGTTTCTATCAATAAGTAAATTTGATAAACCCTTTAAAAGGCATTAGTAAATTATTAAATAATGTGAAAAGTTATGTTTTACATTATAATATATGCTATTTTTTCTTTCACATTTTGTTTTTTCTCTTAATGTAAGTGAATAATATCTTGGTAGGATTTGAATCCTATCTCTTTTAATGAAAAATCAAACTGATTCTTTTCTTCTGTTGCACCAATGTATTTTTATCCATTGCATCTGTTTTTGGATTTTCTCATTTGTTGCCTAGGGTTAAGTAGGATGACAGGATTTGTGTCAACGAATCAGGAAACTTTTAAGTCTCAATTTTTTCCCATTAAAGATTTGTGTTCATGTTTTCTTTCAATAGTAAGGCATACAATCACTCCTAACCCAATCATAATGATAATGTGAAAAAACATAATGCTATTTAATGATTTCAGATTTTGCAGAATCATATTATGCAAGGAGCTTGGATATTAGTGTCAGGCCTACAGGCACAGTTAGCTCCTGCATCCTCAGATAAGACTGGGCCTAGTCCTGGAAAAGAAGAGAAGGGAAAATCCCCCAGCAAAGCAAGAGAAGGATTTGGAAGAGTTAATGTTATGAAAGCGTAAGCTACTGTTTTTTTTTTTCATTCTCTTCTTAAGTCCCTTGGTGACCCTATGTTTTTAAATGATGTATTTAAGATGGAGTGATAATGTGTGGTATTAAATGAATTCTTAAAAGCCATGGAAGCTGGTAGATTGCTTATAAATTTACCAGATATTTTTAGGACCTATCAATTATAATCTGTACAAAGAAATAAACATACCCTAAAGTTTGGTAATCATGTGAAAAATTTGACATTCTTTTCTTGTTATTCTGGTGGAAAGTATCAACAATGAGATTTTTTTGGAGTACCTTCAGCCTTATTATTTTCTTTGCAGTCAGCAGAATTTTGGTGTCCTGTCCGTGTCCCTGGCAATGCAGGCCTTAGTAATGCTGTCCATGTTGCTGGAAGATCTTCGTGTTGAGGAGGCTGGGAAGGCATGGCCGTGGGCAACACTTGGACCACAGATGAGCCATGAGGAAGAGGATAGCTGTGGATCTCAGGAGGAGGATCCTCGACCTGCTCCATTAAATATTATGATTCAATGCACTGCTCTCTCTAGAGCAGTCCGTGTTCTGGGAGCAGCTCCCCTGAACCAGCTTCTATTTTATTTGGCTACTATCAGCTACAGAAAGGTTAATATCAACCCAATAACTATTGAGTATTGAAATATCTCAAAGGTGCATTTATTTTTTAAATGGAAGTGTATTTTCCTTATAAAACGCTGCCTTGGTTAAAGGAAACTTCCATTTTTGCATCAATAAAGCATATGACTTCATCTAAGATTACATTAATCAGTTTGATAGATGAATGATTATTGATCTGTTAATGAAAAATGAAATAGTGATGAATAATGAAACCAAATCAAAAAAGTTTAAGGAAAATTAAAGCAGTTGATTTGTTTGTAACCATTTGTCCTAATGCCTGGTTCAGTTCCAGAATTTTTAAATAATTAGTCCATTTCTAACCATAATTGTCTGCCCTTCACTGATGATGGCTGTTATAATGCTGCATATAATCAATATTTATTTTGTTTACCTTATTATATCAACTATTTTAATCTTTAGAAGAGTTTGTAGAAGTTTCAATTCAAACAATATATGTCATTATATTTTAAATATCTCTTATGTCTTGGCCAACTTGACATTTGTTTTATAAATATTTTTTTATTATTATAAGTTTTCTTAAACAAGATTTTGTGCTGTAACTAAGCAAGTGTATAAATCATTTATGACTCATTCTTAAATGAAATATTAACTTATAAATGGAACAGTTAAAAGCTCAAAACCTTTGGTTTACAAATGCATCCTAGACATTATTTCCTAATTTTTGAGCCTCTCTTCAAATAGAATTATTTGCAGTTGAAGGGAAATCATCACTTTTAAGTTTGTAGGGACATTTTATGTTCAGCTTGTTTATCACTCTTAGAATGTTACATTTTGTTGTTATTTTTGTAATTCTGTTAGTGTTCATTAATATTGTTTTTTATGTTAGTTTGGATCAATTTTAGATTTTTCACATCCCAGTCATTAAAATTAATACAAAAATATTTGGTATTTAGAATACTTTGAAAGATCCATGAATTTAATGCATTGTTATTTTTATTCAATCTTCTAGGCTTGTACACTTAAAAAGATACAAAAGCATCCACCAGAGGGGGATACTTTTAGCACATCAGACTCTACAACTTATTACGAAGATGACTTCAGTTGTTCTGACGAAAGTTCCGGGGATGATGGTAAGAATTTTAAACTGTATTACCTTTTAAAATATTTATTCTCTAGAATAGGTCATGGAAATCAATATCATTTATTTGAATATTTTTTCTGCATGTCTTTGTGTTCTTAATGTATACTAATAGAATTAATTAGATAGGAGGAATAAAACAATGGAGGCCTATAGGGATAAAATAATTGAAGTTGACCTTACTTTAACCTTATCACTGCCAGCTTGCTTTTCTTGATCATCATGATATAGTGTTTGATTTAGAAAGAGGGAGAATGTTGACAGCATTGTCTTCCATTTTTCAGATGATGACAGTGAACCCATATTAGGCTTGTGGTTTGAAGAGACGCTATCTCCTACTGATCCACCCACTCCATCATTGCAACCAGCCACCACCGAGTCAGTAGGTTTCTCTACTCCACAGACTGTTCAGTTGGTTAATGCTCCACAAATGGTAAGCAAAGGTAGTGGAGTATCAACTGGAGCAGATGTTCCAGGCACACCCTCCTCAGCCTCGTCACCCCCTTCTGCTGCCCCAGGAGAAAATGCTGTTAGGGCCACTGCCACTACTCCCACTATTCATGACAGAGAACGACAAAGGGGAAATATGGTGGCCCGAGTTTTATTTAAAGGAGCTATGGGCCCTGGTTCAGGAATGTCTGTTGTTCCAGAAAAAGGAGAACCTCATGGGGTAAATGGAGATGTTTGTGTAGATTTGAAATTAAATAGAATATTGCTATGAATGCCTAGCCTTTCAAACCTTAGCAAGAAAAGCATACCTTATGCCTGTTGACCCTCTTTAGTTTTTGTATTGTATTTATTATTTTGGCTCATGGAAGCAGTTACCATATTTACCTGGATATAAGGCAACTTGGATGTGTGACCATCCTTCATTCTCAGCACTTTATCTAAGTAAAAATTGGGTTTTCATCAATTTAATGAATATTCATCTAAGTTTAAAACAACCACATAATAAAAGTTAAACATTCAATCATAGTTTTCAGGTATTTAAATATATACATCAGTGTCTACCAAACTTTTACCCGCCCTACAGCACACTAGAGGTTTGGAATTTGTTTTGTGACACACCAATGAAATTACATTTCATTTAACTGTTAAGCCTAAATCTACTTGTAATTTAAATATTACATTTTAGAATCACAGTTATAGTAAAACGCTTAGTTGTCAAATTTCAATATTCACATGATAATGGCAAATATGTACATAAGAAAAAAAGAAGATGCCTGAAAACTTTCAAGTAATTATTTATACTATACATCTGTTACAGCAACTCACCAACTGATTAGAGGATTTCTTATAAAAATGTAACTTTAAGAAAACAGTGTTACATTTTGCTGACAAAGATATTGTAAATGCCTGCATAACAGTTTATATTAATCACTTTCATCATGTCCACTATTACTTGAAGATTCTCCTATTTCTTCTCATTCATTAATCACAAACAAATCCAATGAAGCCCCTGCTATTCTATATCCATCAAACCAAGTGATCTTCAGTCATCCATCCAGCAGTTTCATTGCATTTGAACACTATCCTGGATGGCAAATTCTCTATAGTATGATTATTCCTCTCGTAAACTCACAAATGAAGGTAATTTTCTTCCACAAGCAGCTGAAATCAGCATTATGATAATTTTTAATTTTACATTTGTTGTTGTTTTAGCTATACCTGATAAGGCTGCTTTCTCATTAGTGGTATTATTCCCTGGTATTTAATAATCCCCTAACATTTCACTAGAATTTCTAATCTTGCCTAAAACGTGACTTAGTTCATGTCAAAGTTGTTCTTAGTCTTTTAGACTCTATTCAATTTAGTTCAATCAATCAATCATCCAAGTCAAGTTTCTTCCAATGCAAAAAGTTCCTGAATATCTCTTGTGGTATTTTTATGCTATTTAAATGTGGCATTATGTTTATTCATGAAAACACAGTAAAATTTCCATTGTATCTGGGGATATTGGCTTGAATGATACATAGTCTTCACCATGTGGTTATTTACAGCTGAACCAAGGTGAGGAGAAAAAGTTTTCAAAGAATTGAAAAATCCTGTTGTTCTATTCTATACAGTCTTCTCATATTTTAGCAATCCTTTCTCTAGTTTAAGAATGCGGATTATATATTTATTGGAAAATACCTTTGTCTTATATTTGGGTAAATATGGTATGTTTTCCTGCATAACAGGTGTTGGTAGAATCCTCCATTTCTAATCTAGAAGTTGCTATTTGTGGCATGAAAAAGCTTACTGTAGTTACTCGCTTTTTTAAGACACTCTCCAATTTTAGGGCGCTCGGGCTTAACCAAATTGCTGTTATTTAAATATTCTTAAGTGAGAAGAAAGGTATGAGACATGTAGATTCATTGTCCCCATTAATGATCAATTAGTCCCATGAAAATTATATAAATACATTGAAAGAAATATTGAATGCCATATGAAAACCCCTTAAAAAAACTATCATCATGCTGCATTTATAGCTGGCCATGGAATAATAGGTGAAAAAGAACCTTAATTGAAGAGAATGCTTAACCTCTTGAGGAGAAGACAGATATGAAGGGACTGTTAAACAAGATAGTGAATCTAATCTTCGATAATATCCAAATAAAATTAGTTAGGCACTTGAAATAGTTAAGAGTACTGCTTTTTTGGATGTTTAAATTATGGTGATTGGAAAGATTTATAAAATGATTAAAAGTAGTTGTCAGAAACTAGCTATGGAAGTCTGTGAACCTGGAAGCAGGTGACAAAAATTTCCCATATTTATAGTATAACTTTAATCTTAGTAGCTGGGGAGAGCTTGTAGTATACAAGATCTGTTTATGTGCTCATTTTTTTATGATTCTCCTGCAAAAATTATAAATTTTGTGAAATGAATAGTGTGACTTATTTAATGGCAAATATGGTAATTTTATCTAGCTCTTTTCTTCAGTTTAAAGTCCACCACTCTTTATGTCTTTAATTTTTTATTTGCTACATGAATGCACCAAATTTTTAATTAGTACACAGTTTCAATTATAATGTATTTTAGTATAGTATGTAGTATTTTTAGTATGTGGTAAAATTAGAGTGATTTCTATTATAATATTTTAACCTTGGGAATTCCTGATTTATATTTCCTTTTAATAATAATGAAATCTAATTCAGCAGTATATTGCGAAGAATTTTGAGCTGCTCTGATTTACCTAATCTGTTTCAATAATTTTGTATTGTAGAAATTCACCTGAAAAAATATATCTTTTTGAAACAATAAGAGCAGATTATATTAAATAGAGCAGTTTAAATTTGTGTAGTTTTTCAAGAATTTACTCATCTGTAGTGATTTTTTGCAACACATTAAATGTCGTTTTCTATTAACATTCCAGTAAATGACACTTTCCCATTCAATCCATTCTCTATCCCCCTGACTAGCTCTTATCACTACAAGCTATATATCTAGAGGTTGCTACCTATCTAAATGGGCAATTAGACATTCTAGCTTAATTACTGTGCAGTGGTCATGCTCTGAGGTTGCGCATGGCTGTTTCCCCAGATTTTCCATAATGATTCCATCCATTCCTAGAATGCAGAAACAGGGGAGTGGGTAGAATATTGGGGCATTTAGGTTGGCATGTTGTTAAAAGCCTTCTTAAGTTTTCCAGTTTGCTAGAAACTGTTAGCTTCCCCTCACTTTCCCCTCCCTAATTTCTGTGCATTTGAGTACAGTCTTAGAGTGTAAATACTTTAAAAATGGTTAATTTTTATTATTAGATTGTATTTTCATTGAAATTTTTTCATTTCACCAGTTACAATGTTAAATATGTTAAATGCTTTTGTCATAATTGTAACGTCTGACTTAATGGGTAGATTTTGGATTTTAAATTCTGCATTTTTTGTGAAATAATTCTCAGTTCTTTTAGGTATATGTATCCAGTCCTCTGTTAAAGGACAAAAAGCAATTCCCTATCATCAATTAAATTGTTTACATTTATACACCAGCAATAACCAAGAAACCAAATAAACCTACAGTAAAATTATTGTGATTGTCACCATTTAAAATTATTCAGTAGTATATAAAATTTAATTTTCACTGATTTTACAGTGTTGCTTATTTTTATTTTCAGTACATCTCACTGGCTTCTCGCATCTTTTCATTTATGAACCGCTATCTCATAGGATCTGAATTGCCATTTATTAGACGCTATGTCCGCAGAGGACTTGCAGACTGGCATATGGTTATTCTAGCAAACATAATACGAGACCTTGACAGAGAAATGGCAAGGACAGAGAGAGGTCAGTTGTTAAATCATAATATAGTAATTGGAAATTTGAACTAAATTCTAATTTTTCACTTGGAATACTTAATTCTACTTTTTTCTTTAAAGGAACAATTTCTGTTTACTTTGGTCCACTCTTGGGAGCCTTGTATACTGAGTTTTCCCAGTGTCTTTCACGCTATACACACAACTTACTTTTGGCTGGAGGCAGTGCTGTTACACCATCAAGTCGCTCTGGTTCCTCTGGGTCACTTTTGCCAGAGTCTCTGCGCTCAACTCTCTTGTCTCACCTTGGAATATCTCCATCTCAAGAGAATGTGTCTAGCACTTCAACAACCATGACTCCATGGCCCTTACAGATTTATCCAAGAACATTGATGGTTCTTGTGCAGGTAAGATTTTGCTGATTATTTTGATGATAGCTATTAAAATATGTTACAATTTTCTTTCATATGTCTTTTGCTATGTTGCATGTTGGGTTATAAATGGTAAGGGCAAGATTGAAATGAAATTTTCCAGGTGAAAATTAAATGCTTTATCTGTGCTAAAATTCCTAATTTTGTCTAAGCGTACATATAGCAGATGGTGCCAAAATGTTAAATAATTATTTTTGATGTTGTTGGTTGTTCAGTGGAATAAATGCATTGATAATAGTAGATTAGAATTGATTTATTAGTTTCCTTCTAAGCTTTAGTTATTATTGTCAGCTTTAATAGGAAAACTGAATGTATTTACCATTCTGACTTTCCCATGCAGAGCCTATGATTGTTAAATATTTAAAAGGAAACAATTTAATGTCAGTTGCAAATGGCTGACATTTTGGTTTGAGGAATTAATATTTTATTGCTAAAGCTAAAATTTTCCTAGAAGTAACGCAATAAGATTACATAATGTTGTGTATAATGGATGTTAAATAATATGATTAATAAGTTCATGTAACATCACCTTTCAGAGTCTTATGCTGAAATCACAACAAAACAGAGAAGCAGCATGCATAAACATATGGAGTAGACTCATTCCTACTCTTGTTGAGAATATTCGACATCCAGGCACTGGATATGATGCAGAAAATGAAGGTTGGTATTTTGTGTTACTTCTTGCATAATTTCATTGGTCATTTTTAAGAAAATATTTGATTGCAATTCGTGAATGTCTGTTAGTGAGTGGAAGAATTATCCGTTGCTAAAAAAAATTATTTCTTTCAGACTTAAATGTCGAGCATGGTCAGGTTCTACTTTTCTTGTTTCATCAGCTTAATCTGATGCAGAAGAAAACAGTTTTGCTGACTGTGGCTCTGGGAGTTGTTAAGGCTGGCCAGATAGTTGGATCTTTAGCTGGTGGTAGTAGACATTCTATAACAGGAGGGGAGAGTGATGAAAAGGATAAGGATGAAGAAGAAGCAGCTCCAGGAGTTCCAGCTCCACCTGAAGGAGATGAAGGTACTGGGGCCAAAGGTGTTGCCATGAAGGAATCTCAGCTCTTACATCTCTCAAGACTGCTGCTACTGTTTGAGTATCTGATGAGGCACTTGTATGATGCTCCTGCATCCTTGTTTGAGCAGGTAATTAAAATTTCATCCCTTGAATTATGTTCAGTCAGAGCTTTTATTAACCTCTCTACTGAGTATTCCATTGCTGTTACTGACTCATTTTTCTTGTGAATAGGTGAGGTGGAACTTATTCAGTGCAACTAGTTTGGTTGGTGGAGAGACTAGACCTATGTTTGCTGGATCTCCAGAGCCAAATGATGAACCATCACCTGGTTCTACCAAAAGTGAGGGCAAGGAGGCATCTGGCATAAGTGGTACCATGCATCATCACCATCATCACCACCACCATCATCATCGTCTCAATCCCTCAAGGGTATATTTCCCTTGGAAAGAGCTTGAGGATGCTCACCGAAAGTTTGGAGGAAGTAGTGTCAGTGGACATCAACACCACGACCATGAATTTGCAATGAGACCTCGTTTTTATGCACTTGCAAATCCAGAAGGACAAGGCAGTCCAGACAGCATTAAGATTGATGGGCTGGTGAGCATTCTCTCTTTCAAGGACCCAGAAATTTTTCATACATATATGAATACAAGAAAATTCTTGTATGGTCCAATTCTATTGTAACCATTAATAATAAGTATTATTATATTATGATAATAGATTATGCAATCACTTTTATGTAGGGTTCTCAGAGCCTCCTAGAGTGGAAAACTTTTTTAACATGATATTTTTTGTAAATAATTTTGTTCATATAATGTTGATTATAAATATGAAAAATTTATTGGTATTAGTTATAAAAAATTTCTATTGTGCTTACATAAAGGTACTGATGGAATCTGATTTTGTTTCAGGCCTGCAATTTTCTGATTGACTCGCCTGAGAGATTGAATTACCTGATGCTCATTGAATCACTGCAAAGCATACTCAGTGTCACAAACTTGTGTGATCCATCACTGAAACGTTCTGATAGATTACGGTTTACTGGTTTGTGTGCAGTTCAGTACTGTTTCACAATCTGTTGGAGGTAAGTAGTAGTTGCTTTTTGGAGAGTTAGCTCCTTTCAATTCATAGACAGTCTGTCAGGTCTATTGTGTGATAGTCCTAGTGGACCTAGTGATTAGTTGAATCTATGAATTGAATGATTATTGTTGCTTATCCCCATTTATTGATACACTAAAGGCCAGATAGATCCTCATATAGCTTGTCCCTTAACTATTAGTGTGTGCTTCCTTAAGACTCTCCAGCATTATCCTTTGGGCATATACAAAATCTACAAACATCAATGATCATGGTGCTAAAAAATGAAAGTAAATAGTGAGCAATTTATTTCATGTAACAATTTTTCTTTATTCTTATTTAGATTTTATAAGATACTCAGTGAAAGAAATTCATTGATTCGTGAAATGTTCAGTTTATAAATCAAAGAGTAAAAGAAATTAATCTTAAATCACAGTAGGAATGCATCCTCATCTCTTGATGGATACCTTTAAAGAGGCAGTACTTGTGATATTGTCTTCATATCAGTCATCATTCACTCCACATATTAATGAGTTTCTATTAATTGTTCCAGGCTCTTGATGCTTCTTCCACCACCAGCAGCTTATTTCTACAGTTTAGCCAACTGGAAGAAATCGTCTGATCCTGCTGTCTATAGTATGGCCAACTGGAAGATATCTTTTGATCCTGCTCTCATTTTGTATTCGCTGGTCTGGGGCCCACGCACCTGGCTCAAGGGATTTCCTTATTGGATAACTGTATGTTTTCACTTTCAATTCTATAATTCTATGAAATTATACTATTTAGATATACTACGAAGGGCATAATTTTGATTTTAGAATTGAATGTTACATATGGCTATGGTTCTTGATAAAATTATGGTTTATTATGTATGCCCTCCATTAATTTGTTTGCATTGGTAGCACTTAAATTAGTAATTTTACCTGATATTTAATGGTAAAACTTAGTAAAAACTTTAAATTTAATGAGAAACCTATGGTAGAACTGTTTGGAATTTAAGATATTTTCGATAGGTGCTAGGGAAAGGTGCTTAAAATTCTTTTGTGCAAACAGTAAGGTATATCGTATAGATTAGAACCAGTCTGTGGTGACCAATAAATAGCCATTTCTTAAGTAATTGCATAGAGAACAAATGTTTAAAATAATTTATTGCATTTGTTCTGCTATCAGCCTGTAATATTTTTCAAATTTGAGCAGTTATTTTAATGAATTTATTTAGAATTTCTAGAAGGAGATATTCAATACTTATTGGTGTTAAATAAAAATGCTGTTTGGCATTGATTTTCACAAGAATTCATCACAGATAATTTTACATATACTTCTCAATATTCTCATTTATTTTTGATTGGCACTGAATTTGTTACCTCTTTCATTTCAGAATTGTTTAACAAAGCAAATATTAGTAACTGAGCATGCTGAAGATCTTGTCAAAAGAGTGAATAGAACCTCATCCAGTCTCAGCTACGTCTGTGATGTGGTCAAACGCTGTGTTGAAAATGCATTGGAAGGAAGAAAAACACTCTTAAATGAGGGAAGTGAAAAGGGTAAAAGGAAGAAAAGTATGCCTTCGTTGTTACCTAAGGCTCTTCTACCAAGCCTATCTGAGTTGGCATTATTGGATGCAGTGATTGCACGTGCCCAGAACTGTTTTACTGAAGCTGCCTCTGCATCATCAAAGAATGGTTCCAGTCCAACTAGTTCTGATTCAATAAGGTGAGTAACCCCATTATATTTACATCCATACTGCATATAATAAATTCATTGGGTATAGGCAGAAAAAATTATGAAATTATCACGCTAATATCAATTCCTGATGTATTCTCAGAAAATTACTGATAAACACTGAGTTTTTGTGTTATCATAAAGAGTTATATGAAAGTATATTTTCCTCAGAAGTTAGAAAAGAAATAAATTCATTAAATATTACTATCACATGTATTGATTAAATTTCTTCCTATTTTAGAGTTGGAAGCCAAAGTCCTAGTGGTACATTTACGCATAGTGAAGAACTTGCCAGAGACATCTTACCACATGTTTTGGATTTGCTGGAATGGATTGTTTCTTGCTGTCGGTGAGTGAATTTCTTTTTATGTCTTTTTCATAATAATTCAGGAATGGAAGGCTTAGTGGTTAATCTCTGTTTCATTTCACAGTTCAAGTCTCCTTCATGAGGCACTGGAAAGTGGAGAGCCTCAGTTAGCAGCTGAAGAAGAAGGTACTGCTACTCCAATGCAGCGCCAGTCCAGCTGGTGGGGAGCATCAGAGGATGAAGTGCAGACATATGCTACCGTTCTCTCAATCAGGTCAGCAGTCGTAGGAAACAGCTCTTTGGCTACTTCCTTGTCACCTCTACTTCCAGCACCTGTGCGAGATTCTCTGGAATGGTGGATTGCTGAGGTTAGTAAATCATTAATTTTCAAATTTCATCCATCAAGTTAATCAATTAAAATGTGAGTTAATCTTATCTGATTGAAATCAACTACAGTAAAACCCAGTTAAGAGCTTAGTGTTTCTTTTACTTCAGAAAACGAAGAGGAATTTTTAGTCTCTTTAATTTTTAGTCAAGTTTTTCACATGTTTAATGGAAATGGTACTGATTTATATACCACAGTTGAACATAGAGTATCTAGAAATCCCAGGAAGTATTGTTGTGTAATACTGGTTGCCTTTGCATCATACTTTTGAAGAATGATCTGATTTCAAAAAGGCTTCCTCATTATTTAATTTTGGTTCATCAACTATATCAACTAAATGTAAATGGGAACAATTTTGATTTATTGCTTCTGTTGAATATACAAAGTAATATTTTTCTTCTGTTTTAATGTTTCACTTCATTTGTTCACATTTGGTATAATTGTAAATAATTTCAGATCCAAAAATAGAAATTTTAATAAGAAATAGAAAGCAAGAATTGTTAAGGTTGCATTTTATGATATTTTAGAAGTTTACAAGTATAGTATTTAGCCAGGTCAATTAATTTTTAATGATAGATGATAGCTAATTAAAGTGTCATAACTTATTGCTGGAATGAATATTTAAGTATCATCCATTTTAATTTTCAGAAAAACATATCTGTGGCTGCTGATAATGTACCATTGGATCAGCTGATCATAAACATTGTGACAACTCATGTGTCAACCCTTTCTTGGGATGCCAACTTCAGTATCAACCCATCACTACGTCATTTACTCCACTCCCTTGTAGCTTTTGTTTCACAATTGATTGGGTGAGTAATAACGTCGTCTGCTCTAAAATTAATGTTCATTTTATATAAGCTTCAATGAGACAGATATATCTCTATGATTTAACTTTCATGAATTTAAGTCTTTCACTTCACATTAAACCTATTATCAAAATTTTAAAACTATATAGTATGTATCAGTAAATAAACATGATTGAAATAGTTTTCATGTATAGTAATGGATATGTCATTAATTTAGCTATCAATTTAGCACTTTGTTTTTCAACTTTAAACTTTCTTTAAAAAATAACTAACAAATATTATTTTTAGTATATTTATTTGATGTTAGATCTTGTTTCCAGACCTTGTCCAGATCTTGTTTCTGAAATGGTTGTTTGACCCTCAGTAAGGAAATTTATTTTGCTTATGTATAAATTCAACAGTTAACATTTTTATTTATCTATAAATGTTACAGAACATTGAAAATACTGTGCCAAGTAACAAACTCTGAAAGTCCAACTTCTACAGCTTTCCTCTTATTGAAAATATAGTGTTTTATTTGTTTCTACAAACGACTATAGAATATTAATTAAATTGATTTTGCAATTCTTGGGAAATATAATTTCTCATTCCGGATTCCTGAAGGTTTCTGAATGGAGGAAATTTGTTAACGATACTGCTAATCTGTGATTGAGCTGAAAAGAGTCGCTGTAGAATATTGCATTATTATACGTAGTATTATTTTTGAAATTGTTTTCTTTCGAATATTGGAGTTCAACCTAAGTCATTCTTTCAGTCCATCTGCAATTCAGCTGATTTTTATATCCCAATCCATATTTTTCCATATTTTAGCAGGAGTGGAAAGGAGTCCCCCGGTACAGCCTGGCCTTTGTCAACTGCATTACGGGAACGAGCTCTTCTTGTCTTATTGCTCATCACCCTTGATTCCTGCACTGTTTCTGAGGAAGAGAAAGCCTCAAGTTGTATTCGGGTGCTCTTGGGAGAATCTGCTTCTTCTCCAGCCAGTGCCTCCACTGTTAATGGTACAATGTCTGCTCCCTCAGCCACCAAGAGTGGCGACATTAATTCAGAGCCAGCCATTCAATCTGAGATGCCTGGTATGTCCCTTGAGTTTCCGTTAGAGTTTGTAGAAGAAAGCCTGTTCCTTGATTGAATATATTCGTGTAACTGTTCCCTTTTGCAATTTTGGAAGCATACTTCAATCATTAGTTCCACAATCTTTGGTAGTTTTAGTGTGTGAACTTAGATTTTTTCTCTAATCCTGTATGCTTCCATTAACGGTAAAATATCATATCTAATGAATAAATAATCAATTTTTAAATTACAAGTTAAGGTTAGATTCTCCTGAATGACTTCAGTTTGCTATGGCTACATTTAATGAAAAGATAAAAAGATGTTTCTAGGAAAGTGTTAGTATTTTAGTGAGGGCTATGATAGTGAGTGTGATTGTTCTAAGTTTACTATATCAATGATATCATCTAATCTGAATGTTCTGAGACGTAATTACTTTGCAATAAAATAGTCATAGGTTCCCTAAGTTAGGTTTACCATTAAGTGCCTGAATATTACATAATCCTTGAATCTTCAATGAGTGTGCTGGCTGTGTATCTTAGTTAATTTCTTTTGTTTCACTATTCAGTGTTTTAAAGCATAGCATCCAAACTGTTGCATTTACCTCACTCCTCAAGACAATTTATGAACTTCCATTACAGGACACCAGATTTTGCTTTATTTCTCCTGGCAATCATTACTGAACTAAAATTTATTAGTTAGTATTTAAAAGTTTTCAGTCTTCTATCTGGAAAAGCTCATGTGGTTATTGATTTCATTGGTCCTATAGTCCAATAATTTTATCATGCTGATGTTCATAACAAGGAAGCTCAAATCAGCTAAGTTTACAAAATCATTTTTTGTAATGAGTTTATAATAAACATGAAGTTGCTTGTACACAAACACATATTTGTAACATCAAAACTAATTTTGACAAAATTTCATCCTTAGTCACCAGGTGAGAAATGATTTTTATGTGATGGAATTCTGCCTGATATTATTTGAACAGTTTAATTCCAGCTAAGTTTTTTCATACATGTTGTTACTGATGTAATTGGCCAAAAATGTTCCCTTTTTTTATGAAGAAATAGAATATATACAAAGAAGCATTTCCCTTGCTGAAAAAGAACTTTTTCTATTCACTTGAGTACATGCTTATTGGTTGACTGAATTAATTTGGAATTTATAACATTCACAGGCACAGCTACTGCAGCTGAAACAGAGTCAGGAGGAAGTGGCAAGGCTGGCGTAAGTTCAATTAGTGAAGATCAGCAGTGGAGAATGTATCTGCTTGTGCTACAGCGGATGTACGAAATATTTTCAAAATGGAATGATTCTTCTCCCAGGGAAAGGTAAGAGTAATATAAATTGCTCCATCCAAGCTTAAGCTTTCAAAAAATGTTATGTATTATTCACTTCAACCTGAATGTCATTCTCATTATCTCTCTCATTTCTTTGCAGCCAGTTAAATGAATGCATATTGCAAGAATGCTTGAGATTCATTGAAACACTTTTAGAAAAAGCACCAGGTCGTCAAGCAATGGATCTCTTTTTCTTTCATAATGTTGAACAGAAATCCGACGCAGTTGAGGACGAAGACTCTTTAGAACAAGCTGATGCAAAGGGCAGAAGTTTAGTCAAAATTTTACTGTCTGTGACCAATCAAGGATTATCAAGAGCTTACTGTGCACGAGTTATCAAGTTCTTCAACAAACTATTCCAACAGTGTAAGTGTTTTTTACTCTTTCAAAATTTGACCCTGACCAGATTTAGTTTATTGTAACCCAAATTCTTTTCCAATTCATTAATGAGGTAATGGCTTTCATGTATTTGTTTTATTTTATATGATCTGTTCACATTTTTCAAATTCTGAAAAGAGTTGCTTAGATATTTTTCATAAATCTTCAAAGTATTTAAAAAAATGTTTTTCATTGAAATTTAACCATGGAACCATAGTTTCATGAGTATATTTATAATTTTGATAGCCTGGTTTGTTGAGAATTCCTTTTAAATTTGCATTTTCTGTGGGAAGTCATTCTTTGATGCCAAAGTATATTTTGATGTTTTCGGAGGAACTTGTTTAAAAGGAAAGTTAATTGTATATCTATTCTCAGTTATAATTATTTCCTGAATGGACTAATTGTGGTTATCATTTCATTCTATTACTATTATTACTTATAATAATTTTCATTTTTTCGACAGTGGAAAAGAAGCCTGGAGATCCTTGCCTGGAGAGATTGTGTCATTCTTTGTCAAACATTGCAAATGCTGAGCCAGAAAAGCTACAAGATTGGCTGTGGTTTATGCTTCTTGGAACTGCAGGTCCATCCTCAGAGAGATCTGCTCAGGATATCATGTTCCCTGATGCCTCATCACAAACACCTGCAACTGGTACAGCAACAGTTGCTCCTATGGAATCTGTTGATGTTGCCACTGATGATGACCCAACCACTGCTGAAATGGTTACAGAATGTCATCAGTTATTCCAAGCACTTGTAACCTACCTAGTAAAAGACAGCAGGTTGGTAAATTAAAAGATTTTCCATCTTTCATTTCTTTTGGTTTTAATTCTAAGCCTGTTATTAGGAGATAATCAGTCCTGCATAGTTTGTATCTGGAATCCATATCTGAAAAACATTTTTCTCATTAATTTTTCTTCTAATTTTGCAGCAGAGTCAGTGAAAATGTTACAGAAACATTGCTTATCACAATGATTCAACTTGGAGCTCAAATGCTTATGCCGCCACTGGAAGGTATTGGATTTACTGAGTTAATGAGTGCCATGATTACATTGGCTGGGCACAACTTGGGCCTTGGAAATTTAAAACTTTTCAAAGCATCTACTGAATGGCTAAATCAGTGGTGAGTTTATTTGAATGTGGTTATTCTACTTTACTTATTTAATTTTACTTAATCTCATTTTCCAGAAATCATTACTAGAATTGATGGAATTAATAATAATTATGTAAATTATGAACCCAAGTCCTTCATATCATTTGATTTATTCTTGGAGTCCATGGTTCTTTGTTTAGAAGTACTTAACTTGATGCTACTATTATATCTAATGTCATTTTTTTCTCATTACTATCCTATTTTAATCCATATTATCTTACAATTTTAATGTTTAAGATTATATATGTTTAATTGCATCCTTTATTACCAGATTATTTAGGCTTGGTTTTTAACTTCACATACTTACATTTGAACTATCCTGAAGACCTTTTTTCATAGAATGTTACCTTTGCATAATGCTTATGCCTTGCACACAATTTATTGTTGAAAAGTCTCCTACCTTTGTTAAGGTTTTATAGTACTTTTATTTTGGGAGGTTCCAATAGCTTGATTGATGAAAAATATTCATTCAGTAGATTAACAAGGCATGGACACAAGAGCTCATGAAGTATCAATTTGTACTCATATCAGACTATTTCTTTAAAGATATTGTATTACAGAAAAATGATCCAACATCCAATATTTCATAGAAAAACAGTTTGCTGCTCTTTCTATCATTATCTTGCTGTTCTCTATTTATTCAAATCATTTTATGTATTAAATAAAAGTTATGTGTTTGATATTTGATGTCTTCCATTGTTATAAAAATGTACATCTTGAGCTCTTAATTTAACAGTCTAAGGATAAATTTTAAATGCAATGAAATATTTCAAAGAATCTTTATTTGTCACGATAATGTTTTATTTTTTGTAATTTTCTTATGTAGCAAAGCATACTTGATCAATGAAGATCTTGCCCGTAAAGTAGAAGCAAATGGAGCCAATGTTTGTCACCGAGCAATGATGGAATCAGCATGTTATCTTTTGACATATGTTGGTGAAGTAGTTGAATACCTTTGTCCACAAAGAGATTCATCTGCTGAGGTTTTGTCATCTCCTCCATGGGATGGAGGTGAAATGAACCAGGGTGCTTCTGCAAGTGTCAGTAGCAATGACTTCCTTGACTTAGATTGGGTTGAAGAAATGGGAGCAGAGGATGAAGAGAGTGGTGGAGAGGATTCAGTAAGTGCAGATTTAATTCCTCCATCATAATTTTTAATTATCTTTATAATTGATGTTTATAATTTAATATCCTAGAATTTTCAACCCTTTGTTCAGCTTTTCAGTTGTAAAGTCCTTATAGTATAATCAACAAACCTGAGGATATGTTTACATCATCTTCTTGGTCACTGTAGCTGAAATCAAAGTAACTTTTTTTATGAGATGAAAAACATTTGATTTACAGTATATATAGGATTTTATCATATTTACTAATCATTTCTTTTAAATAATAAACCTTTTTCTTACATAATTTAAAGCTAGTGATCGAATTCAAAAAGTTTACAAATAAGAAATTACCAAGAAACTGTTACTTACTCAATTAGATTCTTTTCTTGCTTATCTTATGATTGACCTCAATTTTTCTTATAGGATGAAGATAGTCTATGTGGAAAATTGTGCACTTTTACTGTGACTGCAAAAGAATTCATGAACCAACACTGGTATCATTGTCACACCTGCCGAATGGTGGATGGTGTTGGTGTTTGCACAGTATGTGCTAAAGTTTGTCATCGTGGACATGATTTAACTTATGCCAAATATGGGAACTTCTTCTGTGATTGTGGTGCCAAAGATGATTCTTCCTGCCAGGTATGATTTTGAAGTTGTTTATCCTAATCATTTATCATTGTTTCACCTTGACTAATTAAATTAGAATGTTTGACTTATTTTCTTTAATTATTTTGGCATTGAATTGGATGCCTTAACTAATTGGATTATGTTAATATTTATTTATATTTTTGCAGGCACTGGTAAAACGAAACCCTCAGTCGACAGATCATGCTGTTTCTAGCGTTTCTTCTACATCTTATGGCAGTAACACTTCAGAAACCCAACAACAAGCGACAACTCGTTCAGCTGGAAGTAGTAGGACTGCAAGAAGAGCGTCATCACCACTTCCTACTGCCACTACCACTCCTTCTGGACCAAGCTCCCTACAACCTGGACAACTTGAAGTGGGAGGACAAGATCGACCTGGAGGAAAAGCTAGGGATGAGAGAAGTGCTCAGAGACAAACCATTGCTAGACAACTTGGTTAGTTGATAGTATTCATTAGGAATGTCTGATGGAACTCAAACCTGGATCTCCCATTTGCTGAGTGGATCCTTCAGCCAGTTGAGCTGTTGTGTTATTAAGACAGAGCTTTGATTCTGTAGATTGTAATTGAAATTGGTGTGTTACAAAGGATACATACAAGATGGAACCACTCCGTCACACATGTGGGACATCTAGGCGACTATCTCACTATAAAAATAGAAGATTGCAGTGTCCTGGCAATATAAAGCTTTCTTTGGTTCTCTACGTCTTGCATCAGTATTATGCATTGCTCACTGCTTGTTCAAATCAAATTCACTGTTGAAAGTTACCTGAACTAACTTCATTTGAATGGAAGTTAAGGATAGCATTTTAGAGAATAGAATTTGTAAAACTGAAATATATTTACAGCTGCTAGAAAGGAGTTAATATTTGTAGAAGTTATACTGCATGTATTTTATTCACTTAGATATTTTATCATGTTTTACCAGATTTTAACATAACTTTGAATTAAAAATGACTCCTTTTGTAGTCACAATTTTTAATTCTGCTTCATATAATTAAAAAGATGTGTCCATCTTATTAACTTGAAAGTCTTTCAAAATTTAAATGCTTTGGTTCTTTATATAAGTATAAAATATACAATGTTGCCAGTCTAAATTTTGTATTAAAATATTTTATTTGATTTTAGAGAGTTGCAGAGATGGGCTTTTGGCTCACTTCAAAGGAAGCAGCCTGGTACGTTCTCTTCTTGAAATGGCTTTGGGTCTAGGATCAGGAATGGAAGCATCATCCATGCGCCATTCCCCTGTTGGATGTCATCGTCGTGCTCAGGAAGCTCTTGATGCTCTGCACTCCCTTGAAAAGAAGTTTGTTTCCACTGATGCTTTGATGGTATGATATCTATTATTATATAATGATTTTGATCAACTCTCTTGAATTTTTAGTGCAATTAAAAGAATATAGCCCAGATATTAAAAAAAAAAACTGTGGACAGAGTCACGTTTTGTGTTTTATTTCATTTAAACATGTACAAGTTCCACTAAATGTTGCTGGATCAACTGAATTTAAAGATATTCAGGTGCCTGATCTTTGGAATTTTCATTCTTGCCAAGTAAAATGTATGCCAAGTAAATATGTATGTTCTTGTAAGCTGAGTAGAGCCTGAAAGTGATGAATCTTCTAAGAAATGAGAGAGTAGCTTCAAGTAGCTGAAAAAGATTTGTTGGTTTGAAGTATTGTCTTGAGGCACCAATAACAATGCATAGTTGTGAAGATTGAGCTGATAAACAATGTATAGGGAAATTTATTGTGTGAATTTTGTTTTATAATTTATAACCCTATAATCTTAAAAAGAATTCAAAAATTTTATTTACTTCAAATTCTCCACACTTGCATTAATCCATTGCCTAGACAGCCCACTTTCATGTGGTAAATTTTAAAATTAGCTTCTACCTTATCTATTATATATAGCTTATATAATATTATTGTGATTACTTTTCCAAAATTTATGTTGGATATAAATCGCCTTCAAATTTGAGGTTGAGATTCATATTTCTCTCAATTGTGTTGACTATTTCATTAAATGAGCTTCATTATTTTCAGTTTTTCCTAAGCCTGAGCTCATTTTCACTCCCCTTTAAATCATAATGTTAAAAATGAGTAAGGTAGCCTAGAGTATAGTCACATAGAATTCAGATCTTCTCTTATATATAAAATGTGTAATTTAATATACAAAATAAATAGTTTCTGCATCCAAGCTTGTTAAAGAACCTCTATCTTAGTGAATAAGAGTCCTTATGTAGGATTATTTCTCTCCATGCATATAAATGTTGGCTTTCCTCTACTTAAAATTTGTTTCCCTTCTTCAGGTTCCTACACTTGGATCCCAAGAAGGTGCCTTTGAGCATGTTCGTATGAGCTATTCTGGTGATCAAGGGCAGACTATTAGACAGCTTCTCTCAGCTCATATGATTAGAAGAGTTGCCATGTGTGTTCTTTCATCTCCTCATGGGAAGAGACAGCATCTAGGTAAATCTTTATTTAATCCCAGTAAGAACCCAAATGTAAGAAAATTCTTATATTTTCCAGGTCCAACCTTTCCTATCTCTCTACTAGAAGCACTTCTTTGTTCAGATTCCTATCGTTGCTAATTATTTTTTCCAGTGTGTACCGAAAAAATTTCATTAGACAGTCATATGGTTGAATGAGATGGAATTAATATAGTAATGTTATCTCTCTTATTACAGCTGTAACTCATGAGAAGGGGAAAGTCACAGTTCTCCAACTTAATGCTCTCCTTAAGCAAGCAGATACATCCAAGCGTAAGCTGACTCTCACTCGTTTAGCATCTGCCCCTGTGCCATTTACTGTGCTGTCTATAACTGGAAACCCTTGCAATGAAGACTTCCTTGCTGTTTGTGGTCTCAAGGTATAATATTTTACATTTACTAATTATTTGTTGTATGTTGTCATTTATTCAAAGTTTTGCAATTATCATAATGTTGTTTCCTTTTTAATCCAGGATTGCCATGTTGTGACGTTTGGAGGAAGTGGAAGTGTTGCAGATCATTTGGTCCTTCATCCTGGTCTCGAAACTGGAAATTTCATCATTCGAGCTGCTTGGCTTCCAGGATCACAGACTGAACTTGCATTAGTAACAGCTGACTTTGTCAAGATATATGACCTTTCTCAAGATGCTCTATCTCCTCAGTTCTACTTTCTCGTCCCCAGTGGGAAGATACGTGATTGTACTTTTGTTTTCCCTGAGGTGGGTAAATTCCTATTACTTTGTTGATTACGGTCATCTGTTCACTCATATAAGTTTAGAAAATACAATAAGCTATTACTAAATTAAAACTTAGTTTAACTTAAAATTATTTTGGTGATTAGCCTATCTAAGAGTATATTTTGCTTGAATATTTGTAATAAATTAGCCTTTTATGGAATCTAATTATCAAGTCTGAATGATATTTCAGAATAATTAATTTTAAGTGATTGTATACTTTACTTTAATCAACAATATATATATTTGGTCATTCATTCTATTTTTACTTAGGGTGGAATACCTCATATGCTGTTGATGTCTTCTGGGGGACACATCTATAGCCAAGCTATGAACGAAGAAAGTTCAGCTAAGCATGGTTCATTCTATGTTACAAATACCTTGGAGGTGAGGATATATTTGGATCATTAATGCCATTCTTCACATGCCTTTGATCATGGTCACTAATTTTCATATAGTTAGTGATGGTTATAAAATTATTAAGTCAATAAATTTAATTTAGTCACTAAACAATTTTTATGTGATCAATATTATAAATGTTTAATTATAATTTTCAAATAAGGTTTCAGTTTTATAATGCAAAAATAATTATTAAATATATTTTAACTGTAATAAATAGATCCACCACAAGGATATAAAGGATGTCAATGGCCAAGTATGTGGAGGAGGAGTGTCGGTGTATTACTCCCACACTCTGCAGTTGCTTTTCTTCAGCTATGCCCAAGGAAAGAGCTTTATTGCTCCTTTGAAGTCTCCCTCTGATTCTCATCTTTCTACAGTGTTTCCCATCAATATTAAGGTATGTGAGTCAGTGATAAATTGTTCTGTCATTAACATTACCTGTTTTTCACAATTGTTTTAATTGTTCTGTTTCTTAATAATTCTCTTATAAAGAGTTGAGAAGGTTTTGCAGTGTGTGGAAATCTATAGACAAAATATAAATGTAACCTCTTATTTATCATGGTAACCATGCCTAATTGTCAAGAATGTCTGAAATGTGAATGAATGATTCTTTTGCTAGTCAAATGTTGAGAGAAATTTCCATGTTAAGTTTGAGCTCTAGAATTACGTCTCCTCTTCGAGACAGCAACTTATTCATAAAACTGTGCTGAAATATTCAGTGATTAGGATATGTCCATCAGTGATAAGTTTTGTAAATTACATTGAATAAATTATTTTTTTACATTATTATATTTATGAGTATATGTGATTCTAAAAGATTTATTTGGATATCGAGAACTGAGAAACATCTCAAGGAAAGGATTATACAAATAGCCCATATATTTAATGTAACAATTTTGGTTTGATAGTTTACATTTCAAAGAAAATTGTAATGTTTCTTTTTCAAAATTTTTGATAATTTATTTTTTTACATTTTTTGTGAAATATATTATTTGCTTAAGACTAACAGGAGATGTATTAACTTGTAAGAGGTCTAGCAGGGTGTTTTTTCTTAATATTTCTAATATGAAAATGACTTTCCATTTTCTATTTTGTTAAAATTAGTAATTCATATATATTTTAGAGCACTTCAAATAACAATACTGGTGGAAGCTCCAATAGCAATGGCAGTGGATCTACCCAGAATGGCACAGGTGGAAGTGCAGGATCTAATAATAATGGTACATCCTCTTCTGGTAACTCGGGATCAGGAAGCATGACTAAATCTGGTTCTTCAAGCAGTCCTCAGCCACTCTGCCAATGGACTGAAGTACCTAATCATCCTGGCCTTGTGTGCAGTGTAATGCAGTTCAGTAAGTAAAAATTTTTGGTATTCTTAGATATTATGAAAAGATACTTAATTGCTATTTAACCTCGCCCTAATCATACCTTAGTCATAAAATTTAATCTGCAACATACTGTAGATAAAGTAACACTCCTCTTAATATCTTAAGCTTTTGTTCAGTTTTACAAAATCACATTTAAAAAAATAGGAATTGTTTAATAGATAAGAAATAACAATATGATTTGCAAATGCTTATAAGTAAAGTCTATCTTAAAGTAAGTGGTTAAAAAAAATCTCTAATTGCCATATGCCAATTTTCCTTTTGAGGTATTAGTGCTGGAAGGTCACCAGCATTTGGTGATTGGAGGGTTTTTTAAACCTCTTATTCATTAACAGTCAAGTTCCATTTTCTTTTCTTTCCTAAAATATATTACCCTGATGTCCTTATGTATCATATCTTCATTTTAAAGCCATCCGGAGTATTCTATTCTAAATTGAGTTTAACCTGTTTTAGATAATAAAAATCGCAGATCTACACTTGAAAATATCTTAAAGAAATCCAAAACCTTAGTTAACAAATCAAAGTTAACTATAGGTCTTTTTGCTTTTTGTTTGCATATGTTGGTCAATTGCTGTGGATATTAATGGGTTTGAAAGTTATGTTTATTTCTTTCCAAGTATTAAAACTTTTTTCCATTATTCAACAGACAATAACCCTGTGATCCTAATGTTGAAGCCTGATACTATAATGGTCCAGGAGATCAAGGTTGTTCCTGCTAAGGCTAAGATCATGGATATGGTAGCAATACGACATCCTTCCTCATCATCTCCTGAGCAGAGGACAACTCTTATTCTCATGTGTGAGGATGGAAGTCTAAGGATATACACAGCTAGCATGGAACAAACTGGTATGTAGACTGTATGCTTGAATTTCACTGTGTATTTTTGGTTCATTTGTAGTGATGGAACTAAAATTTTTTATCAGAAAACATACAGCAATATTGTGTATAGAAGAAAAACTGGATTTGGAAATTTCTAGTTAACCTTATGACAATTATGTATTTGATTATATTATCTGTAGGATGCCAGATTGCATGAAAATTATAATACAAACAATCTGATATTTTCCTCAAATTTGACTTATATTTGCTGTATTTCAGGTTACTGGCTGTCTCCAAGTGTGCAAGCTGCTAACTTTTTGCTATCAGCTAGGCCATCAAGGAAAAAGAAGGCAGTTAAGACAGGAAAACCAACTGGTATATATTTTCCTGCAATCAAACTGAACAAAAATTTCTTGATGATTATTATTACTGTGTACAGTCTTGAAGAATAATCATACTGATGTATTTAACAATGGAAAATCCTTTAATTTTAGGAGCTGTGACATTTCCTGTGGATTTCTTTGAACATTGTGTGGCCATGCCAGACGTGGAATTTGGTGGCACAGATGTCTTGCAGGTTTACAATACCCAGCAAATAAAACACCGTCTCAACACTACTGGGATGTACATTGCTTCAACAAGAGCAGCTGGTTTCTCAATAGTTGTCACAAATTCAGACCCAACTATGGTTATGACTGGATTCAGAGTACTTTTAGGTAGCCAAGATGTTTTGAGAGCTCCTGCATATGTAGAGGTAAGATGGTCTAATAATCTCTTCTAGTATCAGTATGATTGTTGAAATTTCATTTTGTATTTGGTTTTGAATACAAAATAGAGTCACATGGAAAATTTTAGTCATATTACGTGATTACTATAAATTCTTATTAAAGGATTATAGTAATTCTTAAATAATAGTTCTTAATTAGTAATACTTAAATAAGTGAACACTTGTGACATCCTTAGTAATATCTCTACAGTATTTGTTAATTTTTTTTACTTGCAGTGAAATTTTAGTCTATAAAAGCATTCTGATTGCATGAAATGTGTAGTGATACTTGGTTGTATAATCTAAATAAAATGTATTGAATCAATTTTCTTACAAATTTGCTTGCAAAAAATACTTTTCCTCGGAAGATATAACAAAAACTTTTCTGCAGGTCTTTGATCGAAGTGAAGACACTCCAGTGATGCGCAACCGTTGGTTTGATTTCCCGTTCACTAGAGAAGAGTCTCTTCAGGCAGATAGACGATTTGTTATCACATTTGGACCTTCACCTGATCCTGAATCTGTCACTATGGTGGATTCTATTAAAGTGTGAGTTTCACGAATTGATATTTTATTAACTTAGACAAAAATTTTGGATCTAAGAGATTATATTTTATCTTTTTTTTATAGTATTCATTGGTCATCATCAAGCTTCTGCAGCTCTATACATTATCCTGTCTCATACTAATAACTTCCTTCCCTCATAACTTCAATTTAAAAACAGTCCATGAACCACTCAATTTAACCTATGTCTTCCAATTAACTGATTATGATTTTGAAATGAAATAAAAGCAACTGTCTAGGTTTTAAGCTAAGGTATTTCAGTCACTTAAATTTACTTGGGTTACCCTCTGTACCCTCAGAGTACTGCCACTTATTTTCTATGACAGTTTTTATTGTGAGTTTTCACTATATGCATAGTTGTAAGAATATGAGTGCTAAATCAAGGATATGTTTCACTAAAAAATGGGTGATATAATAAACTTTATTTTCAGGTATGGCAAAACAAAAGAAGCCTTTGGCTGGCCAGAAGAAACTGAGGAGACCAATGGAGGCATTCAGAACATGGCCGCAGCAGTTCAAGGTTCAGGAGTCCTTGGTGAAGGAGAGGCTGGTACATCATCATCATCTTCTTCACACCCTCTTACATTTTTGGAGAGGTAAGAAATTTGATTTTGATTTATCTCATTTACTGAAATGATGTGGAAAAGCCTTAAAATGAGCACTTGTTATGGTAATTGTTACTCCAAAGAATGTTTTGTCATCAAAACTTATGTTTAAAAGGTTACCTTTCTTTTAGAGATACGAAATTAACCTAGATTATGCCATGATATAAGATTATTATTTTTGATCTCTAGGATGATGTTGAAAGTTGAAACGTTAAAGGACAATCTTGAAGCCTTCAATAAGTTTGATATTGATCATTAATAAATTTTACGAGAATAAGTTTTGCATGGAAGTGTGAACTAACTTCTCAGTTTCTTAAAATGCATATATGCTTTGCTCTTGAATATCAAGGTGAAAGCTTTATAACTAGCTCATATTTGAAAAATATGATTCAATAAGGTACACTACAGTGTTTTTGGGTTTAAAATCAATAAGCAATCCTTTATTTTTTTGCTGAATTACCAAACAAATTTTACTTAAATTTCCAACATCCTGTTGGTTGTCCACAGGATGACTGCTGGAGTTCTAGAAGTTCTTGAAGGATGCTTTACACTAGCACGTGGAAGGAAAGAAGGAAGTGGAAGTAGAGTGAGCATAACTGGAGGTGAAGAAGAGGCAGAGGAGGCAAGTAAGGAAGAAAAAGAGGAAGAGAATGTTGAAGAGGATTCTGCAATTGCACTCCCGGAAGAGGATAATGGTTCCAGACAGGAGGCTTTGGAAGTTGCCACCCACCTTCTCACTTTACCCATTCAACCTTCAGTACAAATGCATGCCAAAGCACTGCTTGCTGCCCTTCATCCAACTAGGGCTGCTTATCATAAGTACAAGGTGAGCTGTAAATGTAGATTATTTCCCTTTTGGAGGAGTTTTGGTAGCTGCCCTTTCTCTTCTACTTTTTTTATTCACTCTATTCATTCGAAGTGTATTATGCTTCTTTCATAGTGTTTTTATTTGTATATCTGTCATTTCCAATTCATTCCATTTTTACCCATGAATAAGACTGTTATTTCTGTGTTCCATAGATTATTTAACTGTATTTGGTTAGTACAATTTACAGCATGCTTCTTTGAAATGCTATCTGACTAATGAATGTATATACAAATTTTCTTATTAAGCTAAAGATTTTATCAATGGTAACAATGATGTAACCTTAGATCTTAGCAGCAATGATTGGCTAGACATATTAGGTAATGTCTATGTAAAAATTCATGGAAATAAAAAATTATTAGAAATAACAACTTCTGTCTCTTTTTAGGATGGCGCTATCCTGATTCATGTGAGAGAATCATTGGCAGCTTTAAGAGATGTTGCTGACCCCAAAGATTTGGACGCCGAAGTCTTTTTCAGACTTGTTTTGATGGCCCGTGGTGTTGCTGTTGCACGCCCTTACAACTTGGTCCGTTTTACACATGGAAGACGGGGAGAAAAGCCTCCTGAAGGTAGTAACATTATTTGTTTATCTCTGTAATTTTTATCTGTATCTGTAATTAGTGTACCATTAGTGTATACCATATATACAAAATAATGCCAAGAAATGTTTATACATATCGTATGTATTGGTGTTGTACTTGCTGTTTTTTTATACGGAATGCTCTATATACATAATTTTTTTCTTAAATTAGGACTTAGCATACCATAATTTGAGAAATATTTAAGATATTTTCAAGTTTTCTCAAATAATTCACAATAAAATTTTGTTAGTGATAGTATTAAAAAAGAATTAATTTAAAAATTTTCCAGTTCATGGAAAAGTGAAATTTATTTGCTGCCTTTAATTAACTTATACTTATTTTTTTGGCTATAATCTTAAGGAAAAAATCATATTTTTTAATTCAATGCAGTGCAATATTTTATTGTCCAAACTAGCTATTATTGTTAGCTAACCATTCACTAGGTTATAACTTCAAAAATCGTCTATTGAAACACCTTAAAAAAATTGAGACTTAAAAAAAGGATGTAAAAATATTATTCTTTATTATAACAGATGATAGTGATGAAGATTGGGATGACAATGACGAGGATAAGAAAGAAAAGAAAGCAGTTGAAGAAAGTGATAAAGAGGCCTCAACCCCTGAGGAAAAACATTTTATTGAGAAATTGATGGATGCCATGTGGAGACTTCACAAGGCACAGCCCAGTAATTTGGCTCTTGCTCCAGTTTGCATCCCAGGTAAAAACTATGCCATTATAAGTGTTAATTCTTGGTTTTAATTTATATGGACAACAGTAGTGGCTCTTAATGGTTAGTGGAAGGTTGAATAATCATTTTCCTCTCTAAAAATGTATCTAAATCATATGTGGGCAAAAGCTGAATCAGAAAACAGATAAAATTTTTTCATAAGTAAGAATCTCTTATTATGAAATCTCTTGTTTGTGGTGGATTTATGTTGAAGTAATTAAGGCTAATTTTTGTTTTGAAAGAAGCTATGTTTTTCATGTGGTGCTTCAGAAATGTAATCAAATCAGGAAAAAATTTCAGATGTTATTAAGTAAATAAAAAACAGGAGAATCATTACAGTTTGTTAATGAGAGAATTTGATAGTTTTACTTTTGCTAGGTATTATGCTCTAAATCTGGATTTTCTAAATAAATTAATTCTTTAATTTGGACTCAAGTTTTCTTACAAACCTAGCCTCTTTGATGATTTGCCTCCCTAACTGGAGTTCCCTGTATTTAAGTTCATATCTCGTTTACAGTTTAATGATTAAAAATTTTGTATCTTGAATATGATAGCACTAAATCAGACTTATGGATCTTTCTCTTCATGATTTTCTTTACTAGGGCTGACACATGTTGAAAGCGTGGTCACTGGATGTGTGGAGGTGATTCATGCATTCATAATGGTGGATCCCTTGTACAGCATTCCAATAGCAGCCAGAGCCTACATGAGAATGCTTCTCTGCTCAGATCCTGCAGTGTCTTTCACAGCCAAACATGCAATAGTTCAAACTCTCAGGCCAAGACAAGTATCTCCAGCACAACCTCCTCCTCCACCACCACCTCAGCCTGTGCAACCTCCAAGATCTCAGCCAGGAAGTTCAGGATCTCAGCCACCACCCACAGCTATGGTGCGAAAGAGAGAGAGAAGGAGAGCAGGAACAGCTGGGGGAGTTCCCTCTTCATCAATGTCATCGGTGGCATTTGCTGGTGCTGCTCAAGGTAAGAGTTGAAGATACTGTTCTTTTCTTCTTTAATTTCTCCTCCATTTCTCTGAATTAAAATTTGATAATTTTGGTTTGTACCAGATTTTGTTATCATGTTGTATACTTAACACCAAATGTTATAGGTAAGGAAAACAATCAATTTTCTATAAAAGGAAAATGTATCATTTCCTTATGAAACAACTCATTTAAATGAGAAAAATTACTTTTATTTGTATGGAATACTAAAATATTGGTGTTTTTGGTAATCCGAGTGATTAAAAGAGTCTCTATATCTTATAGTTAATAAGTCGCCCTTTTAAAAATTTTCATTATTAAAAATTAAATATACACCTTTGTAGCTGGTCTAGGGGAGATGGATCCAATGGTTCAACCAGCTCAGCCAGATCCATCTGGAGAGTTAGTAGATGCTACATTTGAAGTTGACCCAATGGTTCTTCTTGCTCCTGAGGCTGGTTGGTATCTTAGAATTTTCCTATCACACATAATTTCTCAGTATATCATTACTCACCTAAAAATGGGAATAGATAAATGGAAAATACTGATCAGAAAGTTATTTCCTCAAAATTGCTCCATGCAAAAATATCCTGAATCATACATTCTTTTGCTGTAAATATTTACCCATAGGAGTGAAAGCATCTTAAAAGAATGACTCTTAAGTTTTCCAGTGAAGTGTGTTTTATCTTCAAGGATGGCAAACAGAGATCAATTGTTTGGTCTATCATAAATAGTTTATATATAAGGGGAAGTTGTTATGAAGGATGTGATCTTTAAAGGTGCCTCTGGTGGGTTAGGTGGTCTGAACTCCTTTGAAGCTCTTCTTGGGGCTGCTGCTGCCTCGGGAGGTGGTGCTGGTCACCATGGCTTCCCTCCTTTGCTGGATCTTCCTCCTGATGCTGATCCCGATGATGAGACAATGGTAGAGTTGGCGATTGCTTTGAGTTTGCAAGATGGTGGTGGAGGAGTCAGTGGAGGTGGAGGTGGTGGACCATCGTCATCCTCATCTTCATCTGATCTACAGCACAGTCTTCAACAAGGCCTTCAGGGTCTTCAAGGTCTCCCTGGATTACAGCATATAAGTGGTCAGGCCCTTCAAGTAAGTAGAATATAAAACTTGTTTCTTTTTTTTACTTTTATTACTGTAACATGAAGTTTGTTTCAGTTGCTGATTATCTCATGTTCTTGTGGGAAATTTATTTGCTGATAGCCTTCGTAGATCTTCATTTTAATTATAATACTTTTGTTTTTGCTCCTTTAAAGTTTCATTTATATTGCTTTGCTGGAAAAAAGTGCTCAGTTCATAGGCAACGTAACTCATTCTCTAAAATATATTTCTTACTATGATATATCCCTTGCTGTTCATGGTTTTTCTTCTGCAGTAGTATTTACTAGTAGCTTATAATCCACCAGAATGTATTTCTTCTGCCTATTTGTTTTACATCTCCTAATTTAACTTTGCTTTATACACCAGAAGACTTTCAACAACACATTTGTAATGTATAATTTTAGTTTGTGAAGCAAATTTCTTTCAATAAATTTTTAGTTGAAATATTTTAACTTTCATAAAAGTTCCATGTTTTTCTTTCTCACTTTGAATTATGACCTCTTCTTTTAATGTTCCTCTTTTACCTTGCCTTTCACCAGCCAGTGTTAGTTTTTGTGTAATTTTTGCAATTCATAGCGTTTTATTACCCACTAACTGTTTTGGCCTCCTGTAGTAAGATCCCTTTATCTCTCTAATGTGGTATAAATCTAATATCTCAAATATCTCAGTGAGATGTTTTAAATTTTGTTACGTTCTGCTAAGAATTTTTGTCTAGATGCACACCTTTTTATGCGAAGGCTCCTTAATCATTTTCCTTATTTATGTTGTTACGCAGAATGAGCCATTACATAATAGTATTTAATTTTTGCAGAGTCTTCAGGCCCTAATTGGAGGACCACTTCCACATCCACCACTTTCTGTTGGGCGTGGTATTATTGGAGGTTCATCCAGACATCAAGTAGGAGCTGGTCATCATCACCCACACCATGTGCCACACCATTCTCACCTTGGGGGTGGAGCTTTCAGTGATGAACCACCCCCACCACCTCCTCCCAATGTGGCCCCTCCTTCACCACCACCTGGAGCATCAGATGATGAAGGATCTACTGCTGCTACAGATGGTAGCACCTTAAGGACATCACCTGCTGAACAGGTCAGTCAATAATCACCAGTCATTAGTCAAGTTACAACCTTGTTAGTTGTCAGGGGTTTGCCCAATCAATTTATCATTTTATTATATTGGGTGTAGTTCCTTTTTCCAAGAAGAAATTAACTTTTAATCTCCTAGTAAGATATGTATTACAACTGTTTTGGTGTTAAGCTTAGACATCTTTAAGTACCATAACATTGGATGTGTGGGTATTTTAGGAAGTAGGGAAAAGAAAGGGGGTTGTGGGATGAGAGGAGGTAGGAGAAACAAGGTCATTATTGAAAGTGTATGAAGGGTAAGGAGACAAGGAGTGAGGGGTTGTGAAATAGATGGTCATTTATTTTGTTTTGTTCCTCAAATCTCAATGTCCTCCAGCAGATACGGTCCCTTTAACAAAGTTGAGCTTGGCTACATCAAAGTTTATTTCTGTTGTCATTTATGCTTTTGACCTACAATATTTTTTTATTTCTGAAGATATCAATCGCTACATGGAATGGTGGCTTTATTACTCTTTATCATGGAATAGAAATTCTTTACATAAATTACAAATCTAGAATTTCTGTAAAGAAAGCATTTCTCTGTTTCCTTAGGTCATCTTTATTTTGTTGATTATGTGTAAATTAGTCATACAATTGTGAGAATTTGTATGGTAATAATGCTTAGAATCATTATGGTAATAGCAGATTATGAGGGTTATTGATACAAAAAAATTATCGTAAATCAAATAGTTTTTATTTTAATTTCTCCATATTGAGGAGCTAAATGAATTGACAAAGCTCATTAAGATATAAAAAGGTTATTTAGTAGTTAGTTGATGAAATATTTAAATAGTGCCACAAGTAAATTCTCATGAAACTTACAGGGAGGAAGTGGAGCTGGAAGTGACAGTGGAGGAGACAGCATCACAGGAGACCAAAACATGTCTGGTCGTAGTTCAGCTTATGATGATGGAGCTGCCAATCACCTTGGAGGCGCCAGTGGTGGTGGTGGAAGTAGAAATTCAGTGGCTCTTCAGCAGATGAGCTCACATGAAGAGGAAGATGGAGCAGCTGGTGTTGCAGGAAATGCTGGCAGAGGAGGAAGTAGTGGTGCTGCATTAAGCAGTGAGGCAAAGCACTTGCGTTATCTTCGTCTTATTCTTCTTGAGAGATTAATCAGATATATTCCAAGACTGAAGAAAGTTGGTGGACTCAGGTCCATTCCTTTCATGCAGGTAAGAATTTTTAGTAGCTTTAATTGTTGATTGTTGTTATTGAAAGCTATAGGAAATGCTTCTTTTAGATTTTGAAGAACTTTTGTTGTATCAAGCACACATGTTTGACTACTGTGTGCTTTTCAAATGAAATTTTATTAAAGGGAATTATTTTGCTGATTAAGAAAGTAATTTTTTCTCCAAAAGCAAAAATAAAATTATACTTTTATAAATAATGGCATTTAATGAATCAGTGAAATTCTTCTTATTAAAAGTCTTTACTGCATTATATTTTGACAATTTTAGTGATCTTATAACTAAAATTTAAAATGTTTATTAGTGATATACACATACCATTTCTAATTGTGGGATCATTTCTAGACTTAATTGGTTCTATCGAAGAAATCATGCAAGATCTTTGTTAAAGAAGCCTCAAATTTACTGTTTGTGTATTCAAAGTCTTTACTGAGCCATATAGTTGCAATCATCTTTATCTTTATTTTGTTGAAGTATCAAGCTTTCTTTAATACACAATTGCCTGATTTTCTGTTGCAATCAAAGTTATATTATTCTTATCATGCTATATATTGGTCAATTTTAACTCCCTGCTTGAAGTGAAACAGGATAATTTTTTAATGAAAACTTTATTTTCATCAGGTCATTCTCATGCTCACCTGTGATCTTGATGGGGAGGATGAAAGGGATAGGAAAGTAGTGGAATCATTGCTGAATGCTCTTGTGTTAGAGTTGCAAATTGGGCAAGTAGACAAAGGAGAGAGTGGAAAGAGTACTGCCGAAGGGCAGAAAGAAGGAACATCTTCCGGTACACCAAGTGAGCAACCCTTGAACATTGCCATGCGCACACCTCAGAGAGAAGTTCAGCTGATCATCATTAGGTTACTCAGTAAGTAATCAAATTCTTTGTTGTCTTTAGTGGCAGTTTTGCTAGAGTAAAAATAACACATTTACGAATCATTCTTATAAAAGCCTTTCAAAATTTTTCTTATAACTTGATGTTGACTTTTTGATATCTAGTTTGCTGTGTGCGCTACATTTACATATTTTAAAAATAAAATCTTTATCATCTCACTTTAGCCCTTTATCACTTTGATAGTTATTAAATGATTGTGGCCTTTGCCTGCATTTCCTTTACCCTCCTTTCTTTTAAGAATATTACACACATACAGTTTGAATGAAACTTAAAGGTTATTTCACACATAATTTAGACAAAAAATGGAAAAGCTGGAAGTAAAAGAAGGCCATCTCAAAAATTTTGATTTGGCAGGTTAATTTTTACTGTAATTGTGCAGGTAAATGATCAACATATATTGTATATTTAATTATATTATGTGATTAAGTGTATCAAGTCTTTATTTTTAAACTCTCTTTGATGTAATATCATTATTTTTCAACAGGTGTGCTTATGTCAAGGACAAAGTCAAGCTATAAAGGAAGTGGAGGTGTAGATAACTCTGGTTTTGTCGCCAGCCTCACTGCATCAACTCTGATGCAAGCAGGTGTTGTGGATCATTGCCTTTATCTCCTTAAGGCACTCTTGCAGCACTGGAAGAGGTAGTTATATACTTTCTTAGAGACTATATGAATCATTTTTGTAACAGTATGTATTTGAAGTTGATAATATGCACCTATTGTATAATTTGCTGCCCAAACTTTTTTGGTGTTCCCTTCAGTATGTGCAAATGTTGCAGAAATGACCTTCAAGCTTAACTTAATATTAATGTATTATTATATCTTGCAGTACAAATGTGGAGGAACAGGGAGCAGCAGCATCAACTGCTCCAACTGGTGGTAGTGGTGGTGGAGTCACTGCTCCAGTGTCTGGTGGTGGAAATGCACCAAGTGGATCACTTCTACGTCCACATCACCCATCAACTCTCCCTGATATGTCACCATTCTTCATGCGTCAGTATGTCCGTGGCTGTGCAGGTGGAGACGTTTTCACAACATATGCTCAGTTGTTGACTGAGATGACCCTCAGATTACCATACCAGGTGCACAAGCATCATGGACATCATCACCACCACCATCACCATCATAAGCACCATCGGGGTCCAACTCCACCACCTCAGCAGCAAACTGCTCCAGGTTTTGACCAGGTAAGTTGAATTGTAATGTTTCATTCCCAGGAAAGAATAATTTGATTATAATTACTATCATTATCTCTTCACTAGTTATATAAATTTATGTATGAATCAAATGACAAATAACCTAATAAAGATTCCTCATATCTTTATTTTATTCCTCTCATTACCTACTTATCTGATGTATACCTTGAAAAATCGTGTATGTACTAATTCACCGAAAGAAATTTTACATAGAATTCTTTAAATAATTGGGAAAATTAATTGAAGAAATTATTAGTGAATTAAAATTTTATTTGCTCATATGTAATCCAAAGCAAGTGATTATATCTGCAATACTTTTCAGGAATGGCATTACTACTTATGTGAATACCTAATGACACAACAAACACCATTTGTCCGAAGGCAAGTCAGGAAATTGCTTCTCTTCATATGTGGTAACAAGGACAAGTACAGACAGTTGAGAGATCTGCATGCATTGCAATCTCATATGAGGGTAAGATAGCCTATTTTTTTAATATTGTTCAGTTATATCCATTTTATTATTTTATTATGAAATAATATAATAAAACCTTTCAGGCGGTGCAGCAATTCTGCGCTCAAGGTGGTTTGAGCTCCTCTGCTATATTAGATGAATCTCTTCTTGATGATATGGTTGAATCAGGACCAGGAAGTGTATGGGCTCCACAGCATTCTATCTCTCTCCCTTATGATGCCCTTGTGGAGTTGACAGAACATCTAAGGGCATGTTTAGAAGTAGCACAATCACGCACTGGGAACTGGCAACGTTTCTGCCTTAGAGAAGGTGGTCTCCAAGGAACTGGAACTGATGGACAATCAGTACCTGTACTCCTGTTTCTGTTACATGCAGCTTGCATGCTAGATGATGGTGTATCTCCATCTGTACTGCAACTTCTCCAGTTTGCTATTTGTGGCTCAGGAGGAAGTGGTACCATTCAGACTTCAAGTAGTGGAACAAAGGTAAATAGTTCTAAATAGATAATATGATCATCATATATTCATGTTTTTTTATTTGTTATGGATAAAATGTAAATGTATAGATTCTCTTTGGATAAGATATTTCTCATTATTATGCACATTATTCCCACTAATATCACTCAAAAGCATTGTAATTAGTGCTTTTTGGAATAAGTTGTAGAATAGTTCTTGGAGATAAGGTGTATTTTTGTCAATGCCAAATTAATTAACAATATACATCAAATCTGTAAGTTTTCTTATATTTGTTTATCATTTATCTAGATCTTACTAGAAAAAGAAATTAGAAAAACTGGTAAACTACGTACATCTTCTACAAAATGAAGTGTTTTAATAAAAAAATAAGTGTTCCAAAATTGTACATTTTGTAATTTCCAACAGAAAATCTTATTCTTGTCTGTCAAAACATAATGCTGGAAAGATTGTTCATGTTGGTTCATCTGCCATGGAAATTATCGAATTCTATCACCTGCTGCTACTGTTAATTAGCCAGTGTTTTTCAGGAATTTGTGGCCAATTATCAACTCAGTCTTCTAGTATTAGTTCACTAGTTAAAATTCTGAGTAATAAGTGGCAGTGTAAGCATAGTGTTGGTCACATTACTTTCATTTCACATTGTTTGCTCCAGTATTATTATAGCCCCTCCCTGCCTTAATCTGCTTAACTCTTAAGCAATGATTGTTATCAATTGGAGACTTATGTTTTAATAATCCTTACTGATGAAGTTCAAACTTTACTGAAGGAAATCGTTACATTTATGCAAATCATTTCTATTTTTGTAGACCTATGCAAATGCTGTGTCATCAACCCCCTCTGGTACAAAGGCAGGTGGATCAGAAAGTGTTGCTGGTGGGACTTGGGAGGGTACCGAAGAGGATGGAACATCTGAGGCCAGATGGGAAGAGGCTCAGTGCTCAGCTCTTGTCCAGCAGCTAAACTGCCGTGTCCCTCAAAATCTTCTCTCAAGATTCATCCGAACATTCTTGCTTGAGACGAATGCAACATCTGTCAGATGGCAGGCTCATGCTCTTGTCTTAGGAATTTACAAGTATGTTATGAGAAATTGAAAACATTACTACTAATCGTTTTAACTATCACTAAATGTATTTGAACTAATTTTTTGAGGTCTTGCAAGGAATGTATGATCATCAATTCTTTCTAAAATTATTCAGTCAACAAGGAGAATTACCATCTCATTTTTGATTTATTTTAGTTTAAGATTTTGAATACTGAATAGGAAATAATTTTATGATTCAGTAAAATTGTTGTGAAATTATTAAAATGTATTTCCAAAACTAAAGCTTAGTTTGTTATCCTTGTAGCAGACTTAAATTTTTCTAAAAGAAAAAAAAAACACTTCCTTGTTATGATTAAAAGAATCATAAGTTTATTGAAACTAATTTTATCGATACATTACCTCCTTTAGGAATTCTACCCAACAAGACCAAGAAGCTTTGCTGGACTTACTCTGGAGTATATGGCCACAATTACCAGCGTATGGTCGCAAAGCAGCTCAATTTGTCGATCTTCTAGGATATTTCTCTTTGAAAACATCTCAAACTGCTAAAAAGGTACTATTAAATGTCTTATTTAGCTTCTTAATAGCAGTTAGAATTGCATTATTCTTTCTGATCTTACCCTCGATTATCAATATTTTTTTATAGATCGGTATGTGGGTGGAGCAGGCTGTTGGTGTTCTACATGCCCAGAACAGGGCTTTGGCATTGCATCCAAATGCATCACTCTACACTCAGCTGGCCACTTTGGTTGATTTGGATGGTTATTATCTTGAGAGTGAACCATGTCTTGTTTGTAATAATCCTGAGGTTCCATTTGCTCCAATCAAGCTGTCCTCAATCAAGGTATTATCTACGTTCCCTCATCAAGAATATGCAAAATTACAATATTAAAAATAATAATGATAACATAATTATAGTAATGTAATAGTATGTCACTCATTTTAAGTGCTGAAGAATTTCAAGTTACTGATTTTACTTAGAGTGAACTTAGATTTCCTTGTGGTACATGATTTTTTAAAAAATTGATAGAAAGAATCACAGCTTTTTAGAATAATATTTTATGGCTATGTATTAAAGTATTATATTATTATTTGATATTTGTATGTGATTATCTTGTATTTTAAATTCATCTTCACAGTTAAGATTTGTTGCTTTAAGGTGTATTTTTCATTCTCATTTCAGATTGATTCTAAATTTACCACTACAACTCAGATAGTGAAATTGGTTGGTAGCCACACTATTAGCAAAATCACTCTTAGAATTGGTGATCTCAAGAGAACAAAGATGGTTCGAACATTGATCATCTACTACAACAATAGATCAGTTCAAGGTGTTGTGGAATTGAAGAACAAGCCAGGTTTGTTGTGAAATTCTTATAAAATTTAAAAATATTATTATCAAGGTTTTATAGTATAAGACTTATTTTATAGAGCTTATTACTTCCCTGTAATTATTAATTTCTGTTTGTGCAGATTGTCTGTGTTTTTTGATTTCAACTCTTTTGAGTAATCTCTCATAAATTCATTCCTTCGGTTTATTTCTACAGCCATGTGGCACAAAGCCAAAAAAGTGACATTGTCATCTGGTCAAACTGAGGTGAAGATGGAATTCCCATTGCCTATTGTAGCCTGCAATTTAATGATGGAATATGCTGATTTCTATGAGAGCATTCAAGCTTCATCTGAAGTGCTCCAGTGTCCTAGATGCTCAGCATCTGTGCCAGCAAACCCAGGAGTGTGCACAAATTGTGGTGAAAATGTTTTCCAATGCCACAAATGCAGGTGCGTATTAGGATATTAGCAAGATTTATTTTATGATTTAAGGCTGTTCTGTGGAATCATTGCTTATCATACTCATCATTTCAGAGCTATCAACTATGATGAGAAGGATCCATTCCTTTGTCATGCATGCGGTTTCTGCAAATATGCCAAATTTGAATATTCTCTCACTGGTCGACCAACGTGTGCTGTTGTGGATCCTGTTGAGTCGGATGAAGATAGAAAACGTACAGTAGCCACTGTGAACTCTCTCCTGGAGAAGGCTGATCGAATCTACAGGCAGTTGGTTGCCAACAAGCCTACTTTGGAGGTAGGTGTCATAATTGTATACGTAGTTTTAAGTAAATGATTCTATTAATCTTTGATATTACTTAAATTATCTTAGTTTATCCAGTTAATCAATTGTAACAGAACGTTAATGCTAAAAATCTGTATCTGCCTGCTTGTTAAATTGTTGTGTTGATAGCTGCACCTGTTGTTTTTTTGATGTGGGATATCTCTAAAATAATAATGTAATTAAGTGGCTCTTTAGCGCTAGAGGGTGATGGTAAAGTATTTCTGCTAGGAGGAGTAGATGGAGATATAGGCTGATACATCCAAGTTTCTAAAATCATTAACCATGTATTATGTTATAGAATAATAGCATCCACTTTCATTTTGCTCAATATGAAGTACTTTCCATAGTTTTTTGATGCCTGAATCTGTTTTATTCATTCCAGTTTTTGGAAAGATAATCTATTTTCAGATAATAAACATTACTGATTTTGGAAATCTTACTTAGTGAACATTTGAGGTTAATATTTAATGATTATTTTTGTTCAGGTATATAGGTATGTCAAATTATGAAAACATAATTGATAAAGACTAATTAATTACACATTCTTTCAAAGAGAGATATGACTTGGATACAGTGGATGGTGATTTGAGGCTAGTGTATTACCTATTTTACTATTTGTTTCTTGAGCATAGTGCTCAAGAATATATGGAATATTTAAAGTTCAAGGCGCCCCTGTGTGAAATCTTTATTTCAATTACATAACTTACTGGATTATTCTAATGTTAAACAACAACTTCCCTTTCTGTCAGATGCTACTGCTTAGAATAAGTGAACATAGATCGGATCGTGGCCTGGATGGAGACGTAGCAGCAGGAGGTGGTGGCTCTAGTGGAGGTGCATTGCAAGCTAGTGGAGGTGCTGGTGCCACTGCTGGAGTGACTCAAGTCAACAGATCTATACATCTACTAGCTCAGAGATATTGTGGAGAGTGCCGCATATCTTTTGAGGAATTGTCAAAAATCATTCAGGTATATAATAAGTTTCATTTATCTATCATTGTATACTGTTACTGTCTCTTTAAAATAATGTACTAGACTTAAGACTTTTCTGTTTAATGACCACATTTTTGGAAGTTGTGTAGTTGGAAGAAAGCATTATTTTTTCCTCACATATTGCATGAGATTTGAAATTGATAGAACTCTGATTTGCATCTGTAGTTCTAATCAAATTCATGTTAAATTCATGTTAAGTCACGCAGTAGTGTTTCTCCAGTGTTTTAGGAAAATATCCTTCTGGATTTTTTTTACTGATACATTTTTACTTGCTCCAAAATCACTTTTTATATTTTATGTATTTTTACTTTTAATTTTTGTGTTAAAGTAATTATCTTTGTTAAAATCAGTCATGGAAGACTTTACCTTGTAGAAATCCATGATAAAATATGTAGGGAAAATAATATGCTGCACAATTTTTCCACAGTGTGTACATAATATTCTTCCTGCAGTCATATATTTCAATTTAATTATCTTTGTTTTCTAGGTATAAGCAAATAACTTTCTATTCCTTGCATTGAATAATTAATAGAGTTTAATTAAAACATATTTCTGTCAAACTTAAGCCCAACTTGAATATCTATTTTTCTACCTTAAAATGATAAATATTCTTCTTAATCTTTCATGTTTACCTCTCAGTATTGGAGAGATTGCCTCAGCGTATTACAGTGTTGTTTTCTCATTTTTCCCATTACTTTTAATTCTTCATCATCATTCTTTAATATATGGGCAAAGACAATACTCCAAAAAAACACCAATATTTGGCTAATTGCCTAATGCAGCTAAGGCAGAATGCAATTAGTCAGTCAGATGTGAATTTATTGAATTTCAGGTTCTTTGAATTGAAATGGAATGTTGTATAAATCAAATTTACATATGATGAAACTTCTACTCATCATTTGTTTGTTTTTGCAGCGAGTCTTAGCTTGCCGTCGTGAGTTGGTTGCCTATGATAGAAATCAACGTGAGCTCCACACTGGAAAAGGAGGCACTGGTGGTGGTGGTAGTCGAACACCGTCTGCAACATCAAGTGGGTTGTGTGTGACAGAAGAATCAGCTTCTGGTGTCCCAGCAGTTGTGTCGATGACTCTGCCAGCAAAGCCTGGTGGTAGATGCTATGGCTGTGCAATTGCAGCCACAGAGCATTGCCTTACTTTGCTTCGTGCCCTAGCATCTGAACCAAGAGCAAGGGAAGTTCTTTGTGCCAAAGGACTTGTTGCAGAGCTTGTGGAAAATAATCTCAGGAGGGGTTCTGTTCAGGTACTAATTTCTCTTATAATGTTTTCCATGTTTACATATTTTCTTTATGTTTAGAATGTTTACAATACAGTGTAGTTTATGTTTCATAATTGACTGTCAAGCTGTCATCAAGCTGTATAAAATATCACACTTTCCATAAGTTGTAAGAAAAAATCATTTCAGTACTATTTCATACTGCACTAGCTATTGTTAATGCTGTTGCCTAACCTTTGTATCATTATTTTTATGTTGCATAAGGTCCAGGACGAAGTTCGACAATTATTGTGCTTGTTGACAAGAGACAATCCTATTGCTACCGAAGAGTTACGGTTACTTTTAATGGAGCGAATATCTATGGCACTTTTGCGAAGAAGCCCTGCACGTGCTTCTCCACCTCCCTCAACTGAAACTACTCCAGAGGGAGTTGTCGATACGAGTGAAGATTCAGCTGCCTCATTGGCTCCACCAACTGCTGACCTGCCTTTAGCTGTGCGTCATGAGATGGCCCTTCTCTCTGCTCTTGTACAGATGGAAGATTCTTGTTGGGAGCAAAAATTAAGGTTAAACTCCATAACTTTCTTATCTCTCTTATAAAATTGTTTATGGAGTAAATTGAATCAGAAAATTTCAAATTTTTCTAACAGTTCTATTTATTTGCTTGGAAAATTAATTTAATTTTGATGCTCTTTTGTTGTAGATGTGTAATGCAGCTGTTTTTACTGGCTTGCAAGGATTCAAGGTCTCCTGTTGTGATGGAATCCATCATTCTTCCCTGCCTTAAAATTTTGCAGGTAATTTTTATGAATAACTTAGTGAAGTAGGAAGTATAGAAATAATTATTCCAAAACCTCTTTGCAGAAATTTATATTGCAATACTTCATTGTAGTATAAATTTGATTTAAAATGTTGGTCATTTTTTATATCATTTTATGACAAGGTAATAAATATTTACTTTATATTGATCAATAATTTTGTGCTGCCTTAGGGTGTCATCAATTTCAATGCTATTGGAGTTCCTCCTTGTGCTGAAGTAATGCCAACTCAGCAGTCAACATCAACCAAGAAGGGGCGAGAAAAGACTCCAGAATCCCCTCCTCCAAGCATAGGAACCCAGCAAAGTGTTGGAGGAACAGTGAAACCTGCAGAAGAGGGTGTAGTCAGGGTTGACTTGGGACGTTGGCTCTCTGGAGATGCTAGACATACCTATGCAGCTTGGAAAGCCAGAGTACCAACAGTTTCAGAAACTCAAAAGCAGCAGAAACCAACTGAGGTGTGTAGGAAACTAATTTTGTTACAGCTATAAAATTTATAAAATTATTTGTATAGAATTTCCTTATCTAAATATTTCGGGGGGAAATATTGGCTGGGAGAGTTTGGTCTTGGCAATTCAGCTCTCTAAGTACTTAAATATGAAGTCATGGTAGCCCCTAGTTCATTGTTCCATGTAAATAGTAAAGGAAATCACTTTCAGGTTGTTCCTTAATACTAATGTATTGCTTACCTCACCCACTGTCAGGTGCTGGTCCCATTAGTTATTGATTATGTTTACTACAATAGTAATTAATAAAATATAATTGCTCACACTCCAAATAAGAGGGATGACCTCTGGTATCATGTTTGAATCATGTTGCTGGAATACAGCTGTTTAGGATGTTTTATAAATCTATACTATTTTGCCAAATTTAAAAACCTGTTTATTTTTCATTGTACCCTCTATTTTGTCTCTTAAATTTCACTCTTTACTTTCCAGGAGGAAACACACATACTTTATCTCACAGAGAAGTATGCCAATCGTTGGCGATCAAGAATGTTGACGAGGCGTAACAAAGTAAACCTAAGTCTCACAGGACCGATTCCCCTTCACCTCACTCATGCAGCATGGTTAAGGAGAGTACTTTTTAATCCAAGCTCACGCCTTGCCCGTCAGGTGGCTTGTAGTTTGGTGGAAAGCCTTTGTCTTGTGCCTGGAAAGAAGAGAGAAGTATGTATTTAATTTAGCTTGTAATTCAATAACAATTTCATGAATGTAATTACTACTGATCATGAATGGGATCTTGTAATAGTCAAGCGTTATCCTTAACATATGTTAGATTCAGGTTTTAATGCTGAATTAAAGATGTAATTATTAATATTCTTGAGTGTGTACCTCATTTAAGAAGGTATGATAAACTAAAGTTTATAAAATAAATTTCAATTAACATTGCAAATATTTAAATTTTTAATGCAAGTTTGTGTTTATGAAATAAAATTTCAATCATCTGGGATAATTCTTGTAGTAAAATTAACATATTAATATGTGTGCAGAGAAACTAGATGCATCATTGTAATAAAATATGATAAAGTTTGGTCAAAGCTCAAGCAAAATGAGTACTTTTGAAATGCTGTTGTAAAGTTTGAGAAGCAAATATGGTCTTTAATTTTCAATGAACTTTGGCAGGTTTTGGATTTACTTACGGAATTTCTTGGAGAACTGGGTGCAGCTGGTGAGTCAGCTGCTGAGTTCCTGTCACTTTACCAATCTTTGATTGGGGAACCTCCTTGGCGTCAGTATCTAGCTGTTCATGGACTTCTTCCTAGACTTGCATCTCTTCTTACTGCTGAAATTCGGCATCTTCATCGTCTTGAAGAGACAACCTTGACATCTGATTTAGCTCAAGGTAAAACTGCTCATAAATTGCTTACTATTTGACAAATTATGCTTTTAGCTCTTCAAGAAATGGAATGGAAAAAAGGGTGTTAGTAAATAAGAGTTTTATGGCTGTTAATGCCTCTTATATCTTCTTATTAGACATACAGGTGGTTGATGCATTTTCTTTTGATGATAATGTCATTTTGATTCAATGAAAGGGCCATGATGGCATCTTGGTATTGCGAAAAACGAGGAATCTAATCAACTTTATAGATAGTGGATATATTTTGATCTTAAAATAGCTGAGGTGGTATGAGCATACCTACATATTAACCTAGTGTCATGCACTAAAATGCACCTAGGCTATGCTCTATATGAGCTGTTCAAGCCTTCAATTCACCTTTATAATTTTAGGTGTATCTTCACTTCATCAAGGATTTTTTGTTTTAGGATATGCCTTGAAAATGCTGACAGAATTACTGGCATCATTCATGGAGTGTGAAAGCATCAAGCGATCCTTCAAAGGAAGACTGGTTGGTGCTGTTCTTGATGGATATCTTTCGTTAAGACGTTTGGTTGTACAGAGAACAAGGCTTATTGATGATACTCAGGAGAAGTTACTTGAACTACTTGAAGAGATGACTACAGGTAATGTGTGTGGAAGTTTTTTAGACATTCATTTCAATTTACTACTAAGGCTGAGAATTTTTATTTGGAATATTACATTTGTATTCAATTCTTTTAGATGAATGTTCACTAGCTCGGAAATAGCTCTTCCTTTAAGTATAAGAATTCAGAGAGCTCTCATTCTTAAATTTTCTTCCTTTTAGGCACTGAAGCTGAGACACGAGCATTCATGGCTATATGTGTTGAAACAGCAGGACGTTGTGCTCTTGATGATGTTAGAACTCCTGTGTTTGTCTTTGAAAGGCTGTGCTCAATTATTTATCCTGAAGAAAATGACATTGGTGAATTCTTCCTTACATTAGAAAAAGATCCTCAACAAGAAGATTTTCTTCAAGTAGGTCCAATATAAATTGTACTACATAAGATATTAAATAAGGTTTTGGATTTGATAAGTTATTCAAAGTGCTGTATATCATGCACTACTATTGTATTTAAGACAATGGACTAAAATGGAGCTTCCAGATAATTTAGTTAGTATCATTTTACTTTTTTGGGGAAGGTGTTTCGAGGTTCTATTCTTCATGAGGGCTCATACCTGTGAAATAACCTAATTTTGAAGCATTTTTAATAATACAGTAATAATGCAATAGATAGTCAATAATGTATAACTCTCAACTGCTGATTTTATATTCATTTACATTTATATGTTTATGTAGATTATTTGTTTGAAATCCTTATTTTATCCTTAAGTTAAATTGTTCTCCATAAATAGATAGAATTTCATGTTTGATTTGTTCTTTATTTTAGGGTCGAATGCTTGGCAATCCATATAGTAGCACTGAAGCTGGTCTTGGGCCACTGATGCGTGATGTAAAGAACAAAATTTGTGTAGATTGTGAGTTAGTTGCTCTTCTTGAGGATGACAATGGAATGGAGCTTTTAGTCAATAATAAGATCATTTCCTTGGATCTGCCGGTTAGAGAGGTAAGATATTATCCCAAGAAGTGGTATTTACCTTTTACAAGAATTGTATCATTTATTAATCATGATGAATGTCAGTTTAGTAAAATGTTACCTCTGACACTTGGTGGCACTTATGTATTCTGATTTTCAGGTCTATAAAAAAGTTTGGTTAGGCGAAGGTGGAGAAGGTGAGGTGATGAGGGTTGTCTACCGAATGAGAGGTCTTCTCGGAGATGCTACAGAAGAATTTGTTGAGAGACTAGATGCTCAAACTGAAGCAACATTAGACAATGAAGAGGTGTATAGAATGGCTAATGTAATGGCAGAATGTGGAGGATTACAGGTAAGGAGTTGTATAATTAATTCCATATTTAATGGATTTGCTAACTTCAATAATTAAGAGGAAAATGTAATAGTCAAATGAATTTATCAACAAGTCGAATTCAGTGAAAGATTAATGAGAAATAAGTGTTCCATTTTTTAAGTTCAGTGGCTGAATATCACCAAATTAGCTGCTTTATTCTTGCTGATCCCATTGAAAATTTGCTTTATCATACTTTTGGATAGGATCAATAGCTGCAATAGTGAACTAATATGATTATTTTGCATTCATTGTCATACTTGGCAAGAGTAAATGGTCAATAATGTTAAGATTTGAAACCATTAGAGTATAATGGACTAATAGAAAAAGTTGAATTTTTATTTGCAAGTTGAGCTTTTGATAATGTTTAGCATTCTAAGTATTCTTTTCTCCACTTAGTAATGTATGTTAAAAATATAATTTCAGGTCATGCTGGATCGTTTAGCTGCTATAAAGGATGTTACTCGATCCAGACCACTTCTTCAGGTGTTACTAAAATTGTTTTTGCTTTGTGTGAAGGTAAGAATGTTGGAAATTGTTCTCTCAAGACTTATTATTATCTCTATAACACTTTTCATTTACTCCCTTACAGTCTCAGCTTCAGGCAAAAGAAGGATGTATTTGATTTTAATCTTATATTTATCTTACTCTTCCATTTCATATATTATCAGTTCTTCTGAAATCACTTTTTCATGGAATGATAACATTTATTGAAAATATTTAGTAAGAATTTTAATGTTTCCTTTGTTATAAATTTGTAATATTAATGCAATGTAATTTCTCATTAGGTGAAACGCAATCAGGAATTACTTACACAGCCAGAACTTGGTGCTATTGGAGTTTTCCTAGGAGTGTTGCAACTTTGTCTTTCTGCTGAAAGTGTGGATGGAGTGGGAGCAAGCACAGGCACATCTGCTACATCCTCATCTTCATCCTCTGGAGGATCGGGTCCTGCTGGAGCTTCTCTCTCGGAACAGTTACTTGATGTATGTTGCTCTATCACTCTTTTTTTCTCATTTATGCATCTGCATTCATTTACATGATCACATTTAAATAATTTTCTCTTTGACCTATTTACATTTATGAGGTTTTTAATTTTCAGTACCTCAGAATTTTTATACTGTTAATTAAATCATTAATTTGGTATATTTTATTTAATAGTTTAAGATCAAAGATATTGGGCTCATTATAGTCTGAATGTCACAATTTCAGGTGTAGAGAAGGATTTTAAGGTTTTTTTTTCAATAGTGTCCCATTCATAATATAGCTTAAATTACATTTTCGATAAAAATATTCCTTGCTCTTATGCTTTTCCTTTCTCACTACTTGTTATAATTTACTCGTATTGTAGGTAGTACAGCAGTGATCTTTAAAATATACTTAAAAACCATAGCCTTGGTATCTAAAGTAATGTGAATCATATTCCTCAATATTACTTTCAAAGCCAATTTATTATTTTTTTACATAAGAAAAAGAAATTATTTTTATGACCAAATAACTTGGGTATGTAGAAATTTCATTGAAAGAATATTTTCAATTATTATAGGCATATTAAATATAGACTTTTAAAGGTATGAATTCAGATAGTTGAAACACTTTTTTCTGTTTTTTTACTCATTCTATCCAATGAAATTTTTATAGATAATGGACACAGTACTTTCCAAGGCTGCATCCCAGCCTTTAGAGACTTTCTTGAAATTCTCTCGCACCTTTGGAGGTCCAGAGCATATTCCAGCTCTACTGTCAATTGCAGCAGGTACTGCTCAAAGGCTTTCTTCATCTACAGCAGCAGGTGGTGGGGCTTCTACTGGTACAGGTAGAATTTTAAATGCAATGATGTTTCTTTGTCTTACCTTATGTAGGTCATTCAAATATTCCTCACATTTTTCAAATGTATCCTGACTTAATAATCTTAAGACTTAAACCTTAAGTAATCAATCAAGTTCCCAAAGTGAATATGTAATATAAATGGCTATCTGCAGTTCTGATATTTGAAATCAGGTTTCTACTTAAAGATAATTTTGGACAAACTTGTATTTTTTTTGTATTCCTAAGTTCAATTGAAATTCTCATGATAACAGTGATTAACTGATGCCTTATTGCTAAGAAAATATTCTCGGGTAGACAACTGGGTCAGATATTCGGTATAAACCAACTTATTGGTGACATCGATGCCTTATTTGGAAAATTATAAATTTTTTATTCAGTTCTCTTCTCTATCACTATAAATTTTAAGACTTTTGTTACTAACCTTATGCACATTTATATGATTGCTTTATATGTTATTGAGTATTTTAGTTAAAAAAGTGAGTAATTAACCTACAGGTTAATGAGCTGAATTGAAATTTTATATAAGCTCCCAGTTTAAACCCAATTGCCAATGCCATGTAAAAGAATGAGATTTCTTAAGCACAAAACTTCCACAGTTTGCAGTAGCTAAAAAATAATGAAAATGAATGGATTGCAAGAAATAGCTTTCACACCCTTTATTAAGAAATGGAGAACCTTGTACCAATCTATTTGTTCTCAGTTCTTAATTTATTGATGGAGTACATATTCGTAGTCTTTGATAATGATGAAATCGTTCATTTCAGTTCCCTATTTGATTAATGATTTTCACTGGCTATGCTGTTCAACTATTATATTTTGTATCTTCTTAATTTTAAGATATTGAAATTAATTGAATGCTTTTTATTTAATGCAGGTGGAGGTAGTAGTCATCATCATTTACAAGTACTTCTTCCACGTCTTGCACGTGTAGTGGCAGCTCTTACTTATGGAAGCCCTGAAAAGATGGCCTTGCTTGCATCTCACTTTGCACCAAGCTTAGATTTTGAGAGGCTTGACCGTGAAAGACCTCCAGAAGATGAACAGAGGCTAGAGCTGTTTTGCACTCTTGTGTCTGGAATAGAACGAAATGCCATAGGAAACACCCTCAAAGATTACCTAATTTCCCTTGGAGTTGTTGCTCTTGCTCTTGATTACATCCAGGTAAACAATGTTCATTATTTGATCATGTATACTTTTGATTGTAAATTAGAATTATTAGTATGGTATAAAAAAACAATAATGCAAAGTGTTGTCAATATTTGTAGTGGAAATAAGGAAATTTTTAGTTGTATTTTTTAAAAAAAAATTGCTTTTTACTCAAAAATTAACATTTTCATTGAATGATCATGATCATCCAGTCCTAACCTACCTAATGCTGACTTTCAGTTGATGAAACTTGTTGATGCTAAATAAAAATAATATATTTTGTAAAAATTACCATTCAAAGAAACCTTTCCCATTACACTGAAACTTGAAAAGATTTACCTATCAATTACATTTTTATCATTTACATGGTTATTACTTCTTGAATTTGATCATTTTTAGCTTATTGATATTAATACTTTTCTTTATATTTGATGTTAACTTAATATCAGTGGTAGCCTGATGATAATTAGAAAAGAATTATTTTAAATAGTACTTAACCTATACTTGGTTTGTTTTCTGAATTGATTTTGTTTGCGTAACATTTGTAAAATCTCTGGAATACTATCAGGCTCTAGAGGTCTTGTTATATGCTCTATGTTAATGCTTAGTGTTGCAAGTGAAAATGTCAAAGATGAAGTTTGACCTTTTAAAGCAATATTTCATAAACTTTAGATAAGATTGGAAAAGTTTATCATTTTATGTATTGCTTAAAAAGGCTAATATTATTGAAATTTTTATCTGTAATTTATGCTAATTAATCATTTTAAATATTTGCAAAGAAAATGTATAAACTATGTATTAATCTCTAATGTAAATAATCATTTTGGGAACAGGCTCATACTGCCAATACTTCAGTAACCAGAACAGACAGTGATGAATGGAAAGAATTTATATCCAGACCAGCGCTCAAGTATGTTTTAAGATTCCTCACTGGACTAGCTACAGATCATGAGCCAACCCAGGTAATTTTCTAGTTTATTATAATATTTTTAAATTATAACTCTCGATCAATTGTTATTATAACATTACCTCATAACTTAAAAGAATTTTGGATGAGATGTATTATATAAAAAAATATTTTACTAATTTCAACTATTCATTATTTTTATGATTCAGAATTAGATTCAATACCTTCAATTCAATAAATCATTCTAACTGTTAAAGTTCTTTCATTTTTTGTTTTGAAAATCTAGTTGGCAGTGTCTGCGGATGTCATTCCAATAATCCATCGTTTGGAGCAAGTTTCATCTGATGAGCATGTTGGTTCTCTTGCTGAGAACTTACTTGAAGCAATTAAAGGACATGGAGGAGCTGTGGCAAAGCGTGTAGATGAGGTCCGAGAGCTAACACGTACAGAGAAGAAACGTCTTGCAATGGCTGTTCGAGAGAGGCAGTTGGGAGCATTGGGAATGAGGACTAATGATAAAGGACAGGTAAATTTCGTCATCAGTTAAGATTATTCAACACATATATTTCAGAATGAATAATTGAATGATAAATTTAAGAAAATTATCTTTTGAAGAATGGTTCAGTGCAGTCATTGAATTGAATTTTAAAGCTTTCTACTTGAAACTAAAAAAATCAGGGTGAGGATTTCTTTGTTTTTCAATTTTTTTTCCATTGTTAAGTTGTAACTTATGTTCTTTCTTTATCATCATTATTTCACATACGATCACTAAAGCTGTCTTAGTTCACATTTCCTGAAAAATCTTTCTCTTTTGAGTATCGTATTTTTATATGAAATCGTTTTTGCAAAATATCTAAATGAATACTTAATATGAAGAGAGATTGCCTAATTTATAAATTTTTCCAATGTAATAATAATTGTACAATTGTGTTGATTATACCCTACCCTAACAGTTTTCTTGTTATTCATTATGAATTTAATGATTTTCCTAATATGTTGTCATGTTAAAGATTTCACACCTATGTGAAAGTGAAAAATACTCTTCTGCATCAATCATATATGTTATTGCAATCTCATCTTTTACAGGTGACAGCTGAGAGTGCATTACTTGCACAACAGATGGAAGACTTGGGTGAAGAGACCGGCCCAGTTTGTGTAATTTGTCGTGAGGGATACAAGTTCCAGCCTGCAAAAGTCTTGGGTGTGTACACATTTACAAAGCGCTGTCCTGTTGAAGAATATGAGACTGTTGGAGGAAGTTCAGCATCATCTGCACCAGGAGCAGTCAGCTCTAAGTCAAGGAGAACATTTGGTTACAGTACTGTGACACACTTCAATGTTGTACACGTTGATTGTCACATGGCTGCTGTCAGGTAATTTGGAATAATTTAGGGTATACATTGTCTTTTGCAAATTTTATCTTCGAATTTTTAAGGATCCTTCCAGAATTCTTGATTTATGAATAAAATTAATATAGCTTCAAATATTTCTTTGTGCACTAGGATTCAAGCTTTACATTGTGGTTTTTGTTGTTTCAGACTTGCACGAGCTCGTGATGAATGGGAATCTGCTGCTCTGCAGAATGCAAACACCAAATGCAATGGTCTTTTACCTCTCTGGGGTCCTCAAGTTCCGGAATCTGCTTTTGCTTCCTGTCTAGCTCGTCATAATACTTATCTTCAGGAGTGTACAGGTCATAGGTGAGCCTTTTTAAATATCATAGTAAACATTTGCATTTGCCAATTACAAAGGATGGAAAATAATAAATTGCTGTTTAGGAAAAATGGTTTTGTGATCAGGTTCCCTGTACAAATTCTGCATATGTTTAAATGCATAAATTCTTTTATATGTTTTCCAACTTTAAAGAAATTAATTATTCTTTTAATTAGTATAAATTATATTTCATTAGTATGGTTTTAACATGGACAATCAATAAATTATACTATCAACAGTTAATTGATTTTATTTTTTATGATGAAAATCAACTGGGTTTGCTGTGTTTTTATAAGCATGTTTTGCATAGAGAGATAGTAATACTTACTAATAATCCATTTCAAAGTTATTTTAAGTTATGATACTTGTTTTTTCCTTAATATTTCAAATACTCAAGTGTCTGTTTTCTTCCTCCTAGGGATATAAGTTATAGTTCTACTGTGCATGACTTGAAGCTGTTGCTTTTGCGCTTTGCCCAAGAGAGGGCATTCCACGAAGACACTGGAGGTGGAGGTCCTCAGTCCAACATGCATCTTGTTCCATATTTAATACATATGGCACTCTATGTGATAAACACGTGAGTTGATTCATTAAGCTCATCAAGGGTATAAAATTCACACTAAGAAAAGCTACTCTGGCTTCCCTTTTCATGTAATTTTAACAAGAAGCGTGTGCAGTAAATATGTGCTGTGATTATTCCTTGTCATTGTTAACATTTAAATTTTGGAAGTATCATAAGTATATCTGTAATTGATTTTGTAGAAAAATGCAACTTAGCCTATAAAGTTGAGTGAAAGATCTATTTATTTCAAAGCTTGAAAACCAAATAGGAATATTTCAAATTATTGTATTCATCATTTAAGTGGCATAATACTTAGTGGGCAGAAACCTTCATGAGCCCATCTTCCCTAATTCTTACTTTATTTTTGCTACAAGTTGAAATAATAGTGACATTTTTTTCCAAAAGAATGCTTTAATTTTATTGATTGGAACCTATGTGAACTTTCAATGATATAAGCACTTGAATGATTTTTGTAAAAAGCCACTGAGCACCCTTTTCCTTTATGAAATAGCAGTTGTTGAAAATTTGTTAGAAATTAGTCTAAATTTTCATGTTTGAAAATTTTATCTTGAAATGAAATCATTATGTGTATTGAGTATAATCTTGATATAGTGTGCTGCTTTTGCACAATATCATAACTTATTTATGATAGTTTAATTAATTATAAAAGTGTATACATAATCAGCATTCATATTTACTTTACAGAACTCGCTCTGGGCCAAGAGAGGAGAAGGCCTTGACAACTTACTTGGATAATACTGTCACTGAGCGTTGGTTGGATTCTTCATTTGAAGCAGAAGGACCTCTTTACTATGCTGCCTTCTCACCTTTGTTGCACTCAGGAGAGCGATGGTCCCAAGGAACAAGAATCACTCATCTGAAGCGTCTTCTAGTCTGCGCTCATGTGCGTCACACTGATGTTGGTGGATCTGAGAGATTGACTGATGCAACACTCAAAGAGTATACTGTTTACAAACCATATTTGGTATTCTTCGGTCTTGTTGATGGCATATACAATCACTTCTTCAAGGTAAGTGTAGTGTATAGAAAATATTTAGCTAAGTGTATGTTAATGGAAATTGGAACATCTGCTATCATGGTAGTAATGATTTTTGATCAATAGGTTGATCAATACTAATTTATTTTAACTGTGTTGGATTATTTTTTGTAATGGTATATTAATCATAGTATAAAATAATAATATAGGATACATTGGCAAAATATCTCTCTACCTTAGCCTTTAATAGGTAAAAGTTCATCTTTAGCATGATTAAAGTAATTCTTTGTTTTAGTCCCACTAAAGTGATTTAGTTTGAATAAGGACCAAGTTTATCTCTCAACCCACTTCCCAAGTTTACTGAGGCTCTAACTCAATCTTTATTCCTTAGTAAATATTGTAATGTGTTTAAGTTGGAATTATTTTTATAAGACGAATTATTGTTCCGCAATAAATATAATACTATATTTTTAACTCTGAACAGTCTGTAAAAGAACCTGCAGTTTGAAGAATGATAGAATAGCCTTAGTAATAACTGTACATTCCTGTAAAAGACAAGCCTCAAGTATATTTTGTTCAGACTATTTAAAAAATTCTTTAATTTTTTTCAATATATCCATGTTATGATTCTAATACTGCTAAGATGCCTTTTGAAAAATGAAATTAATTACGAAACACTTAATTAGCAATCTCTTTAAAGATCTGTAATTGAATATTGACAAAGAATTCCAGCTAAATATCTCTAAGTTATTCCTCAGTCCCATATTATGGTAAAGACTAGTTGTTTGAGAGATTGAGATCTTCTTGACCTATCAGCCCTGTTCTGGTCATATATCAGTTTACAGAATTATTTCCAAAATATTTTTTATGCAACTTGAATCATAATTTGTATCCTTTTAATTTGTAGAAAGTATCTGCTGCTGCAGATGAGCAGTGGCCATCCATTCTTGCTGATTACATCCGTCATAATGATGAAATTCTCCTGAAAGCCTCCGAGTCACTGTTAGCAACATATAGAGAGGAACTTCTTCCCTGCACATCCTTTGCTGAATTTTGTGATGTTGTTGGTATGTATCATGATTTGAAAAGGAAAAACAAATTTGTCTTCATCTCTGCTTTAAATTTACAACTTGAAATTTCATTTTATGTTTAATACATCGATACTGGCATATAAAGATTTTCTATGCAAGTAAGAATTTAAGAAGAGACTTAAGTCTGCATTTCACCATTCAATAAAAATGTACTTTTATTTACTAGTATATTTAACTATTAGAATATAATTAGTTATATTATTTGGTATTCTATTTACTTAGGTCCAATTTTAAACACTTTTAAGAACTTAAGATATTGCAATTTTCTTTCTCAATAATATTGTGTTTTGGCCAGTTACTTCTGTCTTCATATATAATAAATACATCAGTCTTTATATGATTTTTCTATTTATTTCATTCAGAACATTATTTTCATAAATTTTAACTATTGTAATATATTCAAGTGGTCTTTAAAACCTTTAGTGAAAAGTTCAAACTAAATTCTTATTTAATAAATGCAATGACAATAGAATGGAGTCTTTTGACCTTTATTGCAAAGAATTAGGTTAATGAAAATTTTAAACTTTAAGATATCTGTTCTGTAGATGTTTTGTCAAATTTTCTGCTGCAGTTTTTTATTAAAAGTATTTAGGTAACAAACATCATTTTTAAAAGATTCATTAAAATATTATTTCTTTCCTCTAGGTCTTCTTGGAGATATAGAAAATCCAGATACTTTCCTGTCCGAGATTTTCCGAAGCCTCTCTTAGATATGATCAGTGGGTTTTGCAAATTATTTACCTGAGTGGTAGCTTTGATTGTCATTTTAATTATATAGCAACATATTGCAATAGCTTACAAAAGATGACCTATGTTAGAAGGATACAAACCTTAAGGAGAAAAATACCTCTTGAAATGTTTAATCTGTCAACCTAGCATTGGGCATCTTTTAAGAGAAGACGGCTTTTCTCTTGAAGTTTTAATTTATCATTCTTTGCTGTAGTTTGAATAAATCACACTATCTAAGCCATGTTTATGTTTACTCTATTCTGTGATATGTAAAATGTATTAGCTTATCAGACTGATCACCAGAGCTTCAAATGCGTGATGGAGTTGCTGTGAAGAGGAAAGTATGAAAGGAAAAAGCTACTGACTAAATTTTTATCGTTTGTCTTTTAGAATTATGATATTTTGGCACTTCTGCTTTTCACAAAGCTAAAAGTTATTAAAGTATATATTTAGGGAAGGGTATGAAAGAAAAATGATTTTGATAAATTTCTTTGGAAAAACTTGAATTTTTATTTGCATAACAAAGCATATAACATTAGTTGTTTATACCAAACTTGGTAACAGAAAAGGGAAGCACTTTCATATGCTCAATTGTAACAAGTAACAAACTAGCAAAATATCAATTTTTCCTGGCAAAATGCACTCTCCAATGCTATTTAACCCTGTTCACTATAATTACTATGTTTGATTTTTTAAATCACTCATTTTGTTCTTCTAATGCAATATGTTATCCCAGTAATAATAAACGATTGTCTAGGCATTTTCATAACTTATAGAAATGTAATTGCTGTGCTGTGGAGATATCTGTTCCTTCCTTCATGAGAAATAAATTTTGTTTGATCATCTGAAGTTGTTCAATTTCTCTCCCTCCAATGCAATGACCAGATATACCATCTCATGCTTAAAATACATCAACAGCAATGCATAAAAATATTTACACCTTCACGATGTATCCTCTCAGCTACATGATCAAATTTAATTCAATTTCATTATTTCTCTTAAAGATTTTCTGTAATCACACTGTCCCATCTGTTCTCCAAATATCTCCTGATTTGAAGCACATTGATATTTCATGATCTTAACTAGTATTAATAAGGCTGCAATTTTTCCCCTCCATTTTTTTTCAATGACTTTAGCATCTACGAAAAGTGTGAACAATGGCAGGCACAAATAAAAGGCCAATGCATTATAATGTAGAATCTTCAATCTTGGAAAAAAAAGATGTTTTTTAGCAAATGATACAAAAGAGATACATCGGATATAATGTTTTGCATTCATATAAATTGATTTTCAACCACCTGTAATTGCAGTATGTAAACATCTTAATCATCATATTTTCTAGTATTTGTACTGGCTGCTAGAAAACCCTCTTAAAATTTCTTTCCTGTATGAATGAAATTTTATCACAGCTTTAGTATGTGTATAACTGTAGTTTTTAACTTGTAAGCTACTGAGAGGCAGGAATCAAAATAGCCATATTATTGGATTTTTGGTATAAAAATTTCACTAAGCACTTGTATTGAGCTTAATTTTTTGGAGTGAAAAGATACCATTAAGTAATAAAAGAAATTGGTGGCATTGTTGCTGTAAATAATACCTTCCTTTCCACTAAATGTGTGTACAGCTTCTGAATTCTAAGTTTAAATATCTCTCATTTTGGTATCACAAATTGCTCCATTTAGCAAAAAAAACTGCAAAATGCATCATGCATGCCAAAAGCATTCAAACCTTAGATGATGAATCAATTATTATCATAATGACTTTCTTGCACATATGAGATATTGTCATAAATGCTATCAACATGCATCTAAATCTGCAATTTTTCGATAAGGTATATATTAAATTGGACAGTCTTGCAACATTAATGTAGTGGAACTCCTATTCAGTGCTTCATTGTCAGGCATGGATGTTAATTAAATAGAGATTGGGGAAAATAGGGCTTGCTAAATTTCTTATGTTTAGCAAGACATTTAAATACACTGAATAGGGCTTACACTGTTATTACATGAAATAGTTGAACATATATTAATTTAAACAAATTCCCTTATCTGCTATATATGAGATTGGAAAATTGATATTTTTTGGTGGTCATCATTCATTTGGGAACATTTGTATTGGCTTATTGTGTTATTGAGCTATTATAGTGGTAACTAAATGTTTTTCTCTGGAACTATTTCCAACTTTTATTGCACTTAAATAGAAGGCATCAAATTATTATACTTTAAATTGTGGTAAAAATAGCTGTTTTAAAACCATTAGAGTGGATTGAAATCATTGATATCTGAGGAAATCAAATCTGAAAGTTCAAATCTATACCTCTATATATGTGAAAAAATATCAGTTGGTGTTTAAAGGTCTGGTCTAGTCCCAGGGTTTAAGCAACAGCTTTCACAAAGCCAGTTTGGCTATAAAATTTTCATTCATCTGGAATCCTTTCCCATTTGAAGATAATTCAAAGCATTTCAGAGATTTAAAGTATACACTACTCATGTTTGTTTTCTATTTATAATTGCTTAGTTTTGGTTAATGATTTCCCAGTAATATTTAATATAATTTAATTGATATTTTGGTTAAAGAATTCTAAGCTCATCTTTAGCTCTCACTAAAGAATTCCATCCATGGCAGTCCTATTTTGCAAATTGCTGGTCAAATAATTTTTCTTGCATTTATTTCATGCATAAATATACATTAAATTAATTTAGCAATTATTAAAAAGGAATATTTAAAAATATTCAAATGATTATAGATATTAAAAATAAGAATTTACACCATTAAAAAATTATTATAATATTATTGAATGTTTGAAAAGTAAATCATCAAAAATTTTCAAGGAAAAGTTTAGCTAAAGAAGAATGATTTAAATTGATTGAATAATAAGGTTGATGATTAAGATTATGATATGTTAGCATCAATATATTTATATTTATCTGGATTGATTAAGGTAAAATATATGTACATTAATTAAATATTCTATATAAAATATTTGTATTATTTTTTCTAGTTTGATTTATACTGCAAAGTTGAAATTAATTATACTGATGAGGAAGGGAATTCAACCCTCTAATTCATTTAGTTTTTAACAATGTAAAAGAAGTAATTATAGAGATAATTTCAGAAACTATTTTGTAAGTCAATAAGATCATTAAAATAATGAAAAGATGGGAGTAGAGGTTTACTATCTGGTGCTACTAAAGTATTGCTTTTTAATATTAAATTTGGGTGAAAACTTTGTCAAAATTTAATGATAGAGGACAATGCATTCAATTTTGTGGCAGAAGATTTTTTGAAAAAAGTTGTGTGAGGTCATTAATTTGAAAAAAAATCAGCTGTTTTTCTCTATTTATGCCCTGTGGTTGATTGATGCCAAATAAAATTTCAAATCATTAAGGAATAGTTTAAAATTATATCTATTAAATCGTAAATCATTCCTTATTTTAAAAAGAGTTGCAAGATGGAACTCATGACCTTAAAATCTTATGTATTTAATATAATTTTAAGAAAACTTAGTAATGGCCATCATATAAATCACCATGAAAAATTTTTCAATGAAGATTTTGAATTTTATCAAAACTCTTGATTCCACTGCCATCCTACGTCAAAATCCACTAAAAGCAAATTTTATTTATTTTGGGTCATATTGAATTATCTTCCCTATTTCTTAGGATGAGCTTTTGTCTTACAAATGATTGCCTCTATTTTCAGGTTTAGCTCGATGGAGGAAACAATTTTGCCTAATTTGCTAAGATTTTCCTTTGTAAAATATTTATCCTTCAGAAAATTTCAGCACATGATTACTCTGTAAATGGGTTTTACTATCAAATATTTTCTTTTCACATAATTCAGTCTACAGATGAAATAAAATTGGTGTAAGCTCTTATCATAAAGATTTCTGGTAGTGATTTTCGTATTGATGAATCCATGTAATCATATTTTGATCTCTGAAGTGAGAATTGCTTAAAATTTACTGCTGCAAGTTCTGAAAATTTTTCAATTTTCCCACGAAGAAAGAGCGAATTAAGGAATTGATAGAATGATGCTACTCCATACCACCGACAATTCTTTTGCAATCCCTCGGATCTGGTGAATGTTTGGTTTGTGGATTCTTTAACTAATCTTATTATCTGTACACCTCCAGTGTTACCGTAGAATTCATCATGAGGTATTAACGGTGTGAAAAAATTTACCCTCAGTATTTTTGGGATTGTTACAGCATCTTTATGCTGCACGACACGTCACTTATCAAATTAATCATCCTCTCACGTGGATTCACTCTTCAAATATCAGATACAATGAAAACGGCACTTGGTTAGGAAAAAGCACTCGGCTGTCTTCAGACTCCAAATTCTGTGCTTCTTGATGTTGCATTTGATGAGGAATATTCACTTAGAGCGTCTTCACCCTCTACCACTTCATCTCCACTGAATAAATCCCAATCAACCATATCATCTTCTAATCTTCTCACACCCTCATCATCAGTTGATAATCTCAATGCACAGTTGATATTGTTCACTAGGTTAAAATACTTGTTATTTGCTGAGCAAACAACACAACCATCAGGGCGTTTCCCTGTAATGCATGCACAAGTCAAGTCTGTTTTTTCTTCATCCAAAAAGTCATCATCGTTGTTGTTGTTACTGCTGTCATCTTCATTGTTGTTGTAGTGCTGACATTCATGCCTGCTGCGAATGCCTTTCAAGCAACCCACACCTGTTTTGTGTCCTTTACCAACTCCCCTGCCTCCCCCTCCAGCACTGCCCCCAGTTCCTCCTCCACCCCCACCCCCTCCCCCACCACTTCCTGGTGATGGACTGATATCTATTTCAATTGGAGGGAGCACATTTTGTTGAAATTGACCTGAAATGTTTCCGGGGGGTCTGTAGTTGGCCACAACCACCACTTTTCCTGAGCGACTTCTAGCCTTCCCTAGACCAAGTTCTTTGCTTCCAACCCATACCATTTGAGTAAAGTGACCTGTAAGAGAACAGATTAAGATCAGATTTGCTAACTATTATGGTGATGAAACTTATAAGGTCTACTAACTCCCTTTCTTATGAACCTACTTAGCTAAATTTAATAAAGACTTTTAAAGTAATATTACAATGTCTTACTGGACATTTTTTAGTTAAAAATTACAATAATTACTCTTTGGATGGTAATACTATTACTTAGCTATTGAAATATGGATTCAAACTTTATGACTGACATGTAAATGACAGCTTGGTTCATACAATTATTGATTAAAAGATTCTCAAAAAATGTCATGTATTGCTATAACAATGAAAAACTAGACAAAAATTAAAATTGAAAATATGATGTATCCTAATTTCTATTTCAGCAGTTTAAACTGCATATCAATAAGTATCTTTTTCATTTATTCTTTGGAGAATTTAATTGTTTTCATATTATCTACACATAAACTTGGTGATACATGTGTAAACTAAGATTTGGGAATTTTTTCTCATCAGACCTTTGGATAAAGGAACTTTTGTTGAGTTCAGTTTTAATTCAATAATTTAACACTGAATTTTCAACTAATTTTAGCTTTGACGATATCTGAAATAAGGAACGATTAATTTACCATGATGTTTTGCTAAAATAAGGGGTATGTTAGAGGAGAAAGCTACTCTGACTATGACTGTATGAAAATTGTGAAATGATGAATGAGATCTTATGGGTGCTGGATCCCAATATAAATTTTAAATGCTTATCTATCACCAAATCATTGCTATGCCCACGAAAGTCCTCGAGTCAATTAACTCCAATCGCTTACAAAGTAAAATATCTGAAGAGAGAACAGGATACTTCCAGAGTTTTCCATTTATTTTCAAAATAACTTAGGTCTATAATTATTACCTTCGAGGGTTTTTTGATGCTTAATATATGTAATTTAAACCTTATATGTTCCTCATCCTATGTAGCTAGTAATAGAACATTTCACTAAAAAATACTAAAATGTTAACGTAAATAATAGCTCAGAAATCTTATTTAGTTTAGTTGCAACATATGTCTACATTTGTTTTGCGTTTAAATTAACACAAAATGCCTTTTATTTTCGAATTTTTTTGCTGATTCTTGGAGAAATAACGAAGACAGGTTTTGTGTGTTTCTGTGAAGCGTGGTTGATTTAAATATCAAATCAATTTACATATCACAATATCATCTCCACTTAAGACTGAGTGAATTCTTAAAGACCAAAAAATTAAACTATCATTATAAAGGTGAAGAAATAAAATGTTGGTACTTTTAAATCTGTAAATCAAGAACTGTACTGTAAATCAAGAACTCATTCTCTGCTTTTCAATAATTCTATCATATAATTTCATGGAGTTTATACATTGAAAAATACATTTGACATTGAAGTATTTTCATGATTATAGGTAACATCATGTTGCTTTAGTTCTTGGGACGAATTATTTCAGAAATTTAATAATAATATAAGCGCAAAATTTCGCTGCGCAGCTGGCAGTTCAGGCAAATGTAGGATTAATTTAATCAAATCTCATCACAGCAGCAATTAAAGTGTGCTGTTGCAAATGAATAGCATGATTACGCAAAAAATCGTAAAGCTTTTCAAATTTAAAAGTCAAACTCTCGATATTCGCTCTTAAGGCATTTTGTGAAGGTTGTCCTACCGCTGGCGGGAAAAATAGTGTTGCTTGAGATTCGAGCGGTTTCAACACCCAATTACAATTATCAGAGCATCAAGTGAGATTTCAATTATTTTCGAAATGGTTCATATATATCGTGATTTGAAAAATCGAGTGCTCCTCAAATGTGCATATTACGGAGAACATCGCAATATCATTGCATGATTTCGAAGAATTCAGAGGAAGAATCATTCTGGCCTCGGGAAACTTTTAAACCAAACCTGCCCTACTTAGCAAGAAAAGAGAAATACCTTGAAGTTGAAAGCAGCTATCTGCGCATAGGTAAGGAAGCTTTTTTTCCTTTTATTCAGAATGTGTTAACAATCGTATTATTTTAAGTAGTCACAGCTTAATTATTATCAACAAATTGGATAGGTTATTAAATTCATGAATTTTGAATGAATGAGTAATGACGATGATATTCAGAAAAATTACCTGCATCGCCGTCCTCAGTTTTCTCTTCTGGTTCACTTGTTTCCGATGTCTTATTTATGAAGAAAATTAAAATATTGTGAAAGCAGGCGATTAATCTCCATCCGACTGTCAGAGCAGATTCTAAGGTATAGAAAGATATTCCCCAATCGGTCTTTTCTCAAGGCATAAAGTTAGAACAAAATGCCTCTCGGTTATGTTTTCCATTGCAATCTCAAGTTTCAAACATACCAGAGTGGCAGTGCAGTGTTTGGTGGAGCATTTAGAGTAGATTTGGAGAGCCTGTGTTCTGTGAGTCCTCATTCAACTACTGTTGATAAATATGTGATTCATCCATGATTATCTATCTGGTACAAATTACTCTATTGTAGACTGGAATGACTCCAAAAAACCTTCCTATTTGTTTTCCACTTTGCAAAAATTAAAAGGATTTAATGTCTCAGTTTAAACGCTATCATGCTTAAAATGTGGTTTTCACTTGGTTCTATGATAAACGTCTTAAGTGGGTTTTACAGTAGTTGGCCTTCAGAGCAATTATCCCTCGTCTCTACTATATTTCCAATTTACCTAAGATAATTTCACAGCAAAAACCCGAAAAAAATATGTGCATGTTATATGCTTGAGAAATCCACTTGTTTGGAAGGAGCTCACTCCCCCCCAAATCTCTGGAAGTGTACACATATGATGGTGACCCAGCAGTTAGAGGACTGAATAAGTGATATCCTGAAATCATACTCTGCTAATTTTTTCATCAAATGAAATATTGCTTGGGTATCAATTTAAGCTTTCTTTTATGGCTAGGAATACAATATGAATTTAAGGTAGTTCTAAGATCCTTCATCCTTTGTTTCAGTTTCTCCTTATTTGATAAAAGAAATTTGTTTGGATACGGTAAAAGAATTATTCTTACTAAATTTTGTTCATCTACTATACTAACTTATCTTATTTTTCTTATTATAAACAAAATTACAGTCTTAAAGAGTGAATGTAAAGAAAATATTTCGAATCCAGCTTTGTAGGGATATGTAGGGGTATAAAATATTTAGAAACGTATCAGATTTCAATGGATATACAATGATTGATGGAATTTTCTGTGTGTGGAATTCTTAGCATAGAATAGCTCTAGAAAGATTTGTACATGCTTATAAATACAGCTAAGGTCACAGCTGTCTTATCCTTGGGGAATTAACCCTAGGGTTCTATTTCCACAGATGACCCATTTATAATTCTAATATTTTTAAACATATCTAAACTTCTTTCACATTTTTCATCCTTTACAATCAAATTAAATGGGAAAAATGTTAATATAGCAAGCCTTCTTGCTTAAATGTCTTAGTTGGTTTTCAATTCAGTTTCTGTTATTCTGTAGATGAGAATTATTGGCATAAGTTAACAACATACATATACCTGTTGGTTCCATTAATTTATTCATATTGGAAACTCAAAAGTGTTTATCTCATGTAATTTATTCTAAAAGTATTTCAATGGATGAATGGTCGCTGAAATAGAGAACAGTATGTTTTTACAAAAATTGAAATTATCTCACCAGCATTCACATTGGCATGGAGTATATCAGGTTCTTTCATGTAATCATATTGCCTTACAGCACTGTACCAATGAGATGCCACCTCTTGTCCTGTAAAAAAATAATAACTTTAAGTCAGTGCATTTATCAAATCTTACTCCTCTTTGTTCAAAGACTAGGAAGAGCTAATAAAAATTTATATAAGACATAAAGATCATCATTGATAATGTAACTATTTAAATGCAACAAAGTGAAAAAGTTTGATCTGAAAAGTCTCATTTATAAAACGGATTTTCAAAGTCATATGAGAGGAAAGTTTGATTTAAAAATTTAAAAATTTTCAGGTAATTCTCAATGGTTTGGACAGGTAGTCCTCATATGGAGTAGCTTTTTGTTGTTGTTTTAGTTCCATCCTTAATAAATGCCTAAATTAACCTACATTAATAATACAACTTTTGCAATTAATAATTAATACTTTATATGTGTGGATTTCATAAATAATTGGGTTGTTGTTAGTAATGAAAATGTAATTACTATCTCAAACTCAAATTAGTTTTGATTCTTAGGCTTTCGCTGCGTACAGGTTCCATTGATAAAACACACTTTGCGGTATTCGCAGCGTTGGTTATTAAAAAAAACGAAAACACGACGTTTCGCTGAACTTGTCGTCAGCTTCTTCAGGTAGCCTTCCACCGCTAAATGTGTTTTATCAAATTAGTTTTGTCTCATTATCTTATTTAAGCATCGTGATAAAAATTATACTCAGTTGGTTAATTTCTACTTAAAACCAATGCAAAGCAGGAGCTTATATTTTAAGTTAATGAAGTATGTAGAAACATCCGTATTTCATTCACTTGATCCGTCATCATGATCTTTGGTGTTATGTCCTAGTAGTTCTTTGGTGTTTCCCCAACTCTCTGTTTTCTCTTCTTTTCAAACAGGGAACCATATTGTTATCCCTCATATCGTATATTACCTCCTCCTGTATTCTTTTCTCAGATTTTCTTCTCACTTTTCCTACCAAAACGTCTCTCACCAGTCACTTTACTGTGATGTACTGAGAATATTTTACTAGTTATATTATAAGCTTTCCTTTTTTGAGTAAACGGTAACTTGGTATAGTATGGTATTGTATTTTTAAAAGTGCTTCAAAAGCTAAGACCTTGTCGTACACATAGGCCCACTCCTGGAATTGGACTCAGGACTGCCTTCACCAAAGTTGAATGTGTTTTTTATTTGGCCACCCGGGAGCCCAAATGTAATTTCATTTGAGTATAGAAATGTTTCTTTCTAAGAGCTACGTTATGGAGCTTACACGGATAGACATTCAAGTTAAGTATAATTTGTAAGGCGTACAGTCGCATTTTTATTTCAACTTCAGATCGCTGTATTAGATTATGCATTTACTCCTTGAGGATGGCGGCATAGTCGCCGAAATGCGCATTTGGTGTTTCCCAAGAGGTCGGTATTCCGCGGTTTCCTTTCCCAATCGAGGAATTCGCCCAACGTTCACCGGCATATTTGGCGATCGGAGAGTTTTTCTAACCTCTTATAATAGCTATCGGACAAAATAGGACGGAAATGAGCCTCTGTTGCACCTCTATTAATCTCTGTGCTGATAGTCAAAAAGTATTACTTGTCAGATGCTGATAAAAGCATTAAACAAAGACAGCTGAAAAACTCATTGCTATTGATTTCAGTGCTTGTAATAATTGCTAAAATGAGCTCACAAGAAATTGTTCCAGCTGCGTCTGTTACACTTAGTTGCAGCATTAAAATTAGCAAAGTATCATGCAATTTCGAGGTTTTTTGCTAGAATCTGTTCTGTGTTTGTGCTTGGGAAAGATTCGAGATAGTGAGCTTACTTCCGCTGCTTCTTGTTTCTCCTTTCCATCTACATCCTGCTCGAGAAAGGAGCCGCCGCATTTCGCATGATATCTCTCAGTGCTGCTGGGATTTGAGTTTGGCTTGATTCTCTCGGTCACTCTTTGTTAACGTATGCGCTAAATGGCTCCATTCCAAGTCCTCGTCATATTTCTTTGTGAACAATCTTCAGAATGCACGGACTTCAGCGGTTAGTCCGTGACTTTTATAGACACATAAGAAATCGGATGGAGTCATCTTTGTGTGGCAGATATCTGTATGGTGATGTCCTTCTCCCAGCCTAATTTTTATTCATATCTTCTTGTATGCGATGCACGAATTGCCGTTTTCGCCATGAATTATTCTTTGTGGCAATATTTCTGGCGCCGAGCTCAGTTTGGGAGTAATCACATTCGAGCGTTCCAAGCTTTGAATTTACTACGAAATGAAAAATCCGTTTGGCTCGTGGTTGGTGTGCAGTGGATGGAGAAGTCGATAAAACTCTGTCCGGGCATGAGCGCCAAATATTGCTGTATTTTGTGATCACACATAATTTAATCTCTATGTCAAAAATATTCCTTGGGGATGATGCATTTATATTCAGAATGGGGAATAAATGCTTTAGAATTTTGTTCTACTGGTTATGAAAAGGACTATTGTATAATTAGTATGAAATATTTTTTATTTTGCCTGGATTAGATGTTTTTTGAATGCGAAAAGAATGGATTATTTTGCAGAAAACTAAAGCATGAAAAATTATTGTGGTATATTTTGTACATTTATTGGTAAATGAAAAGATTGCAATGAACTATATTTACACAAATATATGACGTTTTCTACGCACTATGAAGATTAAGACAATCTTCTTTCTGCTTGATGGAGTGAGACGGCAAAATAAAGGCGCTTTCTTTCGCCGATCATTGTTTTCTTGCTCCAATAATTCTCTATGGATGGCAGTTCATTGAATCAAGATGATATATAAAGGAGAAAGATAAGTTATGGTTTTCCTTTCCTTTGCGAGAACCGATATATCTTTGTATTATACTGAACACATTCCAAATGCTTCTATTTTGGAAATTCATTCCCTTGTAGAAGTAGTCTTTTTAGAAGGTAGTTTTACATTTCTAGTGGACGTATCAAATCAATTTCAATTCAGATCGTCTGTTTTCCTCAAAATTAGGAGAAAATAACAAAAAAGTCCTGTATAAAATAAATAAATACAATAAAACAGTAAAATTAGGTCTTTATCAAATTTAATAAAGAACTAATAAGCGGGAATGATTATAATCAATAAATGAATATCATTCATACTAAAACAGCCAATATCGCGAATCCAAATGATTTAGAATATGTTCTCTGAAGAGCACCCGCAAAGAAGAAAAGATAGCGAACTGCAAGTAGCCAAAATACTGCGTGAAGTGGATTGTTCTTTGACCAGGTTTTGGACAAAATAAGTGTTCCTTTTCCGTTTACGAGATTTTTTATTTATTTATTTATTTACAATAGAAATCTGTTTATTTCGATAGGATTTGATAATGGTGCTACAGTTTTCGGTTTTCCCATCAGCACTTTAGAGACTTCTTGCTCCACAGCGTTCTAAGAGGTGGGAACCTTGGTGTTTCAGATCTCGCGTACTAAATATTCATCAAATATATCATAATAACCTTCTAACATTTTAGTTTCAAAATAAAACGACACTGTTTGGGTCGATGCGGGGGTGAGTGATACATTGTTTTCAGTTACTTCAGTTATGTTAAACAGACGTAGGCATGTGATGGGTTCATGTACACCTACATTTTCCCAGAGTACTACTACGGGTAGAAAGATATTTTACGTGATACAGGGAGTTTCTCATCCAACGTTTTCTACCTGAATGAGAAAAATAGACCAATAGCTGTATTTTGAAAAGTGCTTCGACAGCCAAGTTTATTTCTCGCCTCGCCCAAGGACCTCTTTAAGGCGCAGCCTACTTGACTATCCTGGAGTACTAGATAGACGTTCGAGGAGGAAAAACGTACGATACGGAATTGGAAGTATGTGGAGATATTCTCGAAGAATAATGCTTGTCTGATATCTCAGAAATGCTACTATGTAACAACGAAGTTTGGACGTTATTTAGCGAAAGTGAATTCTAGCAGTCGCGTTTTCTGTTCATCATAACTTAGCAGAGAATAGTGGAAGCAAAAAAAAAATTCGGATTTTAGAAGAGGGATATTTTTCAGATTTTGTTGGTACAAGGTAATTTTGTGGTACAAGGTAGTTTTTATAGAAAAGGGATGCCATTACATACCCATTCAGATTTCCATAAATTTTCATATTGATTTGCTAAAAAGTTATTTTCGGATATAATTCTTGACAGAGAATTAAAACTCAATGGTTGAGATGCGGAAGAACATCAAAAGCGATAAACTTGGAAGGAGCAAAAGATGAACAACTGAACTTAACTCCATCTGAACCTAAAATTTTAGACTTTAGATATAAATGAAAAGTAGGAATGAGATCGAGATAGATCAAGATTTCGCTATGATGATAAATAAACAATGATGATGTTTTCAGGAGAATAGCTCACGTGATATGACAATCGAAAATAGAAAATTTTCCTTTTCAAAAGGAACGGTAGACGTTTCCTGGGATAGCTTAAATATTTGCTTTGTAAGAGCAAACGAAATTCTCTCGCGAACGAAAACTTCCCGAGCAAGAATTTCCAATAATGAAGCTCGGGCCACTTTATGAAAATAATTTCCGCTGATTTAGCGGAATGTCAATTAAACGCCTATCCCATTCGCGTTTGAATTCATTAGGATCTTCATCTGGAGCAACGTGTAAGCCACTTTTCTCTTCGACAGAAAGCGCTCTTTCAAGATAGAGATCTCTTCGAAAATGTAATCACGCTGTCATAACGATTTTCGTGGAATGTGCTCCATGAAAGGTCAGTGAAGTCACAACTGCAGGGATGAGGAATTGTCGCGCCCTCGTTAATGTTCTTCAAATGAGGTTCTACCTGCGGAGTTACCTTCAACGTAGGCCTTTTAATGGTTATTGCGGCACGAATCACGGCATATACCCCTTCAAAGTTACTTAAGGAAGTTGTAAAATATCATTGACCTCACCGATGAATTTAAATGCTCCGTAACTTTGACGGAGGAGCTGCGAAGGAAGTGCCTATAAATGTTTAATGTTTTTGTTTCTTTTTTTTACTGTCCACCTTCAAAATGGATGAGAATATCTAATCAATTTCGGTAACTGAAGCAGTGATATTCTCTCAGGTAACTTCTTAAATTATCATAAGCACTAGCTGTACATTTTAGTGGGTCTGTTACGAAAACAAGTTATACTATACATGACTAAAATACAAAGTACCGAATGTTATTTTGGCTCTTTTCTCCTGTGCGCTACTTATCATCAGATATCTTTCCCGAGTTAGTCAGCTTGTATCCCGTTGAGCCATTTCACATTTATACCTTTTGATTATAGTTCTCCCGTCGATGCGAATACTTTAATATTCGAGACACCTAAATATTTAGAGATGTGATTCTATGAAGTCGACGCATTAAATTTCATCTAATGAAATCACCCTTCTCTTTCATCTATTCAATAATAACTGCCAAATTTTTCTGATTCGGTATAACTCCATACAAGTATCCTACTCGTTCTGTTTCGGTCTGTAGCACGGAGATAATGCACCGCACGCTCGATCTTCTAATCTTTTGCTGTCGTGGAAATTTCCTCTCATACTTTGTGCAAAAATGTAGCTTTTAAGCGACTAGTATTATCATCTATGTTCCTAGTTTTCTCGCAGTTGATCTGCCTGTGTTGGATGCTGGACACAAAATCCACCATTTCTTTCGAGAAAGTTTCATACATTGAGCAAATCGACCATAAGCTTTCATTTTCTTTCTTTTAACCATTCATATTCTGCGTCATGAAACGTTTGTAGAAGATCTTCCTGAAAAGTGCACTTCCTTTCGCTGTACCTTATCTAATTTACGAATACAACGCTCGACTGTAGGGTCTCATATACTACACAAACATTCTATATTCTAGATGTAGCTTACGCGGCGCTTATGTACGTATGTACAACGCTCAGAGACTTTTTCTTCAACTCTATGTATGATTTGTTGGACGGAGCCGAAATATTTAAGCGCTCATCTGTTCATTTCCGTTTATTTAAAAGTCTTAAAGATCTAATTAGGCGAGCATGAGACGCAAAAGTTTCTCCTTCTGTTTAACCTGCCATCAGTGATACCGATAAAAATGTAAATAATGTAAGTGTGGATAGAAATAGTAAAAAAATTAAGGTTTGGATGTAAAAGAATCTAAGGTGTTATTTTAGGGAGAAAAATACAGCAGGGAATTTGGAAATCACAAAAGCAATACTATGACAAAACTTACAGAAAATAAAATAAATAACTGGGCACATTGTAATCGTTCACTTATAAGTGGAAAACAATAGAAATAACAAGAAAATTAGCATTTAAAATATGGTGCAAGAATATCTAATACATAGGACGTTCAATAGAAAAATTACCCGTTATACATTAAGGAAAGTGTTTGTTTTTTTAAATTTATATCTTCCGGATGCGGGCTCTCAACTATACAGATAAAAGCTCCAAGATATTTCACCGATCCGCAGAGGTGGCGGCAAAACTATATTTCCTTCATATCCTGTTAAAAACAAGCTATATTTATTTTATACAGAAGACTTCTAACACAAAGCTTGTTCTAAATAGTGTGCATAAGGAAAAACAACACTGAGTAAACAGCTGCGCCATCACCTCTGGGCTCTAATCGCGTGCCAACCCTTTTTCTGCGCTTACAAATGGGCAACTTGAACGTAAAAATAAAAGAGCTCTTCCTGGGATAGAATTACAAAGCAACCTGGAAGGGAGCCCAAAACCGATTGCCTCGGACATCCCTCGAGAATAATTTCACTTCGCATTTTCCAATTACATCCGTCTTTGGCACCGTCATTGAACGGTCCCCTTGAAAATTCCCTATTCAAATTCTCCCACGAAGTTACAGCGAACCAATTTTTCCAGTCAAGTTGCTTCAAGAGTCAAGAACAAGTTTCATCACCTCTCTTCTATAGTTTTAAATGTCTCCTCCACCGGCGATGATCCAATTAAAATAATTATCTCCCTGGAAGTCAGCCATAATAACATGGAGAGGAAGGATGAAGAGCGTGGGCGGAGCTAATTGTTGCCGTTGTCAAATATCGATTATAGGATTCCGCTTAATTAATGAAAGCGGGTGGCGAGCAATAAATTCAAATGTCTCTACTTTTGTGATCCTTCTCATTCTTAATTGAGATGCGTGATCGCGTTAAATGGACCCGTTTTCAAAGGATTTGGTTTACATAATTTGGCGAAATAAAGATCGGCACTTCATCAGTCTGGGGTCAATTTTCTCAGATAACTCAAAGCATTAGTGACAAATTGGCAGTAAGAAATCCCTCGAAAATTAGAATTTCAGGGGTAATAAATTAATCCTAGGAATAGACGAACGTAAAAAAGTCTTTCAATAGCGGGAATCGAACCACGCATCTTGAAATATCCGGGCTGGTGATTTTACAAATTGAGCTATCCCCCAGAAAAACTCAGTTCTTCCTTTCCTAAAGAAATGATACAAACCCGGATCCATATGACGGGAGGATATTTTATCACTAAGCTTGTCGTTCTTTCTACGATAATACAAGTACTCAATACAAATAGTCGTACAATTTCTTACTGTTCTTGGGGAAACTCGAAAGGAGAGCGAGCAATCTCTTCAATTCAGCGTCACGCGCTACATTGGCACTATGGAGTCAACCGACCAACGAAACATGCAAAACTACCATTCTGCATTCCATTTGGACAAAGCGAAGATGAAACTTAAAAGTGCTACAAAAATGTAGAAATGTAATGTGCTAAGAAAATGTAGCATTTGTCGGAACAGCTAAGGCTTTTCCGAAAAAGTATGTAATGATTTCGAGAGTTCGTTCAAAGCCTTTTGAGGAATATTCTGACCGGTGAATTTATATGACTCGTCATTTTTAGAAAAAGGAAATAGTTCAATGTTTAAACTATCATCTCTTCTGACTCTAAAGATGATAGCTTAGCTATTGATATACGTATCGGACTCTTCCAAAAATACAGGTTTTCCCTTAGTTCCGCGGCATTCTTTAAACTGAACCAGCGGAATTGCTACAAAACTGCTAAAGGAGTATTCAATTTTCTAACTGCTAAATTTTATCCTAATAACCATCATGCCAGTACTTTTTGCACATTTCAGAATTCAAAATATCTTTCAGCATTAAAATCCTTAAATTTGAATTTACTTTTGGAATTTTATCCGTTCCCCTCAACATAAATTTATACATCAAAATTTATTTAAAATTTGTAACGAAGGGTTTCTTCTACAATTAAAGTTACACATCATATGTTTTCGTGGGTATATTTTGCAAAAGTTGTTTTACAAAGTTTTTCGTGAAATGAACCGACATGCTATATGTTAATCTCACCGACAGCTTTTATAACAAATTCCTTTTTGAGAATTTTAAATTTTAAAGTCAGTACATGAATAGTTTCCAGTTGAGAGTGAATCTTTAGGATCCTTCTAAATGTAATATTTAAAGGAGAGGTTCCAAAGGCTTATATATCTTAATGCTAACATTTGAATCATTATATTACACATGATTCAAATGAAGTGATTGCAACTGTGAATGAAACTTTTTTCCTCTTTGCTCTTTAGAATGGTTACAAAGACATTATATACTCATTTAAATGTAGTTGTAACAGAATGTCAACTTCTTAGCGTAATTCTTCGCTATATCTGATTACGTGTATTATATTCGGGGTACTACTTGGAATAGAGTTGTTATGGAAACTATAGTTCAAAAGTTACCTCACTAGCTAAAATACGAAAAAAATGATGAGCGAAAAAATGAATTTCCGTCCAACAATTTTTCTCAAGTACCAGATCGATTTCCTGATGGTATCATAGGAGGGGAGCCATTACGTTTCAAGAATGATGACAGAGGAGATCAGCGTTATCAGTGATATTTACATTTTGAAGACTGAAAAAAATCAGTTTAAATTTCAACTTAAAGAAAGCGCAAAATGAGAAACTGAGAACTCGTATTCCTGATAACAGTTTCAACTATTTCACTTTTATGCTCTAGTAAATGATTCCAGTTCTAGATTTTACTTCCCCATAAAATAACTGAAGATATGCTACCGGGAAGTTTAGTGTTTCTAGGTATAGATAAGTATCCAAACCATCGAAGAGAACTTTATTTTACCGCTTTATTTGCTATTACTACGAGATAAGTATTAGTGATGGGGTTATTAATCGAAATAGGGAATATCGGAATTTTCGAGCATCCGATCGGAGAAGTTTTATCCTGATTTTCCATTCCAAGAACAATTCTTTGGATGTTTGTTTTGAAACTCAATCTTCTAATCTTAATGTTAATGATAAATAGCAAAATACTGATCGATTTAAAATATCAGCAGAACTAAAAATAACAAGATCTTAATACCAATCAAATATGGTATATATGCGAATTAATTTAATTTTCTTGAAAAGTAAATCTCCTTATTTGAGAGACAACAAGCTTTTTATTAAGTGGAATCAACAAAGCTATTTAATATAAAGGATATCCTATTTGGTGAGTTTTTGTATCAGTTATTCAATTAAATTTTTTATTGATAGATGTACTTCTTTCCTCGTTAAGTGACATTTTTCCGGAACCAACGGCAACTAAAAGGAGTGTATTTTGATGATTGCGGGAATCGAGAATCGTATCGACATCGAAATTTTAGAAAATTACCGGAATTTTGAAAATTTATCGGAATCGATAAATTTTTGGTATCGTCCCATTGCTAGAGTGTTCTATATTGGAATAAAATAAGAAAAGATATAAAATGTCAATTTAATTAATCATTTGAAAGAATTTTGGAATTTAGAAAATTTTACAAAATAGAGCGTAGCACATTCTTCATACGAGAGACCCATAATCATTTCTTCTAAAATTTAGCAGCATCTGTTATGATTGAAATTTTACTTTTAATACGCAGTTTTATTTTAATTTATAATTCAAAAAATTAAGAAATTTCTTCCTTATCAACCTATTTTATCGAGTAAAATACGTGTAGGAAATGCAAGTTGATGCGAATAATTTTTTCGCAATTGTTTCTGTTTTGGAAATAAAAATTTGTTAAGAACATTCTAGTTGTTCATCATAGATGAAAATATTCATGATCTATTCGTATAATTTTTACTTACATTTATAAGGACCGACTTGTTTCTTGATTTCGGTTTTTAATTATTTTGATCTCTATTATTAAAAAGCGTCATTTGGCCTCATTTAATCGAAAGGAGTTACTATGTAATTAATCCATTATTTAGCTTATCGTCTAGCAGTTTTAATTGAAATCTAAATACATACGAAACTTTTAAATGCACTATCTCAAAGTAAGTCAGGTTAAGATATATAGGCACACAGGAGTTGATATGAATGTTTTATTTAAAGCTTCTTACAATTCAGGATGGGTATCTCAATGATATAATAAATAAAGCGAAGTGGCCAAGGTTTAAACGGCATTATAGCGCTGGGTATGTGGGTAGCGCACCGACTCCTTCGCCATCTATAAGTGGCTTTGTTGGACCGAGTTTTTTCCCTTTTAATTAAGTGGACGCAGAAGCCAAGATTATGCTAAATCTGGACAATTAAAACACACGAATGTATTTTTACCATTCCGCAGTAAAGTATGAAGTTAGAAAGCACGAAGGAATAACAAAAATATTCCAGTTCAAGATAAAATTTAGTAGAAATAATTAAGCCAAGCTCGTTATAAAGGAGACCATAGGACGAAGAAATTGGGGTTGTTTTTTCAATTAGCAAAATGTACAAAAATCTATACCCATAAACAAGAGACTGAAGCATTAGGATTCAATGTTTAAACCAGAGAGCCTTTGACCAAAAGTAAGTCTTTCTTTAAACACATCTAACTAATTACGTGGAATAAGAAGGAAGGAGATAAAGCAGGATACGGAAAATACCATACCAAAATATGAAGATGGAAAATGGAAGCTGAAAAGTAATTGAGAAATCTAAAAAAAGCGTAGGGAATAACAAACAGGAAGGGTGGAGGATTTCCGCATAGACGCCGAAAAAAGGAATGCAGATTATTTTTAGAAGAATACGAGTGTTCTGTTGAAAGACCCAAAGTATTCTTGTTACCAAAGAAAAAACCGGAAGAGAAAACGACGAAGCGATTTATAAAAACGGAAGAAAATGAGCAGGAATTGGTGTGGAAAATTTCTTGAAAATACAAAAAGTTTTTTGAGACTACAAGCAGAATTACTCATTAAATTGGGCAGAAAAATACAGCGGTATTCATAGGAGAAGTAGTAGCCTTTTTCTTCGTGAACATTTAAGCAAGTGCATCATTGATAAACTTTATACATTAATGGAATACAATAGTAATGCTGTTGATGAAACTCAGAGTGTAACAAAAGTGGAGTGATACTGTCATAGTTTGACTTGCCTAATTCTAACAGAGTATCAGAGATATACAGAGTTAGAAAATAGGTGATACTATTAAACAGTCCTATAAAAAAGAAATCATTTTACTACTTTTTCTCCACGTGGATCACTCTCTTTGGCAGGGGACCGAGCTAGTTTTATTTGTTCCGGTTCTCACTCCAGCTTAATTAAAAATCAGATTTCGGTGCAGTTCCTCTTTCGCCACCGTCAAATCGGGTTTGTTTGCTGTGACATGATTGTCGTCAGAAATTTTCTTACTATGAGTAACTTTTTTATAGCATTTATTTCATTTAAATTTCCGAATAAATATCGTGATTGCAAAGAAAAAACCAAAGAATATAGTTATTACATTTAAATTAGACAATTAAAAGTCACCGTAACGATACGATAATTAAAGATATTACACAAAATTATAAAAAATGGATAATTATGGTTAATATTTAGCATAAGAACTACTGTAATACTTTTGATATTTTTAATTAGGGTGAGAAACGAAGATGTTAAATATCTGGAATATCTCACGATTTCCGATTTGAGTTCGGGTTCGGTTTTCGCTCCGAAAAAATAACCGGTTATTTCCTGTTTCGGTTCTGTTCCCGTTCGATGCCCCGCTCTTTAGGTCAAAGTGAATCAGTTGGCATTGTAAGGGTCGAATCAAACACAGAGCGTTTCCCAAAAGGGTTACAAAGAAAGGTCGAAAGTTAATGGCGGAAGAGGCAGAAAACTAGCGTAGTGAGTAGACGTTTAAATAGACACGCATACTCACAGTCACACGGGAGAAGCGATTCACGAGATCACAAAGGTTAACTCAATTTTCGGAAGGCCAAAGGCATTCGGCACAAATGGGGATAGGTATTCTCTCTACTCACGCACCTTTTCTTTCCCTCACGCACGCATTTTTATTTCCATAAATCCTCGTGAATTTCCTTCTTTGCCCGCGCCTTTCCGATTGTATTTCGATGCTTTACTCTCCCTCGTATTTCTTGTTAACCCATTACACTTTTCTTTTGTACTTATCTCCGTCTTTCTGCTCTCTTATTTCTCTTCTTATCTCTCTACTTAAAATTCCATTTGCCTTATCCCCTTCTTAATTTTGATTTTACGTTGCTCCCATTAATTATCCTTTTCCAACATTAATTTCTCCCTTCAAATTCTTTATCTAATCTTCTGATCTCCCCCTTCTTCGTAATTCTGCCAGTTTTAATTGAATAACGTTTGCGGAAAGAAATGCCATTCTTCAACTGTCGCAATTTGCGAGAAAGGTACGATAATTGTATCCTATCATTTCAGAAGTGCTACAATTTTAACTTAAAATTTGATTATATGACTGTATATGCATAAATACATAGAAATGAAAACGAAGCACTCACGAAAGTTATGAAAATTTTCCTTAGAATTATCATAATGCAAGCATTCCAAAATAAAGAATTTTATGAAGTAATGAATGCTAAAAGAAAACGTAAAAATAATAACTAAGCTAATCTTTTTTCACCATTTTGGAATAACAACTAGTCCTTGATGCAGCAACTGTTTAAATGTGCATTTTTAATAAAATAAATTCACTTTCTCTCTTCAGAAGCTTCCTCAGCATGTTTGTGAAAATTATAAGAGTATTTTATTTATGAGACCGTCAACTTCGTAAACTTTATCGTCATATTTCGGGTCGAAAGCTTTATTTAGTTGAAATTCAATAAATGGAGAAATAGAAATAGAGACCAGTAAGTTAAATTCACTTAGGAAGTAGTCATAAAATACAGGTAAGAAGTTTTTAGTAATAAGCTTGTTGGATTCGTTATTGTAGAGCTTGTTGGATGACTTTTCTTTGAAGGGAAATTGTTCTTGAGCCCCTACGAAAAAATTATCAGATTTCGATAAAACCGTACACTTTTGAGAGAAAAACTGAGAAACCCTCTTATCTATTGCGGATTTTACTAAACGATTGCATTCATTCAACGAGCTGTGGTGAGATTTTTATATTCCCCATATCTTACTTTTGAATGAAGGGTCACGAATCCACCCCGCATACGACATTTTCCCGCAGTACCCCCTCTTAATAAAGCCCGTACTTTAATGGTTTTTTGCCCCCCGTAATCATCTCCATTCTCACCGCGCTGAAGCATTTCGTGCATTTAAAAGCGCCTTTCCGCGCCCCAGAGTTGAATAGGGTCACCCACCTATTGTCTCCGCTTAATTCATGGGAACGTTCATCTTTTGATTCTGATTAACGCATCCTCACATGATTTTGTAAACTCTCCACGCCTTTATTTTCACAGTTTCGGTCATACCGTAGATAAGCTTTCAGGGGTTGCAAAATATCACTTTCTTTCTTCTTCGTTTCACGCATTTGCTCGTTTTGCCCATCCTCTTTCTTTTCAGACCCATCCGAGTCAAGACCAAATAACGACCAGTTCCACATTCAGAACCCCTTATTCTCTTGTATCTCTCGCCACGTTTCTCCGTTTCTCGTTACGGGAAAGAAAAGCAGTCATAATGTTCGCAACAACCCTCTACCGTTTGTCTATTTACGTGGGAGTATACATAGTTACGTATTTATGCGTAAATATGCTGGTGCATGCATACAAAACACATAAAACAATGCCGAGGGATTTTGTCGCCAGAGACGAATGTAATGCAGTGTCTCCTATTTTCCTCCTTAATCATTTTACTTGTATTTAGCCAAACTTATTTTAAAAGGACGGATTGTCCTTGTCCCTCAGACGTTCATCATTGTATTTAAATGAAATGATACGAATAATTTACATTGAAACGGAATATCTAATTTAAACGGACTTCTCCGGCATTAATTTTGGCAGGCCTTTAGGCGCCTGAGGCGGTCGCCTCGTTCTTTCTCACGGCATTATGAATATATATAAATAACTTTCCGTTGTAATCTAGTCCGAATCTTCTTAAATGGTCCAAAATAAACGTAAATACAGTAAAAAGCAAATACACTCCCAAACATTTTGGGTGTGCACGGGGTAAATTACTTTCCGATTTCCCCTACCCTTGTGTCCTTGGTCAAATATGTTTTCTTCTTCTATTTAACGACATATCTTTATCAGCATGCGCTCTTTCTCCTTCAGCACATTCTCCTCAATCTCGAGCTTTATCTCTCTTCCCACCCTATCATCTCATTTCTCTTCACCCCTTCTCCTCAATCTCTACTTTAAGAAACGGCTTTTCTCTGTTCCCCTTTCCTTACACTCTTCTTATCTCCCCCTCTCCCTCTTCATCCATTCATCACTCTCTTCTTCTTCGGCTGCACGCTTTTAGGATTTACCTTACGTGACTTACCGCTTTGGCACACCTTTTTCCGTTGTCCCCTTAACGACCCCTTAACACGTGATGTGTCACCGGGGAGGAAAAGTGAAAGATTTCCCGCGAGAAAGAACGGGACTCGCGATGTATTCCTCATTTCCTTTCGTTGCAGTGTCACTTTTCCCCCTCTCAAGTCTGAGGAGTCATTAGGAAGGATTTTGTATTTTCCACGCCCCCCTCTACGCTATTTTCGTCCCGAGAATTCTCGCCGAATCAGCACGCTCTCATAGCTGGAAACGCAGGGAAGGGGATCGAAAAAGTTATAGCTGCCGTGCTCTCTCACGGCTTTTAAGCCGAAAGTTTGTTTAAATAGTTTGCTCGCATTATCCGACGTTCGCTACGCCGTGAGTCCGTGACCCGATATCAGAGGAAACGGTTTTAATATAATTGTGCGCACGTCCGACGTCTTCCTCATCGATTTTGATTGAAAGTTCCGCAATCATGGCCCGGCCGTAACTGTCAAAAAAAATTCGGGTCCCGTTTACTCTAACGTCATCACGATTCGCACCAAAGGCCGTGCATGTGAGGATTCAACATGTACATGATTATAAGTGGCGCATTGGATCAAAAGAAAATAAAAAAAATAAAAATAAAATTGCTTAAACAATGCACGTACATAATCACAAATACAAATAGTTACACGTATAGAATGTATTATGTAATTTATTATAATTTATATTGGTATAGTTTACGTTAGGTTGTTATAATTTATGGCGCATTTCAAATTAAATAATTGGTGTGTGAACTATAGGTTCCCCACTCCTTGTCTGAAGGGTTTATGCGCTTCTTTTCAACTGACGAAACTTTCAATGCCCACAAAATTTCATAAATGAAAATATGCAAATTTAATCCTGATGATTATTTAGGGGGGATTTTTTGAACCGTTGTACAAATTATACTCCGAAAATCAATGTTCTTAACATAGGCCGTTTCATGACTTTCATTAATAATTATAAATTTAAATGCTGATATGAAACGGACCCTAAGAAAGAAGGACTCTAAGTAGGGCATCAAAGGGTTTAGAGGCCTCCGAGAGGTGGGTGTGGCGTAGATAGGAAAAATAAATGTGCGTTGATGAAAAAACCAACGTAGAAGTGCTGTGGGAGGATGGGATGTTATTGTTGGAAGTAAGAAAGGGACGGCAGAGGAAATGGGTGGGTAAAATTTCAAGAGGAGAGGGATCGCTAAAGGAAGGAAAGTGGGAAACAAGGGAAAGGGAAAGACAAACGATGTTATATGGTATATAAGGATGTATAAGATATCCAAAAAATAAAGTAAAAAGCGCTACAAAGTAATTTAACATGAACAAAACGTATTTATCACGATAGGTTTCAGAATGATAAAAAGTTGCTCATGATAATTTGATTCAGAAATGAATTATTTTTTATTGGTCAGAAACCATTTATTTAAATGAATACTAATTAAATATAAAATCTAAATAAATACGGGTTTATTATATTCATCTTTAATTGTTTAAATAATTTTCAATTCGTAAGAGATTCTTTGCTGACTGCTGACTATTGAAAGTTTCATTTTTTAGTTTTGATTATCAAAAATAACATTACTTGCACTTAACTAATAAAAGAACCCTTGGATACAGTAACCTTATTTGCAGATATTTGATTTATTTATAGTTGCAGATACCTACTTATTAGCAATTATAGTTACATTTACCCGATTTATTTCTAGCATTATATGTTTCTGAAATTTAGAATGTAGCTTACTTACATTAAAAGTTGAATTATGTGTACCATACTTGCTTGAAATGGAATATTTCGCGCTGATAACAAATTTTGGGATGAGTGTAAATTCTTATTACTCCGTGAGAGTTATGATCTTTAGAAATTCGTCAGTCGAATTTTATTCGAATTAATCAAAGCATAAATGAAATCATTCGATTTTCCTGCATAAAATCTGCGCAAATATTTATTTAATATAATTACGTTTATCACAATTTCTTCAAATTCCTTTTCTCTGATACGTGTAAGGGTTGACAATCAAGTTACTAAGTTTTACTGCCGTGTTTTAATCCGCAGTCTTTCACCATTAATTTTTTATTGGCCTATTCTCCCTATTCATTTTTGTGTCCAACGGGTTTTCAAAGATGCCAAATTCTATTAAATCCTGGAATATCAAAATTTTTGGGATTTCAAAACGGAATTTTCCATTTCTGGGATAAGAATTTATATGAAGGTATCTTTTTTATGTTCCGAAATTTCTGTTTTAGGAATAATTGTTATTTTCGAAAAGAAATTTCAGCGTCGTGCTGAATCGTTTTCTTTATGTATTCCCATCGAAAAGAGATTAAACTACATTTATTCGAAGTCGTTGTCTGGGAAATAAAAGGTTTCCTTGAATATGAGGGTTGACGATTTTGAATAATTTGCCAATTTTGAAAGTTGTGCGACTTCAGATTATCGACGAAAGCGAGTATTGTAAAAGAAAGGTATTTTTGGACTCGCATTTCTATATATCATTGACTTTCATCAGCAGAAAATTAGTCACTGCCAAAACGAGTCATGCCATATCTAATGGTTCACTTCCGGAATTTGATTTATACCTTTTTGCCAAACCTGGATTTATACCCAATGCGGTAAATTTTACCACATCCAGATGGTGTGACGGTCTTTTTTTTCAAATTCTTCCACATGCTCATCCCTCTTTAGAAATTTAATAATGGATAATTTCTTTGTAAACAGAAGTATTTCATCCATGCCCAATATTATTCTAGTATAGTATAATAGGTATATATAATCTATAGTGTAATCGGAATTAAGGCCCTTCTTGATTTAATTGTTTCCTTGCTAGACTTGTTTTAATTTCGAGTTCTATAAGGATAGCTGAATATTGGTAGTACGGTATTCGTGAATGTGCCAAAGATGCAAATTAAAACTAATTTCTTCCCCCAGCTTCTCAAATCTATTCCCTATACTATTCAGTGGCTGCCCAGCCATTAAACAATTAATATGTTCAAACTTTTTATTATAATTTTACTTTAGTACCTATTGGAGAAAGTACGATTATGTTATACTATAATAATAATGAATACGGATTAGATTCCTGATAACAAGAAAGAAAGAAACTCTTACATCATAAAAGATTCAAGCGAATATTATTCAGATATTTTCATTAAACTTTTCCGAAGCTGCATCATAGCCGTGAGACAGAAGTAAATGGAAGATGATTTTCACTTCATCCATAAGAGGAATAAAAAATTTTTTGGGGGAATCTTATATCAATAAGTAAAATTTGTATTTCCACATTCTTTACATAATATTTTCGATACATGGGCTTCCTTTGAGGCTTACTGAATATTTTGAGATTTTCCGATTTTTGTACCATCTTATTACCTTTTTTTTCAAACTGATATATCTAACCGGATAACTCTACGCTATATGCCCGTATAGTTAAGCTCAAATTCGTTTCTATAAAACAAAATTTCTTAAGTCCGGAAACGTGGTCAGCGCATGCTCAACTTTACAAATTTTATCTGCTTTCGAAATCAGATTAGCTACCCATTTTTTTAGACGGAGATAGATCCATTAATTAATTTTGATACTCGGTCAACTCCAATAAATCTGGCACCGGTCGGGAATCGAGACCGTGATCGTTTTGCGTGTTAAGCCAAAACGTTACCTGAGTGAATAGCCGGAGTAGCACATATGACGTGATAGCCTCATATTTGATATTGAGATCTATATGAAGTTGTAGACAATATCAAAGTGTCCCGGAACTCCCGTTAAGGAGCTTTGGCTTATCATCAATATAAGTTAACAATCTCTTTGTGACGCGGAAATTCCCCATCACAATCAGTTCGTTCTTGCTCAGCAGTGTGAATTAAGTCTCCTTCCTTGGCAACGGAGCGCCAAATCAGTTCTTGTTTGACATCCAAAATAAGAGGAGTTAAATAAATGCTTTGATCCGATGCAGATGAAGCGCCTGTACTTGGCATCACTTCTGGTCTGGTGGCATAACGTGAAATATAATTTTGGATCAGCACTTGGCCAACAGCCATCATTGATAGAATGATTGATCTATTCCTTCGCTATCGATGAATTTTTCTTATATAATACCTAGCTTTTCTAATCTTGTTTGCTTTTTTATGGTCTGAAAGGAATCTCAAGTTCACCAAATCTAGAGGTTTGATGAGATGAAGGCGGGAAGTCTACTCGCCGTCGGTGACTTTAACGATGGGTTTTAAAAGTGCAATGATGACATTGGTGTGTGCGTACATCTGCAGTTTTCATACATTTTAAGTATAAAAATAACTCCAAAATACCATCAATAAACGGCCAACTTCCTAGCAGATTCCCTAATTTCGTCCCCCTTCTCAGAGGCATTGAAAGAGGAGATCCCCTTCAGGGAATGGATCTGCACAAGGTAGTTTCTTAATTATATATAGTTTTTTTGAAGTCTTTTATTTATATCTATTTTAATTAGTTGGTCATTTCCATTATTTTTGAAGAAAAGAAGAAGGACCTTTTTTCCAAATGAGGAAAAGTCCTTATTCTTCTTTTCTTCAAAAATAGTGAAAACGACCAACTAATTTTGAGAAAAGGTCCTGAAAAGTCTTGAAATGTGTTTTGGGACGTCTAAGGACTTGAAAAGTATAACAATAATACGAATCAAAACAGCACTGTTTCAATTCTTAAATTCTGGTATCTTTTTAACTTTTATGTATCTAGAGGATTCATATACAATATTATAAACCCAATTTTTAATTTCCACGGCCTTTAAGAATTAACTACTAACCAGAATTAAATATTGTTATCGTAACTTCATATTCAACCGTGGAAGCGTTTTTTTCGAATTTTACACTTAATTCTTGTTCAATAAACGAATAGGTCATTAAAGGCGACTTAATTAGAAACAGAGATATAGAATTATGAATTGAAGATTCGAATTTTTCCGTGAATTAGTGTTATAGACCTCTGCAATTTAAGGTTTCTCCTACTTTCTTACAGTTAGTCAGACAGACTTTCTTAGAGAATTTGGTGCCCTAAAAAATCAGATTAATTGAATATTCTTATTAAGGATTTTATTTTATATTTACCATTCCATAGTTAATGGAATAACAGGATAAGAATAATCATAAAATGTAGGAAATAATGGAATTTTTCCTATCCTTCCCAATTGAGAAAAAAGTCTCAAAAAAAATCTCCATTCCATCGTCAGATATTTAGACGTTTACGTGTTTGCTTTACCTTGCGTGGCATCGCAGCTGTGCGCGATTTCTTTTAGCGATGTTGATAAGGTTTGAATATTTAATTAATCTGAACATAAGGCGGATGAAAGAGTGGAATTTGTTTCGACGGTGAATGTCGGATTGATGGATTAGGTGTGAAAAAGAGCTATTATTCGGAATTCAAAGCCTCCCATGTGAATTAAGCGCATATTCGTAAGATGGAAAGCAGCCAGGTATGGACAACGTGTGTCAAGATAATTGGGAGAAGGCTGATGGCTTTAATTTCCGTATCACCACAATTTTTATAGAGCCATTCATATTCTCAAATTCGATCCTTATTCTAAATTAAAATGAGTTTTTTAAAATCCTCTTCCACTAGAACTTCCAGTACAGATTTATTAGTGATTAATTTATGGTAATAGGTACTGGATCGCTGCATAGAGTAAAAAGTATTTTATTGTTTAAAGTCATGCCTTTCTTGAAAAGGACTTATAAATTTTAAATTAAGACGGAATTCGAAATTGGCTATAGAAAAATTTTCAAACTCTCTAATGTGGTAGTGATGTTTTATATAGGTAATTCTCAATTTATAATGTTATGAATACTACGTAAATCCAAAAATAATATATCACTCAAATTCTTGTATTTGATTTGTCGACGACGTTTAATAAATAAATACAAAACAGAATTAAATATTGCTATCATAGTCTTTGTCAGTATTATATGCGTTTTATTGAACCTTTTCAAAAAATATAGGGCAGGTATATACAATAAAACGTATTTTCGATTGAAATTAATATTTGAATTACCTATAAAAGTAAGTTATTTCTGTATTATTCGATTCCAATTTATTTTATTCATCTAACTTATACGTTTTACTGCTGATAATAACTTTGGAAGTTTTAGAAAACTTCAAATTACTTTTGTATCAGGAATCCCTTGTGGGGAAAAGAAAATTTAGATATACAAGATTTCGATTCAAAACTTTTAACAAAACATTTGAGGGAAAACTTAGTCGTGGACGAAAATTATAAGATTATTTAGATATTATACATTCTCCGGAAAAAATGATTCGCAACTTTTATAGAAGCAAACCCGATACGAACACCTTGCCTCAGCTTACCCAATACCCATATCCGTCAAAATTTTGCCCATTGATCGAAAACTTTTTATCGACGCCCGAAAACATAAACAGGCCAATCGCAAACTCAAACACCGGAAATCAAGAAAGTTTTCCACTACGCATCGTGAAAAAACACCAATTAATATGCAATACCTCCCAAGAAGTGAGGCACCATCGAGGAAATATTTATTAGCCTCGCATAAAATTCCGAAGATATTAAGTGAAAAAAAAAATCGGCTCGAAAGTTCCTTTTTTAAAGGGGGTAGGTGCTGCCTCTGGCGGTTGGGTATGCTAATAACAGCGTCGCAAGGGAAGGGATTGATTGAAGTGGCGCATTAATTACCCTTTCGTCCCTTGAAATATATCCTTGCGCCACGAACGTTGGACTCTCATACATTCCTTAAGTGGATGCGTGCGGCCCAGAATAAATAGTTGTGGAGAGTATCCCCGGGTAACGCCCACAAAGGCGGCACATTCTATCCCTGCTCATTATCCCCTTCTTCTCACTTCGCACCACTTCCTCATCCCACTTGCCTTCTCCTTCGAAATATCTTCGGATTGCATCAAACGAGTGCCTCGCACTAAAATCTGGGTCAATATATCAACGCAGCCGATAGCGAGTTAATTATTAAGACTCGAGGAAGGCATTTTCCACCCTAATAGCAGAGACCTTTGCTTTTCTCTCACTTGAGAGGCCTTTTGAGCTAGCTTCTAACTGGTTGCAATATTTACATTACGCTTTGTCTTTATCAAAGGGATATCCTCTTTTTCCTTCAACTCAATGATTGTGGGGTTATTTCGAAAAATTTTGCCACTAATTGTCTCGTTTTTCATTACGTAATTTGGTCATGGAATTAATTGTGAAATCAAACAAATATTCCGGATAATCTGAAGATTTGGTCTTGTGATTTTGACCTTTCGATCATATATTTTAAAATTTAAAAGAAGATAAATTCCAGCGGTTAAAATGCGGTGCCTGTATTTGAGACTAGCAAACTGTCAGAGGTTTATGATTCCGTTCTATTAAAAACTAGCTGTCATAGTGACAAAAGTAGCTTACAAAAATAGTCGTATTAAGCTTCACTCCCTCACGGATTTATAGGATGGCTATGATAAAATGGGTATGGGGTCCTAAAAGTATTGCGAGTGTGTGTTTGTGCGTGTATATATGTAAATATGGAATGATGTAGGAGCAATAACCTTACCTTCATTGACGGAGACTGAAAATCTAAATTGATGTTCTATGGTCATAGTTGCTAATGCAGCGATTTTGTCGTTGAATTTAGATACTCTTCCTTCTTTTGGTAACTTATTCTATTATATCCAGCGACATCTGGCTCTCTAACTAGCCCGTAGTTCCTCTAAAGTAGCATGTTTGACTTATTAATAAATCCAAATAGCATCAAATTGAATTCAATAAAGTAAAATGAATTCATTTATTTATTTCATTCAAATTCATGATTTATTTATACAAGCCAATCAAATTTGTATTTTAGCTCATTTTTTTGCGATATTTTCCCCGACTTTTTACGTAATTTTCAGGGTATCCCTAGCTACATTTTGGGCATCTCTTCCTATGGTATATATTCCTACCGCTTTCACTTTTTGGGCACATGCGCCATCGTATTGCATTGTAAACCCGTGGAGACACGAGGGTGGAAGCAATTTGTAACGAATTCGGATTCTTGCCGCAGTATTCCGAGTCGAAATCCGTGGCAAGGAAGTCGGCGAAATGGGGCACGGCTCAAGGAGAACAGTCGGAAGGAAAGGGAAAAGGACACGCAAATGCGGTGGAACAAAAGAGTTGGGAGAACCGAGTGACGCTAAAGCGAGTTAGTGGAGGAAGAAGGCAGGTGAGGAAGGAAAGAAAGGGAGTGGAAATGAAGAGAAACAGAGAGTGGGAGAACAACGCGGAAAATAGGCGTTTTGGTCGAGGGAGAGGCAGAAAGAAGGTGCGGTGAATAAATGAAAGGGAGTCTAAGTAAGATACAGGAGCAAGAGAAAAACGTAAAGAGAAGAAAACTGAGGTCCAGAAAACAGAGAGTGCCATTTGCATGTATAAAGCAGTAGTTCTCCGAGGGTCTCCCAAAGCGCGGCACTGTGGAATACCTCGTATAAACTTGGTACGCCGTCTTATACAGAATATTCTTGAAATTCTACGTTATACATGGGCTTTATACTACGAGATGTTTCGCTGTTTAGTGGGATTACTATGTGAAAGTACCTTTGCATTTTATTCTAAGACTGGGGTTTCCGTCTTTGTTCCAATTTATGCAGAAAATGACAAAGGTATGGTTCAGTGTGTCGCGTATTCGGAGTGGATGCTTCAATGTTCCGTGACGGACAATGGGTTAGGAAGCACTGCTCTGAGTTCTCTATATGAACCGCAAGGGGTCGATTAGGAATGCAGATGCATGGATAGGGGTTGAAGGGGGGTGAGTTGAACTTAACCTTATATCTGTGATAATTCCCAATGTCATGTCACATTTTAAACATATCGCAGCTATTAATATTGTCTATTTATTATCTGAATAAGCTGATTGAATGCAGAGTGAGAAAATTTTCTATTTCTCCTTATCTAATTATTGTTTCTCTAAGTGGGCTTAAATTTGAATTTTTACAAAAATTATATATATATATATATTTATATTTATAATCCCTTGCCACACGCCGAAAGGCGGCTTGCAGGGTATTTATGTAGATGTAGATATTTCTTACCGATGGTTATATATAATAGATACGTAAAATAGTCATTCGTGGTTTTTTTTTACTTCTTTTTACCCCTATATGTCAAGGAGTGAAGATTATTTAGCATGGAAATAACTCATTATATTTAACCTTTGCTCTCACAGAAAGATGTACAAAGAGTAATTCCCGCTCTAGCTATGAAGTATCTCCTAGAATCGAGGGCCACTTTAAAAGCAACTGTACGGAAAGAAGGTTTTCAACATGCAAGAAGAAAAGGTCCGACAAAAGGATAAAGGGGAAATTAAAGTCTTTACGAATGATAAAGCATTTGTTTCGAATAATGGGCTGGACGAATTTTGGATATTCTATGAATACAGATGCAGGAAATAGTGGATGTCAGTCAACGTCGTAACTCACTTCCGTCACTGATATATGCAAGTACATACCTATGGAATGGGATCATTAATTAGGCGCGCTGGATTCGGCTGGGAGGAGGGGTCCAATGGAGAACCGTTTACCGATGAGAGTGTATGCGGAGAAGTGATGCAGAGGAGGGAAGGAGGGCGGTCCATTGACTAAGTGGAACGCACGGAAAGCGATACGGACTCTTACGCGCCCACGTGGCCCCCTGAATACTGGGGCGTATTAGCCCTGCAAGGACAACCCCGTCTTCCAAATCAGAGGAATGTTTATTCAAATGTTCCGTGACGAAATGATTGCTTCGATGGAAAAGGGGTCAAGTATTAAGATTCGCGTTTCTTTCTCGAATATATTCACCCTTCATTTTTCTCCCTCTGCAGAGGAATACGTTGTCCAAAACCACCACTTATGCGATTCTGCTCTCTGTTCAGTACTGTAATTATGCAGGGGAAGGGAAAAGGCTTCGAAGTAAGTTTTTCTTTATAGAGATACGTTTCTTCTAGCGGTTACTGACGTAATCCTTGGGGATGCACGCTTGGTGGTAAAGATATGCTGCAGCGGTCTCACCTCTGCTCTCCCAGTCACGCTATCACTATTTATTACGATGAGTAACAAGTTTGAGGTGCCGGGATCTACCAACGTTATTCATAAAGAGTACGAGTTAAGGAATTAGGTTTCCAGGTTGCTCCCAAGTTAGTAAATGTTTGCAATTATTATTTACGTGAAAATTTTCTGGCTATTAAGAGACGTTTATGGTCACCAATAATTTTATTTTCCTTTTTCATAAGGAAATTATGGTAATAGCTGAAATAGGTTGTACTGTCTGAAAAGCATTTTCGGAAATCTTTATAATTACAGGATTAAGGTATACAAAGAAACCTACTAAATTAATCAAATCGTAGTATTATGATTTCAAGACGTAAAAAGATGTAATATAGGACGTTATTTAAGCACGAGAAGTCAATAAACAAAAGACAGATTCGTAGATACTACTATTATAACTTAGAATATCGTCTCAGTATTGATTGATTTAGTATAATATTTCACCCTCATTTTCTACTCATGTAAGAATTCCGTGGAAGACTGCGAATGCTTTCGCTCTGAACTCATTTTCTCGTGGTTTAGTTAAAGAAACAATACTTCCCTAACATTAGGATAAGGGTATAGGTAAGAAACTTCGCACATGGCGCTCGTCTAGAAGCCCAAAATACAAACGAAAGTGAAAAATATCGACGTGACTGGGAATAGAACCCAGGTCTTCCTGCGAAGATTTTAGGCTTGATGTAGAACATTTGCCTGGAAAGTAGAAGATCTGGGTTCGAGTCCCAGTCGCATCGCTATTTTTCATTTTCATTCCTCCTTTTCTTAAACTTAGTATCCTTCACAAGTTATCAATTATTCCAAGAGAAAAATCTGCATTTGAATCATTTTATGAATTATTAAAACTTATTTTGAGTAATATGCGAAGAAATAAGTTGTGTAAAAGCTCAATTTTACCTTATAAATGCACACAAGGAGAAAGAGGTTTTATCATCATTTTCTTAAAAAATTAGAAAACATTTAAACTGAAATGATTCGTAACGATTTCATACACAATGGACGCGGTGGATTTTAAAATAAGAATAACTTTCCAACAGCTCGAAAGATTTCAATTAAACGGAGCTGTGTAATCGCTCCAAGATATGATCATCGTTTCTAAAATATCTCCGTAAACAGAACTCTTGTGCAACGTCGTCAACCATGCAAGCGCCTTAAATGTAGCCACCGTAGTTTGAAAAGGTCGCGCGACAGTTTACAGAACGCACTGCATAACAATCTCTTACGTACCGTATCGCAGATGAAGAAATTCGAGCGAGGGCGCATAATTGAACTGTATTTTTTTTCTGCAAATGCCCTGGTTTCACGGAGGAATGCGTTCGCGAGGAAGATAATTGGAGGAGCAAGTACAATGTCCCAGGGAAGGAATCGCTTGAGTGGAATAGTGGGCGAGATGGAGACAGATAATGAGGATTGGGTGACGAGATATCAAAATGGGACGATCGCGAAGGAAGGAAAGGAAACCAGAAAAGGGTTTCGAGGACTGAAATGAAAATCCTTCGCTAAGATGGGATGGAAACCTTGTCTGCTTTAAATGCTAAACCATTTTGCTGCTAAAAGTAGGGTCCAAATTAATTTTAAGCTATTCGACATTTTGGTGATTGCTTACTCTTTGTAAATGCATACACATTACCGGTTGAATATGAATATGTATAGAGTCGTTAACTTAGCTTACTAATGCCTATGTAAGTCCGTCTGTAAAAATTCAGCTCAAAGGTCGTTTAGAACCTCAAACCCTCCACCGTTACTTATTAGACAAGACGAAGGGTGAGATAGTTATCCTCTGTTTTTCTCTATAAGTCAGAAACCCATGTTTGGAGAGTATACGTTTTCCACTCATGAACCATATGAATAACGATTTTCAAGGCATGTAATAACATGCAATCACCATAAATGCAATAATTCAGAATCGTTATAGGTCAGCGCTTTTCGCATTATCACTTCAATAGTTAGGACGGAGAAAAATGGAAACGAAAGAAACATTCTCTTCCCATTAAAAAATGATAATAAAATGCTTAAAAAATTCACAGGAACACATTTCTTATCACATTTGTTTTCAGAAATCTATTATGTCATATCCGCAGAATTCCATTTCCTTCTGTTTCACGAAAAGTGCACAATTTGATCTGAATAACTTCTGTCAATCCTACATTTAACGTTAAATTTACGTAAAGAATCTTTTTTGAAGGTATAAAAATTAATCGCACATTTTCTTTTTCAAATGCTCAAACGACTTCACAGACGAAGACCCACGATTGTCCCATTCTTTTCACACTCATTATTCTTGTTTTCTTTTTGGTATTTTCTCAGTTCTCACTACAAATACTTTTTCACACATTCATTAACTAACGACAATTTTAACGAGCCTCTCTAAGTACTTGTTAAGGTATGACTATTTGCATCTCACCAAGCGTGATAGTGCGTTTTTTTTATCAAAGATAAACGGCTCGATTCGTTCTTACTGCAAAGAATCCGTTTTTAATCCTATAATTTAACTGAAAATATCTAGTACACGAAACATTACATTTGTGGGTACGAATTGAGAATCAGGGAAGAGGATCTTCCTTAGAATATATGTACTAAATACAACATTATTTTATTTGGCAATAGTTAAAGATAAAGCGTGGTAAATTTCGATTCTAAATGATCTTTAAAATTATACTCTCTAGTACAAACATCAAAGCTGCAATGTCTAAAATGAAATCTACTTCCATGGATAAACATTAAAATGTGTTTACGTGTATGACCATAAGAATTAATTTAGGATATTTTACCGTTCCTAAGTTAATACCTAACCTTCAGGAGGTCGCGTGACGTTCGATAGACGCATTACCTTTCCGTGTAATAAAGAAATTGTTATGTATTGTGCCACGTAATTTTAAAAAAATATCTGTTATATGTTAAAATGTAATATTTTTACAGTCTGTTAGACTCGCCACATGACCACTTGTGCTCCAGTTGGTGACAATTTTGGAATTCAAATTTTCTTTTCGTATTTGTTCTGATCTGATTACTTAATGTTAATTATGCATTAATTTACTTGGCTTTAATACATGAGAATCTATGTAAATGCCAAAAAATATACGCGCTTATGCTCATAGAAATATCTTATTGTATATTAAAGTTTAAAAACGAATTTACCTGCAAAAGAATTTCTCATTAGGCTATAGCGAACAAATAATTTATATGGAATGCGTTATTTTTAATGTTACTAATTATGTGAATAATTGAGCTAATGGCTTGTGTTAGGTGGTACGTGAACTCCCATGTTTTAAGAGGTTGCGCGACCTCAGGAGGTTTGAAGGCCCACGAGGACCCACGGTGAAAGAGATTTAGGTCTAATTAACCTTTGGAAAATATATTTTCTTTAAAAATTTAATATTCATTGTACATCTTATTATATATTCATGCTTCGTTTTTCCTTAGCTTATTTATACAACATACCTCACTCTCTTTGTATTTTTTAGATTTTTGCTCCCCGAAGTGAAGGCAAACTAACGGCGAGCCCCTTAAACGTCTGCAACCAGCGGCGCTCATCAGTGTATGGGGGATAGCCTAACGCACAGGATATTCGTATAGAATTGAAATGAGGGAGTTCAATCAGCTTAGATCTAACTATCGTTTTATGTCATGGATAATAATTTTGATAATATATATGTTGCGGAAGCCGAAATGGAAAATATTCTAAAGTAATTTTAGAGGAAAGGAGTATCGTAACATCAGGATTTCCTTGATAGTTCCATAAGTATACGGAAGACTACCTGGAAATTTAGTATACGAAGATTGGCTGGAGAAGTTGAGATTATATTGGCGTCCCATTTTCCCTGAGTACACGTGGTGAAGACAACGGCTAGCTGCACAGTCAGCGGTGCCCTTAAAATAGAACGCTGGAGTTGTTGCAGGCGATTGGGTAAGAGGAAGTTTCCCTTTGCGGTGTTTCTCGTTCTCGCCCTCAATAACTTTGCGTAAGCTGATACAAAATTTGCAGCGATGTCTATCATTTGGATCGCTATAACTTCTCGACAAAACACCGGAATCCTTTGATCCTCTCGTTTTCTAAAATTCGTAATGATAACAAAAATAATGAGTTTCCCTCCTCCCATCCATTACTAATTTTCCATTCCCTTTCGTCCACATTCAGTATTTGTATGCTCAATTCAAAACATGGAAACGATATCAAATTTAGACATTTCAAAGGATGAAAAGGATTCATATCTCTCTTTGGTAATACATACTGTCTATTGTTTATATACTGAATATCTCTGCAGTAGATTTTGAGAAGCTTCGTTCGTTCGATGGATGTGGTCCTTAATTTGTCGAAGAAGTTGGTAAACCAATTAATTTACGGCTTTATTAATTGTTTATAGCTTTACGGTATCTCTCGTTGTAAATAAATGATACTACAACTATGGTGTGTTCGAATGAATGAATTGCCATATTTTGGAGCGCAAATCACTTTTTCAGCTTCCCCAACATAGAATAAGCCATATCTTTGAATTTAGATCGTCAGTAAGCTCTTTTGTATTACTACGTTTTGTTTACAAAACTTGAACGCGCAGCAATTTTAGTAGACAAATGGCTATCCAATTTTACGTTCCTTTGGTCTTAAATCTGATCATTATGAATAACGAAGCATTTACAGCTTTTGTAGTACTAAAGGCAATCAATTGTTAAAAAGTCACTTAGTAGAGGTCCAAAATTTTGATAGAATTCCAAGAAACTTTTTATGGCAATTGAAGTGAATTTCGCAGTTTATGGATTCACATTACTTCTAAGTTTTTTAGGTGAAGCTGTATCTCATTGCCGGAGAGTAAAATATATTTTACCCGACGTTTTATTTCAATGAATGAAAGAGATAGGAAAAATGTATCAATAAGCCATTATGTTCGAACTGTTGGGTGATTATTATGCCTATGAAAAACTCTAAACACCACTTTGGAGGTAAGTCTTGTACGTCAGCATCTTTATTGTATTTCTCTGAAAATTCTGGACCAACATTAACTTTCGTTACTTAATTTAAAACATACTTAGTGCATTTCTGAAAGGACAACTTAATTTTAATAACAAAGAGAACTTTTGCAAATATTTCCTCATATATATCTAAACTAATTATGCGAAAATGTCTACCTTTCGTTAATTTATAAAGAGTAAAATCGAAAAGGTGAATTTTTTGAAAATAAGTGGGTCTCAAATCCGTAATAAATTAAGCTTGAGGAAAGAAAGAACAGATTGGTATTGTTAAGATACGTAAAATACATTCATAAAATTTCTTTCTTAGAGCAAAATTTTATTTCGTGACCTTGATCGCGTGAAAGGCTATTACGATTTCCTCCCAGATTAAGGCATGAAGCGGATAGGCCGTGTGCACCACCGTTTACCCTCTCTGTTTTCACCCCATCAATCTCATACATCACTCTAGGCGTTCTAGGAGAATTTGTTTCCTTCCAAATATCGATTCGATACTTCAAGAGCAACTTCCTCCCGCTTACCGTTGGGTGGAGCTGCACGGAATCGCAGGTGATAACTAATGGAATCCGTCCACGAATAAACTCACTCAAATCTTCAAAGTTGACGCCTTGCTCGTTCTGTTTGTCGCAAAGTTCACCTCCGAAACATTTTATCGCGAGCGGTAACTTCTCGGCCGACACGCGGATATATTTTTTTAACGCCGTTCTTATCACCAGAGAAACCGGAAGTGGGGAGCGTAGAGCGGAGTTGATTTAGAGGATACTGTAAGGAACGGGGAAGGGATAAAAGGAAAGGAAGCCTCTCTTCCCATTTTATTCCTTTTTTTACGAGTATTATTTCAAGATGGGATTACGGACGCACCCAGAGCCCCTAAAAAAGAAGGAAAGTCTCCTTTTCGTTTTACGCCCTCGGACCGCAACGTATTCTCGCGAAGTATCGGAAGGGCGCCGAATGAAGACGTATTTACGTTTCCTCAGGAAACGAGCGATGAATGTATAAATTTAATGCCGGGGGAGGGCCGTTCCCTCCCGCGCGGTAATGAGGCGTTTTCGCGCGGTCCTTCTCCTCGTGATTTTTCGGCCGGATGGAGTTTCGGCACGCGACGACGGGCTCGCATGCTCGGGCAGAGTAAACAGAGAGGCCCGGGGAAGAGGTAGTTAGACAGGTGTCAGGGGATGAATTTTAATGGATCCTTAATTTTAAAGCGGCGACAAACTCGCGGAATAGGGAGCCCGCGCTCGTTTACTGCAACTCTCGGAGGCTAGGCTGTTAAGTTGTTCGCTCGGGTCGTAAAATTTACATGTGTGTTCCGCGGGATGTGGGAATTACTAAGGCTATGACGCGTGTCGCAATGTTTGCGGAAAGTTTTTTTTATTAGATAACAAAGGAATTATATGGAAAGGGGTGGAGGGGAAAGGCCAAGGTCGTGATATGCTGGTGATGACAGGAGCAAGGACGATTGAGCTTAAAACAGGAACAAAGGATCCGACGCCGTCAATCCATCGAGAGCTCTGACATCCGCGGTGGAAAAATTAGCGTGCCCATCCTATGTTGGCAGTTTTTGTTATGAATCCCATCAGAGGAAGGATACCGCTACGTCCGCCAATTTTAAACCGACCCTTCGAAGTTGTGGAGTGAATTGACATGCCCCAGAAATTTAATTATATCTACCGTACTCGGAAGTGCTGCATACACAGCAAAGCTGCAGTTCTAATAGTTAGTAGCTACGTTTTCGTATGCGGCCTATAAAAGAGCTAGGCATTAACAGACTTGATAAAAAATAAAAGAAAAAATGGAGAAAAAGTCCGCTGTAGAACCACTAACCAAAGGTAACCAATAAACTATGGTAACTACCTGCCGGAATATAGCTTTTTCTATGTTTGCTATTTTGTACTTCAATAGCTATATATTCCGTATAAGCTCGTGTACCTTAGAGTTAATACATTTAATAGAATCGGTTACTCGTAGCTTTCAATTTTCGATGGCTCAATCAGCAGTTGATTGCAGTCAATTGGCTCTTAAGATGATAAAGAATCATCGAATCATTAAATTACGGAAAAATACACAGAAAAGCTGCAATTTTAATAGTTATTAAGCTACGTTTTCGTATGGGACCTATGAAAAGAGCTTGCCATTTGTAAATAAGTAACAGACTTTGTAAATAACTAAATAAAGAAATGGAGAAAATGTCCACTGTAGAACCACTAACCAGAGGTATCTACCAAACTAAGGTAACGACTTGCCTGAAGGTAGCTTTGTCCTATTAAGCTACCACGGTGAAACAGTCTCTTCTTCAGTGTTTACAGATTTCCGTCCTGGTAGCTTAATTGGACATTGCAACCTCCAGGCAAGTGGGAGATCCGGGTTCGAGTGCTGGCTTTGGCAGACTTTTTTCTTTATTTCTTTGTATATCATATAAGCATGTATGTCATGCGCGCTTTATAATTCTTAAAAAACGGGAGATAAATAGAATACTACTATGTATGAAGTGAAAATGTCAGTTCTAAAAGTCGGCAATCCAAGAAGAAGAACTAAGGGGCCCATATTCAAGTTCTTTATTCAATCAAATTTTCGTCATATATTCATAAGTTAGTTTCCTCTATAGAAGCGCATCTGCATTTAAATATACTTTGATACCTTGTTAGCTACCTATCGGCATGTGGCAAGGAGCTAAAACATCTAGCGATCTACCCACTTCTTTTGTTTTCCTGTGTGGAAAAATTGGTCGTTAAACGATTTTTCTTTTTAAATCCTGCATCAAATTGTGGTTATTCTGATTCTAGTTTTTTAGTATTATTTTCCTATTGGCTGATCAGGAAATGAAATCAGTAACAATGTTTACGCATTTATTTGAGTAGGATGCATCGACTGTATAACTTTTAAATAAGAGAGCGTTTGGTTTTCTTTTAGATTTTTCTAAAAGAGTATATGCCTCGTAAAACATATGGCTGTGCTTATAAATATCATTAAAATAATAACAGTGAGTAATGTAGGTCTATATCCTTTCTGATATTTGTAATCTATAAAATATTTCAGTACTAATGTAAAAATGTATCCATAAGACAAAAATGAATAAGCCAGTTACAGCTAAATGTATTACGGCAGTTTAAAAGGAACAGCATTATTAAATTGGAGCTCTTGATATTGATCTCGACTTTTTCACAAATTTCCTTTCATCTAATTTTTTTTTTCATGGCTATTTTTGAAATACTTCAATCTGTTTCGCAAAGTCATTACATATGTTGCGTGAATGCCCTGAGGCATAGACATTGAATAAAACGGCAAATTTATACCGTATGAAAGATGGAAATCAGGTCATTCTAAACTAGAGAATAATTACACCTAAAATAGGCCTTTGTTCCACTGCGGAACTTTTTTCCGTCAAGTGTCTTACAAGTCCCTTCAAGTTTAATATTCCCCAATGTCATCACTCTTCCACTCACTGGGAAAGGTTTTGATGGGCGGAAGGAAGTGAGGAGAGTGGTGGGAAAATGGTGTGAGGCTGCAATCCGCCTCTTCCTTCTTACCGGTGACGTCGCTTTGCAGAGTGTGGGTGTTCCTGCAGAATAGGTTCTGCCCCAAGCTCCTCTCGCCCTCTTTGTAATGGAAGGAATTGGTATGGGCGAGGTGGTTGGCCCACGACTGCGCGTGCGAACACAACTGTGGAAACGGATTGGAGACATGTAAATTAAGAGCACGTGGCCAAAGCAGTAAACTCTACTCGAAAGACACGCGTTTCATCCTCTAGACATTAACACTACATAAGCAAATGCATAGCTTTTAAAATCTATGTGGCTTAATTTGACTATCTAAGAACTCATACATCATCAGACCATCATAAAAAATTGTGCCTTAATCGAAAATCATTTATATCGATCGATTTTGATCGATCGAAAATTTTATCCACCAAATGAAGAGCAAATCATCCTTAGTTTAGGCTATTTAGCAGAAATTAGGTGGGTTTTATTTTGTTTCTCATTGTAGTGGATTGTTTTCATTGCACTATGAACATTCAAATAAAAATACATTTTTGATCTTAAAATTCAAAATTAGGTGCTTAATTCCTTCTAACTTTATCTTTTTTTCTTTACGTAATGTTATCTTGATTTATGCTTAGCATAAGTAGCATTTAACTTTTGTAAGAATTAAAATGAAATTGTTCACACTATAAACTTGTATTTAATATTATTTTCTTTCGTGAATATTTTTTGATTAACAGACTGTAAAGCACTTAGTTATGGAATATGATGGAATTACGTAAATCAATTTACTTATGTTTGGCCATATGCCATGGCAAGGGATTGCTTTGTTTATATTTAAAGGTTTAACTGATTATTTTACGCCAAGTGGAAATATATTTTTTCTATTCTACCATTCATTAGTATATATCTATCCAATATTTCTAACATTTAACCATCTTCATTTTTTAAAAGCTCGCTCGACCTCATGGACATGAATCGGTTCAGATCCGCCGTGTTCCGGTATACCACTGGTGCCTATTCTTTTTCTTCGGCTGGCGGAATAGCACATTAATCTTGGATCGGCAGGCCACCGCTGATGTATGAAGAAGGTATTTTTTGTAAAAATAGTAGCGTAGTAGATTTTCCGAAAAATTACTTCGGTATCCTTACTAGACCTATGAATCATTTCTTTGAATTGAAATAAGCGAAGAATCATCCGCAATCGGAAGGTGGCAGAATTTATAAAATTCGTATTTGTCTAACCATCATAAAAACGTTATGACACAATGTTCTCCGAGGACTGCAAGAGTGAATAATGCGGAATGTCGAATGTGGGCCAGTGGCTGGTATTTCGGCACCACTCCACTGTACATTCACTTGCGTCGTAGCAAAAACACCCCCGCCGTCAGTATTAGCTCGATTAAATTCATTTCCGAGAAACTCGCAATAAGAAGTCGGAGCTAGGGTTATTGGCGAATCGTGCCTCTTAAATTAGGCAAGTTTCATATAGTCAAAAGAAGAGAAGAAGTTATTATATAGAAGAAATTATTTTTCACGACATATTGTGCTTTAACTAACCGAAACTATTACTTGTCAGAAAACGGAATACATATTATGATACAAATTAATATAGGTATATAGGACTATTCTAATATTAAACTTTAATTTTTATTCTTCAAACTAAAAAATTAAGTCCTATCATTTAAGAATTTAAGCTATGGAGGGTGCACATTCAAAGGATTACTAACAAGGGTTTGCGCCTTACTTGCATATGCATTTTATATAAAATATTCATTGCTTAATCGGTGCCTATGATTTTGGTGATGCAAATGTGCACAGCGGGCTGAATGCTCACCTTTTCCACTCTATTGCGACTTGTACATATTCATGGGACTAATTTCGATAGCTGCGATTCTATAGTTTTATTTTTTCCTCACCCAGCTGCTAATCACGTCGCTATAATTATAACCTTCGGCCAGTTTCCCTTCAAAATTTCACGGAATGGGTCGGGAGGCGGTTATAAAAAAAACCAGATTGAAATTGACCGTTCGGAAGGGATTTCACGGTCTCCGCAGTTTTGCCCATCAGTAGCAGATGTGCGTCCTCACCTGGGTGGAGATGGCGAGCGGCGGTGCCGCGTGCCTGTGCCGGAAAGCGTTGTGCCAGAAGAGACATTCGGTTATAAACTCGCTGTCCCTCCACTGCGGCTCCAGCGCCCCATCCTCCTCCTCTTTCGTTTTTCCGCCGGCCACGCCATCCTGCGCCGATACTCGGAACCTGTTTATTGGACGGTTGGAAAGAATCTGCGGAAGAGAAAAAGAGAAATGGTTAGTGTCTTTTCCTTTGAAGCCTCTCCAAGATTAATGCACGCGTTTCTTTGTCCAGGAGAGAGGTGGCCTTTGAAATAAAAACTTCCCGAAAAACGTTTTATGGGAGTGACCTTTTCGGCTTCATAAAACCAGGGTATTCGGGAAGGGCACGTCCACCGGACAAGGAATAGTACTAGAGCCATTGAGCATGATTTACCGAGCTTACATTGCGCATTGTTTCGTAGTTATTCTTGATGGCGGGGAAGGAGTGATGTGATTCGGGTTTGGTAGTGTTTCAAATTCTTCAAAGGGAGAACGCGGAACCGATTGAAAGTGAATTGTATTTGAGGGAGAGAAATTGGAAAGGAGTACTGACATTTATGATGGTTGCTGGCGAAAATAAGACCGTCGTATGTTCGTTCCTCAATACTTATTAGCACGTGTTTGTGCATGTGTAATTGTTCTTCAATGCCTCTAAGCACGTGCAGCATTGAGTAAATGCAAGAAATAGAATCGGTTACTCGTAGCTCTCAATTTTCAACGACTCGATCAGCCGTTGATTGACGAAAGAAGGCTCAATCAGAGATTTAAATTACTAGATAAATTCAGACAGAGCACGTTAATAGAAGATGTAGCCGATATTATGCGCCCTCCTTGCTATATAGGCCGTTCTGATACAGCGAGAAAGATCAGAGAAATAGATGCTAAAACCAGTCGATTCAAGAATTCTTTTTTTCCGAGAACAATACGCGAAAATAATCGACTAGGCAAATAGAGTCATGGTGCTTGCACTCCCTGCCACATGCCGAAAGGCGGCTTGCAGGGTACATATGTAGATGTAGATGTTGATTGCAATCCATTGGAAAGCAAGGTAATAAGGATACATCGAATCATACAATTACGGAGCAAAAGAAAATTAAAGTTTGTTCTTTTTCCACAAAATTTCCAAATACGAACTTTAATCTGTGATCTAAATATACAAATACTCATGCGATTTACCTTCTAATATGTGGCACGGGATGCTTTATTTCTCTTATCTGTTCGCGATATCGTACGCTAAAATTGTGAATTTTTTAATCGGGTAGTTCTAACATCTTTTTCCGTGTTTTTAATTTCAGTGTCTGATCAGTGTATTTAACTGGGTTGACGCACGGTCTATGCCATCTTCCGAGTAAGAATTAACTTTAATTATATTATTAGGTAATTTTAACCAAAAATTTAACCTCATTTCGTCTAAGAATTCCCATCCTTAATCGAGGAGCATTTTGATAAATCCACATCCATTTTGATAAATCCAAGTATTTGTTGTCGAGATCCATAACGATACGCACAGAGTGGTGCTAAGCAATCCTAGGAAAGGAACAAGAAATCTTACGCTCGTAATTTTTTCCTAATTTAGTGGAAAAATACGAACTTTAGTTTTTTTGATGGATCGTGATGGATTTCCACAACACCTCGCCTATTACAGTGAATTTTAATCCTAGAAAATTTTTTCCGGGATATTCACGTCAGTCACATCATACTTTATTTTATCTATTTTTATTTCGGTTTAGATTCAGTATGTTTAACCTAAAATTTAATCTCATTTCAAATACAAATAATAACCGATGTCGAATAACCGTCCATGAATTATGAGATGGTATCGATTTTCACGAGTGAAAAAATCGCCTATTCTTGTTTTAAATATAATCTTTCTTTCAACATCGAAAACCTTGGCTTAAAAATTAAAGTTTTTAACAAAAGAGTGAAATTATTCGTGGATATTCAAGTAAAGGTTGCAGAATCACTGCTGTATGCTATCGAGATTATAGTACCATTTTTACATAGCGATTTCTTTTAAAATATCTATGCAACGAAAAATTATACATACTGAAAAATGCTGATTACCATTACGGCTTCAGTTTTGTTTTCCTTGCGAAAATATTCTTTTCTCTAAGTTTCTCCATATATATTCAGTAAACTTTTTTCATCCATTATTCCTTGCCAATCCACTAAAAGTTCCGAGAGCATCCTTTAACTTTCGACATCAGAAGAACAGAAGAAGATATCTTGCCGGCAACCACTATCCCAGTTCTCTTATTTAGCCCTTTTGTTCTTCTGTCTACGAAAGAGTCGGAATTCGATGGCTTATCTCATTCCTGCGCCTTCACAATTCGATCTATCATTGTCGTTTTCACACTTTCTACCTATAAACGTATCTCTGCTCTCAATCACCTAAGGCTTTTCTAAGGTTACTCCTATGTTTCCATTTTCAACGGAACCTATTTTCCTCCACACCAACTCAACTGTATTTCTGGGCCAGACTCAGACAGCTTGGTATCCTTTGGAAACGCTTTGAAATTAATCTCCCTCTCTTGATGGGTACTTTTGATTGATGATTAATTATTTTTTCGTGGTCCCTGATATCCGATTAATTCCCACGTCCAAAAGTAAGCTGTCTCATGGTTGATCCCCGCACGGCAACTAAAAGTTGGGAATCATTTTAATTTCCGATATGTGTAAATAGAGAACTAATCTTAAGAAGGCTCGATGATAGTAGTATTAAAGGTAGTTTTCTGATTTCTGAAATGTCCAAGTACCATTCGTAGGAACGATTTCTTCAATAAAATGAAACAAAGTTCTACATTTTGCCTGAAAAAGGTAGGAATTCTTTCCATATGGAGACCCTAACTGTTAGAATAACGACAAATTGTGAATAAATAACGTAATTACGACTGTCTAATCTTATTGCGAGATTCTTTCAATCAAATTTCAGTTAAAAATTGTTGTATATTATTTTTTTAAAAATATTTCAGATTCAAGATTATCCAATCCATATATAACATAGCTATTGCATTCTAAAATTCTGTTTCTCTTGTACAAATACCATTTTGGTAATGCTTTTGCAAATAAGAGGATGGTTTTCAACGATAAAGTCTATGTATTACAAACTCAATGGTTGGCGTGAATCCCTCTCTAAAGCGATCCTTTAGATCTCTGTAAGCGTCAGGTGTGCGCGCAGGTTTAATTTCTCTCTCAAATTTCCGTTATTTCGGGGTTAATTCTATTTCTTTTGGTCACGAAACCAATCAATGCTATCCCTCTGACCTTTCCAATGTTTGATCTTCCACGAGGCATTTTTTGATTCTCTCATGAATGGCTTCATGGAAAACGCTGCTGGTTGCTTCTGTCAATGTCTTTAATCACAGTGAATTCTTGTCGTGGAATTAATTTACTGAAAGATTCAGTAATCGTCCCATCTCCTTGGATCTTTAAGGTCTGGGTAAAGCTATACCTGAAGACCTTCCAAAATATTCACACTTGGATTATTTCTTAGAATTTCATTTCCTTTTGATTGCTTCGTATACTGAATAATAATAATAAACCTGTAGCTGATGAACAAGGTCATTGGAGTGAACCGTATCAGGATATTGCACAACGTTGACAAGACGTAATTTTATCTTTTTCGTTGTTTTTTTATGCGTTCATCATTACTAAGTTTCTTATCTTTCAGTTTCTAAAAACGTACATACCATTCAGGGAAACTCTATTGGAATCATAAATCGCTTCTTTTGATGTTTTAGGATTATTTCCGTTTAAAACTCGCTCCACCTGCTATATAAAATTCTTCCTTGTGAGTAATTCTTTCTACGTTTGATTATCAATCGAAGTTATATTTATTGATTTTTGTTTTCTTGGATAACTTATCGTATCTTCCATAAGTTTTATTCCTTTTTTATCATCATCCTATGCTTTAAAATTTTATGTTATTACGCAGAACTATAAATATTCTTATCGATATTTTTTGCAAACAGTGCTGTAATTCGATCGACAATCCAGAAAATGTGCAGCAGAAACTCAATACAATATTAACAACTTTAATTATTTATGCCACTCAATGTCGACCGATCGTAGAAATAAAAAAGACTTTATATTAGCTAGATTTTCATACATAAACGTAGCGATTTTAAATATGTAAGCCCTCTTTAGTTGTAAAAATTATTATATGGTCGTTAACACTTAGTTCCAGAGAATGTTTAGTTTCTCTCAGCAATTTCTCGCAGCTTCACCAATTTTAATGGGTCCATATAATCTCACATTAAAATACTTTTATTGATTAACGCCTTTAAAAGATTTTCCCAATCGAAAAATCCACTTTTATGAGACGTAAAATAAAGCTTATATTTTAATCACTCCTGAAACTCGGGCATTTACGACTCGTTTCCTCCGTTTGCTCCGTTTTGAATATCGATACTTAATTTCTTAGAGCTCAGATACTTTCACTTCTTATTATAAAAGATATTACATCCATTAAGAAGATACCATCTTACTAAAAATAGTAGGAACCACTCTCTTAGTTGGATCAACAAATAATTTGAATTTTACGAGAGAGAGTTCAATGATTTCAAACATTTTCGTTGGCAAATACTAGAGGTGATTACATTTAAACCGTGATCTATCGTTCCCATTTTTGTCGTTTTCCTGGGTCTATCATTCACCATCTGTAGTCACGACTACAATTCATAAAGAGCAATCTTAAATAATGCGGCATTCATCGGTCACCGAACAGTCGTTTTCCCCCATCTATCGTTCAATATTATTAATACCAAAAACAAGATCCATCGGAAAAATAAACTCCATTTTCTGCACCCTTGCATTGAAGGAAGTGCTAAGTATAGATAGCAAAGCATAGAAGAATCCCTCCTTAATTTATAACGAAAATCTCCGAAGAAACAGCTAGCCATCATTCAAGAATAAGTTAAGTCTCTTCAAGATAAATATTGTAACAAATCTTCTACTTTTATTATTTTCTTGATTAATATCAATATCAAATATACCATTAGGCAGTTTAAAAGTTATTGTGATATGTTTTAAATGGCATTCATCACTTTTTTTTCCTTGATCCCTTCAAAAACAGATCGAAGTTCTACTGTATTTATTTTTTGACTTATTCAAAGATCATTCATAAAATAGGAATGAAATGTATTATCATTTCAGGTGATAGAATAAGTTAAATTAAATATCATAAGATAATTCCAGCTGAAGCTTTATTACAATCTTCAGTGCTATTGATTTGATATTGGGTAAATTCATATTTAAATAGGCCCATTTGCCTATAAGTTCAATTTTCCTTGAAGACGTTCGTATAAATTCTCAAGGTATAACCGCTGTAAGTATTTACCCCAATCACTAGGTGCAGTATGACAGTAAATTAAGAGAGGCTGGGAAAGAAGTTTACGTGAATAATTTAATATAACAAATTCGAATTCTTTCATTGAGTTGATGAATAGTTTTAAATGGATATACTTTAGCTTAGTTTTTAGCTTAGGCTGGTCTTCGAACAGATGCAACATACGTCTGTACTTCAAATTCAAAGGGTTCCAGCCTTTACATAGGGAAGCATTTTCTTTAGGCACCTTTATCAGAAGAGTACCGAATTGGTCAGAATCAGAAATGCTTTAAATATAAATCTTATGGCGTAGAAGCATCGGCATAATTATGAAATATTATAATTTTATAGTATTAGCAATCGCTACATTCTGCACTTCTGACACTCTCATTTCTAATATATATATATTGTTCTGCTACCCGCTTAAAACGCGGATTTTTTCCCTCCTCAGATGCATTTCAACCAGCTATAGACAATCACTCGCCTCATTAGATAGAATAAAAAATATTTTTACAGGGGTTCCTTTTGAACATCTTCTTTGGAATGACTAATACTCTGAGAATAAAATCCCACTGTCGGAGCTGATACGAGCTCTGAGATAGAGATATAGATATTTATGAATTTTTTATCAGGGAATAATTCAAGATTAAAAATTCGATTGGCGGTATTTCCTTTCGTCGTAATCTCAAGTTGTACAGTATAGCAAATAAACCAAAATGGAGTGCAATTTTTTGTGGACTGTTGAGTGTAGTCTTGGAGAGATTTCGTTTTTCCTCCCTAATTGTCTCTTTGGTAAATATTGTTTCATGGTAGAGTGCTATTGACCGAATTTAAGTAACCAATGAAGACACTGTCTTTTGCGAAAAGCAAATCATTCTTCAAGAAAATGCGGAAAAAGAAACTGGCATACACAACCTTGTTATAACACTTATAGTGCTGTATTCGCTTGGTCCCCTGAAAAGTATATTAACCGGTTTTTCTTCTTGGCGAGATTACTTTCGTCTCGTGTGGATATCATTAGGCAACTTTACATCGGAAAAGAGGGTATTAATGAAAGATGGGAAGGGAGAGGAGAGAGGTTGTTGGATACAGGAGAGGAGAGGGACTGAAGTCATCAATGGAAAAGCATGAAGGGTAAGGATATGAGTGGTGAAGGGTTATGGAATAGGTATTCATTGGTCATTTTTGGGACCCTTTTATTTCTCTGGAGACTTCTCCAGAAGGTAAGGTTCTCCATGTATACAAAGCTAGTCGTGTCGAATACGCTCCTGTGGAAATTACCGGGTTTTATTATTCTCTAAGTAAAATCCCCATTTCTGTTCTGATCTATTTTAGTGCACGCTATTCTTAGAAGTCATGCATCAATTATATTTAATTTAAATATTTTCTCTAATTTTCATCGATATATATTTTATAATGTATTTATGTATTTCGCATTCTTCATTTTTGTCCTATCTTATATCACCTTTTTTTACGGGATTCTTCTGCTATTTACCACCCTTTAATCTAAAACACCCTTCTTTCTTTTTTCATTAAATTTTACAGAGCTTTCAAAAAAAATTAAAATGGTATCTTTGGTATGTTTATCTGTTTGTGCTGTATTTAATTTTATTAATTCGTCTTCATATTTTTCTACCTTTCTTGATAACTGTCGTATGCCATTGATTTTTTCACTTCTTTGGTAACGATTTGAATGTAAGACGGTACTATTGAAGTATTAATTTTTCCCGAAGTAAAGACTTATGTAAGTACTAAAGGCGAGTAGATACGGATTCGATCCAAGAAAGCTGAGTATGAAAAACCAAGCCACTTCTCAGCTCGTATAAGATGGAGCCTAGGTTAATCGTAACTCGGATAACCGAGACTGCACTCGAATGAAATTTAAGCCGCACACATACTTCTGACTCCTTCAGCGACTCAGATGGAGTGTTCCAGCCGGCGTTCGAACTATTCCGAAAATACTTGGAGCATTCCCGCGGACATTAGCGAACCCCGATCAACTTTCTCCTCGAGCACGCAAAAATAGTTCTCAACATCTCCCGCAAACTACGTCCCGAGAGATCGATCCCGACCCCACCATAAATCCCGTGTATTTCACACGCTGATGGGGACACGCGTCCTTAATTCAGTGCGGAAGTGAGTATTTCAGTCCTCCCACGGAAGAGGAAGAGAGGGAAGAACGAGTATGCGGCACTCTACCCTTTAGTTGTGGAGGACAATAAGCTGTTACGTATCGCTGGAGAGAGAGGGGACTTAAAGCCCTTCTCTTTCCATCCGAGTCCGCGAACTTTCTAAGATTCCAAAGCGTCGGTCAGGACGTCCGGGAGAGAAAATATTGCGCGCTATTCAGAATGGGAGGATGGATCGCCCGGAGCGGAGAACGGCCATCTCGATAAACACTGTTTACAACTCGTTATTTTTTTACGAAGATAAGAAAAGGTGCGAGCGCTGAAATGTCCCCTCAGCTGTTTTCTGGCCCTCAACGGAACGATTGACCCGTGCATGGACTTAAGGTTAACCCAGATGTGGAACGCTGGATTTGAAACGAGAAGAAATTTTTTCCCCTTACGACGCATTCTGGTACGTCTGTCGAGGTCGATTTAATATATTTTTCCGCTGCATACGGAGCCACTTTTAAACTAGCGGTTAAAATAAGTGGAGTAAGGTCAGCGGGTGATGATCACGGTGAGTGCAGAAGGCCAAGGTTATCGTGCCTTATATATGGCTTGCGTCAGGGATGGATGCATTCATAGCTCAGTTATGAAAGTAGATTCCTTCGCTATTTCGAGAAGACGATGAGTGTTCTTATGCTCTGCTTTCTCAATCCTAGGATATTTCTATCCTTGAGGTCGACTACGAAGTATTTACGGGATTCATCGACAGACGGTTTCTCAAAACTTTTCCGTTGTATGTTTTCTCCATCCAGCTTCGGGTTTCGTTCGTCGAAAACGTAAGATATTTGAGTCCGTTATCATGAGAAATGAGTTCGAACACCGAGACTGGGATGTTTACGGAAGCTGTAAATGGCTCTCGGTTCCTGTTGTTTTCTTTTGGAACCGTTCTTTAAGCGGCATTCATTATGGATGAGATGCCATACCTCTTTCACGGAGGAGTTAAAAAAATTTCAGTAGTGATTACATGTGCAAGTCGTGGATAACATAATATACAATCCAATCGTTATTCTTGGTGATTCAGGAAACCTGTTTCAATACTTAGTGGTATTGACATTTAAATATTTTTAAAATACTTACTTTCGACAATTTTTTGAAAATCGGTATGTTAAACTAACATTCCGTCAACATTTTCATTCATATTTTATGAGATTTTTTGAAGGAGTAGAGAGATTCATGATTTTTTCATCACTTAGACGCTCAAGATATTTGTTCAGTTATTCGTGATGTAATCATAAAAATAAATAGCGTGAAATAGGAGATAATGTGATCCATCGAGAAGAATAAAAGCAAGAATTTAAGAATATTTATAATTAAATTATAATTAATTACGAACGTCGATCGAATCAAGAAACAAAAATTCAAAGGAAAGCAGTAGAAATCTTTAGTAATTAAGAGGCCTTAAGGAGGGCATTTAATGATAAGGACGGTCTTTCGGTACGCTGCGAGAATACGGTGTCTCTCTAAGAGATGTCGCAAAAAGAAATTAGAAAAATGTCAAAGGAATGCTGATTTTTAAAGGAAAATTTATGCGACAGATTTTAGAAATGTTAAAGATACATGTTGGGAATCGCCAGAAAAGTAGAAAAAATTAAAAAGACTGGGTTGTGCTTGTATTACATACAAATAGTAGACAGTGAAACATAGGTAAGGATTCAAAAAATAATTGAGGCACATACATTCATAGGAAGAGATAACCACCACGACAAAATCACTCTTAGGTAGCGTGCAACAAATATTGCATTACATCCAAACGGACATGTAGGAGTGCAATAAGTTACTTCACTTTCTTTATAAGCTTTTTCTGAGAATGTGATGTCTTTTAAAAGAACCGTGCCTGGTTAATGTAGCTGTTAAGAAGTTGTTGTTAGTTCAGAAAGTTGTGATAAATCGGAGGGACGAAATGGGGAATTGCCTGGTGAGGTGATGTATAGCGGAGAGTACGTGTGCTCTCGAAGGTTTCCTTGAAGGCCTCTTGAACCCTTTAAAATGTTACAAGATCTACCACATATTCTGACATCCTTTAAAAGGAACTAGCATAGGTAATTTTGTTCATTTTAAGTTCTTTATGCTAGTATTGTATTTACTTAACTAGATAAGATTAAGTAGTTATTTCGGCGGATAAACATAAAAAGTGAATTTGTAAAAATTGAGATCGTAGATCACAATTTATAACGCCGCATTAGTTTCTAATGGCAGTAAAGAATAAATAACGAAGATAACGATAATAAAACACTGTCATTTAATAGGTAATCGGTCTTCATTCCCTGGTCGTATGGCAAGTTTAAAAAAGCCAATAATTTTGAAACCCAGCATCTGTATTAAACGATTGTATACTCGCGACCATTCATAACAAACCGCATAAATCTCGTGAAGGATGGAAGGTTCTCTGGAGGAACTGTTCAGCGTTAACGTATTCATTTTCCATGAAGCATAAATAAACTTTTAGTGCTCGTGTCGTATACTGAGCAAGAGGGGGGGACCGCCGGGGCCTTAGCCCTCATAAAAATCTCTTACAAGCCTTGTAAATGGATATTTTAACCGGAAATATACCCTTTTCACTTGGTGCATTCTATATTTTTGTTCTTCTCTCATTTCGTAATTTACTGACGTCCGCGCGGCATAAATTGAGTTGTGAGTCGTTATTATATCTCGGTGTTTTGCACAGGTGCGGATACGCTCCAGGCTCACAAAGAGCCATTTGAGAAAACGTCTAGATGAAAAATTAGTTTCGGCAAAGCTGACTTACCGTTTATAATTTCAACGCTACTTAAATGTTGATAGGTCTTCCATTGGGGTGAATTTATGTTGCGTGTAACTTGGGGAATATTCTTTAATGTCTAGCTGAACTTCTAGCTAGAGAACGAAAATGTCACATTTGTAACGTAAATCAGTCAATTATCTATTATCAAAAAAATTGTTACGCTAATAGGCTATAGAATTTGTTCGATTCTCACAATATTCTGTGCTTGTCCAAGTTAGCGTTTTCATAGCTTATCTATGAACTTATTTCAGTTTACTTTGGCACTATACCAAGTGAAGCCTGAATGAATTTTGTGACTTATCCACTACAATTCAGCGGAAGAATTACAATTAGATGACCTTTTTAGGATCTTGTCGTATATTTCTTCCATTGTAACATATGCCGGAATTTTGGAAGTTCTTGCTATTACTTTTTACCTGAGTTTTCTTCTCCTTTTAACCAGAGCACTCCCTGATGAGTCACACCGTATTTATGTTTGGAGACTTAGCTATATTGAAATCCTTTTAATAATAATTGAATTGTGTAGATGTTAAAAGTAATACCAACCAATTTAAATGTTACCCAGGATGAAATCCTTCCATTCAAACGAACAAATACCTCAGAAAGAGTAGTCATTCGGGAAGAATTAATGTATGAAAGTAAATTATTGAATATAAAAATAAAATAAGTAATTTCTGACACGCATTGAGTAATTATAGTTGATTATATATTGATTCAATCGAGATTTAAGAATCACGTGAGATATTTCTTTTGACTTAGTTCGACATTCGGCAGCAGTTTGCCTGCCAAAGAAGCCGAACTCGGATACTTTAGGGATTTGTCGGACTGGATTTGCAGATCAGTGGAGTTTTTAAAGTCTTAAAGGATACGATCTTCTTTCGGGTAGTTTTTCAATGGTGCTTCTCCCCCTGCCTCTCCCTTTCTCTCATTCCATCGCTTTATTCCGAAGCAATTTAATTGAGACGGCTTCCATAGTCGTAGCCGATCGTCTTAGACTCGAGGCGCCTGTAGCATAGTCTCTCCCATACGAGTATCCTCCGGCCACAATCAATATTACTCGAAAAAATTACTTCCAGGATGGCTGAAGCGTCTTTTGGCCCAGAATCTCATCGTCCGTATGGGAAAAAGAAATAGTCGAAGGACGAAATTGCGCATTTCGTCATCCTATTGTCGTCCTACACACCGCAATTTCGATTCCAAGTCATCTCGAGCGGTAAAAATGTTTGCGCTACATTTGAGTTTTGATGGAAGTCGAAAAGGGGATTCCCTAGAATTTTTAATTACTTTTCGTCGCGAGAAAAATTGAGGTTGCGACTGGAAGAATGCGCTCGAAATGTTTTAAATGTCCTTTTCCGAGTCGCATTTTTCTTACGGGGGCGCCGTTCGCCTCGGTAACCGGCATATATTTCCATAAACATCAACCGCGTACTCCTTTTACGAACGTTTATTTCGTAGGCAACGCTTTCTTTAGTTTATCATCTGTTAAATTTCGCTTTGATGTCGTCGTCACGAGGTCTCAAAGGTCCTCCTCCATCCATTTCCCGACTCCGCCCTCTCCTCTTCACGGAAAGAAATTTCATATCCTGTATCTTACCCAGACAACAATGTACCGATTTTTTTCCCTGCCGTTTCAAAGGCGAACGACTGTTACGGGATGTAAAACTTGGAACAATGGACGGTGTCAGAATGAGAAGAAAAAGGGCAGGACGTGGAGGAGATGGTGTGGTTTTTCCCGGCGTTTTAGATCAGTGCGACAGAGAATTCCAGCCCGGTGAGGGTGAACCCGAGCGGCTCTAATTGGGTTTCGCTTCTTTTTGGTCAAAGGCTGCATCTTACTAGGGTTACGGAACAAAGTAAAACCACTATTAAGTCAGATTCAGAAATAAAATGCGTCTCATCCGAAGCTTTTGGAATCGAAACTGCATTCATTTGTCTTTCGACCAGTACTGCCGGTTACGATTACGTCTAAGACGTGTTTGAAAGAAGCTTTCATAAAATTGCGGAAGTTGGACAAAAACGTTAAGGATCACAAAAGTATCGCTACTCCGGTTGATCTTTGATTTCGTCAGTAATTTGGTGAATTGATAAATGAATCAATGAATTTTCTACGATAACTGCATATAATACAATTTCTACGATAACGTTATTGAAGCTGGGATTCCGGAAAACCGATTGGGTAGCGCGTTCGCATTTGGTAAAAGCCGTCCCGGGTTCGAATTACGGTTGGAGACCATGTGTGCGGAATGACTTCAGCCATCGAAATGCTTTTAATAATAATATTTTATTTAAGCTATTATTTCAGTGAAGCATTCGTCATCCTAGGGAGTACCTATTGACAGTAGTGCGAATAAAATTATTGTTCTAAAACTGCAGCAGTTACTCAATGCATCTGCGATAAGTTTTAACCAAATTTCTACCGCGTCAGTGAATTTAATTTGTTATTATATTCTACTCCCATTATTCTAGCTTGAGATAAAAAATCATGATTTTGCTCAAAGTAATTCTCTGTGACTTACATGTCCTCAGAGTTAAATTCAGAGAGTTTCAACATTTTATCTCTATAATTCTTAAATATGTAGAATACATGTACAAAAACGTGTATTCAAGTAGAATGAACTTATAGAATTAACTCGCTGTTGAAAACACATTATTTTGAATGATATGAAAATCACATCCGAGTTTTATATTGGAAGGTTCATTCAGCTCCATATCGATTTCACATGTATGTAGGGTATGCGGTGTTGAGTTTGGAGAAAATCTCACATCGGCCTAAAATAATGGCCTAAAATAAACATATTTACTACCTGACGAATTAAACTTTATTGTAGGATTAGTTATCATCCAATTATATACTGAAAACTTCCTACTCCATCATTATCTCATCTTTGACATCTGCGATGGAGGAAAAAATCATTACTTAGTTCTGGAATATATGGAGCATGAAAAGCTTGGCAGCAGATGTCGCAGAGTTTGATGTGACCGCGAGGCAAAAGCAAAAAATTTCGAACTCCGAATTCATCCAGTCGTTTTCATAAAAGTATTGCGCGATTATATGTGTTTGCAGATTGAAAACAAAATTGTACTTCATAAAGGATAAATTATTTGATTCTTCGAATAGAATTGATGGAGAGCATGAGATTTGTTTTTCAGATTCTTTCAGGTTTGATATCATATATTTATCTAAATATAGCTTAATTTTTTATGGAAAAGTAACTTCTCTAAGATGAAAGCCAGGTTGATATTTAGATGAAGTCGATCTTCTAGTTATTCTACATTTAAGTAAGAATAAAAGTTAAATAATTAATGTAATTGATGCTGAGAACGTAAGTCGTAAGAATGTACCATTAGATAATTGTGAGAATGCACGTATATTTTCAGGAGCTATATTGATGATTTCGGTAAATGAGTTGAAGATAAGGGCACATGTTCATGAAATATTATGCGCTAGATTACTTGAATTGGATTAAGGTCTGTTTGCGGCTTGAATACGGTTCATTTCTTGGAGGCGTTATTTTCTACTGCATTCAACTTAGAATGGAGTTTTCATCGCTTTCCAGAAAGCATTTCAGCTGCGAATATATCACATGTAGGATTATATATATGATAAAGTTGTAACTCACTGGGCCATTATTCTTCGTCTCGTACTTTCATTCTTTTCCTTCTGCGAGTCAAAGGAAGAGGCCCATTTTTGGCTCTTATTTAATTCAATCGAGCATTCATTTACCGATAAGATTCCCGTTCAGCGCTGTAATAAATGAAAGCGATTTCCTAGAGAGAAGGAAAATCATGATTCATGCTATTATCGACTGAGAATAAAATTTTGTTGCAATACTTTTCCCATGCGACCCTGGGAAACCTGCCAAGAATAATCTCGAGCTCGACGCAGACATGGGATGAAAAGCTTCGAAAAAGATGTGAAAATCTTGTAACAGGTAGAGGATTAAATTATCAACTCAGGCGAAAATGAAGAAAAGTATTTTATTTAATTGGAAGCTTGTCTTGGGAACAATTAGCCACGAAGGTAATTATCAACGGAAATGAGGAAGAATTTTCCCAAATGTGGAATTAATTTCAATGAAATATAGTTCGTCAATATATTTTTAAGTTGTCTATGAGTAAGCAGTGTTGCCTATTTTTTCGGAATGACTTGAGGAGCAAAATCTTGTATTTTTACAGTATATGTTTATTAGTTCAGACCAGTTTTGTCGACGCAATGATCTTTTCATGCAACAATGCACAGATTGGTAGGTAAACTATGAGTAAGTCTATTTTTCCGATTTGACTTAAGGATAGAAATGTTGTATTTTATTCAACATATGTTTATTCCGACCAGTTTCGTCGACGAGTTGATATTTTCATGCAACTACGCACAAATGGGCAGGTTTTAAATAAGATTTGGGTTGATGGTGGAAGATAAGGAGCAATAGGGATTAAATTAACTGAGGAAATCGGAGATAATTCGAAACTATTTACAGATAAATAATGCTTGCAATATCACCGAATGAAACAACCCCTTATATTTCAAAAAATGAAAGCAAGACCATTCATAAATGCTGCAACGAAACGATATCTTTTAGTAAAATGCGGAACATCTCACGCAGAATTCTTATAAAAAAACTCCCATGCCGAATGCTCTCCGCCTCTCGAATTTCCATCGGAAAAGATATTCCCCAATCGCGCGCATCTCTTTCAACAACCCTTTTCCGAAACAAATTCCTTGATCGATTCCCACTCGCTATCAAGATCCACGGGTAACCCTCCGCGGTCGTTGTTTTCTCCGCTTAGGATGGGCAAAAGGGTTGCGAACGGGGTCACCGTCCTCCTCCTCTTGTGGGAGGGACGGCAGCGCCACTGCGGGAAGCAGCCGCAGCGCGTGACCTTTGTGTGCCTCCCCCACTGCACGCTTCTCCTTCTCCACTAGCCATTGAGGATTTTCATAGATTCCCTAGGCGTTGCGATTAGGAAGCAGCGTTGCAAACCGCCAGAGACGATTTTTACCGATCGCAGAGGGAAGTGAATGGCGCGAGATGTTCCTTTCTCTCTCTCTCATAACCTCCGCTCCGATGAAAAGTACTGTTTTAGCCCATGTGAATTTAAATGATGGGGCTGGCTTCCTCTCTCTGGACCGAACCAAGCGGAATAATAATGCAAACATCTCCGTGATAGAATTTTCCGTAAATGATTTTTTTTCTTCTTAGCCTCATCCTCGTCCTTTATGGGGTAGGCTGATGATTATGATGATTGGTGGTTATGATGATGAATTTAATTTTGGTGCTGATTTTTATGGCCGGATACCCCTCCTCCCGCTAATACTTATCGGTAAAATCAGGCACACGCACGCACATTCTCCAACCGGAAAAATCCGATTAGTCGGGATTCGGACCCGGATTGGAATGCCGAACTCTCCGCAACCGCGTCAGTTTTTCCGTATACCCTCTTTAATGCATTCTGTAGACTAAATCTATTTCTACGAACATATCTTCCGTGGAAGGAGAAGGATTCACCGCTGAGATAATTTCCCAGTTGGTTACTTTTGTATTGTATTAAATTTATATTATTAACATGGATTTAATATGGTTTTTAATGATAATTAATGATTTTTAACATAAGAAATATTCTTATTTATACTAATAACAATACGTCTTTATTCGGATGAGATTGAGACTAAATGGTTTGTTCTCATCATATCCCCATTTGTAACAACAATTTGAAAGGAAGAGATAGCATAGATAGAGTACAAAAGTTGTATTTCTGAATCGAATAATCGTGACTTATATTTCCTTAATTTCTCATAGAATATGGTCGGTCTATTCTGGATGGAAGAATGTCTGTTGTGTCTTCCGAAAACTGAATCGCTGCATTTATTGATAAAATTTGAGCTACTGCAATTCTCTGAGTTATAACGTTTTGGCCGCATAGAAAGAATTCTACTACTAAAATATGTTTAAAATACAAAAAAGAATCCGTGTAGAGCAGCCAATATCACTTTCATAGGTTAATATATATATACTTTTTAATAAGTTGATTTTTTACAACACATTTTCAAATCTGGTGGAGGTAAATCTATAAGATTGGATTTGAGTAGTAGACAAGGTCATCCATGTCTCTTTCATCCATATCTTTTTCTTATAAATGTTTCTTTTCACACTCCTCTTGCACACGGCAACGAATTTGGACTGGAACGGGACTGAATTCTATGTATTCTAGAATTGTCAAAATCGTATCCAACTCGCTTGAGGGAATCGATATTTCTTGAGAATACGCACAAATTTTGGTCCACGGAAATCTCATTAAAATTCATTGAAATTCCTATTCCGTGTGGCGATGGATTCGAAACCGAACGTCGACTGAATTTTGTTGAGTTGTTTGAACCCCAGGAGAAGAAGAAGACAGGTGAACTGACAAAACTAGCTTTTGCTGCGTGGAGAGGATACACAACCAAAATTTACCATACGTTCTGTGAAATTCGTTGATTTAATGGTTCTTGGCTGTGTAAGTTTCCTACTTACCATATCTTGACGAATGGAATATTTTCATTTGTCTTTTGGTATGAGATAGGAACAAAATTATATTTTCATTTATTTATTCCCAATCTTTGTTGTGGTTGTAATAGTACGAGGCTGCTGAGGTATGAGTGATGCTGCATTAATTTTTATCTTTCTTTATTGAATGCAATGAAAATATCATTCACGGGGTCGTTGTGTTGCAATTACATTTGTTGTGTTGACATTTTCCTCTCATAACCTTCTATCCAAGGGAGGTAATGGCAAACTACCTCACTCCTCACCTTGTTTAGTAAGCCCATTCTCTCTCCAAAGCAATTGGTAGCTAATGATGGAGAGTACGAGACCTAAGCGACTTCGGGCTAAATACCTCTCAGAAAGATCGCTGTCCATGAAAATGGACCGATCAAGATTTGGAAGGAAATGAGGAAAAACGTCCGCATGAACCCCCTTAAACTCTTTAACCGTCAACTTCCGCATATTTTATCCCTCGTCACCGCATCGCATTTATCACGCCCGCATTTCCTATAAATATCGGTCGAGTCGCTAACGAAATTTACACGCGCACTCGCTATCGATCGCGTCCCTAAGTACTCCTAAGAGATGTACTCTCGTCGACTTTCGCTGACTGGTCAAATATCCCTGAATTTAACGGGCGATCCGTAAATCCGCGGGCGGTTGGCAGTGCCGTTCGGAAAACGCTTTGTGGCCTCGAATTGGGAGTCGATCCCTGAGCACAATGGGAAACGCACTCGGAGGAGAGAAAGGAGATAGAGGAAGAAAAACGCTATTGGGGGAAATGACGCGGTATAAATTTGACAAGCGTTGGGGAGAAAAGCGGCGCTGCGTATGGCTGCGGCACGGAGGTTGACGAACGGTTGGCGGACGACGAATATATTATGTCCCGGCGCGCTTCAGGTGGGTTGCGGGGTTTTGTTATCCAGATTTCAGCCGCCGTTTATCCGCCTGCGTGGGATTATTTCTTTCGGCTGCGGAGGTCGATTTATTCGGGGAGGTTGCGCGGATGGATTACGAAGCAGTCGGAGAGGTATTCTAAACGTTGGGGATCGGTCTCGTTTTTCGAATATATCAACCGTCACGGAAATGCTCGCTGGAATTGGATGGAATTTAAAGATGACTCTTGACGATGAGTATGATAGCGAGACAGGTTTATAGACAAATTTATACCTCTTAAAAGTCATCATGGTTAAGGAGGAGTAAATAAATGACATCTTTTAGGTGCGGGGAGGGAGATGAGTGGATTAAACCGACTTATCTGTACATTCGGAGACGCTCATCAACTCCCTGGAGCTTATAAGGAATTAACCCCTTTCAAGCCAGATCTAGTATTTTGCTTTTTATTAACTGTATTAGTAAATTTTAGTTTACATTTTTCAATCGACTCCTTATCTCGAATCAACCCGTAGAATTAACGTTTAGTTCCTCGGGGGTCTACTATACAATATAGTAAAAAATTAGAAGGTATATTACACATAGCAGCACAGGATTGATAGAGACTGATTTCTCATGGAACACTAGGGAGATAATGAGCGTTTCCGATTTAACACTTAAGTCCCTTTAATCTACTCATCTCTGATTGGTCGTGGGCCCTGAAAGAATTTTTTCCTTGATCCTCCTCTTCACCCGTGATGATAACTTTAAAGAGGTGTAGTTCAAAATATGCGAAATCCTAAGGTATTCACTCTCTTCACAGATGGAATTGTTTTTATATTTGTAGTGGTATTTGAAAAATATTGTAGGTAATAAATTTCTCCGTATCAATTTTACTCCTACTCTAGTTTATTACGTGTAATATATATTTTTGGAACAGGGGGTGTCATTGTGAAAATATTATATGAATAGCCTCTTTCTCGGTATGATTCAGATTTTCGCAAAACTTAATAATAATTTTAAAAATATAAATAGCAATCGAAATCAATAGTAAATTTCCTAAAATTAAATTATATATTCCTCAAAACGGATCAAAAATTTATTTTCAATCATGGGTTTGTCTTTCAGTCTAATTTCAAAATCCTAAAATAAATATTGCAGTCGCCTAAAAATGCACTAATGTATTCATTTTTAACGATAGTTTCGGAAAAAAATCCTCAAAAAAACTCAGCAAGTGCAGGCTTGAAAGTGTAGTTCATTTACATGGTAAAATTATTTTACTTTGTGGAAATAAAAATAATTATACCTTAAAAATGCTTACGTTGAAGTTTATCTGATAGGCTTAAAATTGAATCCTCTGACGTTTCTTCTAAAGCCCTTCCGTCTAAGAGACCGTTCCTTCAAAGATATTATTACTCGTAGTCGTTAAACCTGATCTTTTCATAATTTCATCTTGTGAGTTTGTCAACCCGTAGATTTTCCACGAAAGGAAAACGCCGCTCCTGGATCAGGTCACGAAACCATATGTTAAAAGAACTTTTTACATTTTTCTGATAAAATTGAAATTGAAATTACTAAACACACGTATTATAGCGTCATTAGGAAGTGATCATAAGAGATAAGGTAGTCAGGCTTTCCTTTAAAGACAAAGGCACTGACCCTTTCGGTCAGTTTTGGCACATAATGTATATCTCCGCAAGCGAAACAGTCCCTCAGAGCAACCACAAGGACGCTAACGCAATTCCCTGCCTGCTAGGATCTCGTGATCTCAGATTCCTATCGCCACTAGCGGAACAGCAATCCGTTGCTTGCATCTTACCACTAAGACATACTAGCCGTATTCTGACATACTTGAAGCGAAAGAATAGGAAATTATGAAGAATATTTATGAACGGAATGGACCATTATTGTGATTACTAATTGTGAGAGGGAAAACAACGACATTGTATGAATGTAATACGCATTTATAGATGTACATGTATATTTAAGTATTTAATACGTAAAATTAGCAATCTAATTCGTAGAAGAAGAAAGAGAAAGAATTGGTTTTAGACGAGAGAAAGGAAAAATAAATGAAGAAATTATTCTTGGTTTGCCATTTGCTACCGATTTAATTGGAGTAAACAAACCATCTTATGTAATAATCACCGTTTTGTATGTATTTATTTATCCAATGTCAGTAACTCCCGTATGGAATACATGGGGAAAATATTAGAACATTAATGTAACGCACTTCCCGACGAGGTAGAAATTTTTGGAAATCTTTGGATTAAGCTTTGGAAATTTTTGGAATCTGGAACCAGACACTTTAACCACTCGGCCATTTTGATGATGATAATTGTTATAGGTTATAATTCAACATAAATGTTGGTTAAATGGACTACTGCATACCGGATAGTGATGGATCGTATGACAGATACATTTAAATTAATCCTTGAAAATTTTCAAGGGGTATCTTGACGTACGTCGGATGTATGCGATGATAGTAGTACATTTTTCTATAAATAAAAATTAATTTCTGTCATTTTGACGGGGGATGCACTAGTTTACAACAATCTATAAACTTTTAATTCCCTCAAAGTTTCTTTACGGAACCGGGACAATCATAGCGTCCGTACGCATGTATTTACTGATTAATTTTCAAAAGATACGATTTCAGTAAGATTTATATATACTGAATCCAATATTTCGGCCTAAACTTTTATTGTCTCCACTTCAACTCCATGGTAAGGGAGGGTAATAAAATACAACTTTCGCTTAGTTCCACATGGTGACGGTACCCAACTTTCCATCTCTTTTATTTCTCATTGTGAATCTTGATCTTACGAGGATTATTGTCTTCCGTGATATTATCAGCAATTTCCTCCGAGTCGAAATAATGCGAGAAATAAATTTCGAAAATGCGTATATGCGGACGAACTCAAGACAATGAGTACGCTTTAACTGGCTGGGAAAACAGCCAAAAAAATTTAGAAAGATATAAGCGGTCGTTTTCATCGAATTTGCCGCTTCCGTTTTTGAACGAGTTCGCATTGCGTTAATTTTTCCGCTTTGTTGAGGCATTCCGTTTTTTATTCCCCCCTTTTTTTTGTTCGAAGCCGCACAAATTCGGGGAAATGAATATTTTATCTCAAACTCTTGGACACGCCAGTTATCCTTTTTCGGTGGGGAAAACGTCGCTTCGAAATTAATGGCGTCGGAAATGTTTTCGTGTGCGCCCATTTTATTCATTGCCGCACGACACTTTGAAGCTATGAGATTAATACGAGTGGGGAAAGTATTTCTGCGGGTATGAAGCGCAACCATAATGCTCTATGAAAGTTTTAAACTCCTTCAATCATTTCCGAAAACGAGATACTTGGTCTAGTAATTTACGGATGCGCGGCGAGTTTATATCTGTCCACTTAACTATCGAAGAAAGATCATTTTGACTTGAGTAGGAAATTTTTCATTTTACTTTCACTGAGGTTCTTATCATTGGCCATTTTTTTGCAGTTTAACTTTAGAGTGATAGTTAAATTGTTTTATAGTTTGCGTCTTTTACAGTTGCATTCTAAATATTCGATTCATTTATAAAGCTATTGGAGGCTATCTTATAAGGTTTCTTTACCGTTATTTTCAATTTCATTTTGTAGAGTAAATTATAGCAGTCGATGGTAACAAGCCTGGTATAGTCCGTATGAATATTCCCTCCAATTCTTTCTCCTTATTCGTATTTTTCGAAATTATATTTTAAATTACATACGTAATAATTATGATTTTTTATATTTCCTTACAAGCCATGGAAGAGCAAAAATAAATGTTTTTTTAAAATGGCAAAAGGAAAAGTTAGAAATGGAATATGCCAGCTATTATTTCCAGTGTAAGCCCTCAAACAATATCTTTACTATGGCATGAACTCTCGAATAAACAGCTCTATGGACCTAAGTTAGATATTGACTCTGATCAGTCCTCGTAATCTAATTATTGCGGGAAATAGTCTTCTTGAAATATGCTAAAAAGCGACTCTATGGACTCATTTAAATTATTTTTGTTGAAATATAGTACATTTTCTCTTTAAATAAAGGCGAAAAATAAGCTTTCTTCTTCGTTTTTCCCTGCGCCAACTTTATTGCAGGACGTCAAACCCGAGGTTCGCATGTCGCGTGCGGACTTGTCTCCGAAAATTATTCTTTACTCAAAATTTCGTTTAAGTTGCCTTTCTTACGCTCCAAAGCTGAAAGCGGAAATTCAACGGGATGCAAAAAATGTAATTTACCATACTACTTTAAGGTACATTGTGATAAAGGAATATGGATAAATTACCGAAAACAAAATATTCATATGCAATATCTGTTGCGATTAAGGTCTTTAAACCTACTGATAAGGACAGCTTGAGATTATATTTTAAACAGCCCTATCTATAAATATTTCAGATGACAAAACTAAATTTTTTTACGATTTAGGAATAATTATCATTCATCAGTGAAAAGATTTAATAAAGATTCTCAGATAAAAGTTGTCAAATAAAAGCTCATCCTCCGGGAATAATAGAAGATTTTCCATAATGCTGATTAATTATGATGAAATATATTTATTGTAGATAAATTTTATCATTGAATGATTCTATGGGGTCTATGGGGAAATACTCTTCAAAAAGAGTATTTCCCTTTAATTTGGGCACATGAAACATATGGAAAAACAAATAAACCGTTACAATAGAGAATCCGGATCAACTGTTCATATCTTCTCGTACGAAATCGAGCATGTAAATCTGTTTTTTGTTTAAGAAATTGCTACGTATTTTCTTCAATCTGGTGCCAAGTAATGTTTTGGCTTGTCGTGAACGTTCATTTTCATAACCATAAGCAGAAAAAATTCAAGAAACTACCCACAAAATTCAAAAAAGCAAAAGTATAGCCTTCTTTGTTATCTGAGGAATTTTTTTAGTTTTATCGTACTGCGTAACTCTTTTGAAAACGGCCGGAAGATGAGGGAAAAGAAAGTTGGAAATCTCTCTTCTGTTTGTGTGCGTGACATTGGAGTTCCACGCCTAAAATATCACTCTACGTCAATAAAACTGTTTTTCCCTCCGTTTGCGGATACGCAATTGGGATTTGACTTATGCCTGACCAATCTTAGGGCTTTTACTCACGAAAGAGAGCACGTCCTCCATCAGAAGAATCTGGCGCTCTTTTTATGCTCCTATTTTATGTATCCTCGCATGGAGTAGCCGACACTGGAAGCAACGAGAACGAAATCGGCCAATTTTCGAGCCCTCGTGAAGGAAACGACTGTCTTTTTTACGGCTTGCTAACAAACTGCGTGCGCGGGCTACATCTGGTCGAGCTACGAAAAAAATACCCGAAGTCATTTCACTTCATGGCCTCCTAATCGAATTATATATGAGTTTATCTACGCGGAAAATCGCACTGGCGCATAAAAGATTGATTTAAGCAGTCGATATTTCGTTCTTAGTCATAACGAATGGGTTTTGGAAGACTTAAACAACTGCCTGACATGTTTAAACTTTTCTTCTATTTTCATACAATATTAAACGAATAAATAATCTTAATATGCAATAACAACCGTCTTTATAGTCTTATAAAATTAGGTGTTTATTGAGTCAGATTTTTACAGGACGATTATAATCTTATTCAATCATATTCATTAGTAAGTTAGTAATTCGCTACCAGTGAAATCTCGATTATCCGTGGGAAGATTATCCGTAATCCGTGCATGTTATTTTACACTTCGTCGATATCTTCTGCGGTTTTCTTAACAATTTTATACCGTAAAATACACGAGTAGTTTCCATTCCCGTTATAATAAAAGCAGGACTACCGTGAGTAACTAAGAATTTTATATTTCCGTGTTCGTAAATTAAGAACGTCATAAGAAATAAAAGTGAATGCTTGGATTATCCGTGCTCATTATTATTTTAATCTTTCATCGGTAAAGTTAGGCCCATTTAGACCTCTCTTACATCTAACCTATGATGTCAAAGTTGATGAAAACTCGCTTAAACGCAGTCACTAAGACATCTACGTCTACATAAATACCCTACGCTCGCCTTCCCTACATTCCTGCATACTCTACTCTGCTCAACATATATTTCATAATTGTTAAACATAACCAGATGATATAATTTTATGCAAACAAAAGTAATTGTATATGCATATATTTTTTAATATATAATTATAAATCAAATTAAAAACAGTATTGATGTGATGCTTTCCAGTCCAAATAAATGTGGGAGGAGCTTAGTTCGGGTCAGTAGTGGGGATCTTTACTTGTCAAAGTGCTGATCGGCATGCTCCATTTAGACCATGGAGATGCCTTTTCTTGCGTTCAAAGCAACCTTTTCGTCACTTATCGAGACAAAGACATCATTCAGATATTTTGATCCCAATCTCGTGTACGGCTTCAAGCGATGGAGATATTCTATCCAGATTGACTCATCGGCCGAATTCGTTTTTATTCGCACATTTTCGAAGTTTGAATTGATTGATGGAACTATCTGAATATAGGCAGTGCGCCACTCAAGAGCAGATTGATGATTTCATATGCGGCCGATAATATATGCAGCCTCCCGATGAATAAAGGTTCCCCTGCCTGACGATGAAAACCATCGGATATTACGTCACATCATAAGTTTCTACTTGCGACTCATGGATTAAGATTCTCTTACTTGTTTAATCACTTAATTTAAGCGTAGTTATAGGGTAGTGATATACGCTTGATGATAGTCTAATAAATAACTTTCAATATTTCTGCTTGAGTTTTATTGGTAAGGTCTAATGCAGAGAGGTAACAGAAAAAACGTCGAAACTTCTGAATCATGCTGACATTGAAAATTCGGGTGTTATTGATGAGTCTTAACGCTAAAAGGTAATAGGGAATAATGTTGAAACTTCTTTATCATGATGAACTTGATTTTACAGCACCAACCTTCCAGGTACGGCTCAATTTTAATTAAATTTCTTCCCGACGGTCGGCGGGTCTGAATGAAAATTTTGATTTTAATGCTTTTCTGCATCAAACTTCCTTACTATTTCTTTGAAAATGCGGTTTTCAAATAATATACCCATGATAATGCGAAATTCCCATTCTTTCTTTGATTGATAGGTGACAATAATAGGCTAAAAAAGTAGCTCAATCGATCGGTGTTTACATCCCCTACCACACTCCGAAAGACGGCTTGCAGGATATTTATGTAGATGCAGATCTTGATTTGAACGCAATGATATTAGACTTTAAGCCCCATTTTGGCATGTAGTCGAGATTTAAATATTAAAGCCTGTAAATTAGCGTAATATTGCGAATTTAACTGAGTGCGGTGGGGTCAGTAAGGGGTACCGACGAAGGCCACTCGGAATGAGACATGGGTCGGTACCACGTACCGACGCCGTCCATGAGGGCTTAATACATATGAACCTGACTTTTTTTAAAAAGTCCCATTAGAAGCCATTCTCTCCTCCCATTCTGTTTTGCGGTATACCCGAAACTTTATCTCTTGATCGTTTATAAATAATAAATTTAAAAAGTGCGGAATAAATATAAAATCCGACACCATCGACGTAAAGTGGGAACTTGGGCGAGATTCAAATAAGCTAAAACGTATCCCCTCAATCGAGGTTCGGCGGAAAGAGTGGCCAAATTGTTTGTTCCGCCGCCTAAGTGCGCCATGTCCATCAAAACCGCCGGATTTCATCTCACATTCTCTACTGCTACATATTGCTTTTTAAAATTGCATCCTGTTTACCCTCCGCTACTTTGATTATTGCGGTAAATATGCGACCGCACGATGCTTGCAGAATAGGCCCTTCTGTCAAGTTGAGCGCCTTCCACCGATTTCTCCTGTCTGAGCCATAATGCATCCGCTTCCGCCGAAACTGGGACAGAATGAGGCGAAAATTCTCTCCTGGGAGGGAAAAATGTTAACGGAGCGACTAAATAATTAGATCGGAATAAGTTAACCTCCGATGGGTTGAGCGCTGAATCGCGTTCTTGTCCGAATTCTCGCAGGTCTTTATCGTTCGCATGACTTGGTTAAATTTAACACTTGAGTGAAACTTTTTTTTAACTCTCGGAATATTGTATCCTGATTTTATATATTCATACTTTTAGAATCAGTGTCGTATATTTTTAAAGGGAAGGGAACTGCGAAGTACTGACAATATTTCTTAAAAGTCATGCAAAGAAAGAAACACACTTTGTTAATTCCTCAGAAATATAATGAATACAACTAGTTTGTTGTGATGTGCCTGATGATGTCTGATAGACGAAACTAGTTGCATTTAATACATTTCTGTGGAATTTATAGTGTGTTTTTATCTTTGCATGATGGCACCATTCCACAAAGGCTAGGTTAGGAAGATGTCAATTATTTCTTAAAGATCTTTATTTAGGAGAGATTGAAACTAAACATTTCTTCTCTTGCATATAAACAATCGTCAACGACATTGATAAAACATTAATAATGTATGTGTAAATAGAAGCAGAGGAGGAAAAACTTTAGTGGAGTGGAAAAAACCCAAAGGTATTATCTTTGGGATTAGGCAAGAATTGAAAGAAATCGAAAAGAAAAGAAGAAATAATAGTAGCACAAATCTAGCACTTCAGGCACTTCTTTTTCCGAGGAAATCAATGGGAAATGAAACGCTATACGACTCTTCTACGGTGCCTTCCAGTTTTTCTAGTTAGTAGTGATAGATTAAATGGGAATGAAATCCAACGTTTTCTTCTCCGTATTGCAAGATTAGCCTCATCCCATGTCGTCTTCTTGCCTCGCTTTGGTAATTAAAATTGCGACTCGCAGCTAGCGCTAGAAGATTTCTAGTCATAGATATATCTAACTATAGTTTCCAGTTATCAAATTGTCTCCAAACTCTGGAACGGAGTATAGGATGAAATAAGTGTCAGCCTACAAGACCTTACTATTATTCTTTAGTACAACTTGATGCTATATCTTGAACTAAGATCACGATGTTTCGATAGTTCATCCACGAATAAGACAAATAATTGAAGATTTTCACAATAGGGAGAAGTAGAATAGTAGAATATAGCAATAACCTGTGCCTTTCCCCCATCGTCCTAATAATTTTAAATCAAAATCACAAAATCATTCTAGTGCTGATGATATGAGTAATATTTGTTCTTTATGCTGAAATGTATGTATTTAATTATAATAATAATTTCCGCACTTTCATTTTCTTTTTGTCATCATACGAAAGATTATTGTTTTCTTTTGACTACGCTCTTCTGTTTCCTTGATTCCGCAGGATCTTCGTATAATTTTAATTAATTCATTGCAGTATGTACTTCTTTTACCCCATGGCTATCTTCAGCCATCTTTATTATGATGATATTTATACATTCGTTGAAGTATAAAATTATCCATTAATCTATTTCAAATTTTATGTATCCTGCGTACTTGGATTTGCTCCAAGCCATTAAGTCCAAGTTAACTTTAGCCGTTAAATATGTTCTGTTTTTAATTACATAGAATATTATCCCAAGATATTGGACGTGATGTCATCGAGGAAAGAATAAATACCGACTTCGGCACCTCAGAATAGCTAGCGATGAGTCCTGGTTATAACCAGGATTTCCTAGGATTCCGAAGCTTTAAGGAACTTCTCGTTTTCCGGGAAAGTCAAATTATATCCCGGAAAAGCTCTGGTTGTCATAATTGAGATTTGGCCCAAGAAATTTCCTCGAGGATAGGAATCACATGAAACTATTATTAAAGGTCAGGATATCTAGACTCAGATCATATGTCCTCTCCTTTTAACCCTTGGGACTTAACATATGCTCACATTTCATCGCCTCTTTGACCTTTAACTGTTAGGTCAGCACTTTCATTCCCTTAGGATGCTAGGAAGAAAAATGCTTTCCGGATGTAGAAAAGTAGATCCACTTAATTTTTCTTGGAAGTTCAATTAAATGAAGTTAATCAAACAGAGTAATTTTTATTATTTAATCTCTTCTTCGTGGTTTTGTCATATTCGTAAAGAAAAGGCGGGTTGCTTTTTAGCTATTATGTATTTCTCCATATTTGAACGAAACAATTTTAAAGTTTTTGTCATTGAATGTCAGAGCATTAAAGATTTTTATCGCTTCCAGAAATAATGTAGTTTTTTACATTTATGAGAGATATTAGCGAAAATTTGAGTTAATCTGGTGTATATTTGTATGAAATTTAAAAATTGTATCATTTTACCTTCAATTTGACTCATAATTTTAACCCAGGGATATTCCCGAATCCTGGGCTCTGTAACTTTCAACCTGGATATTCGAGATTGTATAAAAGTTGGAAATGATAAGTGGTATCTCCGACCTGCCTGCCGTAATTACGCCACTCGTATCATCACAATTTTGAGAAATAAGTATAGAAACTGATATAATAGCGGAAACTCTCCTTTAAGGTGCAAAATTCGCTAGTTTGTTAATTCTTTGTTGACGTAAAATTTTCTCCCTGAACGGCTTTCATCCTTGCGCCATGTTACTAACTTGGAGAAATGAAATAAATAAACATGGTTTCTCTAAAGACGGTTCCGGAGTATTGACCGAATCTCTCTCTCGGTTTGGGGAATCTAACGATTTGGGATCCGCGCCAATGAAGTTAATGTTGCTTTCCTCTTAACAAAAAAAACTTCAAATGGATCTTTTATCAACGCCCAAAAACCCTATGCCAAACGGCTATCTGTTACTATTCTATCGCCGGCCGCATTAACGTCCCCTCGTTTTCTACTCCCTTTCGATTCAGCTTAAGTGCAAAGGGTCCTCGTTGCCACTTTCTTATACCAGCGATAAAAGAGAGAACGTTGTATTCGGAAAAGTCGATCTGTGGATAATGATGCGTGGATATCCAATTTTAGTTATGGCTCTCCCCAGGACTTCTTCTTTCTCTCCGTCCTTTCCCTTCAGCAGTTTAGCGAAGATACGAGTCTAAATGTTAAAGAATCTGCGGAAATTGGAATGCTATTCCGACTCAGTCACATGTGATGACTTGCCATATGCCCAAGACATTCCCAGCGGGTGTGCCGAGTAGTTTTATACAGAGGGGTGCCCTTGAAAATTTACGTCATATACTCGGTTTAATTTAAGTTTACTGATAAGAGGAGGTAAATGATTAAAGTATGAAATTTTTCTATTGTATATTTAATCATTATTTTTAAGAATTACTCTAAGAGCTGAAAGCTATAATCTATCGTGACGCAAAATTTTACCCATTAGTAAAAAAGCCGAGGTAGACAGATTCTGCATTGAAATCCAATAATGTACGTAGATTTTTGAGAATATTATCATGAACTTTTAAACCAGTGGATTTTTAATTTCTTTTATATAATACGATATGCGAGTTATGGGAGCAAAGAATTCTATCCCAGTTTATGACTGTAAAATATTCCATTTCCTTCTTACGTTAGATCTCAGACGAAAAATTCTAAGTTTCATCGATTTTTAGCAAATCATTGATTCGTAGTATTTTTATCATTAGCGGATAGATATTAAATTGGTATAGAAGTATGTTACAGAAAAGATAGATATACAGATATTATATTGTCCTTATATCGGATGTGATTGGCGATATAAAATCCAAAAGGTTCCAAAAAAACTGCCGATTTCCTCAATAAGACAAACGTATCTTCGTAAATATCCACTATTTTCGAACGGAACCCTGCAACAAAAACTTCCTGTTATTTAGAGAGATCATTAGTCGTGCGAGGGGAGGCTTGTTTAGATGATCTCCGCACAATGGGTCTCCCTTCTCCTCCTCAGCATTCCCCGTCCGCATTCTTCCCAGAACACATCTTTTCACTGTTCCTGCGACTCTGTTATCCTCTGACATTTCCAAAAACTTTTCCCCATTCTTTCCCTCCGCTCCCTCAACCCATTAATCCTGACCTACTCCCTCCCCCACGTCGAAAATCGTTACCCAAAGTTACTCGAAAAAAAACCGCGGCTGCATCCCTCATCTTCATCCCTTTCCATTCCACCACTCGATCGCGCATCCGAGCTCGGAAACCAAACGGAAAAAACAAACGAAAGCCACCGGCGGAAGCGAAAGTTTCCTCCCTTTCTCGCCCCCAGAACAGATTAGGTGGCAATCGATTTGTTATGTGGAAGAAGCCATTAATCGATGGCCCTTCATTAAGGTCGAGTAAACCGAAGAAGAGAGAGAGGGCGTGATGCGGAAAAAAGTGAAGTTGCAGCGATGTGGCGCAGGCGGATTGGAGAAGATGGCAGTGGGTCATCGGTGGTGGTGTACGTCCGTTGGGTGTCCCGTCGGACAATTGGGTCAAGGCGCTCGCTCTCCAGCATCCCGAACGAGGCCCTTTTAAAACGGATCCGAATCAATTGCCGGGGCAAATAAACCGCTTTTCTCGTCGATGGAATGTCGATGGAAGGAAACAAAAGCCCCGTGGCCGATGGAATCAAACGGATTCTTAAATGTAATAAGCATTAAGCCCTTTTGTTCGGAGCATTCGATGCACGCCGGCGATGAAAAATTTATAAGTCGCCGGTGGCTGTTGCAGATGTGGAGAAAGAAGTGTCTCTCTTCGATAATACAATAGCTCCGGAATGTTTTGTTTTTTTTTTCCTCGATAAAAGCAGTGCCGTAAATCTCGTCTCTACTCCTTCGTGAAACACACGGGGTAATTACATTAGAAAGATCCCCATTACACTCGGAAATAAAGGAAGTGCATTCAGCACTCCACGTTTGAGCGTCTCGTCCTAATTTTCTAATCTAAGATTAAGGCTATATTTCGTAAATGATTCACTTTTCCGAGCCTCCTTATTTTGTAGGTTAATACCGTTGCAGATTAGTTTAATGAGGTTGCTCTAAATCATGGTGTGACACCGTTCAACGCGATAACAGCTGGGAGATTTCACGGAATGAAAAACGCATTTGCTGTAAATACAGTCGAGGATGGGATTTCCTACAAATCATACTAGTTTTTCTACATATTTATATTGCCTCAATTTGGTATTCGTTGGTAACCATGTATGAGCTGCGTCAGGTCTGCTTACATTCATCCGAAAATATTAATTTATGTTTAAATTGGTATTAAACTAAGTTTTCATAAGATATAAACAATATAAATAAAATACAAATACAAATTCATTAAGAATGTCTTAATGAAAGCTCTTGTAATTCATGGTATTCGTTGATAGCCATGTATGAGCTGCGTCAGGTCTGCTTACACTCATACAAAAAAATAATTAACTTTTACATCGGTTTCAAACTACGCTTGCGTAAAATATAAACTTTGTAAATTAAATACAAATATGAATGTATTTAATTCTATTAATTAAAGCCCTAGTAATTCATCTTTTAATTTAAAATTCTTCTTCTTCGCTGGATAATTAGCCAATCAGGACTCGGTTCAATATTTACGAAAATAATGCGTGCCATAATACTCGAAATAATTCGTGCGTGCAAGAACGCGTGCCAATAATAAATTTGTGAAAAATATGGATATACACACAAGAATCAAGTAAATAACACTGTAATACCGCCTATCAGCATTATATTACCATGAAAAGACCGGTTTTTAACCAGCCTGGAATTCATTAGATGAAAGACCTGCAATTTGAGTGTGATAATATTATTATATTTATATTAGCATATATATTATTAGCATAACTTCCCGTTAAAGACTCAGCACCATGTATTTTATATTCCATTATTTCGCATAATCAGTCACTAATCGCATAATTTATTCCATTCAGAATCACCTCATCAGACAAATATAAATTTATCCACAACCGGATTAATGCTGGTTGTGGACAGCGCATATCTTAAAAGCATCTCTTTCAAACAAAAGTTCATAGTCCTCCGAATGGTGGCGTGACTGCCACTACTAACAGCACTGCGCCGTTCTCATTATGGAAAAGCAGAGAGGAAACAACTCGCGTCTGTTAAGAAAAAGAAAGTCGCTGGTGACCGCTTTCTGAAAACAACATCTTAACATATTTGCTCTGAGAAAACGACCAAAGTGAGGGAAAGAAGGGGATCTAGAGGCGACCTACGCGTTGATACACACGTTAAGTGGCGTGACTCGAGAAGGGAGAAAGAAATGAAGCGTGCGACGTAAGTGCTTATCCATTCCATCGACAAATGGCGAGGAACTAAACCGCGAGATAACCCTCCGTGGACGCGAGATCTCTCTTCTTCCGAAGAGAGACTTCATTTACCGCCTTATCGCCTCTAGGCTTTGCACCACTTCTCAACAACTCCCCCTCTGCAGAAGACTTCCGTGTCCAGTAAGGGCCGGTTTTGAGACAGCATGTATATGAAGGTGGTAGAGCTCACTAGGAGGGTCTGCTGCTTGCGGCACGAATGACGAGAATTTCGCTCACCGATACAAATCAGACAGTAAAATAAGTTATTAATTTCGATGTATTCAAAAATGTTTTAGGTCAATAAGAGGTCGATTTTTTCCAGCATTTAAATCACCGAAGTCAGGGAGAAACCGATGTTTTTAAGATGTTTGGGATGATATTTTCCCTTTTTTCCTGTCGACTGCATCCAAAAGAGTTAAATTTTTTCAGTGAGATATAAGTACAAAATTATTAATAAATGAGGTAAAATAAATCAATTAACAGGCGAAAGGTAACAATCAACAGGTATCTAGTATATAAAATGAATCGGAGAATGGTTAATTTAAGCGGGTAAGAATATCATCTACATCTCGGGCTGTAAACTTCCGGGTTGGTTCCGGGAGATATCCATCCCAAGAATAGTAAAATCCAGAGGATATCAGGGGACTATTTAAAGCAAAAAATTATCCACCGTAGAATATCTATTCTTCATTAATGAACAGCATAAACGCGGAATATGATAAAACGGCCTAGCCTCACCCAGAGATGCAATGTTGGCTGTTTTAATGCGATTAGTTTACTGTGATTTCTGTCGCCAGATTGTAGAAATTAGCGGATATCGTAATTATCTATAGCATATGATAATTACGAATACTTCCAGAATATTTCTAAACATCTAGAGAAGAAAGTGAAACATAATTTAGATGACGCGCAAGGACTGCTAATGTTAAACTATATGTGAATATAAGTTGTGAAAAGGTGCGAGAGTTGGCAAATGAGTTCCATAAGATGAGAGTAGCTGCGTAAAGGTGGGAGTAAAACTCCTCGATCATAAAAATTATTGCCCATTTCCAGTAGTATGCGGGCGAATCCTGGAGGGTCGGCAACCATATATACATGAATGAAGAAAAACAGTTCTCTAAATCCTCTGAAGATGGCAACTTAATTGTTGAAATGCGTATTGGGAAAACCTACATCTGGCGGAGCTAAGTAATTTCCAAACCCTTTGCCGGTTTCTTAAATTGGCCGCTGGGTTTTCCGTTCATATGCCTGCAAATACAGCTTTTGGAGCGATTGAACTATAAAGTTTACAGTGCTCCAATGTTACGGAAAGCTGTGATCCCTGACCATTACGTAGCCCGAGTAGAAAACGGACAGAGACCTCCCACTGGCGAATAAAGGCCTCTGTCTAATGCACCGTTTCTCGAGTATCGAGCTCTAGAAGAGTTGTCTGCTGGTCTCGTATCATCCTTCACGCAAACCTCTGCAGATGCGCCGGAGATACATATCGAAAGGAAAAAAAACGAACGTCGCAGAGTCGATAACGATGTTCGAAACAAGGGCTCCCCCCGAACACTTCGCCGCAGTTTTCTCCTCTCTCAGATCTTTGAGCGTTTCTCGCGTGACATGTTTTGTTTCCCTCGTTTTTTCCCGTGAGAGATTGGGGAAAAAGACGTGCATTTTTGCGCCCTTTTCCGAATATCCCGGCGTTTTCGCGGGCCTTTGTTCGACTCCTTCGGAACACAGGGATTAGCCGTCGCAATTCGCCTCGCATGTCGATTCGCTTCTTTCTTTTTTTAGAGCGTATCTCACGAAAGGTGCGGAGTGGGAAAATGCCGCACTTAGAGGAAATAGCGCTGTTTTATGAATCTCGATGCCCGAATAGATATTTCTAGGAAGCAGTTTGCAGTACTGTGAGGTCGATGCGGATTACTTCATTGCACGCACTCTGTTTGTCTTAATTAAAGATGATGAATGGTTGTCGGCCTCAAGTATAATTGTATGCCATGTTGTCTGTTTTCAGTTTTCTTAACTGGCAACCAAACAAGGAGTTTTGATTGTAAAGGAGAGATTTAGGTAACTTGCGATAGTAACCAGGAGTTTACAACATTCTATTGAAAAAACACTGTATCTCTAAAGAGATCTCTAAAAAAGAAACTTGATGTTTGCTGTAGACAAAAGATTCGGAGTTATGGATGGAGGATGTCTATGGAAGAATCTAATAAAAAATAACGTAAAAATCCCATTGATTCATGTCTGCTCATTAAAATACGGATATACTTTAAATAAGAAAACGTCAGAACTAAAATCTACTTTCTTCAAATAATGGGCTCATTAATCATAATCTCATTTTTAAATAAATAATTGAATCATTATAATATTAATTAATGATACATTTTTAAGGAACCTTACATCTATTAAAACAGACTGGAAAATTTAGGTAGAAACTTACGAAGTTCACACACCTCAAAGAAAAACACTTCGTATAAGTACGAAATCATTATTAGACCGGTTTTATCAAAGTGTGGACATCCTCAGGTGCTAAAGTTCTTCTTCAATATGTATACTTTTACTTATTTATTTATTACACAAAAATACAGCTTAACATATAAATGGTATATTACGTTCACTTATAATGTAGGTATACAATCGGAATAGTACATTTATGTAAATATTTGTTTAGATTCGTTTGATCCTTAAATATTATTGTATGATCGTAAGTCAATTTCGACCAAATAATTGATATTTCATATGAATTGAAACACTTCATTCATCTAATGAAGAAACTTTTTCTACGAACAAAAAATAACGCAATGCACTTTTTAGTGACAGATTTGATATTTCGATTGATTTTAGTATTAGAGTATTTACAGACCTGATTTACTCAACAACTGTTTCATTAACCGAGAAAATGGTAATTATTTGACCAGTAAACTGTTTTATAATATCTTAAAAGCAGAATCAGTAGTAACATAAAATATTTAGTCAGTATCAGTACCATTAAATATGCGCTTTGTTGATGCGTTGAACATATTAAAATTAAATATTAATGTAATTAGCAACTATGCATGTTAAATTCAAAATTTTAAATGCTAAACTCCTTGAATATGTTAAAATTTTGAACACTTAATATTTCATTCTATTTTTCCTGCTAACGTTAGACTTTTTAGCAACAAAAGGCCTCTTCGTACTCAAAAACCAAGCACTTAATTTCGCTCTCTTTTAAAGGGAGCTATCTGCGTTTATCTTGTAACGGAATAAAAACTTGAGAAGGTTGGAATGGTCGCATGTGCAAAGCATACGTCGACTCCATTATTAAGTCTCCAAAGTGGCTACGTGTAAATTTTCAGCCACCACTTTAATGCCTTTTCAAAGCGTAAAATAAAAACACATAACCGTTGGTTTTTCCGAGTTAAAATGCGCGGGGGATAAGGCTACTAACGCCCCAATTCCTTCTCGCTTGATATCCATTCGCCCTACTTCCTCGTTCAGAATACAAAACAACAAACTAGACTTGGAGTCGACAAAGAAGAGGTAAGCAATACGTGAAATTATTAGTGCACTCAGCGTAATTGCACTCTCATCACACATTCTCCTTCTATGCCTTTTAAAATTTTCTACTCCTTCGAAAGGAAAATGAAACTAAAAAGCCCTACGTGTTACTCTCGCAAGATAGAATTCGGAAAAAGGGATATAATCTCATTTTAGCCTGCTATTTTGGTTGTCGATGCTGAGATATCTTCGGAAAAAATTCCATGTTTTGAGGTCTGATATTCTGAAACCATTTCCAATAGGTCGGTCGAAGGCGATGCAAAGGGAGTTCAAACATCGGGATATTCAATCAAACCTGTTAATGCATGTTAAGATAAGAATAAAGGATTTAGAAGAGTGAAAAGAAACACTCTCGGCAATTCTGTGTGAAATATACGAGTATTTATTTCCTCTCTCGGTCGGCAAAAATTTATTTCCTGCACCCAAGTCTCTGACGATTTATGATTATGGCTGGAAAAATAACCTTTGCAGTAGGATAAATTGGACAATAAAACCATTCTTTTCTCACCTCGATTTGCTCATCAAACCCCGATAACCCGTAGAGTAGTCTTTTTTAACTTTATGATTTATTTATTTATGTAAGTCACAAATTTATCTAGTTAGCTAATATTCATAACATGCGCAGACTTAAGAGCTTTTTATTCGGTCTAATTTTCAATGACATTAAGTTATTTTCGAAATTATTTTACTTTATTAAAATTGTTCTAGTGTTATATATTTCTTTGTGGATTAACCAATTTTTTCTATTGCCCAGACAAAAAATACTTGAGCTCTGTTGTGTATGTTGATATCTTTCGTGATTTTAAGATTCCTGTTTTGCAGCCTCTCTTTTTCCTTTTATTTTATTCCCTAATCCCCATTATCTTTGTATGTGCTTTCCCAAAACTATTTTTTTGCGATCACAACGTATTAGAGATTATTTTTTGTTCCACCAATCTTTTCTTTCTTCCCTTTGCCCTCCTGATGTCAGTGTTTATTTCGCTGCCTTTATGTTCTATAAGATTTTTTACATATTTTTCACAAATTATAAAATAGTATAAGAGAATTTGCATTCCTAATTCTGCTCACCTAAATCATTAAAATTGTTTTGTATAAGTTATAAAATTGGAAACTAAAGAAATACATCTTCATATTTCAAAAGGGATTAATCCTTAGAGCTAGTTTTGGCCAAAAATATAAAGGTAATAAATTGCAGTAACTTTATCTCAGCTGACACCGATGTCGATGGTAGAGGAGAATCGTATAAATAATGAACTATATTTTGTGTGCAGCTTTTGTTAGAATTTTATCTCATACAATATATCGCGAAAAAAGTGGTGACCAGAGAAGGTGACATAATCTTTAACGCCGACGCCACAAATTGGAGATAACGCGGACAAGGCAATCCAACTGTCAAATTCACTATCATTCGAAAGATCATTTGATTAAATCTGATTCTTCCGTCTTTCTTCTGACCAAACTCTCTCAAAAATCACGTACTTTGGTAGTGATATAGATCAAAAATGATTTAATGCGACCGGAATCCAAAAAAACATTCGTCAAAATAAACATGATAAACTAAAGTATTAAGGGATATCAATTCTGACAGGTAAATTTGATTTTATTTGCTTATGTGCGTATCTCTATCAGTGGTTTTATTTCGGGGTCTAAATGCGCCAGAAATAGAACTCTTAATTTGGAAGTTTCGTATACGTAGTCACTAGGTTAGTCGTATTCCTGTCACGTCGAAATTTTTTTTATCGGTGCAAATCTCTGCTCATTGAATACCTTTTAGTAATCAAGACGAGCAAAGTAATTCATATATAGTAGATAAATTTAAATCGGTATTGCTGCTTTACATTTTATGAATAACTTACAAAGGTGAAGGGTGAGATCAAGGGAAATAATCTAGAATTTTCAACCTTATTATGTTTTCTTTCCACCATTCAGAATCGTAGTTGAACAATATCCACTTTACCATGAGAGTCTTCCATTCCGTGATTGCACTGAATTCCGTTTGGGAAGAACTGTTTTTTTTTAGGGATTCAAAGTGAAAATGCTAGAGACATATTGCGCAACATCCATGCTGAGGACAGATCCTCCAAATACAACTCTCATGTGTTCTTCACTACAGCCTTTTATGAACGCTTCGAATGTTAGCAGAATTAATTCGATTCGACGAAAGAAATGTGTGCAACAATTTCACCACATATTGCAATCTATAGATATCGTTCTGTGGTAATAGTTCATCCTTTCATTACTGCTGCTGTGTTAATGTATCTCCTTTTTTCCCTGTACGGGATTCGCCATTCTATTTTCTCCTTCTGTGTTTTTCAATTCCTTATCCAGAAACAAATGAGACGTTATTCGATATATTAAAATATTAATTTATCAATTTCATTATTACACACGGAATCAATATTGCATAATATATGGTGAAGTCAATGTGCAAAGGCGTGACTTGGTGGAAAAATTCATATTGTGGAAAATTACTGAGTTTTTACGTTATTATCTTTGATATTATACAACGCACCTTAACGTTTATGGTTTACTGCATTCTATTTTATCACCACTATTTGATTCCTATTAAATTTTATATTTTCGACTTTGTATTCATATATCTTTTATAAGAGCCTCTACATTTATATTATTAGAAACATCAACTAATCGTAATTAGATTTAAAAAAAAATTATTTATACTACCAGAAATATCGGTTTAAATTAAATTTCACGGCACAGAGTTAGTAATAGAATCGATTTGAAAGTGACTAGAGATAATACTTGAGATATTTTATTCTTTTTGTAGCGGAAGAATATAAAGCGTTTCCTGCCGATAGATTCAATTTTTACAATTCTTTGTGAACTTATTAATTGGCATTAGCAGGAGTATTCCCAAGAATCACAAATGCCAATCTGATGCTTCTGAAACAGGAAGATATTCTGTCTTCTAGAAGTTATGTAATGCTCGTATTTCATTACATAATCGCACCGCATTTGACGTAAGAATGAAGTATAAAATGTAATTTACATAATTGGTTTTCTTCACGAAATGATATTTCTGTGAGTTAATTTCTAATTTCCTCATTTGATGAGAGATTAGAATTTTATAAGGAAATTCAAGGAAGAGATCAAAATTTTTTGTTAAGACCTTTGTTTATATACAGGAAAGCAGAATTGTAATAACTCATTTGTGGTAACAGACAACATTGTGACAAGAGGAAGCACGAAATGTAGCTTTTTATCTTTTTAGTTAACCTTGGAACGTGTCTAACAATGTCATGCGTGAGAAAATACTTGCATGCAATAGGAGCTTTGAATATATATTACAAACACATTACTCTGACATATCATTCTAGCGAAAACATCTGTTAACTTAAATATACCTGTAATATTAAAGAATGCTTTCACACTTGAAATATACAAAGTATTCGACTAATGGTAGCTCATAGTCATCATGGATTAACTATTTATGTAATATCATTAGTAATAAAAGTAATAATGGTGGAACTCGAGAGTGGGTCGGCCCCCGCATTGGTGCTCTAATTTTCGGTTCTTACACTTTTAAATATTCCATTCTTTACAAATTACGGTAGTTATCAGGATGGGTATAGTGGATATTTATTTTATTGTTTCAATAAATCATCAGTTAGAATTTATTAAAGCGATGTCATAGAGTTTCTTACTCCTCACTCTGGAGGAATCAGGGTACTGAGAAGAACCAAAAACGATTTTCAGTAGCAAATTTATCATCTTCAGGAGGTGGAACGCTAACCCCTGAAGATAATAGCTTAGCCATTGAAATTACTGAGAGGGTAATTCCTCAGTATTCATATACTACTTTAAGATGATAGATTAGACAGAAATACATATTGAGTTTACCTCAGAACGTTGATTGTGACGGTTTACATGACCTAGTCACCGCGTCAGCTCTGGGACAGCCTCCTAATGGCTTAAGGAGTTTTTAAAATCTCTACGGATTCTAGTAACGAAGCTTGATTGAGTTAAATGAGCCATAAAACTGTCACTTAATTTTGGATGCATCATTTGCGAATTATTTTATAAATGTATGCATCTCGTATAGCTAGTTTAATCACGAGATATTAATAATGTATTCAAGCTTTTGGAATAATTTTCAAAATTTTCCTTTATACAAAGAAGTTGTTAGGGACTCGTACAGAAATCAAGAAGTAAAGGCAATTTTAGAGGAACATAGCACTTAAGGGGCTCAAATAGAAGGAGAAATTAATGAGGGTTGCGGTCTATCCTCAGTAATCTTCGATAGAGCTATTGACATGCAAATCGTTAGAGGGAACGAGTGACCTGAAGAAGTAGGACGCACCATAAAGAAGTAGAAATAAGATGAAGATTATCATAGCCTGCTGAGATGACTAATGTAAAAATAGGTCAATTGGATGTTACTTGGAAAATGATTTTATTGTCAGTGGATTAAGATAATTCCGTTGGATAGATGGGAGGAAAAGAAGGTGATGATGAATAGAATTAGAAAACGGAATGATCAAGATGATTATTTTCATCACCTAGGATAATTGGTAAACTTAAACATTTAATTTAGGAATGCTTGCAACAGCCAAAGCTATAGTAAAGTGACCTTATAAGAAAGAAGATTTCATTCGAAAGTCAAGTAGATGATTTATTGATGGTGAGAAAGAAGATTACGGAATGAAAACATGTTGAGAAATTATACGGAGAAGGATAGGAGAAGGGTGCCGCATGCTGGTAGATTTAACATCTCCAAAGTTGGGGAAAGAGAAGGGTTGAAAATAAAGAAGCCAGATTAAGGGAAATGATAGGGCTTAAGAAAGAATATAAGAATCTATGAAATTTCAATTGAACGGGGAGAAAGAGATAGACATTTTCAATGAGAAGATCTAAGTTAACGTACGAATCAAGGAGAAAATATGTAAGCTTACTAATATCGCAGGCAATTTTAATAGTTGGTACTAATCTACATTGATCTACTACATCTCAAGATGAATTTCTTCATTACGTCTGACATGGATGAGTTTCCAGTCAAAGCCATTAATCTTTGCAATCCGCGAATGTTGAATCAGAAGATAATTACAATTGAATTACCGTAATCAAAACTGTGATTTTCGTGTTTTTAAAATTATCAGTCAAATTATCAAATCATATTTTCAATAAAATTAGAGATTCTATTTCATTTACTTCGGAAACGACCAATCCCACTGCGGAGATGGAGAATCTATGGCATGCGTTTCCAAAGTAGTACGAAATAGAATCTATTGGATCGCTGAAATCTGACTGTGCTGTTCTTGTTATGCATTCTTTAATTAAGAATGTCTAAGATCCCTAGTAGATAAATACGAGTTCCGCTTGTTTATTTCTTCTCTGAAAAAACCCCAAAACATTCTCCATCATTGACCTTCTAACATCAAGAATGTCAGCATCTCACACTCTAATATGGCACCATATTGACAAGTCTTTTTATTTTTAAATACGGTACTCTCCTGACAACAGATTCGCCATCCCTGTCCTATATCCAAATTCTACATTCGTTCCGTTATGTGTGTATGATTCCGCATAGAATATCGTAGGCCTAAAGGAATCTCTGTAAACAATTCCGGCGATAGGTTAGAAAGTGCTGATATGAAAGTGTTTCATGGTCAGTTAAAACTTTTTAAAACGAATTTGAGACCTTTACTTAATTAAGAAAGCAGAATTTTGCTAACCTATTTGTGGTACTAGACAACATTGTGACAAGAGGAAGCACGAAATGTAGCTTTTCATCTTTTTGGTTGACCTTGGAACGTATCTAACAAAATATACCGTGCGTGAGAATATACTTACATGCAATGGGAGTCTAACTTACGCTCATCGGCGTTAAAATGCAGTTATATAATGATGTTTTTAAACAGAATAACAACCCAAAGGTCACTTTACTTATGGAAGAACAATAATAAAATTAAACTCTCTTCCACCGTTATACATCTCTGTTTGTTGTTCACCAATAAAAACACCAGGGGATGCTATGAAATTCCTAAGAGATTCATATGTTCCCTTTCCTGAATGTCGAGCTATATTTTTGGACGCTTCTTTATAAGAAAGCACGCGACAATGGTTGTTTCGGAAATGGTGGCATACCAAATAAAAAGCCCAGCCTTATAAGCAATTCCTTTCCCTGTTCTTTATTTTCTTCTCAAAATACAGTGAGGAGTGGACGAGTTGAGGAACTCTATATCGACCAAAATCAGCATAATGCGACAGGTTTATATTTCGAACATTCTCGTCCGTAGTAGAGGGAGGGAGACGAGTGGGGAGAGCTCTTGGAACGTTGCCGAGGAGTGGAATACAATTATGCAATTTTTATTGTGAAATTTTAGGTCGCCTGTTAAACAAACAAAGGAGATCCGCAAAAAACGTAGAGATAATTAAGCGTGAAATTGTTTATTTTGGAATCTGCTAGGATAAATTATTCACCGCAGAAATAGTGGTCTTGTCGTTGGCAAATGGTGCATTAAAATTTCATCGACCAACATTTAATTAATGACAATGTTTGATGGTTTTACATTTTATTTTGCGTATTTTTATTAGGTGATTAAAATTAAACTGGTATTTAATCGATGAAAGTGAAAAGGGCGTTAAAAGCCTGCAAATATGAATGAAAGGATGTTTTAATAGATATTTGGGTTTGTTATTTATTATTGAGGACTATACATTAACCTATCAACGGAAAGTATGGTGTTATAATGATAAATTAAGCAAATTTTACCAAATTTTTCAGTAAGGCACATTTTTTCCAAGGGCGAAGCTCTGCTTTGAAGTTGATTGGCTCAAAACAATGCGTATATTATTAGATTGGTTTAACGTTCATCATTAGATTTCTTACTTAACAGAAAGAAAAAACAAAATTAGATCAAGTTTTTGATTATTGGCAGCATTAAGATTTTATGAATAACTGTTGCATATTGGGAATTACGTTGTAGAAAGTGAAAGTAAAAAAAAGAATAAGTTACTTAAGTAACTTGTATAATACTTAAATATGAGAATTGTTACATTGAATAGGAATACATCAAGTATCATGATTCGACTATTGCTGTCGTGAGAGGAAAAGAATTTTATATAATGATGATGAGGTCCTGCTATTATTTAAAGCGGTTCTTTTCTTCTAAGAGTCAGATTATCGAGGTCAAAATTAAAATCATCCTCCTCAAATAATTGAGGTTTACGAAAACGTTTATGCACGGTGACGCGCTGACCTCGACCTATACTAATGCAATTTAACACGAAGCGCATTTCAGAATTCCTTTGAGCTAAAACACAGTAAAGAACCAAAAATTTCTTTCCGCGAAATCCACAAACATTCATTTCTCAGCGGCAACAGATTCGTGGCATTCATAATCGCACCCTTCCAGAAAAATAGATCCCAAATTATTTTTCAACCAAAAAGTGCTAATTAAGCTCCCTCGAGGACTTCTTTCCCCGCTCTCGGAGCGAATTAAAAAATTCGAAGTGGCAAATTAAAATCGATTCAACTCCGCCGAGGAAAAATTATCTCACCTAGTGAGCCCGTTTCTCTCTCTCGGAGATCGACTTTGTTGTTCGGAGGAAAGCGAGGACAAAGTAAGCAAATTAATACGAAAATCCTTTTCCCTAAGCATCTCGTAGACGAGATAGTCCCACCGCGCTCGCTCTCCCGCTGACATTTAATAAGTCCCATCATTTACTACGGGCGGCGATATAAATTTAATGCGTGCGACATTTGAGGAGCAGATGAATGATGAAGAACGAAAAAAAAGAAATTTCCCTTTTGGGAGAACAATGCAAAGGTCAATCCACCGCATCGCTCGGTGGCATGACCTTTCGAGAAATGAGTTAAGAAAAGCCGTCAAGTCGCCAGCACAAATCTCCCGAGGCGTGCTTATTAATGCCGATATCTTTAAAGCGACGGAGAACTTCCTTCGCGGAACAAACCAAACTTTACTCATTTGCATAAGCTTCGGCTATCTAATCGGCATGAAATATGAAGCGGTGAGAAGAGGATATGAATCCCGCACGGCCCCAATTAAAAATTCACGGCGTTTGTCATGTTTTGCCGACTTTAATCTTAATGGTCGTCCGAGTAGTTTAACCAAGAGCTGTTATTGCTATTAGAGAGTCCCTAAGACCTCCTGCAGCCTTGGGGCCTTAAAAAGAGTATCGATTTCATTAATGGGAACAGGGAGAGAAAAAGGAAGAGTAAATTAGGGCGGGACGAACGTGCGTGAAGACGAGGAAGGGCAGGGGAAAGAGGAAATTAAAAGACGTAAAAGGGATAAGGAGTGGGAAGTAAATGAGAAGGCAATACAGGAGTCTCTCTCTTCAGAGGAGAATGGAAAATGGTTTAATTTGGGTTAAACGTGGTTTAAAAGTATCCTCAGAGGAGACAGATTTATAATGGGCCAAAAATAACTTTGTCGTGGAGCAGCTTTGAGGAAATTGATGTAAAGACATCAACTACTCACAGGCGTTTAGGATTCGTTTCTTTAAATGACCGAAATTGGTTCATCAGAATGAAAGAGTTACTACTATTCGATTCATGTATAAAAAATTAGGAAAATTTTATCATTGTTGTTCATTGGGTTAATGATGATTCTTCGTAACTAAATAAGATTGAGTCAGATGTTTCAATCTTGCCTATCGTACCGAGAAACTGTTTGCCACTTGTGAATTTGTAGACTAGACTGTAATGGTGCTTTTAATCAAAATCTTAGTTCACTGCAATGAAAATTTATTCGCTTATTGATGTCTAAGAAAAAGCTTAATGCTAGGTAAGGCGAATTCATTCCTATCACTTAAAAATCATGAAAGAGCTCATTTAATCAACCATGAACTCATCCATATTTTGTTATTTATGTTTAAAATAATTGGTGATTTCACTATTTCTTGTGGGACACAACATTTCCTGACTTCTTAGTCTAGTTATGTGTTTTGTTAGACTGCGCGATTGTGAGTTGATAGTGAGGGTTACATACTTTATAATTGACGTCATTTACAACCGAATTTATCATTTTTATGCATATAATGCTGAAGTGCGAGATAAAGTAAATGTGTACCATGGAAATACCTGACTCATCTTTTAACTGCAGGGATTCCATTTTCTCCTAAGGTGTAAGAACATCTAGGATTATGAGAAAGTACGTAAGTAAGAAGAAATAACAGAACATCTAAGGTGAGAAAGTGTTTCATCTTGCATGAGGCGTGTGCTTTAATACCCAATCAGAATATTTATTAATTAGGTGATATAATATATAATAATCTTCAATTGATTCTATTGGGATAGCTACTAAGTTTTACTTTATTTTTATTAAGTTTCATCTCTGCGTCCATCATTATGTATTGGACTTCACATGGTGTATAATATGAACATTTGAGACTTCAATATTAAAAGTTCGTACATACATTCTCGTCGTATAATTAGATCGACAACCTTTTAAAATTTCTTCAGTTACCATTTATCAGGCTACATCAAAGAGTTTTACAATATTTTTTTGATTTCCCTCTTAATGTTTAAGCTCTCCTATCGTTTCTGCCGCTACCATAGACATGGAATAATAAGCAAAATAAATTATTATAAAATGACCTAAGACGTTGAAGAATTGTCTCGGAAAATTAAGATACTGTCAGGCATTTAAAAGGTGTATTTTCCGGGTTAGGTGAAATGTGTTATTTCAAAGAGGCTACACTCAAATTTAAAATTAGCTCTTCAAGAGATTTAAATCACGTGCTGGTTATAAATTTCGTTGAATCACGCAATTGAAACATGCAACATACATTTCTCGGTTTGAATGTTAATTTACTGTCAGTTTTAATTTATGATACATTTAAGTTTCTGGCCAGAGTAGAAATCCAATCTTAATAAAATGAGAATTTTATTTAATAAATGAAAGCCGTTCTTCACGTTTTCCTTTTTTCAATAAATCACCAGTTTCGACCTTTCTTTACTTGGTGTAATATTGGACTGAGGAGCAGCAAATATACCATGAAGGGCGTCTAAGAATAGCACCCGCGTTTAAGTTCTAGTGTTATTAATAGGTGCAGTATTTTAAAATTGCTTCGACAGTTGTACTACTTTCTCTCTTACAGCATTGCTAATTAACATAGCTTTCGGTGATGCATTATCGTAGATGTTGGATTTAGACCAGTATACCTTTATTGTTACACCGGTTTTGCTCAAAATATAACCCCTTCATAATATCATCTTTCTACGGCAGCTCGATCCTAACTTTATGACAATTTTTTAACGATCTTGTTCCTAATCTTGTGTCTATAACATGTCAAGTAAAAAAATTGCATAATTATGTGGGCAGAAATCAAACAGTAAGCATAGAATCTCCAAAATTACTTGACTGTGTGACTAAAATATTTTCTATTTATGAGGAAGGTTGATTCGACGATAGTTTACTATAAATTTGAGAATCTCGGAAATTAATTGGGCAAATTTTTGAACCTCATGATTTATTTATCTCGAAATAACTTTTTTTCCCGCTCTTAAAGGACTTAACGTGTTGGAAGTTTTCGATTTCATCGTGACCTATCCTATTTTCGGTGGATAAATAGCGAATTAATTTGGAACTGCGCATGGAACAGAATTTATGATCGCAATCCATATTTCAGAAAGCATTCGAGGTATTTACAGACGTAATGACTTACATTTGATGAAAATTAAGAGTTACTTAAAAAGTTTGGTCGCAATTTTCATTCTGAGACTGACAAAATCACTTTTCTCAATTCGATGGTTAATTACGCTTCCTTCAATGCCGTCTGAGTTATCTGCGCTCTGTGAGGACATTAATAAAATTATTAATTATTATTATTCTTAATATTAATGCTAATATTGCAACAGTTTGACAGTAGTCAGGTGGCAGCCACAAACATTGTTAAATTACAAACCCTTTTACACTTATATTGTTACATTTAAAATTCGTAAATAACATCATTATATTGTCAAACAGGATAAGGTCACGTTTTTAACAACAAACATATTATACATTTAACAATATCTTAAACAAAAATATCCCATACCCCCTTTCAACACATTTTTATAATATTTTAAAACATCCAAGTTAAATGCTTAATTAATATTATTGATGATTAATTTCCTGCGCTTTCTGTGAGGACAGTAATACAATGCTCGTAATTAAACAGCGCTGGGCAGTGAAAGATTCTCAGGAGAACGAATGCATCCGATTAGAATGGATAAGCGTAAACAAAAAAGAGACTGAGTCAACCACACCTCCTACTGCGTATATCTGGTAGATTGGATGGCGAGGGATCAGTCTTCATTTCTATCCTCTGTGGGCGACATTGGAAGGGAAACGTATTCGGCGGAAAAGTGTTTGGCGCAATAAAGGAGGACTTTGAGGAGGAATGCTAAGGTAAGGGGGGAGAGTGTGTGTGTAATGGTGTGAGGTATCTTATAGCGCAGGTAGCAAGCGTGCTGGGAGTGGTGCTAATATCGATTCCATGGCCTAGCTCTCCTCCCCAACCTCGCCTCACAATCTCTTCTTCCTCCCATCCTTCATTCTCCTCACCCACTATCTTCCCACTTCCATTTATGCTCCCTCTAATTTTTTCCGACCTTCTTTGGGGACTTGTAAGCGCTAAAGGAACTGCTTTGGTGCGTGCCCGCCGCGGGGCCTTCGATATTTTTTTTCCGCGGGTCTTTTGTCACCTCCCGCTTTAATTGCTCGACTCCTTTGCCGGCGAATATTACCTGGGTGGACTAATTAATCGACCCGATCTCTACGGAGAGAGGAGTTCTTTCTCCTGCCTTGGCTTTAGTGAGTTTTGGCCTTCCTACTCGCCAGGGGTTTTTTTAAGACTCCCACGACACGATGGCCGTGCGAGTTGATGAAATTTGAACCAATAGATTTCTCCCGATGGTCCTCTCGTTGGCGACAAAGAGGTCGCTGAATATTAAAGGAGATTACTTTTTTCTGGGCCTCCAAAAAAGGACGCAATTGATTCTGAACGGAAGAAGGAGAAAAACATCGAAATGCAGAGAGGTATTTTCGTCCTCGTACCAACTAAAATAAGGAATGCTTGAGCAGAATGAGATTCGAAAAATTAAGGGAAAAGCCTTCAACGTTATGCACCAATTTGATTTACCTCAAATAATCACTCGATTAAGGCATACAATGCGATTACGTACAAACTATAATCGTATATTCTCAAATATTAGAGTGCGCGTTCTTTAGAGACATACTATTCGAATTAAATGAAGCAACTTCATATTAAAGTGAGATAAACGGAGGGAAGGTCATCATAAAAGGAGAGAAATTCATACGAAAATTGGCAGTTTTTTCAGGAACGAATTTCTAAAGATTCTTCCTTCGGGAAGGTTCTTTGAAAGGAATCTTGTGATCAGAATCTCTTTAAAACTTCCAAGTAAATTCGATAATTTTTGTCTATTTATACTTAAAACCTTTAACCTTAGAAATAAAGTAACTGTGAGTGAAGCAATGACTCTGGTAGTGATTTTCCAAATACTAAAGTAACACGTTTTAGAGTAATATTGTGGAAAGATATCTCAGAGTCAAAAACCATTTTTATTTTAATTTCATACCCATGCTATCAGTCTTTCTCCCTGTCTGCCATATTGTGCGATGGATAAAGGGTTGCTATTTTTCAGAAAATTGCCATTAAAGCGCTGAATGGAGTTCGTAATAAGCGCGATAGTACGCCTGCTTTTAGCGGCAATTAAAAGGAAGATAAATTCTCATGAGAATGAGCCACTATGAGCTTCTCAAATTAGTACGTTATTAAAAATAAAAGCAAAAATTCCATTTATAAAGGGATTATTGCGATTCATGGAACAGAAAATATAAGATGCGCAAATATAAGCATAAATGTATACGAAATAGATTGAGATCTATCTTGAATAAATAATAAGTGGTACAGAATCAATTCCTGAAGACGGTGCAGGGAATAGATTGAGAACACCGAATAGGATATTATAGGTATAAGATGTGAAAGTGAGGGGAATATGGATGAATAATGTGAAGACCTTAGGAAGATTGATTCGCTCGTGAAGTTTCCTGGAATTTGTCCTCCATTCGCTCAGGGGAGTCCAGCCTCCTTGGGTTCTCTGTGCGAGAAGGATTGCTGCCGTGACCGCTCTCAAGGAAGAGCAACCCAAAGGGCAATCACTGCCATCAGGATTTGAAAGTAATAGATCGAACTAACCTTCACACCATTAATCTGAGTGCCCGAGAAACTGCGAACTCCTACAACTATTACTACCCTCTACGCATACTCTTAGATTCCTCAACTTCATTTTTTTCCGAATTTCAATTCTTGGCAAGATAAAATGATCACAAGGATTAAGTAAATAAGGTAAGCCCTTTATAAACTCGTCTACGTCATGAGAATAGTCTGTAGGAGCGAAGAAAAAGTCCGCGAGCAATGTAACTTAGCGCTCGTTAGGCCTCGCCTTGAGTATGCATGCAGTGTATGGGATATTGCTGCAAAGTGTTGTATTCACAAATTAAAAAAGGCACAACGAAAGGCAATCCGTTTTGTAAAGAATTGCTATGACAAATCATAGCCTTATTTGGCTCCTTCACGAGGCTGGATGGGAACCTTTAAAATAAGGAAGGTTAATTTACTTATTTTATTATTATTTACAAAGACTTAGTTTACTTAAAAGATTCAGAGAAAGTGCGTTCGCAGAATATGTAGTATATTATGCTACCTCCTTGTTACATATATCGTTCTGATACTGCGAGGAAGATCAGAGAAATAGATGTTGGAATCAGTCAAGAATTCATTTAAAAGATACGGATTCAGGAGTAACTTTGTGTAAGAATTCATTTTTTGAGAACGATACACAAAATCAACTAGGAAAGTAAAGTCATGGTGCATGGACGCACTACCACTCTTGTCGGTTGAAAAAGGCGGCTTGCAGGATGCATATGTATATATTGATGGCGCTCAGATTTTTAGGACTATTGGTATAGACTGTTTTATCCTTGCCAATATCAAATGGGAGAATTTGACGGTTAACACATGGCGAAATAAACAGGCAAAGAATAAAGATTCTGTAAAAGATGATATGTATTAACAGGAAAGCTTTATCTAATCGACTGCAATTCAAATGGAAAGATCCATCACTATATGGAAATAATGTTTTTAATCTTATTTTAGGGGAGAGTTTGTTATAAGACAGGATAAAATAGTAATAGATTTATTTTTAATAATTAATAGATTGTCGCAGCCCACCAAGCAATTCCATCCCGAGATAGCAGGCCAAATTCAATGAAATGTATTTGTCACGTTTATGCCTTTAGTCTTTCCCCCATACTTTCTTAAAACTTTCAATTAGCAAGTCCTGAATACCAGTCCGAATGTGTCCCAGCTCTTTTTGTATCTAAAAGTTGCGAGCGCCATTCCGATTCAGTTCAGTACCTCTTCACTTCCACCCCAATATACCCGTCTAACTTTCATACCACACACCACCATTCAAAGAATTTTAATCTTCTCTTCGAAACATGGGTCGAATCATTTCTGTGAAATGGGAGGAAAATCTAAAGAAACAAACCGAACACATATCTTTAAATGACCTAGTTCGTAGATTAAAGGTCTAACGCGCTGACAGTTAATCGTAAGTTGGTATCGGTATCATGTAATTTGGATGTCAGAAATTATAAATAAGGTATTAATAATCTCTCCTAAGTGTCTATTACCGTTTTTGAATCCATATGTAGGAGTCAATATTACCAAGTACAATATCCATCGAATTTCCGTCATAGTAACGTACTTTTGAATCCAACAATTTCAACTCTTGGTAAAATTTGTCAGTTTGTTTAAAAATATCGATATTAGGATAAGCCATTCCACAAATTCATGAATTACCTATTCCTCCGTCGTTTCTTATTTTTTTTCATTGACAAAAGCTTTCAGAAAAGGATTTTTAATGATTTTTAAATCAACTAAGGATTTCTAGCTGTACAGATCAATTACCTGAATTTAGTTTTCCGAAATTACACACCGTTTCACTATCTTTTAATGCGAGATAAGTTTAAAGATTGACTTAGCTGATAGGTTAATTCATAGTTTTCTGGTGTTTCTTACGATGAATGAATAAACGAAATTTTTTTCGAAAGAAAACTTATTTATTGTATTAGTGACTTTGTATTTCCTAAAAAAATCAAATTAAGTCTAACCCTGAATTTCAGGGGGATTATTTTTGGAATTTTCTACGCATTTAAATATGAATCTTGGAAGAAAACGACATCAATGGAGATTTTTCAAAATCCGCTACTCGCTTAAACATACTAATCTATCGTGGTATCGCCATTATGGAATTTTGACGAGGTTAGAACAATAGTTTTTCACAATTTTTAGTCGTTAGTACAAGTTTTAATGGAATCTATAAGATATAATTCTACCGGCAAAAACTTTAGGATATTGCCTATGCCAATTTTCCTGAATGACGTACGATCGGATATGGGTATATGGAGTCCGTAAAAGTTTTTCTATTAAAGGTGGAGTTTTGAAATTCATTAGAGAGGAGTTTGAAATTTTTTTGGTACACGTGCCCTACATTTATCTGAAAAGTATGGTATCTACCTCTGATACTTTTTCCTAGATAGGCCAACATATATATTTTCCTAGATTCCGGAGATCGATGACAATGGCAGTTGCATGTAATAAAAAGCTTTCTCCTTCTGTTTTCTATACAAAACATTACCTGGAAATCCCATCCTAAGACCTTAATTACGTTTATTATTTTGCTATCTTTCATTGATTATCAAATGCTCTGCGATCTTGTCCTGAAAACAAAAGTTTTCTTGTCAGATTCTCTTGCTCTCAGAATTCCAATTAGTTTATAATTCCTACGAATTCACTGCTCTCTTCGATTCCCTCTGTATGCTCTAGTTTGAAGTAGTTCATTTCCTCTTAGTTTGCCGCAATTTCTCCTGTGCAGCGCCTCTAAGCTTGCCGGATATTGTCATACTCCACTTGAAGCTTCTTTGGCAAACTCCGTTTCGTTCCAAAGCTTCCATTTTATTTGAAAATCCCTCGAATCATTTCACGATGATCGACGTTTCGTTTGTGGCAATGGAGCCACTTAAAATACCAATCAAATGCAGAATTAGATTCACACAGTAATTATTATAGTGATGATTATGGATTGCGTCAAAAGCGACGGCGAATTTTCCCTTGGAAATCGATGTTTTTTATCTTTTCTTAGATTAACTTTGAATAAGGATCTAATTTCTATACTTTTTGTTTATAATCCATTTCGATCATGAATGTCTAACCCATACCCCATTTATATATTCCGTGCACCCGAATAGTTTGTCCTTTATAAAAAATTTCATAAAATTTCGTATATTAAAACAAGATATATGAAGTGATAAATTTGTAGACTTTTAGTTGTAGTGCACCCTTATCGTTATATGCTATACTCATTTTAAATATCCTAGTAATAAAAATGTCGTAGTAAAAATTTTCGCTTAGTAATTATTTTTTAACTGCAGTGAAATAAACTATATGCGGCCCGCGAAGTTTTTATTGGAGAAAATGCGCCCTTCTTTAGTTGTAGTATTTTCAAAAGTGCTTCAACAACTAAGGTCATTTCGCACAAATGAGCCCCCACCGGGAATCGAATCGAAGCCATCTTTCTTGAGGTTAAAGCTTAGAAACACCTGGTTTAGATTGATTATAATAATATATTTATTCCTTCTTGATTATGAAAACATGTAGTAAATGGATGTATACAGGGCTTCAAAAATCTGTATTGTTCGTTATGGGGAAGATCTATTGAGATCGCAATTTTTTCTGAAATTCATTGTTTATCAAAGATTTATTGATATCGAATCGTAAACAATTATTGATTCAAATAATTATCTCTATATAAATTTTCATACTCATGGTAATCCTCCTGATTTCGCATGCATATTATTTTCAGAGAAAGCTTAAAATAGGGCAAATGTTTGTAAACGAATTGAAAATGAACTTTACTTGTACTCATAAGAATATTTCTAGCATCGGTTTGGTCAATTCGTGATTTAATTCATTTGTAAATATGCAAAGATGTACACTGCGGGGATTTTTATTAGAGATAACTTGAAAGTTTAAAATTATTTTATCAAAAAGTGAATGTATCATGCTCTAAAACATGAAGTTAAAAATTTCTCTTATTTAAGGAACTATAATGCGTCTCCTAATGCTCGCTCATATTTGAGGATCCGTTATATTCTATTTCTTGTACGTAAATATTGATCCTTATAGAATTTGAATATGGAAGTTCATTGCGCCTCTTCAAGGTCAAGTGCAGAGCTGTGTCTTAGGTAGGGTGCAGTGCATAGCGCACCTCGTCTAGGGAGAGAACACCTGTAAACTTGCCACGACATTCCTCAGCCCCTGGTTTCCCGCATCACTCATTGTTTAGCTGCCTCAGCCTACATATCACGTGGGAATTGACACCTAGGAACAAGACATGCCTACAGAATAACTCTTTCTTTACCTCAAGATTGTGATATTTCTTTAGACGGAATCTAGATGGAATAGCTGCGACGATTCTCGCACAATTTGATCTTAGTTGAGTATCAATACGTTAAACATTTAATCTCTTTTGCTTTAAATAAGAAAACAAGCCGTGTATCTACTGGAGAACAATACCAACATAAGGTTATGATAATTACTTTATTCCAGCTTGGGAGATTCGACTAAATGTCGCATTGTTACTTGAGTTGGATGGATACAAAATTACTTTCAACGAAAGTAGGTATTATTTATTTAATCAAAGGAATATTTTTTACATAAGGAGATTAGGATGAAAGGTTGTTTTGCTTGCGTGTTTTGAAATCTCGCTCATCCTGTTTCAATTCGGTGGAAAAAATGCTGACTTGGATCACAATTTTCGTATTCATTTCTAATTATATCGTCATTCTAGAGAAAGCTCTCAATCAAAAGAGAAAATTGAGAGCCGAAGACGCGCTTTAGATAAATTATAATTGGAATACTAATCAATCATTCAATTACATAGCCTGCGTTATCATTATTGAAGTTCATGGAAAATATTCTGGTTTAAACGGAAAAATTCTACCGAAACTTCAGTCACTTTTACTCCATTAAATATCAGCGCAATAATGGTAATTATCTGTTAATAACCTGGCGTGAGATAATGGCCATCGCGAGAAACAATCTCAAATTTGATAACAACAGCGTTAAGTGAATCGAATTCGTCATTTAAAACGGTTAACTTGCCAAAATAAACGTGGAGTACTCCTCTTATTCCACTTCTCACTCATAACTTATGCAAGGTGACGTGGATTTGCACTCCAGTTTTAAAGCTTCTACGCTAGGAAAATAAATCGGTGAGCGTGGAATAGGTGTGAAAATAAAGAAAGGAGGTGGAAGTGTGAAAGGTCAACCCGAAAGGCGCCTCTGAATGAATAAGAATCCCTTTGACCTCATAGGAATTTGAAAGCTTTCTAAGGAACGGATCCTGAGGAGAGCTGATGCATGAAGAGAGCGTTGCTATGGGACACGCGCCCTTCGCTCTACCAATTACCGAATGGAAGTACTGATAATGAGAAGAGGTGGTTGTCGAATTCGTCGCATGGATGCATTCGCGCCATGGCACTGCCAATGTCCCCCTTATCGATGTCTTTATAACTATGGTGGTCGACTTTCAGAGCGGCTGTCGTTGAACCTGACGTTTTTCATTTCACAAGAGCCGTTCGCCTCCGTTTTTCTATCGGCGTTGAATAAAAATGAGGGCGTGGGATGTTTAGGATCTGCTGAGCGACATTATCTTACGCGAGAATGTCGATCATCAATGCGGGATTTTTTGAAACGTTTTTACGCGACATTTTCAAGTTTCGTCTTTTATGTGATAGCTGTGGCACCTTCCTGTTCGGGAAGAGGGACATTTTACGCATTTAAGCCCCAAGGTATGACATTAACGTTAACCCGGAAGTAATGAGTTAGTTGAAGAAGAGATTCGGCAATCTCGATTTTACCTAGAAAGACATCAACTAACTACTGTATTAAATTTTGGGCCTTAGTCATTCTAATTGTGAATTGTGTGAACTATCTCTTCTTCATAATGATCCATTGCAATCAAATTTGAATCTGTGGATTTTTTTAGGATCTCCCGTTAGCCAAGTGGGCAACGCATTCATTTTTTGTGTGGATTTTTACATGTATGAATATGATATGAATAACACAAGTATGATCAATATGGCAGGAATAATCAATAAGTAAGGAATTCTATCCTTACGATTTCGCGGATATTTACTTCACAAACAGTAAAGAGGGGTAATAATTCCTACGTCATAGCAAACAAAAGTTCACTACTAAATACATTCAAGTTATCTTGTATCCCAAATTAAACTTCAGTTTAAATTTTGTCCTCGAAAAATTACACGCAAACCGTCTAAAAAACGCTTCGAACAAAATGAAAGGGCGAATAAACGCTGAAATGTTTTCTTTTTTCGGTAAGTAAAATACATCGGGGAAAATATTATACAAATTTTTATTGTTTTGAATTTGACGTATACATCTGGAATATTTATTGCGCTAATACCAGGGATTTCGAAAAAGAAAATTGCATCAATTATTCGCATGAGCGTTCAGAATTGATATTCGTTAAATCGTATGTATGCAAACGAGTTATTAAGTAGAGCAACAGATTTTATTTCGCAACGTTCCATTTTTCGTTAACATTTAAAATTTTCGAAACGTTAAAATTCTATACTAAATCTGATTCCCAAATGCCGAATTGTTTACTGGGACCGGTATGGATGAAATTTTACAAAAATATGAAGAAATCGATTGAAAATGTTTTAAGACCAAAATTTTCGATGGGTAACTTCTGTTAGAAAGAAAGATTATTTGGGTTATTCCGACATTCTCTATTCTCACCGACGATTTAAGAAAGTCTCGTTCTGTATTAGTTTTCGAACTCATGTAAATATTGCGTGTAGACGGGCAAATTTATGGATAAAGTATTGTTTATTGATGATGACTCCTTTCAGATAATTTAAAATTCCCTCGATTATCAGAGTATGGAGTATTTCTTGTCTTTTTGACACCTTCGAATTCATTTATTAATTATAAAAGATATAACTCGAATTCATTTATTACTTATATAAGATAGATATTGGAATATTGAAATGGCCAATTCTTCATCTCGTATCTGGGTAGAAATATTTATCATTAATTTCATTTTTCTCAGTCCAGTAAATAATTTCGTCTAGTAGCTATAATCTAACGACGTCTGTTCATAAATATTTCACATCTAGTATCTCTTCTAAATGATTACCATTAAGCTAAAGCCCTGGACGAAGAATTTCCTGAATTATATTGAAATCCTTGGACATAATATTCGGTTATGTTACCTAAACGGTGTTCTTTCATAACGTATCTAGGTAAATTCCAAGCTTTTTAGTTTTAAGTTCATTTAATGCAGCTTAATATATGTACCAACGTATGCCTTCTACGTTTGGATGTATGTATACTGTACAACCAGTGAGTCGTTTCTGACTACGTTATATCTTCGCAGTACAGTGTACATTCTTAATGGATTTCATAGAGTATTTCAACTAATCATTTCGAAAATATCCCAACAAAGGGTTCGAAATATTTGGATACATAAATTATTTAATTTTAATAATTTTTATTGTTTACATTTTCTAAGATTCCTAAGCTCATATACGTTAACCCATAAGTTAGTGATAGATAAGGATTTAAGAAAATATTGTGGATAACACTATAATCAGGGAAGTTTCTGTGGGCGATCCGAACCATGTCTTTAAAAAAAAACTTTGTTACTTCGACCTAAAGAAGTCTCTAAAAATAGATGGTTTGCTGCATGCCCCAATTTTTAACCCCGTCCTCTATGATCAAATTTTCTTTCTAACTTGGTCATTTACTCCGCCCTATACATATAGCTTACGAAGCAGTGATTTTGTTATCAGTAGCATTCTTCCTTCCGACATTTCCAGACTGCCCCTACCAAACTCACTTCTTGTTTTCTGTAGAAGTATGCGCCTCGGAATTTCCTTTCTTATTTTTCAAGCTCAGGAAATCGAGATGATATTTTCCTCCCCATTTCTTTGCTATCTTCCAACTTTTCACATATCGTCTCTTTGATCTTTTCTAATATGTTTACTCCAAAGTTCTCTTCTATCTGGCTCCATTTATTTTATTGTTCCTTCACTTATTCTCAATGACCAATCGGAAGACCTTCTTTTCATTATTTTCCCTCAACCATACATCGAAACTTTCAAGCTTTGAATACCCTTCCATAACTTTATCTTTAGGAAAACACTTAGGAATCTTCTGCAATAGTAAGATTTTTTGTCAAAAATCAAATCAATAGACCTTTCTTTTGCAAATGTAAATAACATTTGAGAAGTTAAAATCCTATGGAAGAGGAATATTTTAATGGCAATATAAATACGAACAGCGAATCAAAAATATATAACATTGCAGCATCCTATAAACAAAAAAAATTGGGAAGGTTTGAAGATTATTCTGTTTGCTTGGTATCTCAATAACAATAAATATCTAGCTTTGCAAACTGCAACTTAGTATTCCAAGTCAATTTTTATTTCCCATGAGAAGCTATAAGCACACATACTGCTATTATATTTTGTGTTTCCAATCTCTAGGAATATCATCTTTCCTGTTATGATCATCTATGGAATTTTTTTATTCACATTCATTCCGTAAATCTATAGGAGACAAACTACAAGAAAATAAAGTTACGACATTTATAAAGACGATTTTTAAATGCATTCATTTGTATACTTCCCAGATTCCTCGTAGGTCCATTTAACCTAATAATGTTCTATTGACACACTTTGACTTACACAAATGCTTGATTTATGTCTCTATAACCGCAATTCTGAAAGTAATGACAGAACTGAACGTCTTGATAAAATTTAAGATATAGTGTTTAACAACATGTATAGGAAGAGTATTACAAATGAAAATTTACAAGAATGTATCATGGACATACGGATATCCAAGTTGATTACACCTTCAACTTCGATGAAAGCAATCACGGGTTCGATTCCCGGTGGGGGCTCACTTGAAGCCCTTTTAGCACTTTTAAGAAGTACTACTAAGATAATACCGTTGCAGTGTTTAGGAAATAATTTGGAGAGAATTCTGTTTTGGAGAGCAACAAATTTATTTCTTAAAAAATTAGGAATGATCACTGAGAGAATTACACGACAGTTTTAATGAAAAAAATTTCCTTGTAGAGGAAAGCTTTACCTTCCTTCATTATATTCCAGCTTACAACTCTTTTCAGAGAAAAAACCGGGTATATTTGTTTCAGGTGCTCTTTTCCTCCGTTTGTAGGTTACTTTTTAAGGATGTACGCTTTCTTAAAATGAACTTTGAATGCATATCTGTAACACGCTTCACATATTCTCTCTGCATACAAATATATCATTAACTGCATGTCTGGCGACGAAAATTGTCTGGCTTTTGTACCTGGGTCCCTGAAATTTTGCAATATTTTATGAATAGACGGCGAAAGTAGAGCGAAATTTATCATCCAAAAGATCTGTTAATTACCAAGAGTTACTTATGCCAAAAATATCAAAATATTGCAAGAAACTCTTTCAGCAAAATGCTGCAAGGTAGAGTTAATTAACAATTTAGTTAAAATGTTGATTAAAGACGCAAAACATGCTACACGCACCTATTGAATTTACTTTCAAATTGGTAAGCTGTACCTAATCTAACGATTTCGTGTAGCCCTTTAACGAAGTTGGTTTTTAAATATTTTCATTGAAAATATTCAAATTTTATATTTTCAATATTTAGACTGATCAGGAATCGCTAACTCTTCATAGCTGCGTATATCTTCATCAAAAATAAGTTTCTCTCGAGATAATTAGGACTATTAGTTCCATAAAAACGCAAACTATAAATTACTAATTTTCAGAATAAGTGCATTGCATAAATTTGTGTATTTGGTGATCAGGATAATTACATTGTTACAATGTTACTGTAGTCGTCTAACCCTGTTTTAGGAACATTATAGATCGGAAGTAATTTAAATTAAGCTTCCCAGTACTAGACGAGGTGTTGTTGAAATCTATCACGGGAAAAAAGAGAAATTAAAGTTCGTACGTAGAAATTTTGTGGAATAAGTGTGTACATAACCTTTTTTACGGAAGGAAAGAAAATTTTATTTTTGTTCCTTAATTTTATTACTCGATATTTCATTATTATCTTAAAACTAATTAGATTACAATCAACGCCTAATTGAGTCTTTTGAGAATTGAAAGCTGTGATTAACCGATTCTATTAAATTTGTTTACCCTAATGTGTATGTGCCTATAAATATATTTAAAGTACGATTATACGATTTAATTTTCGTTTAATTTTCGCAATCGTGATGCACGTGTCGATAGCTTTAAGTGGATTAATGTCAATTATTTCGTATAAATCCTCAACTTAGTACCCAAATACATCACCTCACTATATTCACAACAATATTGATTAGGTCATAGTAGACAATGAAACAAATTCAAAAATTATGAGCGCAAGATTGAATCTCACTAAGCGATTTTCCCGAATTTCTTTATTCACATTCAAGACCTAAAATATAATTTTAGGGGCATTGGATAATAAATGAATAGCTGAAGACTTTCGACTACTAATTTTCGCTATGAGCCTTAATTTTCCCACCAGCAACACGTAACTTTTAAACCATTGAAAACTCCTCCGCAACTCGAATTCTACCATCTCCACCTTCCTAAAATCCGAAAAAGAACTTCCGTGCTCAAGTCATACCCAGGCGTCCTCCGCCCTCCCGGCGCCTCAAACCTTCCTTTGATTCCCATCTCAGGATCCGTTCTTCATGAATGTAGCCTTCCGACGAACGGAAATCCTTTCACGCGTATTTTTCCCCTTTTAATTCGAAAATTACCGACGTATTTTGATATTTTTATGCTTGTTTGCGACGGCGACCACTTGTCGGAGTCGGTGGCGGGCGACTCGAGCCGGAAGGCCTCTCTGAAGCGGATTCCTAAAGGCGCTTTGTTAGAGGAATAATACTTTTTTTATCCTTGAGAATGAACGATGATGGAGACAAATAAAGGATTCGTAATGAATGGAAAGAATGCGGGATGAAAATCAGAGGCGGAGAAATAAAAATGGCGGCCGGAGAGGAGAGGATGCTGAAAGAGTGATGGGAAGAGAGACTTCGGGAGGGATGAGAGAGTCAATACAATTCGAAAGGCTCGCTTTTTAAGTCGCGTCATTATCGAGTTCGGCGCAGTGTATCCTTTGTTTGATTCGAGATCCTCTGCTCTTTGAGGCGACTGTTCTTAATTTTCGATCTGTGACGATTAGAAGAGGAAGCAAGCATTACTTTGTGTCGGCTGCCAATCAGTGCGGTATTTTTTCCGCTTTTGTTCAAAATAACCGTACGTAAATAATGTTACTTATCTAACAAAATCCTCAATTCTGGATTCAGAATTTAATTCACAATAAAAATTAATCGAATGTTAAATATAATTGTAATAAATATAATTAATTGTCCCTATCCATAATGGAATTGAGACATTATTGAATCGTAGTGAGGACAGTAGCCATTTAGTCAGATTGCTGTCTTTAAGTAAAAGAGCTTAAGAGAAACTAACAAGAGGAAGATCTTAAGAAGAATTATGTCTCAACCGAAGGCTGTGAAGTGTATGGAAGAATAATTTCTTTTTTTATATATAGTTATTATTGCATTACTATTAAGTAAACTCTATGAAAATAGCTACATTTGCTGTGCATCTGGTAAGAATAGAAGAGTAGCGGTAGTAGTAGTATTGTAAAATTGATTTGACTTCGCAAATATAGGTCCCCTCTGGCAATCGAACCCAGAACCGCTTTTACCATAGTTCAATGCGTTTCCCCATTTCTATCTGTGAGCTCGAATAGAAGAGACGACATTAACCTGTAGGCTGGGAACTTTGTATAAAAAAACATAGAATGCATGGCTGATGAATACATTGCGAGAAATGGAAATTACTTGGGGAAACGTAACGGACGTTTTGGGAGGAAAAATCAGAGACGGGAAAACAATGATAGAAGGTAGGAAAATGAAATCAGCAGGGAAATATAGAGTACTGAAAGAGGGAAAAATGATAACACAAGAAGAAAATATATGAATTAACGTCGTCCAAGGATGAGCCACGTGAAAGAAGAGGGGGATGTTTAATCACATTAACTCTGCTATTTGGAATTAGTTGCTTTGTCAAACATTGCCGTATTTATTGAGAAATGTTAGTATTCTGTAGCTCCCGCATTTTTAAAACTGGGTATCATTCAACCGGAGAACGGAGAGACCCGCTTTGCTGTGAAAATGCTCGAAAAAGTACACGTGCTTCCAATGCAATCGTCGAGGCAGTCATCCTCAATAAAATTTTCTCGTGAAGTTTTATGGAATCGAATCAGATCACTTGTTCGATGTGGACATTTGAAAGAGCTCTGGAATGTAATGCCATTATTTCAACGAAGTGGATCTTCTCTGGTGAATTTCGATGGAATTATCGTTCGGTAGTACAGGAAAGTAACTAAAAATTTTCTCCGTGGAATGAGTATCCCGGTTCAGCTTTCTACCGCAGGATTTAACGTATCGCAGGTTATCATGCTGAACTAACAACGCCGAGGTTCCTAGTATCAATACTGGCTCGGGTGTAGTTTGTATTCGTCTGCTATCGCTCGTGATTGCCCTTCACTTGATTAAAACTGCTTTGAGAGGACACATATCTCGTTTTGTGCGAATTTAAAAAGATTTAGTGATTATCATACTAATGAGCATTTCCAAAAGACGATCGAACAAAAGGACAAAAAGTAAGCATTGAGAATTATCATAAATTGCTTGATCCGTTATAATTTCCGTCAACTAGAAACTTCCTATTGATTATATTTTGAACAATGTTATTTCAGAGGGAAAATAATTATATATACTTTTAGCAACGCCTTTAATTAAAGCACTCTTAGAGGAATATGACTTATTCAGTTACACTTCTCTCTATTTCATTATGTAACCATCCCCACTTCCCAATGAAGTCTCACGGTAAAAAAAAGTAATAATTTTGCCGATTAAATCAAAGGAATTGTTCAAAATATGGTCGAAAAACTACAGGATGGTTTATTGGAGTTTCTTTTGGTCCATAATCGTTCATATTGATCATAGTTGATTTCATTATGTGAAATTCAGTTAACCTTATTGAAGTTGCGGACCATGTTACGTGCAGCCTGAAACTTAGGAGATCCTTCTCACAAAATCACATTTTGTTGAGCTGCAGTTTCTATCCTGCGCTACGTCCGCTCCATTTTCTCCGGTAGAGCAAGGTTCCATTGGTTTAGGACTCTTAAGTTAATTAATAATTTAATACGCAATAAAGACCACCAGTCAGCTTAGTTCAGAAGTGGGGAACCTTTCGCCTTTTTGATCGTTCACTGCGGTATTTCGGCCACTTTCTAAAAAATCCCCATGTTAAAAATAATTTTGTTTTACTGTCTTTCTAATGCCATCGTTTGAAAAAATGAAATCAAAAAAACAAAATGAAAAATATTTAGTTCAATCAGCGAATGAATTCATTTACTCATCTTTTAACATTTTCGATATCAAGATATGTAGGCAACACGCAACTCAATATATTGTTTTACAGGTGGCCTATCTCACGGTAAATATGGCCTTCCGATGTAAAAAGGTCCACCATTCCTGGCCTAGTTGTTAGCGCGGTCCCTGGTTCTATCCCTCTATGAGCCCAGCTTCCCCAATTCTAATGACGACGGGATGAACCTTCGGTCATAAAAAATAGCGCACAATCGGAAATCATCGTCGTTAACCATTATCGCCTTAACTATCAGCCTAACTCTTAGTTAATGAATTGGAGAAAAGGCCAGCTCGGGTTGAAAAGCACGAGATAAAATCAGGCAACAACCCTTGAAATTTCCCGGAGATATCGACGAAACCTCCGCACCTATTCTTTCTGATAATCAAACATTTCTCTTCCTCCATCGAGGGCACGATCACTCTTTACACCCATTTCCTCGCGAACTTCCAAAACCCACTTCTCGCAGCACTTCTTCGAGTCATACCTCCAAAAAATCTTTCAACAACCACCTTCCGCGCCCGAACTTAGAAATTCCGCCTGACAACTTCCGTTAGGAGGAAAAAATCGCAGTCAGGTTTCGGTACCCCTATTATAAGAAGAGTCCCTGACGGATATATATGCCATCGTGGATCCGGTGGCCCAATTCTGCCGTGCCCCGTACCTTGACCTAATTTTTGTGCGCTGCAGGATAGGAAGTGGGATGCGCATCTGACCCACATCCATTGGAGGGAACGGTTCCACGAAATTTTCTGCGCAGCGTAAAGCTACCGATGCCAGACGACGCAATCTAGGAAAAAGTAGAGGAGCGAGTGGAGGGAAGAGGAGGTCCCGGGATATACTAAATTAAACGAAGCAAAAATCGCCCCACTTCAAAGAGATCCCGGCGTCCATGCTCATATTTGCATCCGAAGATTACGCGCTTTAATTAAAGTCTCTCGGGAATTAAGTCTGACGAAGGGGTGGATTTGCCACCGGTTATTTTTCCCTGGATGTCAGAGGTCTTGTTACGCTGAGGACCATTTCAACCCTTGGTTACTCCATGGGCTAGATTACTCGTTCTAGACTCAAGTCATCCCCGCTCGCGCTGTATCGAATTATTTTTATCGATGCCTGCACCTTGATCCTCCGGTCTACTTCATCAACCCCAAATAATATACTATGGTTCTAACAGAAGTTCTCGGAATAACTCTAAGGGAGTTATTCTAACTAAGGGACACTCAGTTGCGTCAGTTTAAAATATTATTGATGAAATCTATACGAAAGGAATTTAAGGAAATGTTACGCATGAAAATAAGTATCTATTGATGAAATGAAAATAATATTTTCACCTTCAACTTGGTTGATAGTCAAGTTCGAAACTTCTATTGTAACCTTTTTACATACATTCGGTCCAACATGCTTACCCGCCTAGCTTATTACACTTCGTCTCGTTGACCTTTAGATTGATTTGAAATTAGAATAATTCCTCCGAATTTTTTCATCTCATATCCAAAAAAATTTTCCCACATTTCTGCTTGGCACAAGAAATACCCTTTCAGCTCCCGAAGACGGAATTCCTCCAATGTATATTTACCAGACCTTCAAAGATTAAACCCCTCAAATGTGTACTTTGTATATTAAAGGTCGGCAACAACGATTGCCGGTGAATTAAACTCACGAGAGGTATCCTTCAGGAGAAACCTGAAGTAACCGGAGGAAAATTTGAAGGATTTTGCGACCACTCAGCTCAAAAATTTCCGCCAACGTTTTCGAGACCCTTGATAAAAAGCACCTCGGTCGCTGGAACGCCCTCCGAAACTGTAATAAATTTCAGTTCGCCTATTTTATACAGTCGAGAAGTTGGATCTTTTGAACCCTCGTTAACGGAGCGGCTCTATTATGTTTTAATATCGGCCATTTAGTATTCCATGTGCGCAGGGTTGGTTGCCACATCTCTACGCTTGCTTTACGGTGCCACTGATCCACCTTGCCCCCCAACTCCGGAATAAGACGTCGAGGGACGGCGTGGGAGAAATGGGGTAAGGGCCGAATGGAGGTGAGGAACGTGGCCCAGGAGGTTCGGTGGGAGGGAGGGGTTGGAAAGAAGGAATTCTATGCGACGTGGTCTGCGATTGGTTGAGGAGGAATGGGATCAGGGGGTGGGGTCGGGGGAGCGTGAATGAATGAACAGGGTCGGGGAAAGTTGGAGTGGTGCGCGGGAGGGGAGGCCTGCACACTTATATTCATTCCGGCGCATAAACTCTTTCCAAAACTAGGGTTCGGCATCTTTCGAACGGGGGCGGATTACGGGAGCTTTTACGTGATCCACTGTGGATTGAGAGATAAATCTCTTCCCGCGGAATAGATATTTTATTTCGGCGGTAGTATCCGAAGATACACCCTTTACTGTCCTCTGTCCGTAACTCGCAAAGATTAGATCAATATATACTGCTAGTACCACATGCTGCCGGGAGCCCACGAAAAAGATTTTCCGAAATCCGAGCACGTCGGTAATGGGTTCGATTCGATTCTCGCCGCCGGGAATTTTGGAAAAATGTCTAAAACTGGAATCTATTGGTAAAGAGGTAGGCGTAAGTTTATATTTAGCCCTTTCAAATTTTATTTATGGCGCTTATAAATATATTACGATACGAAATTAATAATTTGTCGCCTGATTATTAAATACGTTTTGTAATATATTTCTAAGCGCTATTACGCGCGATTATTAAGTACATATTTTTAATACAATATTTCTAAGCGCATTTAAGATTTTATTTCGCGGCCTCATTCTGATAATCCGAAATTTCCATTCGTTCTTTTCCTGGCGTAAAGCAATTATCTCCCGAGTCGCGCATTAAATTGTTAATTCGCAGCATTTTTTTGTGGAAATTAAGTTTGGCGAATAATTGCATATCCTTCCTCCTCTGGGTTGAGCCACTGACCTGGAGCCTACTTACCTAAATGAGTAGACGTTCGCAGAATTTAATTCGTCCTGTGGGACGAGGGAAAAGATTTAGATTCTCTGCGTTTGGAAGCTAGGATAAAAATAATTGCCAGATGGTGAGAAGGATGTATTTTGAAAACTGCGTTCATTTTTTCAAGCCATCTGGTCTTCAGAACATAATTATCTTGTATAATTCCTGAATACATAGAGGAAAATAAGGCGACACATCAACTTCATTCAAATCCTGCAGTGAGGGTTAAATTTATTGTAACATTTTTCTTTGAAATGGACATCTTAGTGTAAGTAGTAATAAATGTAAAATAAAAATTATTTTAAACTTCACAGATTCAGGCGAGGTGTTGTGGTAATCCATAATGGAAAGGAACTATGAAAGATTTGTACTTTTACCACAAAATTTTTATTTTAACAAAACAACCACTACACGACCGGTTTCAAAGATTAATCTTCATCTTCTTCAAAAATTATTTTTGTGTCTGAGAATATTTTTCCGTTTTAACCGAATATTTTGAGTTCCTATGTAATGTCTTAGATTTTAGTCCGAAATAAAGATTAATTGTCAAGGATAAAATGATATTCCATGTTGTTACTTTCCGTAATAGTATCAATTTCGGATACACTCCGTTCAAATACTACATTCAGAATGGATTTATGAAAAAAAAATTCGCGAAAATTTCCTCCCCAAACTATTTAGTGAAATGTAGTTTCCACCTCTTTTCTGTTTGTCATCACTCATCCGAATTTCTGTTACGATTTGTTTCATTCCAACGAATTTTCTTTTTGTTTCCCTACGCTGTCGCTTCATTAATTTCCAGCGGAACTTTCATTTGCGAATGCAATCTCCAGAGTCTCCGATCCTCTTCAAAATACACTGAATTAAGTTCCCCTTGCTAGAAAATGCGAATTCGATGTTGTTAATGTCTGTTTGATAAAATTCTCCGAACACTAAAGCAAACGATCGAATATGTGTATAATAAATCTCTAATCTTTCGTAACAGAGATTCTGTCATCTAGCATTGGAGCACCCTTGCAGAATGTTGTATGCTATAAAGAGTGTCTTAATTTAAATTTATGCTAACCGAAAGAGCGTCAAGAATCATAAAGCGGAAGATTTAAAGATTTCGATATCCATGAATGTACTAATGTCTATCAGTTATATGAACGGTATGAATTGATACGTCTCCGAGGAGTCACGTACATTTACGGTATCTGAATCTGCCATTACCTCCCATTGTAATGAAATACTGTGACCTCTATAATTTATTCGCGCTACTAATCTCATTCTGTTAACTATCGCTTTTGATCGGAGTGTTAACAGATGGAAATTATCGGAACTAAACTTCTCCTCTTAGAGAGGAACTTTTCGAGGGCAATTTGAAAAAATCTCTATGAGATGACACAGATGATATTGAAATTCATTCTCACTCAATCACGACAGCTACTACTCCAGCGACGGTAAAAATTCTCCGACGGTGGCACTCCGTATTTTCGTGTCTCCAATTTTCTTCGAGCTAACAAAGCGTGGCTAATCCGATTTCACGCGTATTCCGTCATCATCAGCGATTTATCAGACGAGACAGCTTTCAAGACCGCCTCCTGATTGCCTGTTACTTTTGCCTTCGATCCCCACGATCACTCGCCCATTTCCGCATCCGCCTCTAAAAAGAAACCTTTTTACCTCGACCACCCACGGATTTTTCTCATTTCAGCAATGGGCGAACCCTTTTCTTCTCCCGTCTCCCTCATCTTTTATTCACCACTCTTACAACCTACCTGTCTCTCGCGCCATTACACTCCCTTTAATGGGAACAATAATCCCGAATTTTCTCCTCCGTGACTTTTGACGTCTCACGCGTTCGTCAAACAGGAAAGAAACGGCGTGCGTCGGGATGCACCTGGAGACATCTACACGGTGCCGCATACGACGCTCGCTCCCCCAACCAAACAACCACCGCGCGTACGAATCCCTGGGGCCACCACTCACGAGGGAAGACCCTTACCTTCTGGAGCAAGCTGGGCCGGTCGTCCACCGGCGACGCCGACGCCGATGACGACGCCTCCTCCACCGAATCCGCCGGAGGGGTCTGCGACGGCTCCGGTATGTGTATGCCCGCCATCGCGGCCCTAAACACTTGACACGCCTCCACCCTCCTCCTGAGGCTCTCCACTATGCGTGCCTCCTCCCTGCGTCTATCCGGCCACCGAGACCCTCTGCTCCCTCCCCACAGTCCCCCTCCTCCTCCCGCCGCCGGCACGGGTGCGGCCGCCTTCGGCGTCCCTTTGCCCTCCTCTTCTTCCTCCTGGAAAGTCACCTTACGGGCCCTCCTCCCTGACGGTGGAGTGGCTACAGCGTCCCTCCTAGCTCTCGCTTCCCTTTGAGCGTGGGCCAGCAGCGCCCCTTCCTTGCCCCCCGCGCGACCCTTCCTCTGCAGCCTCTGGAGCCATCCGCCACCTCGCTCCTCCATCCGACCCAAGGCCTCCAGCCGCAAGGGAACGCTGCCGCTCAGGCGGCTTAGATGGTAGTAAGAATCGTTGGCGGGAGGGGAACCGCCGTCGACGGCGAGAAATTCATCCGGAGGGCGCAGCATCTCGGGGCGCACTGCGCGCCACCACGGCGGTGAGAAGGGGAAACGCGGGGCGGTGGTCGGCGCGCGCGCCTCACCGAAGAGGCACCTGGCGTGCTGCGTGATAACTGAGTGAGGCGACTGGAATGCTCTCTCTTGGTGCTTCCAATTGATCGACTCCGGGGCATCTTTCGCACGGGTTCCTTTGGTGTCGGATTATGATTTGATAGGAAGACTCGGGGAGCTGTTTAAAAAGAGATTAGGGAGCTCGACAAGGGGTGATTTATGGGCTCGGAATCAAAAACCCTCGCCCAGGCCTGTTTTCTCGTTTGATTGCGTCGCGGAGGGCCTGCGGTTTTATCGAGCATGAGGAATTGGTTCGGAGATATGCATTATTTGATGAGGTGATGGAATGATTCGCCGATTGTTCTGGCGGAGATTTTTTTTTCCGAGTTGCCCCGATGTCGGAGGTAATGAATTGGGATTTTATGTGTGAGGGATTTCGTACGCATCGTCCATCATGAATCGACATTCTGAGATTAAATACGTCAGAAATCAGTAGGAAGTACGGAAATACTTTTGGGTCGGTTTTTCCTTCGGATGTGGTCAAAATATATAAAGTAATTCCGAATTTCCGGCGCAGTAGACTCCCAATAACATGATTTTTTATTATAATCAAGCATCAATAATTGTTAATTCCTGGTAACATCGAAATCCGAATCTTTTTGCAAGCGAGAGCCGAAATTGAAAGGTCATTTGTACGAATGATCTCGCGTCGCAGACGCCGAAGTGGAACAAGAGAAAAGATACATTAACGGTGCCTAAAAAGAGGAAAGATTGCATTAGCACCTGATGAGGAAACATCCCTAAGTTAAACGTCTCTAATTAACTCAGACGACTGGGAAGCGGCGTGTTTCCCCATCCCGATTTTTTAGGAGAAAGCATCAGCATGTGTCCTAAGAAGTCTTAATTTCTTTCCCGGTCCTTCGAAAGCGAGCACGTCGCCTAAAATTTCTCCGCGCACGCAATTGATTTTTCCCGAAAAATTTGCCCTGCGAAAGGGCGCCGTTTCTCCGTAAGGCAGTCCGGGATTCGACGACCGACGCAGTCGCCTCTCTCCGGATCGAACTCCTCCAGCCGAAACCTTCAATGTCAATTCCGCGTGTCATCCATCTGGGACCCCAAGGAATTCCACACACCGTTGTTTATGTTCGCTCGGAACTTTCTCGGCATTTCCAAGGAGATTTCCATGTGTTTTGAATGGGATAACAAGACCGTTGCGGCGCGTTGTTGTGAATAACGATGGGTATCTAAAAGATGTTGCGATAACCGCTGCTTGAAAATGATCGGGCGATTATTATTTTCTGTCTGAAGTGGGGTCTTTACACCTTTTTTCCCCCCCATCAGCACTGATAAGTTTTAGCTCAAACCCAGGGTGCTTGGATGCAGAAGAGTGTGTTTTAACTAATACCCTCGTATTTATAATATATTCAAGCTCAAATTTGTGGAATTAAACCATTCTTAAGGAATGAAGGAACTTAGTTATTTACACAAAAATATGTCAGGCGACTGGTTTCGTCTACATGTAATCATCATCAGCCTGATGTAATATATTCCAGTGAAAATTACTAACAAGTTACTAAGTTCTTTAATGCCTTAAGTATTTTTACGACTCCCATACACCTGATTATTGAATATTATTTCTTTATTTGTATTCTTTGATTTACCTGACGTTTTATTTTTCATTATCCTTATCGTAACCATTTATTCCATTTGTTATTTTTTCTATAACTGGATTTAATTAAATTAATATTAAATTCATATCAGATCAATATCGGTTCTATTGGGTGAGAGAAACACGGTGGAGAAAACGCGAATCATCTAGTCGGCGCCAGGATTCCCCGCACCATAAGTTGGTGCAGTCCTGCCCAGCGAAGCACATATTCGCTATAATCAGACAAGAGAAATAGCCTTTGTATTCCTTTCTCAAAGTTTCCAGAGAAAGAAGTTCCTTTTATTGGACTGTGGTTCATTTCCACAAAGTCGAGATTCCTAGTATCAAATTTGCTACAATGCATTTGCAAGTCCCATTACGAGCTTAACTTCTATAGAAATGAAGATATAAATTGTAGAATAAATTGGTGTTATGACAGGGAATTACTATCAAGTAGAAAAACATCTCGATGAGTAATTTATGAGGAAAACGACTTATTTTAAGGAACAATCGGAAATTTTATAGCTTCACAAGAATTTATTTGCACTCCAATATTCTACGGCATTTATATAGGTGCGGAATCATCCTATTCTTTTTCGAGGTAAGCACATAAATGACCTGTTCTTTTATCAATATTCTTTTGTTCTTTTCTATTCTTATTTTCCTACGTCTATACATTCCTATTCATCTACCGCTACAGACACATCTATTAATCTTTTAATAATGAGCAAAAACAATTTGTACCTTTTCCACAAATTATTTTTATTATAAACAATAAAAGACAGTAAAACACACGACTAGTTTCGGAGATTGATCTCCATCAAACTAGTAGTGTGTGTTTTACTGTCTTTTATTGTTTATAATAAAAATAATTTGTGGAAAAAGTACAAATTGTTTTTGCTCATTATGGAATATTTCCACAAGACAACGCCTGAGACTGTGAATTTTATTAATCTTTTTATCAATCACCTCTTATTCTTCGAGCACGCATGTCCTTCTTCTCCATCATTTCATCCACCACGTTGCTAAAAGACAATTTGAACAATTTCGTAAGCATGGGCGTCACGAGGAATGTTTATTTAAGAACACTTGAGGATGTTTTTAAGATCGGTTACGGCCGTACCTTAAAGTTATTTTAGGTGATTCGGCGGTTCCTTAAGGATGATTAAGAAATTTTCACTTTTCTCTTGGGGTCACGGGAGGGCAGAAAGAGAGATTCCTTTGAGAAAGATGCTGACTAGGATCCCAAAGAAATCAGATGTGCGAAGCTTTCAAAAGACGTTTGTTAGTCTCCAGAGATGAACGCAGTACCTTTTAGTAAATGAGATATTTACCATATGTTTCATAAATCATAACAATAAGAAATTAACGTATACTCTCGAATCTAAAACGCCCCCAAATGTAAGATGCATCCATCTTTTTGAGGTAGTCATGGAGGAAAAAATAATGCCGCGGGTTTAACACGAATGCTATTGGCAAAACACTGATGAAGAGCGATGTCAGCGCTTATGATTGCTTCGTTTATTGGCAGAGGGAAAACCGAATCATAACTTCAAAAATCAGAATTAAGTCAAGCTTTCTCCGCGATATTTATTTGATTTAAGCTTTACAATTTAAATCGTAAATCTGAGACGCTCTCGGTTTTTGGTAGTTTAAAAAACCCCAAAAAAAGGTCTCCTATATAGATTCGAGAATATGCATTGCCCCCAGATTCCGAACGCCTCAGAACTCGAGAAACTTGGAATCTGAACGAAAAATTGGAGTAAATTTTGTATCGGAATCCGAGCGCTTTCTGGCAATCGGAGCGCCCGGCACGAATCTTTTAATTTGTAAAATAATAAATAATTATATTCACTTTGGATCCTAATAAATGTATTGAGAAAAATAAGAGGAGAGATGTTAAAGCTACAATACTAGTAGTACTAGTAGTAGAAGTTGAGGAAGATCTTATCTTATCGGTATCGGTGCATGTATGGCTGATCTCGCGAATACACTCGGGATGACTAAATTTTGTCGATTTTTTTAAATAAAGACGCTATCAAAATAGCAGATGTGGCGAAAGTAGTTACCGCACTGATCTCTATGATATCAAAAATTTCTCTTAGTTTGGATAAGTGAAAAATAGATGTCTGGTAATGTAATTTCTGAGGCGATGATGTGCGATAAAGCCAGGGTGCTCTAAGATTATATAATGAAAGTTAGACATTTTTAATTTTATTATTTCATATTTTTATTCAGATATTACTATTGTAATTTATTAATATCATTCCTTATACTCAGAAAATATCTATCACAATCGTTTTTAAAAATCAAGTATGTGGGAACCTGGAAAGGATCAATCCGGTGTCTATCATTTTAAAGAGAAAAAAATGTCTTGGAACTCGAACGCGGCTCTGGAACATATTAAGTTCGGATTCCAAGACATCACTGTATGAGAGTTTGGTAAAATTAATTGATTTTCCCCTTTTTGACTTTTCGGAAACCTACACGGCGTCTGATGTAAGCCCTAAGAGAAAGCTGGCGATCAAATGTAAAGTGACAATTTTCTTCCGGACAAATAGAAACACGAGTAAATTATTTGGATTCAAAAAAAAGGAGGGACCTAATGTTTTTGTCCTAATTTTTCCTCACGGCCACGTAGGTCTTACTCAAGCTACTTCTCAAGATTTTACTCCAGCGGGAAATGCTTTCGGACTTCAAAAAATTACCCTGTTGGTTTTATTATTCTATTGCAATGATATTTAAAGGGAGCTTAGAGGTTCGCTTTTAACAGTATACTCCAACCAGTGTTTGTTTTATTTTTGCTTTGTTTATCAAGACATAGGAACTTTAATAACATATTCAGGAAAGAACAATCTATTCCACCACAAGAATAATAGATATTGGGCCATAAGACCGTGGAAAATCTCATGTGATAAGTAATACTGAAAAAAGGTGTTATTGTTAAATCAAGTAAATTTTAACGTCATATATAAAATATAATCATTTGATATTTAAGTTAACGCAATGTACATATATTAATATTCTATATTTGTAAACATGGTTTTTCGGAAATTGATCTAGTTAATAGTTAAACTTAAATGTTTTTAGTGGGTGTTGTAGATATAATTTTATTATATGCTTGTTTTTTGTATATTATAGCTGTTTAAATTATAAGTCAGCGTACCTTGTGAAATACTGTAGTTTATGAACGGTTTTTTTAATAGTAATGTTCTGTAATTTTATAAGTAGAATTTGCAATATTGTTTTTGTCGTTGTTGTGGAAATTGACCTCTGTTCTACCTTTCCACCTATTCTAATCAGTAATTGCGACAGTATTGAATATAATAATACCATGTAAACAGCTGCAACCACAGACCGCATGCTGGGGATTCCCAATATAGATAAATAGTTCATAAATAACACGATAAGAGCTTTGGTAAGGGCATCATTCCTTTATTTCCTTACCAAATTTCCTTTATCGTGGATTAAATGCGCAGTCAATCCTCTACACATCTTCGAACCTCTTTCTCTCCGAAAGTGCTCCCTGAACTTTCCCAATCCTCACTCATTGTAATGCCCTCCGCCGCCCTCTTCGCGAACGCGTACACAAACTCCGGTTAAAGTCCGCGGGTCTAAAAATGTAGACCATCGCACTTCTTAAATGACGGCGCATCCACTCGCAGCCGTCTCTTTGGCCAATCTAAGATCGCCTCCCGATCTTTTTCTCTCTCTTGCAGAATGATTCTGCATGTTCCGTATCGCGAGTTATATATAGAGCTCACGTGGCGTCGGCAGAATGCCGGATTGTGGACGCTTTCCGTTACCAAAAAAAGAGTATAAATAGAAGGGAAAAATTGGGTGAGAGAGAGTACGTGGAAGAGAGAGATGGAGAGAGAGTGTGTGTACGCGTGTCGGAGAGAGTTGGAAAGTGTGGGATAGAGGGGAAGGTCGCGACGACGAAGGAGCCTCTCCTATACACTGTCGACCTGCCGTATCTCGGCTGGGATCCACGCAATTCAAAGTTGCCGGAATCGGATCGATGATAGCAACGCGAAAAACAATTACATCCCGAAGACAGTGGGGATCGGGGCGACGAACCGGAAACCGAAACAGTCGAAAACCGCTATTTCTTCGGGAGTGAAACCCGAGCCGATTATGATTATTGATGCTTCGCTGAATTGAAGGTCGCTATTAATTTCGCTCAGATTTTTTGGTTCGTGTTACGATTGGGAGAATTCGTACTTGTCCTAATTATGCGTATCGTTGTTAAATGGAATATTTTAGCAACTGACCTCATATTCTAAATTTCTTCAGTGTCACGAGCTATTATTGTAAAATTTAATTAAATGTGTAGTAAAAATGTTAACTCGAAAATATTCAAGAATCAAGGAATCGAACCGGAACCAAAAACTGAAGCCGGAACAACATTAAATTCTTATATATAAAAGATAAAATCTGGATTGTAAAGTTAAAATTATTGACCCGATACCCGTGATATATACTGTTGTATATTCTGATATAACGTAAAATATATTCACTAATCATAAATAATTATATTCACGCAAAACTAAGACTCTTCACTCATTAAATAACACCCATATTTTAATAATAGTCCTCGTACTTTTGTGTCTCTTCAACACCACGGGTTCTATTTTAAATACTACTAAAAGTGGGATATTTAAAGATGTTACGGGTAATAAAAAACTTTTACGAAGACCATAATATTTAACTCGGGGATCGAAGAAAGCCGGTTCGAAACGCATCGACGGCGTCGGACAGAAACGAACCGAGATACGTCGATTTCGCGAAAATGATATCCGACCGATGCCCTTGTGGGAAACCCATTCCTCGTCCGACGAGTCGCAATCCGTTCTCTGGACCGACACGCGGTCCCAACGGCGCCGACATCGCGAATGAAAACAAACGCGGGCTCCGAGGAAGCATTTCGGGGGGGGAAAGGGGGCAGATAACATCGACTTGGGTATCGGTGGTTGCGGAACGGATGGCTCCCTTCCCCTAACGTCCCTGCTTTTGACGCAGTCTTCCCCTCGATCCGATCCCTTGGTCAAGAGAGTCGATTAAAAAAAAAAAGGAAAGGGAAGAAGAAAGTGAACTTCCCTCATTCTCTCGCCTTCCTGAAACCTTAGTATCTTTTGATCGAAATCGACCTTTGTGACCTACATGTCCCGTCGTGCACTTTCCACGGGATCTGTATTCACTCCACGGACGCGCTCGCCCTCGCGAATTTAAGGTCGGAGTCGATGATTGCCGAGATGCGTTCTTCACCTTCCACAGGCCCGTTATATGAAAATGTGAAAGTTCACGGGCGAGGAGGATGTCGAAGCGCAAGTTTTGAGTGAGAGTGTTGCGCTGATTCTTCCGAGAGGAAACCGAAGGCGAATGAAATGTTAAGAATGCGTGACGCGCGTCGCGGAAGATTGTGCGTAATCAGGGCCACAGTGGTGGCTTACGGCTCTCAGATATTTGTTTCGGTGTCGATGCGGATAGTTGCGGGAAGCCCCATACAGCAACGCTGCTGAATCGACTGGACTGTATGGAGGAATTGCCGTGTTTTCCCATATTATAATATGTAAGACGCGTTCTGATCCGAAAAATTTGGGGTCCAAACACAGTTTTATACCGCGGTGGAAAATTTTTTCGCAGCTGAATCGAAGGGCGAGACTGGCTAGAGGAATTGCCGTGTTTACCCATGTATAATAATGTATTAGACGCGTTCTGTTTTGAAAAAATTGAGGTCCACACACAGTTTTATACCGCAGTAGTATATTTTTTCGCTGCTGAATCGAAGAGTGAGACTGGATGGTGGAATTGCCGTGCTTTCCCACGCATAAGACGCACTCTTTTCGAAAAATTTGGGACCCAAAAATAGTTTTATGCTTTGGTAGAATATTTTTTGCAATCCCGCTTTTTTGCGCTCATAATTTCAATCATCTCGGCGCATCAACTGGTGCTGAGTTTTTTATTGTCTTTTTTCCTGCGTTAGCTGTCCTCGCTCTCCCACCAGTTACATTAGGTTATGTCAATGCCTTTTGCAAATATTTAAATTATCTTTTCCAAATTTTGGGTCCCAATATCAAGGTAGTTGTTACACATGCGGAAATACGGTGTAATGTTAGTGTGTAATACATTCAGCAAAATTTAGGTTCCGAAGGAAAATGTAACGCATGTTTTTTATATTTTAAAAGTCGGAGAAAAGAATACAAAAACTTAAAAATTCCCATCCTTGCTTGCGCTTCTTTCCATAGGAATCGTGAGCAGATATAAAAAATGTATTGGGTTAGTTATGAGCAGATTTCATTATTTTTATCTAATATCCTTTCTCTTCACGATTGCTGTTGTTTTTCAAATTCGGTGCCCTGCTTGTCCGGGCAAAGAGCGTTTCTGTGGTTGGCATTTAAACTTTAAGATTGCAACAAGATTGATTACAACAGAGCTGTATTCAAACATATCAGGGATTCAGTAGTATAAGAGTAATTTAGATACATTTCACGGAACCCGAGATATAAATATCCTTGCATCAACATTGATAGGGCGGTAAAAAATTCCAAATGCTGCTATCCTTAGCTAAAAGATAGTTCTGCGCTCATGAAAACTGAAATAGATGGCAATATTCCGTTAGCGAAGCCCAGTTTTTTGCGAGAAGAAGGAATTCGGGAGTAAAAATTAGAATTAGATTCATATAATTAAAGCCTTATTATATTTTTAGGCTCTGAATAATGAATTGAGGAATATCTCAGAATATGAATTAGTAGTTAAGTAGCAGCAGTGAAAACGAAGCCCAACAAAATGATTACCTTTTGAAGGAGAGGACTTATCTCTTAAGTAGTCTGTAATGTTTACCTTTCTCAGTCTTTCGTGCAGAGGTTTGAAACCTTTCGCACTACCGTCCAAACAGTAATTCCTTCGATGATTTCCCACAGGTTTGTGCAACGTTATCCAGATGTGGTAATGTAAAAGACATTGACTGCTAGTTTTATTAATAAAAGTTTATATTATATTTACATTTGGAAGAAAAATTATAATTTCTATTGAAGATTATAATATTGAAGTATTGAGGTCAAAATCTCGTTTGAGGAAGGTGTTCTTTATTTATCTTACGAAGATAACGCATGATTGTGCTTTTTCAGTGGAATTGTCATTTTTTACAGTGGAATGTTATCGTAACTGTAGTAATCTTTTACTTCAATGAACCCGGTCGGGTATATATTTATTTATTTATCCAGTGTCAATAATCCACTTAAGAAATGCATAGAGGAAATAATTATTTTTTAAATTCTCTGCACTTCCCGATAAGATATAAATATAAAATTATGGGATCCATTAACCACCGAATAGTCAAGTGAGCAACTCGTTAGACTTAGTTCAAAGTGGTCGCGAGTTTGATTCTTGATAGGAGCCCGAAAAGAGCTCAGCTGTCGAAGCTTTTTTAAAATTACCATTATGATCTCAATAAGAGGGACTATTTGGCTATCAATTCGTCCTTACTTTGACAAAATTATTATGGATTCGATTAAAAAATACTCCCATAAGAAATGCACGTAGTAAAGTGCTTCTTTATCGTTCGCTGTTTATATTTATTTTGAAAGACTATTAGCTCAAATAAGCCACATACATGAACATAGAAGTTTCTATGGTATGAAATTCTCAGAATCAGGCGAGGTGTTAAGGTAATCTACAGTCCGTGTATTGCACAGTCTTCAATAAAAAAGTTTAGTTATTTTTGGGAACTTCGTTTATATTTCCATTCTTTCAACCTTCTGATATTATCAGCGTAAGTAAAACAGGTATCCGGCCCGTAATTTCTACCTGATAAGCCAATCAGAGCAAAATTGATATTTATTTCAGTATTGAGTATCCCTTAAATCGACATACGTCCAACGTTATAAGAAGTTTGCAAAGGGATATATTTTACGAAATGTATTCAATCTGCTTCATTACTCGATTAATAATTTAGACCCTTAAACTTAAGTAGCCTCGAGCGTATGTATCCGTATTACTATAAGGTTAAGGACGGAGATCATGCAGCCCTTCAACAAGGTTACGAGCCCAACATATTTGCGGAATCCGCAAAAGAGCGCAAGAAGACCTCCATATGTTTTCTTTTAGCGCGGACTTCTTTTCACTCAAATAAACCTATTTCACGGTGCTTTTTTGCCGAGGTGCCAGCTTTGTAAAGCAAACTATGTAACATATGTCTGACTGAAGATCTTTAATGTTACTTGAATTAAAGACTATATATCCTTCATGATGTCATCCATCGTTTTAAAAGATAGTTTCTATTGTTTCAAATGATTTTGATCAAGTGGTAAGGGTGTTAGGGGTAAGGATATTGCATCATCGCCCAATGTTCTAATCAAGATAATCATTGATTATTTAATTTTTGTAATTTTTGGTACCACAATAATAATTACTACAAAACATGGAACTCTCTATTATCGAAATTTCCTCCAATAATTAAGTGTGCGTTCTTTTATCATTGTTTTTGGATGTTAGATTGCAGGATAAATTATCTGTTGTGACATTCATTGATGTTTAATGCTTATTTTCTCCTGCTTTCGAAGGAATACTCTAAGTACGGTTCTTTCAGCAGTTAAAGCTGTGATAGACCAATAAATATATAAGAACAAATTTTACCATTTCCATTCTATACATGATTTGGATTCCTCATTTTAAAAAACACCTAAAGTAAGTTATAATCACTATCTACCATTTTCAAATAGTTTAAACTAGATTGAATCTAATAACCTAGAATGAAATAAATATCCACAATTCTAAAATATATTTAGGAAAATGTATATAAGTACCTAAATATATTTTTAGGAAAATTTATATAAATATTTTAAAAATATTTTATAAATATTTTTAAAACGTATGAAAATGGAATGAAAATCTCAATCATTGCGTAAACTTTCTTAAAGTATTACATTTAAATTATATACATTTATTCTATCTTTCGGTACTTTCTCTATCACTAATATAACGACAAATAATTTACTACTTTATAACTAATACTTCCCCTCAAATAATATTATGATTTTTATCTTTAATTTTTTTCTCTGTTTTTTTTGTATATTATTTCAATGATTTTCTTTAGTAATTTATCCCCTTCTAATTTTAAACTCATCCTAATCTTCTGCCTACGTATTATTTCTTCAAAAGTCATTTTTCTTCCGCCATATATATCACTTTACTGTTTATTTTAAAAGCATACGATACATCAATCCTCGACACAGCACTTTACTCATACAAATACATGTCTATCATTCTTTTTCAGTTGTCTTGAATATTTGAAGGAATATATTCAACCTCGAATTCTAAAACTGTAAAGATTTATTTATTTATTTGAAATTTTTATCTCTAATTGTATTTAAGTGCATATATTATTGATTTTTAATTATATTTAATGTCTAGTATTCGTTTTATTTCATGCGATTGCACATTCAGAAAATGACACGTGGGAATGTGTTTTAAAAATCCCTCTAAGAAACTGCGTTAGTCACGTGATGTGTCAAAGCCAGCATCTTTCATTTTGAAACAACTTTCTTCTCATATTTTAACAAATAAGAAAACAATAATCGGCTTTATTGCAATGCTTATCATTTAGTTGGTGAAATCTTCTGGGGTTGAGGTCCGAAATAAATAAGTAGTTGGTTTTACCTCATTTCATCGGAAGTACTTCAATTGTCTTTCTCCACATCATTCGTTGTAGCTCTGCTTGTGATAGTGGCGGCTGTTAACATGGTGAATTACGAAGAATTAGTAAATAAAGCGGAGAGAGTTGTTGATCAGGTATTATTCCCTTGAAATAAACCCAATTGCTACATCTACTTTCTATGAATTTCGCATTAATGCTGAAATCACATATCCTATGAAATATTTTGTGCCATCTGACCTATTATCAAGATCCTGTTCTCTCCTTCTAGGTCATACCAATAACCAAGAATTATTTACCAACGTTAGCCAGGTTATGTCTTATATCTACATTTTTAGAAGATGGTTTACGAATGTGGTTTCAATGGTCTGAACAAAGGGATTATATGGATGTGTCGTGGCAATGTGGCAAATTTCTTGCGGCTCTTTTTGTTTTTGTAAACTTAGTTGGACAACTAGGTGGATGTGTTATGGTTATAGGTAGGCTACAGGTTCAAGCTGCTTGTGGAATACTCTTTTTCATCGTCGTTTTACAGGTGAGTGTTATATTTATACCGATGTGCCACATCATACACACCGTAGCATCTATTGTGAATCCAATATGGAACTGCATTTCAAATCGTTGCTTCTGAGAGTGTAAACATTATTAGATGTCAAACAATTATATTTCGCTCCTAATCGTTTTATAACTACGAAACTTTCCTATGATTGTAATAGGAATAAAACAACCAGATATACTGTTGAATGTCTCGGGTGATGAATGAAAAAAGTTTTGTTTGCTCATGTATTTCAATTTCTGCTGCTCCGCGTACTATTTCCCATTCTCTTAATTGAAATTTTTTGATACCGGTTGGGTTCGCATGATCGTTTTTTATATTTAAGCTCTAGAAAATATATTTGGAATGAAGGACGTTATCTCATATAAACCTTATGTTTTGATTTCTCTTTATGCAGACAATAGCTTACAGTATTTTATGGGACTTAAACTTTCTGTTGAGAAACTTGGCACTTATCGGAGCTCTGCTGCTTGTTGTTGCGGAAAGTCGGCAAGAAAAAAGAAGTCTTTTTGCTGGGGTACCATCTTTAGGTAAGAGCATTCTGAAATTTACTCATGATAGTTCGTAATCCAGTATTAAATAAAAGTTACTCTAAAGTGAAGCGTTACTCTTGTAGCTCTTGATTTGAATGTTCACTGCAATTATTCATATTATCATAAATTTACCTTCTAAGATAATGTTAGAGGAATCATTTTATGGTAAATAATGTAGCTTTTGTGATTTTCTGAAATAGTAGAAGATTTAATGTTCGTTGTTTGGTTATATACGGAAAATTTAGTCTGCTGAATAATGCATTTCATTTCATAGTATTTTAAACATTTCTCATGGGCTAGCAGTAGTGCTGAGAAATATTTACATCTTAATAGTACATTTGTTTATCATATAGATTTCTTTATATTTCTTAGGTGAAAATAAACCCAAAAATTACATGCAGTTGACTGGAAGGATTCTTTTAGTGTTTATGTTTATCACACTACTCAGGATGGAACTCTCCTTCATGCAGGTTTGTTTTCTCTGATTTTCCTTTTACAATGATGTTTTTAAGGTAGAGTTTTACTGAGACATTATGGAATTAAGCTTTTGGCATGAGATTTATTTGTTGGGTTAGCTCTAAAAGTATTTATATATTACATTCTCTTTCTCAATATATGAATTAGCATAAAACAAGCAATATATGTTTAAAGATATATTATAATTCAAAAGTATTCCTATTATCACTTATGTTTCTTAATATTTAAATGTTGTTGAGCTTTCTGCTAGTGTATTTGGTAACATATTCATTGTAACCTTAATCTAGAAAGCTTTGTGTGTAGAATACAACACAATTACAACCTGATGTGTGATGAAGTACAGTTGGTAAAGGAGATATATTATCACAAAGACTTTTAGTAGTTACAATGGGTGATATAGTGAGCATTACATGTTTTTTTGCTTATATATTTAATCAAAAAGCCTGTGTATTCATATTCTTCAAAGATAATTAATTGTAATAGATTGAAGACTTTGGTACAGTATTTAAAGTAGTATTGTTAAAAGTACTTTGATAGCTAAGGTCATTTAGCATTTGGACTTCCTCTGATACTGGGACCTCTTTCACTGAAGTTAAACACTGCCCATGTGGCTATGTGAAAGTCCTATAATATTTATTCTTCTTTATATTCTTATTTATAATGTTTATTTTTCAATCATCCATATTTTAAGCATAGTTGTTTTTCAATTATTACAAGTAAATGCAACATTGGAGATTTATGTTTTAGGCCTTTTGGCTGCTTTTAAGGTATTTTTTGGGCAACATAGTATTTCCTTGTTTTAAATTTGAAGTAATTTTTCCTTTAGTATATGTATGTAATTTTTGGATTAAGGATACTCAACTGTGTAAAGCTTGGAAGCTTTTTTATGTTATTAAAATGAGTTATTAATTCTATCAATGAACTCAACTTAATTGTAGAAAGTCAAGCATATATGTATAGCATTCTAAAGTTCCCAGAAAAAGCCATTCATTATCCATAAAAAGTTGTTTCTTCATTTCATAGTTGCCATATGAGCTAACTGTGATTTTTATAATTAGATTTATGTAGCTGTTTCCATGATAATGTTGTCAGCTTTATTTTAGTTAGAAACTATCCCAGAAGCAATCAAGCTTGATCCAAGGAACTTCTGGTATATTGTTTCCCATCTCATCCTTAAAGAATGATAAAAATCTTCTTCCAAAAATTTTTATTAAATTTAATACTAAATTAAAACACTTGAACCTAACACTTACCAATCTCTATATCATATTCTGATTACTTCAGATTCTTTATTGCAAATTGAAGTCTCTGTTCATTTATTGATGTCCAGTGGTGAATCACTTAATTCTTTTTTCTTTATTTCTTTTCAAAAATTTTCACCAATCATTAATTTGATTCCATATTTATAATTATTGAGTGTTATAAATCTTGTTCCCAATCATTCTATTTCAAAATCTGGGGTGTGCCTAGTGTAGGGGTGTTTTTCTGTAAGCTGCAGAATTCAGTATATAAAAATAGCTTTACCATTGTTCTAATGTGTGCTAGTGATAGGAAAGAAGTAATTTAAAAAAGTAAGGTTTGGTTATGATGCTATAAAGTAATTGGTTGATTGTAAGAACTGTTTGTGTGTGAGGATTTCCACAATTAAATTATATCTTTCCTTTGATCCACTCAACTCCTCCAAGTTGATTTATGTTCTAGCAACTCTTTCTTAAATTTTATTATTTTTTTCAGATGCTTCAAAATGTCATTGGTTCAGCACTTATGATCTTGGTCACCATTGGTTATAAAACCAAGTTAAGTGCTATCATCTTGGTGATATGGCTCACAGCACTTAATTTCTACTTTAATGCCTGGTGGAATATTCCAAATTACAAGCCAATGAGAGATTTCCTCAAATATGACTTCTTCCAAGTAAGTAATTTAAATAAAGTTAGTGCGGAGTGCTGTTTCTTTAAGTAATTTCAAGGTCTAAAGAATGTTGATTTTTCAGCATTTACTAAAATGATCTTTTTTTTTATAAGCCTTGAATATCAAAAATTATTTTCATATAGCTGAATTTCTCTTGTGGACCAATAGAGCAAGAGTATTCATGTAGATATAATTTAGTTTACAAAAGTAACAATAAAATTCACTGCAATGTAGTATTTTGTGGAACTCCATAATATGGAATGAAAGAGTGGCCTTGTATTTTTTTCTACAAAATACAATTTAGTGGATAAAAATACAAGGTCTCCTCTTCATTCCATAGATGGCTTTATCTTATCTTATATATTTTTTATGAGAATCAGTTTTTACATTTCCTGAAAGAAATTGCAGTATGTTAGGTTTAACTGTTCTCATGTTAAGGATACTATTCTATCAGTATACTTACCAGGTTTAGTTATGGATTTTATGGCCTAACTCTTGTTGTGATAAAATCACTAGTATTATTTATGTGTTGTATCAAAGCTGTGGCTTATTTTAAGTATCTCACAATTAGATTAAAATTTTTACCAAATGTGCTGTTCATCCATAAATCTTATTATTTCTATCTCCTTACAGTTTGAATTTTTTCCCAAAACATTCAAATAATCATTCTATAACACCCATGTCATCTTCAAGGGATCTAAAAACTGGAGTAGCCTCTTAATTTTCATCCACTGGTTTAAGTGCTGGAAAATGAACTTACTTTCTTTATATAACTTTCATGGTCATACCTAAGTTATGAACAACACCATCAGGTTTCCTCTTCATGGTCATCAATAATACTAAACTCTTCTATACAAAACACTTTACTAAAACATCGAAAAACAAACAACAGTTATATGTAATAACTACCTTGAGACTATAAATCTTTTTCTGATATGCTGCCATTCATACATACTTGGTGTATCTTCTGAAAACAAATAAACATATGGAAGATGAATAGACTAAATAGAAATTTCTATTTATTCTTTTATGCTAAAAATGGCGTAATTTGAAAAATATTTGAAATAGTCAAACTGTGAAAAAGTAGATTTTTGTTTGTTTAAATTTGGAAATATTCTCATACATCTTAATACCAGGAGTCTATTTTAGAACATAAACACCTTTTTGATGGTATAATCTATAATTGAGGGTATAAATTTTCTTTGTAATAGTAGTTAAGTGATATTTCACCCACTACTAATTCTAACTCTAACTGTTATGTTAGTTTGTTCATGGATTTTGCTTTGTAATAAGGAAGAAACTAGAAGGATTAATCAACTTTACCTTCGATATCTTCAATTGCCCTTAGTTCTATTGTTATGTAACTTAATTCACATCACAGCCACCATTTTAGATCTGTCCAATTGGGCAGATTCTGCTAGTTTTTAGCTATACTTTCTTTCAGTGACTCCCAGTATTAAGTATGTATGATTCTCTACCCATATGTCTTTAAGGCATCCAGAACAATTTAGTTAATTATCTTGCCTTTTCTTTGGAATCAACCTATATTTTATCATGGTTAGATTAGTGTTGTGACATTGGGTAGTGTAAGTTTAACTGAAATAAATAATAATAGTATGGTCTGCACAGTAATGTAGAAGATTGAAATATTTAGTGCTGTATACTTCATCTATAAAACTCTTAAAATTCTGTTTACCAACTTCTTGTAAATCTCTTTATATATAGTTCTTAAACTCTTCTAATTAGCAATACTTTTAAATCAAGTACATTCACTCTAAGCATCATACTCATTCAAATTTCTTTATCTTATGACCACCTTTAGTAACAATTTTAATTTTTAAAATTGCATGTGATTACTCTAGAAACAGCTATCAGTTATCAAATTTGACAAGTTGAAATACCCACCCTATGATGCAATGGACATGGACATGCTTTTTCCTGTCACATAGTTTTCATATCACTAATTCTTAGGTAAAAGCAATGGTTACCTCTGTAAGTAGTGATAAAGTGCAAAATATTAAATAATTTCAAGATAGATTGTTAAAATTAAATTATTAATCAGAAACTACCATGAAACTATACAAAGGATAAGACACATCAATAGGTATAGTATCCATTGAATAATGCAAGTTTTATGTAAAACTATTTCTCTTTTAAATATTTTGGTAAATGAAATAATTTTGTTACATACATTTTAAAATTGAGAGTGACTCATAAAAACAATATTGCCATATGGGTTCAAAATATGGTAATCCTGAAGAGGGAAATAATTTTTGTAGGGCTCTCCAAAATGTAGAAAACCACTGTATGTTAGCTCATGCATTCTGTGTAGGACCGTTCTGTTAAGAAAACAACATTTATACATTTATGAATATAACCCATTTTTTCATTCATTTTCTGTTAGTTTATTCTACTTGGTTCATTTTGACCATCTTATTTTATTATTGTTTAATATATCCGTATTTTTCACGTACCTCATGAACATAATTGGTCTTACCATGCTAAAATGAAAACCTTCAAAATAGAATCATTGGGTTTGCTTGCAGGTTTTTATTATTCTGTTTCATGTATTCCATCCTTTTCTATGTCCCTATAGAAGCCATTTAATAAATGAAACATGATTCTAAAGCATGAAAAATATATTGATGTACTTATAAATCCAACATCCTTAATATATAGCTAACTCTCCGGATATACCTATATAGATATCTATCTATTATATATAGCTAACTCTCCGGATATACCTATATATATATTTATAGGGGATACGAATTCTGACCATGTTCCACAAGCGCCATCGACTTCAGATTTTTTCGACGTACTGGCCCCACACTCTAGATGCCAGAATAATGCAGACATCGACGCTAGCTATCATGAGTTCGATGCCAGAAATTCCCAAAAATCGCAATTTTCCCATAAGAATGCATTGCGCGGATTTTTGAAAATTATTTTGAGGCACTTATCGTTAAGATAGAGTAACCAAAATTTCGGAGGTTGAAGTTGAGGTAGTCTTCTATGCTTCTCATGGAAAAAATGTAGCCAAATGACAGTGAGTTCGACGCCAGGTGGATGCAAAATTCTTCCATAAGAAATGCATTGGACGATTTTTTAAATGGCTTCCCGATAAGCTGGAAAGATAAAACCCGGAATGGTGACAGAGGCGTGGGACCTTCCCGATAAGATATTGAATCGAAACTTTGGAACAAGTAAGGATGGCACTTATCTAATATTATTTTGCTGTCTTCTCTCACGATCGGGTTCTTAGTTCGTCGCCAGGCGGTCTTTGGCGCGAAGTTTTAAATTTGAACTGAGGCAGTACTTGGTATGATACTGTATTCAACGGATGGCTTGCAGTATGTAAGCAACTTTTACTCGTATATATATATATATAGGTATATCCGGAGAGTTAGCTATATATAATAGATATATATCTATCTATTATATAAAGCTAACTCTCCGGATATACCTATATCTATTATATATAGCTAACTCTCCGGATATACCTATATATATATATAGATATAGGGGATACGAATTCTGACCATGTTCCACAAGCGCCATCGACGTCAGATTTTTTCGACGTACTGGCCCTACACTCTAGATGCCAGAATAATGCAGACTTCGACGCTAGCTATCATGGGTTCGATGCCAGAAATTCCCAAAAATCGCAATTTTCCCATAAGAATGCATTGCGCGGATTTTTGAAAATTATTTTGAGGCACTTATCGTTAAGATAGAGTAACCAAAATTTCGGAGGTTGAAGTTGAGGTAGTCTTCTATGCTTCTCATGGAAAAAATGTAGCCAAATGACAGTGAGTTCGACGCCAGGTGGATGCAAAATTCTTCCATAAGAAATGCATTGCGGAAATCTTTTTAAATGCCTCCCGATAAGCTGGAAAGATAAGACCCGGAATGGTGACAGAGGCGTGGGTCCTTCCCGATAAGATATTGAATCGAAACTTTGGAACAAGTAAGGATGGCACTTATCTAATATTATTTTGCTGTCTTCTCTCACGATCGGGTTCTTAGTTCGTCGCCAGGCGGTCTTTGGCGCGAAGTTTTAAATTTGAACTGAGGCAGTACTTGGTATGATACTGTATTCAACGGATAGCTTGCAGTATGCAAGCAACTTTTACTCGTATATATATAGGTATATCCGGAGAGTTAGCTATATATAATAGATATATATATATAGATATAGGGGATACGAATTCTGACCATGTTCCACAAGCGCCATCGACGTCAGATTTTTTCGACGTACTGGCCCTACACTCTAGACGCCAGAATAATGCAGACATCGACGCTAGGTATCATGGGTTCGATACCAGAAATTCCCAAAAATCGCAATTTTCCCATAAGAATGCATTGCGCGGATTTTTGAAAATTATTTTGAGGCACTTATCGTTAAGATAGAGTAACCAAAATCTCGGAGGTTGAAGTTGAGGTAGTCTTCTATATTACGAATGGAAGAAATGTTATAAAATGACCGTGAGTTCGACGCCAGGTGGATGCAAAATTCTTCCATAAGAAATGCATTGCTGAAATCTTTGAAGATTTTTTTAAATGTCTTCCAGATAAGCTGGAAAGATAAAACCCTGAATGGTGACAGAAGCGTTTGAAACTTTCTTCCATGAATATCATCGTTCGTCTAGTGGTCCTTGGTTCGATGCAAGAGGGTCATTCCGATTCCTCCATGTATTTCCAATGGGGAAAGCGGAATCTCATTTTGGGACCTTCCCGATAAGATATTGAATCGAAACTTTGGAACAAGTAAGGATGGCACTTACCTAATATTATTTTGCTACCTTCTCTCACGGAAGAGTCCTGAGTTCGACGCTAGGCGGTCTTTTGCGCGAATTTTTTCAATCTGTTTTGAGGCCGTTCTCGATGCGATAGAGCAATCAAAATCTCGGTGTTTACAGATGAGATGGTCTTCCATCGTACCAAACGAAGAAATGTTACCAAATGTCCGTGTGTTCGACGCCAGGTGGGTCCGAAATGCCTCCGTAAGAAATGCATTGCTGATATCAGGGACGATTTTTTAAAAATCCTTCCCAATAAGCTGGAAAGATAAAACCCGGAATGGTGACAGAGGCGTTTGAGAGCATTCTTTCATGAGGTTCGCCGTTTCTCCTGTGGTCCTTGGTTCGATGGAAGTGTCATTCCTATTCTACCATGCATTTCAAACGGGGAAAACGGAATCTTATTTTAGGACCTTCCCGATAAGATACTGAATTGAAACTTTGAAACACGTCAGAGTGGCACTTCTCTAACATTCGTATGCCATTGTCTCTCACGAACGGGTCCTGTGTTCGACGCCAGGCGGTCATTTACGCTAATTTTTAAAAATTGTTTTAAGACCTTTCTCTATGCACGAAACTATTCAAAATTACAGCGTTTGCGTTTGAAGTAGTTTTCTATAGAACCAGTGGAAGAAAGGTTACCTTTGACCGTGAGTTCTATGCCAGATGGATTAAAAATTCTCACGTAAGAAATGCATTGCGGCAATTTTTAAGATTTTTGCTGGATAAGCTTCGAAAATGATACCCATAAGGGGAACTTATAGTACATTTTTACCAATTAGCTTGCAGTATGCAAGCAACTTTTACTCGTAAATCCAACATCCTTATGCTTTTTCACCCATTATATTGTGGAATTTATATCATCCCTGAAAATCTTATTATTATTGCATTATTTTTATTTGCACTAATGAAAAATTTAGGAAAGTATTGTACTCTGAATAACAGGAAAAATATTAATTTCTATGACAGTTTTTTCAATGTCTTTCATGAGAAATAAATTATACACCCCAGACTCAGTCAAATATCATGGATGTCAGATGATAGTCAAAATATAAGGTATTTTTTTATTTTATGAATTTGCCCTGAGTAGCAGCTATGTTCTTGGTGTTGCTCTTGTATCAATTTCTCTACTTTCTGAAAGATATGTTCTTTAGTCAGCACTAATCATGTATCAGATTCTCAGTTTGTTGATAATAATTAATATTACTGTTAATTCAGTGTATTATATGTTTTTATGTGTTCTTTTTTCAGACGCTGTCTGTCATTGGTGGTCTCCTCATGATTGTTTTACATGGACCTGGGGGTGTGTCAATGGATGAGAAGAAAAAGGAGTGGTAAATGCAAAGAAACTGCGGGACTGGACTGCTGCTTGAGAAGGGATAATAGTTGGGTTGGGCTGGTGGTAGCAGTGCCACAAATGAGCAGGCTGTGGGAAAACTTTGCACAAATGTAACAGTCACAGCAGTACAGCAAACAAACAAAATTGTTGCCCGTGATGGAGACCTTCTCATGCTGCCTGGAAAATATCCAATGGTTCTTTTTTACATGTTTAGTTTTTTCATTCCTGAACGTATGTATGTGTGTGTGTCTGTTTGACGTGAGTTAGTATGAATGCTGCTTCCACATTAGCAGGCCGAGAGAGATAAGGTTACACCATTAAACTAAAAGACTGGAGGCAAAAAGCTGCTACGCCTCTCAAGAAACTATCTCCTTAATTTTATCTTGGTGGCCAGCCTTATTCTGTCATATGATGTGTCTTTGATATTTGTCCCCAGTGATTTTTGTGGGAGAATTTATTTCGTCAGTTAAAGTTTTTGTCTGGAGAACAATTGTTGTTACATAAAAAATTGATGTGTATTGGAACATTATTTTGGTTAAGAAAAGACAGTGCACGAAAAATGACTTTATTAAATTTAGGACTTGGTGAAGATTCATTTTTTGTTATTGACTGCTAAGATACAGTGCTTTTACTATTTTGGGCAGATGTATTACTTATATATATCTTGATAAATTTGCCATCTTAGTCAGGGTTTATTTTATTTTTTGAGGAATATTTGGATATTATATAAAGTAAATTAATGTAGAGTCAGAAAATATATGGGATGTTGCTATTTGTTGGCTCAATCAAGGGTTGTCAAATGGAATGTTGACGTTTCTTACGATTTTAGCGCTTTGTACACAAATTTGTCCACTATTCTGTCATTTTGGTGAATCATCATAAAGATCCATCATTTTCCATAAATTCAATTTTTAAATTGAAATTCTCTATATTTGGAAACCTCAGTTTATTCTTGATAAGGAACTGCAAGAGCTACTACTTTGTATCACTCAGGCAACAGAAGATTTTCCTGCTTCATCATAACTTTTTCTATGAGATATTGTAATTCTGAGAATAACTTAATTGAATCAATGCAATGTCCACAGGATAGGAATGGTTCTTCATCATAAAAGGAAACACTCCTCTTAAAATTGGCCAAATTCTTTTATATTTTTTCCTCAGTACAGATGATATTACTCATTCTCTATAGCTGTTATCATAGTGCACATATGCTCATTTTACAGAGCTGTTTTCTGAGGTAACTTAGTTATATTTCTGGGAACTGCTGAGTTATTGCTCTGGTGTATCAACAAATTCTCATATGTGCTATGACTATTTTATCCACTGCAGTTATGTTGTTTATATATAAATTATTCAAATTTTCTATTTATCGGAGTCAAGGAGTCAGAAAGAGGGTTGTAATGTTGATAAAATAAACATCAATATTGTTCATGAGCTTTGCATACTTTTGGTTACTTTTCATGCTAAAAAAGTTTGCATTAAAGAAAAATTTGGTTATGCTATGATACAAAACTGCTATTTGTGTGAGTCCTTCCATCCCTTTTTACATATGTAACCCTTATGTAATTCTTTTGGCCTCATTGTCATGACTTTGTAGGGGAACCTCTCATGTTCTTGTACTGAAATTATTTTTTAATCAATCCTGTTTTCTCAGTATTTTATTCTCTATGACCCCTCCCCACTGTTTTGCATCAGCCATCCATGTATATGTCCAACTATGACATCCTTGCGTAAATTACTTATGTGCTCTGCATTGTTTTCTTTAGAAAATTCTCATTAAGCTGAATTTCATGGTTAATTGTATGTGGACTAGTCTTACTTTTCTGAATTTCACTTGAACCCCTCCCTAGAGAAGAAATATTTTATTTCACTGTCAAATTTCAATTTCAACATCGGATCATATATTTATATGGAAATGAGAAATTGAAGGAGATGTGGTTGCTGGAAGGTCTTAGAAGATTTAATAGGTCATTAGGAAATATTAGTTTCTTATGTGTTGCCATTTTGTTTAAAACCATTCTCTTCCAAATGACAGTAATTGGCTCTCATGACAACTAAGAAAGGCTATGGATAGCTGGAATATTAGCAGACTGTTATGGTAAATTACCGCAAAAAGTTTGTGGATGTAAAGAGATTTTCCAGAAAAAAAGTATGCAGAATGATTAGATTTTGATGCTTGTTATGTCCTTTGTCCAGTCACTTGATATAAGATAGCCATTACTTTGATAGCATCTGTTAATGATATCTTTCATTATTTAGTATTTCATATCTCTTACGACTCTTTCAACTGAGTGAACCTACATTAATTTCTAATGCATCTCCAATGTAATTATATTTAACAATGCTTCTTGTGAATTTTCCTTTTTTTTTGAGTTTCATTCTTCCGGTAAATATTAGTTTATTAAGATCTTTTTTCTGAAAAAAGCAGCATTTTTGTGATTGCTTATCTTGAGTAACTTTTTAATAATAGGTGAATATTGATCAGTGATTGCTGAGAATGCTGGAAGAACACACATTGGATACCAACTTAGTAGAATTTAATTCAATTTTTTCAATACTTACATAATCATTGGAAATTAGTTTCTTAATTTCTAAACAATTAAACTTTTGAAATAGTTGACACCTTCTCCTAAAATTGTTGGCTTGTTCAAATGGAAGGAAGTGTTTAAGGCAATGAGTTTAGCTCTCTGAAAGATGTACTTGCAACTTAGTACGAGCAATGATATGGGGACTAATGTATGGTAAGTTAGAGAAAGACATGTCCTTCGTGTATTATCCAGGTGATAGGACTGTCTTGAAAATGTAATTTTGAGATATCACGAAATTGATTCCAAGCTTGTTTATGAAGGATGGATATGGCACCCAAATCAAAAGTTTTGCTTCAAATGTATAACACAGACAGTCACAGTAACCTATAGCACTCTTCAATTTATAAGAAAATCTTGCATTATAAGTATTAATGAATATAGTCTCATGGTCAGATTTTTATGTTTTAAAGACAGTGCAATATGATAATTGAAACTAAGGAGATTTAATATTACTATTATTCAACCCTTTAAAGAACATTGTTAGGCCCAAGTAGGTCTCTCTTTCCCCTAATCTCATATGATATTCTTTCTGAGGATAAATAGAAAAAAATAACATGACATTTATATAATAACGAGAGGAGAGGGGAAAAACTTAGGAAAGATTTGATTTTAAGTTCCTAACTTTGCATCAAAAGAATAGCCAGATAAAATTCAAAATGTGATCTTTTCAATTTACTCAATATTTAAGTAAAACCCAAAGATCAACAGAAGTAATGCATGAACTCAACTGGAACCCAGGGATACAAACGCTCCCAAACTTACAACCAATATTTTAGACCCTTATTTACGAAACTTGGTTGTTTCATATCCAGATACCCCATTTTCTCTCATTTGTGAATATGTATTTTAATCTGTTTCTCTGACAAATTGATTCAAGTAATAGACATCAAATACAGTTGTTCCAGATATTTCAAAGCAAGAGACCTGCTGTTGTATGTGGAAATGGAGGCTAAAGCTCGAGTTTCCTACATATGAGTTTTGATCTCAAGTTTTACTATACATAGTTTTAGAAAGCAATGCTTGGAGTATAGCTCCTTTCAGAGCAAGTAAGAACCTTTCCACTGTGTAAAAATTTTAGTTAAGTTTATATAAACTCAAGTGACATTTTTACACTGTATGAAGGACGAAATCTCTTTCTTCTACATAAATACAAATAAATTGATCGAGATAAAGAATATTTTTTAAATCTAACGTTCTTTTTTTCAGAATTATTTTTTTATTTAGTGCCGATTACAATAAAAACCTTAGACAATTCAGTAGATTTTATTAAAAGAAAACATTCAATTGTGAGAAGTTTTGATGAAAAGATACCGATATAATGTAATTTTGGTTGCCTCGATTTTTTCATTGGGCTGACCTAGAAAATCTTTCTACTTTGAGTTACGATAAGCGCGATTATTAGAAGTAGAAAGATTGCAAATTGAGCAACTGCATTTACTTTTAGCATTAAGAAATCCATTAGTGTTTAGCGATTTTCTCGTTGCTAATCGTGTACATGAGAAATACGCACAATTTTGAAGATTTTGATGGAAAGTTGTTGGAATACAAATTTTCGTTCCGACGATAATCAAATAATAATTGCCTGATATTCTGAAAATCCGTTTCTTCTCAATCTTCAGTAAATTCATCGTTTTCTTGGCAAAATGCAACGTGTCACTTTCCTTTTCTGCTTATTCTATTTATCTACTGACGTCTATTTCACTGTTTTATTGTTCTTCCCCTTAGAGCTACTTCCGGGAAGAAAGGCATAATTAACGATACCAGATAACGATGAAAGTTTCCGGTCACCTGAGGATGTCTCTGGTCTCCGAATTTTAGTATCACTACACATCGCTTACATATAAATTGCCAGCTGAGTTGGATCTAGGTATAAGCATAATAAGCTAGTGTCTACAACTGGTCCTAGAATATATTATCTTTTCTGTTTTAAATGAAGTATAACAACGATGTGTTCTCATTATCCATATATTTTAAAGATTTTCCGGGAAGTGTAATTCAAAAGAGAAGGACCCTGGCTGCTACTCAATTCTCCGCTTGAAACCGGGAGAAAATAATATGATTTGCGCTCAAAATTATGTGTATGAGAAGCCTATATAGAGTATTTTGAAATTGGTACTAGGTTATTGAGTTCGTCATTCGCGCCTCCTCCGGGGTTGTCGAGGTCAAAGTGGAAGTCTGAAACCTGCAGCTGTTCCAGTAAGGTCGTTCTGCAAGCAAATGTTTATTTTATTGTATTCATAATACTATTAAGTAATCGAATATGTATTCCAAGGACCAGAGTATGATATTCTCTGCGTAAACTTAGCGACCAAAAACTATACATAATTGCGAATATTTTCAAACCTTTATAGTAGCATTTCAAAAATGTGTTGAGCAGAGAATTTCTAAAAATATGCACAGTTGTGTAATTCTGCATGTAAATTCTACCTCACTCTCTCATTCTTGGAAATTATTGCTGAGTCAAAGCGTTCCAAAAGTCATTGTAGTCGGTTCATTATCGTATTATATATTTCATTTATGTTATCGTCTTCACTTGTATCATATGTATTATATGCAACTATGTAAATTGACAGAGAATGTCAACTGAGCTGATTAACTCCAGTAATGTTCGTATTGCAAAGCTTTCCTAGAAGATATACAGCCTTCCCTACTTAAAGGACAGTATCTGTCTGCATTTGCCTTAATCTTGCTTTCATCTCGGTTATCTTCGTTCAATAAATTACGTAATTTATTCGCGTTGAAGGTCAGAAAGAGCCTCTCCAACAGATATCTTCCACTTCTTTAATCATAGAGTCGTGCATTACGCAAAAACAAGCAGGCGCATCAATCGAAATGAAGCGTTCGAATTCATTGTTATTTTTTATAAGCCTGGAATATCGTACTTCCCATGTTGATAAAAATTGCGAAAAAAATTTCACCGTAAATCTCGTCGACTATCAGTTCTATTATGTGCTATGAAGCAGCACTTGATAGCGTCAATTGTTAAACTGGATAACTTTACAATAGCTATTAAATTTATTCGCAGATTTATATAGTAAAGTAGGGTCACGTAAGATGCATAGTTTGGTAGGTGCTAGAATTTTAAAATGGTACTATTTGATTTGAAGAGATAGTATGGAAATATCTTTTGTATTTATACGCTGTATCAGACGAATACAAATACGCAGCTTAAAATGACAGAAAATTAATTTCTTTTCGAATATTTTTTTCTGAAGAGATTGCGCTTGAATGAAGCTTGCTCAAGGGCTTTCGGTAACATGAATTCCTTTGATACCGCTCTGTAAGTTTACTTGAATTTTCTAATTCTATGGGATCGATTTGAAAAGTAGCCTTTCATTGCGTATATATTACGTCATCGGTAAGTTTTCTCTACGCTACGAGACGCAAAACTCAGTACCATTCTAAGGGTTCATCTAATTAGTCATCCTATTATTTATAAATCCCTTATTATAGGACCATCGTTAAGGCCTCTCTTCAGATGATGCTGAAACATGAACGTCAATTTCTATGAAAATCAATTTTCTACGCTCGAAATTGTTCTCAGAAATTACAAATACCTGAGTAGAGGGAAATCTGGATCCCGCAAATAATGTAGCTTTTGTTATCACAGTGTGACAAATTCCTTTTTCTACCGATTATAATCCTGAGAATATCAAAGGTGAGGTCGTGACTGAACCTCTCTCAAGAGTCTGCATAAACCGCTTGCATTCGCTTTATTGCATTCACAAGAATAGTATACTAACGTATATGAATAGTAGACTTTTATCCCGATTTCCTCTCATTGAATGCTATGATACATTTCACTCACAGCTTAACTGCGTTGCTGTTTTAAATTATTTTCAACTTGTAGCATTCTGGCTGAAATAAAGTGGATAAAGCAAGGGTAAATTTCTTCTCCTCGTCTTGTCTAGTAAGCCTTATTCTCTTTCCTTATGGTAGCTAATGGTGGAGGGAGTGAAGATACAGCAAGCCCATGTACTAACAATGACTTTATTAGCAATATTCTCTGTCTTTAAATTGATATTTAAATCTATCAACTATTAAATGATCTTTTGAGTAGAATAATTATAAGAAGAAGAAAATTTTCATATGTTAAGTTGTATTGATATCGATTGAATAGATTTGATTGGTGTTACGGAATTCTCCTTGTTGTAATTTTGGTTATATGCGGCTTCCAGAATGTCGAGGGTCCCTGGTATAAATCATCCTACTATACCCAGTTAGAAGTTCAAAATTTTACCTTCGATCGTAAATCGAAGTCATTTTTGTATGAAAGTCTGTAAAAGAAAGTATATCGTCATGGATTGGGAAACTAAGTTCGAGTATTCCGATGCTCTAATAGCCAAATTATTTACCACCTACTCGGGGTGTTTTACCGAGTTTCGGGTGCCGAAATCTAATTTCATATTCTCTAGTGAAAATTCCTTCACGCAATAGATGGTAAGGATGAGCTTGAGCAACGATAAGAATGTCCCAATAAACCTTCTTTTTCTCTCTTTCATTCTCGTCTCTCTCTGAGGATTTCGTTTTGTTTTTGATTCGTTGACTATTCAATGATGGACCGTATTGATTGCGTTTTAGTTGGAACAGAATGAAATTTTTTCCTTATCTTTGAATCGAGCGTTTTAAATGGAACTATGGCTTGAACATGGGTATAACCAACAGCGTATGTCAAATTATGTTATCATCTTCAGCGCGACACTAAAAAGTACTCCGTTACGCCGAAAAGTCATTAAAATAAATTGAATCACTATAAATTGTCTGAGTTGTTATATATTTCATAAAGGCATTATTTCTTGGAGACATCATTTCTTGCGAGTGTATTTTTCGAGTTCTTTTCATCAATAATAGTTGATAGTAATTGATCTTTATATTATCCCTTAAATGATGTGTGTAATTATGAACATTCTAAAATCTAAGAATGAAGCTATTTAATTCAAGAAAGTATGTCATGAGAACTACTTTTCTTTATCAGTGATTATCTGAGTAGTTTAAAACACCCAAATATTTTGAATTCTCATGTATATGCGTTAGTTATTTTTCTTGTCCTATATAGCAGTTACATTGTGAATTTTATGATATAGATATTCATTCCTGCTATGCCACAATTTCTGATTGAAATGAGTTTCAATTTTCTTTTAAATTGTATCAAGAGAATGGTCTAAATCCCTTGCCACAGATTTGTTTGAATGAAATAATCCATGGAAAACTTTGCAAAAGAATTATTGGGTCTCTCTCCATGCTGCTTGTATGCAGTACATTCATACAGCATGCAATCTTTGGCATTGTTGAGGTAAGCGATATGGGAGACTCATCGCTAATCAAGGCAGAAGTCCAGTCACTCTTTCGTTTATTTATCGCTTTTGTGTTTTCTTTTTATCCTTTTGCCTACTTAGGTGCGTGATTACTGATTTGGTTCGCATTTTAGAAATACTGTAGAGAGATTAACCTTTATGTATGTATTTATTCATTTTTTCTATTAAATTTTCTAAACACGTTGCCCGCAGATTATGAATTTTTAGGTACTAGGAAACAAAGCATCAAAAACCGTTTTACGTTCAAATCTATTTTCTTCATAGACGTTTAAACATTCATCCCTTTCATTTGAATTGGAAAGTTTAACACTTTAATGAATGTAGAGAATAGCTTTTATAGATACTAAAATATTTGAGCTTATGAGGAATCGAAACATATCCATTTTCCCTTAATGAGCACTCTTTGATGTTAATGCACCGTTTCTTTTTAATTGAATTTTATATTTCGCGATTCGAAAATAGTGCTGTTTTCTCGGAAGCATTAATCAAGATATTTCTTCACAATAAACGTATCTACGCCAGCGAAAATACTACAGCTAAAAGAATATAATTTCCTTTAATTTTGTCAAAATTCATATCTATGTGTTGTGTACTGAGCTTGCAATATATTTACAAATAGAATTAAAAAACCTATCTCATTTCTACTTATTATTCTATCATGAGATTTAATTCTCGGTACTATATTTGGAACAGTTGTTTCATAGTATTTTTATATATATTCAACTAAAAGGGATTTTCTATTTGTTACCTTGGAACTCCTATTTATTTTACTTTTTTGGTTTAAAATTTGATTTTTTCGGGTAATGAAAAGATTCCAGTGAGCCAAGGCTGGCTAAGAATATTTTGTCTCAAAATTTCTCTGACTGTTGGAGAAAAAAGAGCTTCAAACAGGTGAAAAAATTTTATTTCTCTTCCGTTTCTTATTTTCTTTAGAAGTATAAACTCTTTAGCATACTCATGGCAGCAATGAGCATGACCTAGCCTAAATAGATGACTTTCAACAAAGCCATGCCTAAGCATTTTGAGTTTATCCCATTCATATCTACAATCTATATTTATACTGAAAGATATAATCCTGAAAAGAAGCTTTAAAGGGAATATATTGAAGCATTATCACAGATGAGTGATTAAACATACTTTATATACCATGCTGCAATTTCAGCAGCTCTTTCAGTTTCATTCAAAGCCCTTTTGATCCAATGGTTCCAATACTGTTTACTATAGAAATGTAAAATTTGCACACAAAGCTGTTATTGTAGAGTTTTAAGACATATCTTCCCTTACATACGTATATTTACAAGTATCATCGAGGGTAATAAAAGTCAACATGTTTGTATCAAACACTTTATGAGTATCTTTATCAACTGTATTTTTCAAATTACAGAATAAAATTACATTTTCTTTAATACTAAAAAAAAACAAATCCAAAACAAATTTCAAAGAAATTAATACTAATAATGATGATGACTAATGAATAAATGTAAATAATGATACGATTACTGAATGGCTTACATTTCTTAGATTATAGAGGTGAGATACATCATGAATCACTCTATTAAGCAAAATTTCTTGAAGTCCTTGCATTGTGATAAAGTGACATGAACCAGGCCCCAAAATTTTGTGGGGATGAAATGTATTTCATAAAATTTATCGAATATATAAGCAGGATGACAGAGATAGTAATCCAGAGCTCTTATGCAGGTTTAAAAATAGTCCTTAAAAATACTCTGAATTAGAAAATACTATACAATATGAATGTGAAATCGCGATATATCAAAGTCGGTATTTAAAAACACGAAAACAATTTCGTTGTTGAGTTACACATTTAAAATATTATTAAAATATCTTTACACAAAACAATTCATTCTTATTGAATTTTTCCTTCTCAATATTGCATTTCGGCCTGAAAAAACAAAGTATGTTCTACATTTAACCTTTAAGGCACTTATTGCAACTTGATTATCCTTTTAGCTTATCTTCATTAATCTTCAAAACCCATAATTAGGATTTTTGGCAGTGTATTCCGCTTGCACTGTTGGGAACGAAGGAGTTTAGGCCGGGAATAGAAGGGTTAATTGAAACTATAACAGTTTAGGGATTTCATAGAGAAAGCGTTGCATTAAAGGGAATATTTTCCAGAAATTAGGCATTGGCATCACCACCTTTCTTGACCGCAAGCAGTTGCAGCTGTAAGAGAACAAAACAATTATGAATATCATTGATAGAATAAAACAAACTCCCCACAATGCCATTTTATGTGACAGTGTTTGGAAGAAAATTAATAGAAATTCAGCAAAAAGGGCAAAGATTTAGAATATTGACCACTGATTACAGGAGAAAGCAATCCACCTGAAGATTTGGTTAGCAATTAGGTATTTTAATGACGCTTTCTACAGTGAAATTTGGAGTTTTTACATGCATATTTCTCAAGTATTTGTGTTTTTATTTTTTTAAAACAGCACAACATTTGGCATCATGAAATGAGTAATTTTGCTGAATTTATTGAAATTATCCATCTAGTTTTCATCCACAGCATCTGATGAGAGATTCTAACATGAATGGATTTCTTATTTTCCTTCCCATTAATTTTATCTGTATTATTATAATTATAATCTAATATCTAACTATCTAATGAAATATCTCACTATCTAAACTAGTTATAACTACATTTAATAGTTAGTTGGTTTAAATTAAAGGTCTTTCAAAATCCTAGTATCTTCAAAGGCATCATGTGCCATATTCTCAAGCTTAACAACTGCTGATATCTTGTTAAAGGAATGCACAATTTCCAATACTTCCCATCACCAAAATTTTAGAGTTTGATACTTCTCTTCATAATGGTTGAACATGCGCAATTTAATGATATAATGTTTCTATAAAAGTTAGAAGTTGGTAAGAGACCAAATCATCCCGTTCAAAAAGTAGTAACAAATCTACAAATTAATTATTGAAATTCTACATTATATCAATAATCCATCAACAAATGCAGACATCTGTAACTGTTCTTCATGCTTAGATATAGATATTCTATCTGCTAATGTACCTGATACTTGCAGATTTCATGCAACTTTCCCCTTGTGCATGCACTCTCTCTACTAAATGAAAAAGGGAATTATTTCCTGAACGGACCTCAGCTCATATTTACCTCCTTCTCTTCAGCTCGGACAGGCCTGTATTCTGTTTCTTCCTTGTGTCCATGAGTTGGGGCAGTCATTGCAAACACATGCTTGTAGATCAATCCAGCAACAATTCCTCCAAGGATTGGGCCCAACCAGTACACCTGCAACATCATAATATTGGGTAATTATTAAGCCAAGTTTATTTGTTTATTGCAAAGCTGTGAATTCCTGACAATTCAACCACTCAAGTGATAGAGGATTTGTATTCTTCAATTTTGGCTTTAAAAGTTTCGAAGATGCTTAATTTAATTTTTAAAATTCTACATATGAATGAAGCACTGTTATGTCAAAAACCTTAAATTAAGGTTTTTGACATAACAGTGCGCATGTAATGAACAAAAATTACCCAGTGGTTATCCCAGTCTCCGCAGATAACAGCAGAACCGAATGATCTGGCAGGATTCATACTTGATCCAGTGAAAGGAACCTGAAATTAAATAATACAATAAAATGATTAATACGATAAAATATTTATTCGATATTATCAATATAAGAGGCTAATATGCTTAAGGACTCCATATTTATTATAAGTTCACCTGTTTATCTAATTTAATTTATACCTTAAATAATAATATCAGTAATAAAATAATGGCAGTTTCTTATGTAATATCCCTGGGATTTTGTAACATCGCCTTGGAAGGTATTCAGGTTTAGAAAACCATATACAATTGAGATTATTTCCACTAATGGCTACTGCCGATGGTATGGATCCATTGTTTCAGTGCTCTCCTATATGTGGTTAACTCACTCAGTACCATGTGGTAAAATGGCATTTGAAAATTCGATATGCTTCTAGAAACTAAACACTATTCTTAATATCTGTTAAAAAATAGGTATGCGCGTTTAGTTTTAGTTTTACGTTGATTTTCCGAGCGGAGATTCGATTTTTCCATGTTGATTCCATGAATATAATTCAACTCCGCAAAACTCTCAATTTAGAAAATTTGGTCTTCTTCCTTTAAATTTCCTCATAATCATCATTCTTCTCAAATTCAAATCAAATATCGGATAGATCTGCTCTGGAACAACGTCCGCAAATTTACTTTGGTCGATAACCGCGATTGAACCGACGAGAAAATCCTGGAATTATCGTAACTGAGATAATTATGATATTTAACAATATTAATCGTTCCGTCACAAAATTTAATTTTTGCTGCCAAATATATTATATAATAAAAATATTTTTCAGTAATGAACATAATGAATAACATATGCACTGGTCCTTCTTCGTCGAGTAATGGGCTAAATTTTACTTCATGAGTAGTTGGTCGGATATGACGTCATCGGTTCTCACTTTTTTCGTCCGAGGACCACTTGGGCAAGAAAAAGGTGCCGCTGAGCACCACTCCCACTCACGTCGCATAAAACTTCGGAAAAAATGTGGAACTTGTTTCTGCTTTTATCAGTTATGTCATCTACATGCTATTGTATCGTTTCCCCGCACAAACTTACGTCCGCCAGATGCTTTGGTGCTTATCTCATCATTACCTTCGAAAGTTTATCGATTTTGTTAGTTAAATTTGTGCTACAGATTTTCATTTTAAAAAGGAATGCTTATTTTTTTTCTATTTGAATGTTTTTTAATCTATTCTAGGGTTGAATATTTGTTTTTAGAGATATTGTTGCACATGGGTACTTCTTATGAGAACTGATGCTGTTTATTATTTCTATATAAGAGATTTCCAAGTAATACATGCTCCTTAGAGGAAAAACCTAACTTATTAATAGGATCAATGGGATAAATACCCTCTTGAAAGTAGCGGGGTATCCTAGCGATTTTACCAATGTGTGAGCTTATGCATTTTTCCAAGCTCTACTCAACCGTGCTTCGGAAAGTTATTCCCACTTCGATTGCTGTAATCCAGAAGTCTTCTTGAAGGAGAATGAAGACTTCGTTTTTGAGTATGCATGTATCATTATTAACAGCGAGCATAAGAATGTTTGATAATTTTTTTTGTGCTTGAAATTTAGGATTTTTTCTCTAGAGAGGAATTATTAGAACACAAATTAGGTAATCTGTCCCATAGAGCTTAACAGGAAACGTAAAGCCTTATTTTTGAGGTGATTATAGGGGTTCTGCCCTACATGACACTGCTCTTAACCATTTAAGTACGTAAACATTAATTTTATATGCAGAATAGTCTTTTTTCCTCTATAGGTAGAGAAAATACTTAAAAAATAAAAAGAATTCGAGGCTAAAAGATCAAGTTCGGAATATAGTCTCCGAATGAATTTTCATTCAATTTTCCATACATCGTTTCCTTCCGTCCTTTATCTCGGCGAATGTGCTATAAAAATCGTATCTATTTAAACTCGAGTGTCAAGACGTGATTTATCTAAGAGCGTAGCATAGAAAATTCCACTCACAGCCGCTAGATGTCCGAGGAGGATGGCGAATCCAATAGCGATAGGAGCATTTTTCTCAAGTCCGCGGTATTCATCGCAGACTCCGAAGACGACAAGAAGGAGGATGAATCCGAGAAGGAATTCCATTCCGAGGGCCTGCACTGCGGTGAGACGAGACTCCAGCAACGTGGCTCCCAATTTTCCTCCGACATCTTCAGGTGTCAGCGCCTGCGGACAAAAATCTTATTATTCACAACGCGGAAATATCGGCTTAAAGTCTCGTTGTGAAAGAGAGGTGTTGAGTTTAGACCGTGAAATCCGATTTTCTGGTCTGAATGCGTTATTGTATCATTTTACTTAAATATTCTCCCTAGAGCAAGTTTTGTGTGGATCTCCAAGGAGGAGAGTAATAATATTTCTTAATTTCATTAGTTAATTCGATTACAGAATTCTCCGATAGGTTTTGGACCCTTCAAAACCGCGGCTGAGATATATATTTCTTAGATCTTCTTACTTTTACGTAAAAATTTACACATCTTAATCCAATAGATGAGCTTACTTATGTATTTCAGTGATGAAAAATTTTGTTTTCTCGATATTTATGGGAAAATTTAACAAATATAACGGCGTTCAACAGGTATAATATCGATATCGGAGTATCAATTCGTTTATGTTGCTCAATTATTATTATTAATGAACAATTAAAAGAATGCTCGATATTTACTATTTCGTAAAAATAATGTGCGATATTAGGCTTTGACGAGTTCAATGTATGTATGATTTTACTCGCTTTACACGAGCATTACGAAATAACTTGTTTATTGCTATTACCGTTGTGTTAATATATAAATGTAACACTCACGGCATTGAATTTAGGGAGACGTTATCTGTTCTGTTGAAATTCGGTACTCCTCCAAACTTCCTTATTTTTCCACAAACATTCGCATTTTAATAATTTTCTTTATCCTTAAGGCAATATGTATCTGTATTTGCTCTGTTTTATCGATATTAACATTAATTGATCTTTGAAAACCCTAATGAATTTAGATCGCCAGACGTTTCGTCTGGCTCGCCAGGAAATCACAGATTCTGGATTTACCCTGAGGACGCCGGAGCCAGCGATTGCACCCAGGCACTGGACGATCACATAGAGGAATCCCCTCACAATGGTGACGTTGGATGTGAACATCATGGCGAACGTGACAGCTGGATTGATGTGACCGCCACTCACATGACCAATGGCCTGCAAAAAAAAGGAAGGAGTTAGTGATCAAACGCAACTCGGAGAAATAAAATTCCTGCGTCCAGTAGGGAAAAAGTAGAATTCGTCTAGTGGGAGTATTTCGTAGCGGCATTAGCTTATGCCATGAAAAGAAGGGGAGCGGTTAATGTCGCAGCAAAGCGCACGTTGATTTCCATCGTAAAATGGTCGGCGACGTGTTCTGTGATTGAACATTTCGAGCGGATGCCACTTGGTTTACGGCGCTGATGACGGAATTGGAATTCGCAATGGGTGGCCCGACCTACACTTCTTTCTCTAGGTATCACTCTTGCAGTGCTGCGAAAGTCAACACTGAATTTTTTCTCACCGAGGTTAAAATATTGTAGTTTAGCAAGACCCCAATCTCACTGATAAATTATAATAGGCAAAATCTTAGCTTTCGTAACCAATATTCTAGTTTTACTTCTGATGACTTCTCCTGTCTAAATTCGGACACTATTACAAAGCGTAATTTTTGTCTCCTTTGAAAAATAATACAACTCAAACTAATTGTGAGACCAGCGTTCTGATTATTTACATTCAAAATTTTATTCATTTATCCGTCCATCAAATCCCAAACATCAGACGCAGTGATTCCGAAGATATTCAATTTTTACTTACATAAGTGCGACATTGAAAGATTAATTTCCCTGTATAGGAATTGAATGTTTTTGAATGAGACAATCCAACCTCCCAGACGTTAGAAATCATCTAGTCGATTGAGCAGTTTCCTCACATTGTGCAAACCTACTTTCCGCTCAAAACATGAACTTCGCCTCGACATCTCTCTCATTACGGAGTTTGTTCCGCTGTCAATGCGAGCCTAGTTTCTCGAATTATTCCGACTGATTGCGCGGCCGTAAACGACGCGCGCGTGAGAGTGACACGCTAGACACTTGACATCTGTGTCAAACCACCATGATGATTAAGTCGTAAATGGCTTTATCCAAGACATTAGTCTTTTTAAGAAGGATATAAATCGTCTTTCTCGAAAAGCTGACAAATCTAACCGGCCACTCATTAAATTCAACATTTTTTATTCAATTCAATTACTGCCTTCAGGTCTAGATGAATTGATCATTTTACATTCATCTTTTGGTGGAAGATGGAGCAGGGGTGTCCATCCCTCGATGTGATCGATTTTGACACTAATCATTTGATCGCGATGGACTAAAAGAATCAATATTTGAAACAACATTGTTAAATAGTCATTTTTACGTCTCCGAAATTTTTTTGTATTTCATTAAAACATTGGAGCTTTATATTCAATCTAATTGAATGAAGATGTACCATTTCCATTTAACCCTTGACGAAATGTTTTAATAGGATTTATCCTAGTACTTTATTTAATCTTATTAAAATGTAAGAATTCACTCTTTCCTTAGTGTCATTTTGCTGTACTTATAACGCATCCTAAGATCGCGACCACTGGACTTCGACTTTTCCCCATACGTTCTGGCTTCGTGAGGTAAGCGTATACAAACGATTTCATTCCTTTATTGTATACTCCATTACCATCGGAGTATACAAACATAGAGTAAGATTCTGGAAACTTCAGAATGATACAAAAAGCAACAACAATTCCTGACGATCTTTATTTCTTAGGCGTCGAATGTGTTTCAGGATTAGACATCATTACTGTTTCACCGAAAAAGTGATGTTTTAAGAGAAAATACCTACCTAATATATTTAAATGTCATTTTACCTTATGGTGATTCTTTTACGTGAACTCTTTCAAAGTGACACTGAAATGGGTAATTAGAAATAATTAACTAAGTTACCGCCTTGTCGGGTAAAGTGTTTGTAATAAGGAGTTCCGATTTTTCCACCCCATTAATCTCATTTGCGTACAAGGACAGGCTTATCATAGACTTCGCGGTCCGCAACTTTACGAAACCATTGGTTATATTTTCTGATATTCATACGCCTGAGAGGAAGTAATTAGTTCAGACGACGAAGCAAACTTCCTTTCCTTTCGAAAACTCGGGATATACGGGTGGCATTGAAAAAAGTAGAGAAACTGATATGCGAATGAAGTGAGGGCTCAGCGATAAGACCGTTCCGTATGGAAGCTGGTATATATGGGTCTAGGACAACTCGCCGCCGCCAGCTCGCCGCCGCCGACTCGCCGCCGCCAGCTCGCCGCCGCCGACTCGCCGCCGCCAACTCGCCGCGGGCCCAACTCGCCGCGCGCCCAACTCGCCGCGAGACCAACTCGCCGCGGGCCCAACTCGCCGCGGGGACAACTCGCCGCGGGCATATTTTAAATACGTTTAGAACTATGTAATTACTCGTTCTTCGCAAGGGTTTTAATTATCTAATATCATAGAAAGAAGAAACTAAGATATCTGCTAAATTTTACGGTAAGACCATAGCACCACTTCATAGAAGCAATTAATCCTTATTAACCCTTGATTGGTTTCGTGGGGTCGATATAACCCCAGGCGATATACTTCCTTTGATAAAACATAAGCTATTTAAGATATTTATATGCCAATTTTTTACTTATATAAATAATTTTGCACTACATTTATGATCTGATAATATCGTTAATTTTGAGAAACGAAAGGTATGCAATTAATGCGGTGTTAACAAATTTCAAAAATCAATTTTAATAATTATATAATAAGCATTATATTTATTTTAAGCGATGATTAATGAACTAATTCATAGTCAGTAATGAGTTACTACGAAAATAATTACGAAAAAAAAATTAAAATAAATAAATAATATAAATAAATAAATAAAATAAATATAAATAAAATAAAATATAAATATAAATATATATAAAATATATATATATATAAATATATATAAATATAAATAAAATAAAATATAAATATATATAATATATATATATATATATATATATATATATATATATATATATATATATATATATATATATAAATATATATATAAATATAAATAAAATAAATAAATAATAAAAAAAATAAATAATATGCTTATTATATAATTACTTAAATAATTATTGTAATTTGTTAACACCGCATTAATTGCATACCTTTCGTTTCTCAAAATTAACGATATTATCAGATCATAAATGTAGTGCAAAATTATTTATATAAGTAAAAAATTGGCATATAAATATCTTAAATAGCTTATGTTTTATCAAAGGAAGTATATCGCCTGGGGTTATATCGACCCCACGAAACCAATCAAGGGTTAATAAGGATTAATTGCTTCTATGAAGTGGTGCTATGGTCTTACCGTAAAATTTAGCAGATATCTTAGTTTCTTCTTTCTATGATATTAGATAATTAAAACCCTTGCGAAGAACGAGTAATTTCATAGTTCTAAACGTATTTAAAATATGCCCGCGGCGAGTTGTCCCCGCGGCGAGTTGGGCCCGCGGCGAGTTGGTCTCGCGGCGAGTTGGCCCCGCGGCGAGTTGGGTCCGCGGCGAGTTGGGCGCGCGGCGAGTTGGGCCCGCGGCGAGTTGGCGGCGGCGAGTCGGCGGCGGCGAGCTGGCGGCGGCGAGTTGAGCCATTCCGGGTATATATAGGGCTATCTCTAGCGAAAGCTAAGTCACCTGCAAGGGAAATTTCAATCGGATTTGCTCTTGCGTTACCTTCACATGTTTCATCGCCACCCACTTCTCTCCGTTTGTGATATATGCTCACAATGAGACCTACTTTTCCGTTACAAGAAGCTTCTGGTATATCTTCTTCATCTAGTGTAAGGCCTAATACTTCCACTCATGGTTGAAATATAATTTATGGGAGATCGATTGTGATTTTATGTAACCGATGGTACCTCTTCACACTATCAATGTCTCAATTCATACAGCGATCTGAATTTAATTTCGTAATCCAGCCTGTATTTTCATGATAATTCAATCGTGAGTTAGAGGCAACTCGTAACTCTAAGTTGAGATATTTATAATTTAGAATTGGTTAAATCGAAAATGAAAAAATTCAATGATGGAGATCACACATAAGTTCGCAGCGGCGTTGTGATATTTAAAATTTTTTTCGATTAACATGGAAAATGTTTCTGATTTCTTACTCAATCGAAATACAAGAAAATATTCTTTTTTGTCGCAATAATTAAAAAATAACCTATCAGTAAATATATTCCTTTAGGCAAGCCCCAAGCACCTCTATTCCTAGTCCATTTCGCGAATTAACTTTGAAATTAAATTTTGTATACATTTATCAACTTGATTCATTCTTTCAGTCATTTGATTCTTTAAATTAGAATAAACTCAAACACAGGGAATAAAAGTCCATGAATGATGAGATTATATAATACTCTTTAATCTTAATGTAATATTTATATTATCCTAATCCAATTTTGTTGAACTCACCATCTTTTTTGCGGGGAATTACAGAAATTCTTTGCATATGATGCAGTGACTTCTACAAAAATATTTTAACAGTTAATATCTGTAATCGTTAATATCTTAATAAACATGTAATAAAGTAAAAAATTACTTCAAACGACTATATTACTTTTAAGCCATGCAAATGTGGAAATAGAATTAACTCTCGTTATATTGATGACATTCTTCCAATTGCTGATGACATTATTTCCAATAATTTATTCACATCATCTTCCCCTTTTCGCGTAAATTAGTACGACTGTTGATCGCTCATCTCTTCTGATAAAATAAATTCATAAAATTTTAACATTGCATGTGGTCGGACTCTAAAACTACTGAAAGCATTTTCCTCGGCATATGGCGGCATTGCCAAAGCTCTTGACGTGAACGGTGGATTATCAATCGTTAGCACCGAGCAAATATCGCGAACAAGTCCGTTAAAACGGAAGCGGTAGTTATCCCGAGATAAACCCTGCTTCTCTTGAAGAGGTACTCGGATGCCAGCGTCGTTAATGGAATTTACATGCCGCATTTGACCGCTCCTATTAAACACTGCCGCGGACGGATGTCACTTATCTGTCCACCTGCGCTTGTTAGTTACAATGGTTTTTGCCGAGCTGATTAAAAATTACTGCCGCTAAAAAAGAAAATATTTCATCATATATTTTCGGCTCTGTTGGTTTTTCAGATATTGCCATGTGTCCTTAAAGTTATCATGTAATCCTTCAAGGCTACGACGTCTGCTCAAGTTTCAGTTTAGAAAATTAATTGTATTCCTTATGATAATTAAAAGATAGGAAGAAACCAAAAATAAAGTTTAAACGTTCAAGCATGATAAACAGCAATAAAAGAGAGGGCATAAATCTGTCATGAGATAATGGATTTAATGTTGCATAATTTGCATTGATCCGATTTAAGTTATTATTATTTTCCGTGAAATATAGAAGTTATGGATATTTAATTTTTTTAATTATCAGTTATACGTATTTCATATGGCGCCTAAAAAGATTTACTCATTGGAATCGATTTATGTATTTCGATAATTTTATTTGTGACGGACGAAACTTGTTCTTGCTACCACATCTTGAAGAATCGAATTTTTTTAGACAAAAAATTGTATTATTCATTTTCTTTTGTAGTTATCGGGTTTGTGGGGGTATGAAATGTGGTGAGAAAAAAGTTATTCATGAGGTTATTAATTTACTTTTCTTGTGGACTCCTTTCTCTGATAGCATCCTGGCTTATTGAGAAAAGCAAAGGACTAAATAGTTCATTCCTCATCTTGCCTAGTAAGCCTCATTCCCCCTCAATAGCTTTGGTAACAAATAGAGGAGGGGTTAGGGGTTCTGGCTTCTAACTTTACAGACAAACAAACGAGAATTTTACCTCCATTAAAATTACCATTTCATTTCAACAGATATACAATACATTTATACGAAGATCGAGAAGGAAACAGGATGATGAAGATGTAGAAAAGGAGGATGGAGTTCCACGAAGTAAAAGCTTCATTGATTGACATTTATATGAATTAAATTAGCTGTATTTTACTCATATTTCCATCAAAGTGCTCTTATCGGATGATAAATTTATTCTTTCCAATGTCCAGATTACTCTCTCAATTAGCTGAATTAAGGTAATCAGAAACAAATGAGACACTTCCATTTGAGGCTTTATAAAAGACCAGAAACTGCCTGTAATGTCGTTTAAGGCCCTCTTTCAGCACTCCTATAGCTTTGCTAAATTAAAACTGAGATGCTCAATCGTTACCATAAAGGAAATTGAAATGGTCAGAGTAGCACTCGGAACGATGAAATGAGGATAAAACAATAGCGTCCGCCAAGCAGAGAAAGGTACTTATCCGTTGGGACGATTTGCGCAATGAATGCTCCTACTCGAGTTCAATAGCCTAGTTATGGCCATCATAAACAGGTCTCGTGGAGGAGGAGTGCATGTGTTAGCTGGAGAACCGTTATGTTTTGTAGATCCCCGTAATGGATACTTTATAAGTAATTTGACACCAAATAACTTCCCACCCAAGTCTGCAAATTTATAGACCTTCAGATTTTATTCGCGAAACTATGCTTCAAGAGATGAATTATGGTTTGCGTTGAGGGTTGGCTACTTTATATTATTGATTTTCAGATCGCTGTGATCACTTCCACTGAAGAAGGTGATGCTTTTTAAAAGTTAATTTGGAATTGAAGCCCGGAACTAACTTTGTATAGGTTAGTGATATTGGTGCGAATTTTTGGTATTTCAAGGGTACATGATGAACAATCGAAAGTAATTTTGCAGATTTTAAGGAGTTTCTTATCTCAGATTGTATGAAATAAGACTATCTCAAATAGGAAAGAGTTCATTCGATAGAAGATAGAAGAGAATTTGTTTCAAAAAGATTAAAACCACAGAGACAACTTTTGTTATTTCAATGCCTTAATCAGTTGTCCAAAATGATAATTGAAAATTGTTGGTTGTAATTGCAACAAGTTAACCAGGGGACGATAGTGAACAATGTACGAGCTTTCCTGAATAAACAGTATGAACAAATGGTCGTAAAATTCTAAGGATTTCAAGGCAATGCGCTGAATACTGAATATAAAAGCGAAAGTGGAACTTAAAGTTATAGTGCCAACAAAATATTTCGCGGGATTACTACAGGGCAGTATAAGGAAATATTTGTTCTATGTCACCTTACGTTGATGTATAGAATATTTTTAATTTGTCTTTAGTTAGGGTGTCTGATTTATTTATAATTAATTGATATGAACATCTATAACTCGCGGCATACTGGGGAAGAGAAGATTCATTTGGCACTATTAATTAACCTTTTTTGATAATTTATTAATATAACCTTTTATGTTGGTACGAGTAAAAATTAATACATATATTACCTACATACATATTTACAATGAATTATATAAGTCCCGAATTTCTGGTAGTGTTTCATATTGTGAAAATAAAAAATAGAAACCCAGTGACTTCAACTGCCGAATCTCTTGATTCTTCGTCTTCAGATGGATGAACGAATAAAGCCTTCGACATCCGTTTCTGAGGCGAGGAAGAAACCGCGAAATAAACAAAGTTGAGCTCGAGTACCGTAATGATCTACCGCAAAACCAAGGAATCCACGAATACCTCACAGGACGAAGACAAAAATAATATCGGTTACCCTTGCGATCAAAGTATCAGCGCTCGCACGCTCTGTTGCATAACGTTTTTGGATTAATGTCAGCGTTCGGGGTTATGTGAAAAGTCCAAGCACGATCGCGGTGAAAATGACGCGCTTCAAGAAAATTATCCCCGTAATCCTACGAGTGCGTACCTGGGATTCGTACGGTTTATTTCCCCCAAGCGGGAATACGATGTTTCTTTCTTGTATTTTGTGAACTGACATGTCGGTGAGAATACCGTTACATTGGTAATAACGGGAAATACTCGTGTGTACACTGTTTTTAAGTGCCTTCAACTTGCGGTCGCACTTCATATGAGACGAAATATTTTTGTAAATTCGTAAATATTTCTCTTGAGATTTTTATCCGCATACCGAAGCTCCACCCTCAAACAGGTTCTAAAATTCGACGCGGAATGCTATTTTCTTAATATCGGAATCTGCGGAGGCATAACGTGTCGCTTAAGATTGGTTTTCTATACTTTCTCTCTGCGATTCGTCCCGTATTCTTTCCTATCACATTATTCATTCGTCCATCCGCTCTCAATATCTGACCCACTCGTTTCCTCCGCTTCTGTTTTATTTCTTCAATCAAAATCCATTCGCTCCCTACCTCTCTTAATAGTTCCTCATTTATTTTCCTCTCGACCCAGATCACTAGTACTACTACTGGAGGCTAAATATCACTATTTCAAAACCCCTGTATGCGTCCATTAAATTAAAGAACTTATGCTCAATGATAAGGAAAAACTGGAAATTTTTTCCATTGAATTATTTAACCTTTAATTTGCATGGGTGCGTAAGAAATACATTTTATAATCTGGAAATTTTCGAGTTGGACACTTAAAAAAAATGAAGGGAAAGCGTGATGTTTACCTGAATGACGCCAGCTCCCGCGAGACCGAATGCCAAAGCAATTTGGACGATGGATCCTCCGTGACCTTCACCCCAGCTGATGGTCGAAGCACACCCGAAGAAGCAGAGGAACATGGTACCGATGAACTCTGCGAGAAGTGCCTTCAGTAACTTAGCATATCCTGTGGAAGACAGCTCCTTGAGCCCAAGGCGGTCCTTCATACTAGGCATTTTGGATTAGTTGTTTATTCTTAGAAGCTTCGAAATAAGAAACGAGGTGTTTCCTGCAAGAAAAAATGACAGATCAGACAAGGGATCAAATTATGTATTATATAACTTAATAAATAAAATAATACATTGCATAATAAATTATATAATAAGTAATATTCATAATAATTTTGAGCGAGTATAATGTTATAGTACGCTCGCCTAGTTTTTATGTGTATAGAAAACTTAGAATTTTAATACCTTTCACTCAAAACTCCAAGCGATCTCGTAAATTTTTTCATACAGTACCATTTTATTAAGTACGGATATTTCTTAACTATTTTTAAAATTTCATCTGTTTTTATATTGATATACCTTTACTTATGAGTGTAAGGCAATTTCAATTTCGTCTTTTCAGATTCCATCTAATTATTGGAATACCGCTACTATATGAAATTGCATTACTCTTAAATAGAATCTAAAAATTTATAAAAATTTTATAAATTATTTTTTCCATTATGGAATTCTTCTATTAAGTCATATCGTCAACTTAGAGTTTTCAGTTTTGAATAGATTCATCGTTTATGCAATCAGAAGTAATAATAAAAATGGTTCAACCAGAGGGAAGATTCTCGTCCAAATAAATTAAGCCTCTCCAAAAAATAGTAGTAAAACACACATTTTAATTCTTACTACATCACATAATAGCCGAAACTATAAAACACAACCTCTTCTATTTTCATTACATTAAACCCACTGGTCCCTTATCCGTGGCATAAAAAACTTGCTCATTCGGTATTTTAAAACTTCGAATTCTTACATATCCGCTCAACTAAAACAGCATTGCTCTTATATTCATTCGGTAGGATCAGAGCTTACATTCCGTGCATGTCCTATCATCGGATACGTAAGCCCGACCTTTCCGTCGACGGAAACAAAGCGCAGAAGGTATGTAACAATCGCAATATATTTTTATCGCGCGCGACTCGGAAATCCTCCGCGGACGACCTTCGCCCAAAAAAGAACACTCGCATTTCATTGGAAATTCGAAGAATAACATCGGTCGAGGAGGCAATAAAGGATCGCGTCGGAGAATTTCAAGGGTAAACTCTGCAGAGAATACGTCAAAAAGACATTGCGCCAGTTTATTCCATTGAGAGTAACGATGATGTTCCGAGATCGACTGATTTTATTATACTGTATAACCTTTTCCTGCATTCGCGGGATCAATCTCTAGGCCTGATTAGGAGCTGAGATTTTTATCGTCAAGCGTCGTAAAAATTTCTCAATACTGAAACACGTTCCAGTCGTGATTTGGATTTTAATTTGACGCTAAGGTTAAATTTAGCGTGTCGTATGTTTCTTAATGTTGTCGTTATTCTCCTTATGATAGATGAAATAATTAGTTTAATACTTTTGTGTATGGAACTTGAAAGTATTAAGTTACAGGTTTAATGTTAATTAACAAATCACTTATGTTGTGCACTTCTTTAATCTTCCTTTTCATATCATAATTTAATTTTCGTAAGTTCTTAGGATCACACATTTAATGGAAAAAACTGTAAATTCCACAGAAATGTATTTTGGGGAATTTACAATGTTTTTTCCTTGCATTATGGCGCCATTCCACAAAGTTAGGCTGGAACATACCAATTTTATATTATCTCGTTATAGAATGTTTACGTTATAGAATGAGCCACGCATTAGATGCAGTATCCTAAAAGAATGGAGCTTGTAGGGAATCTCTTCCTTAACTATTCTACAATCGGTTATAATATACATATTTTCGTTCCAGATTGAATTCTAGTATCTAGCATCCTCGAGTTATTTGTACCATTTCTCCCACAGGAATGAACTCCGCTTCCCCACTTGGCCCTATCTCGCCCTTGACCACTGCAGAAACGAGGTGTCAAGGGGTAAAAGGTAAGCGATCTTTTGCCGCGAGCAATTCAATACCCTCGGTGCGACAGCCCATGCGACAATTACTTCGTCAGAGTTTCATTAAGGCTTTATGCGAGTGCGAGCGGGTGAAGTGGAGAGGAGATGGAAGGACTCGGCAAGGAGGAAGAAGCTCGTTGGCTTGATTAGAAATTACCGTCGGACACTCCCGCACAATCGCTTGCTCTCTCTCCAATGCGGATCGCCTCTTTCCCACTTGAACATGATTGCTCGCAAATGAATCTTTTCATTCTTTGCCCGTGGAAGGCATCTTTCACGGAACTCGCCCGTTTGATGCCGCGTAGCGATAGCATAATGAGAGCACCTAAAAAAAGAGATGAGCGCTTGATTCGATGTCAAAGGACGTCGGATTGATGGTCGTTTCAGAGAGCGCGGATATTTCCAAGGGATGAAACGCGAAGCCGTGGGGTCTGCTTTTTGTCCGTGGGACATCGATGCCTCTTTACGATCATCGGGTGCTGTTGTCCCGTGCGAGGCAATCCTTTCCCTTTGTTTTGCAGGGATTTAAAGTTTGTTTGCTGATTGCTTGCTCTGAGCAGTGTTATCGACGCTCAGATCCTTTCATTCTCTTCCATTTTCCCCAAGACATCTATTTCAAATTCTATTAAGGATGGCAATGGGTTTTGGAAGGGGAAACTTTTTAACTCAATCTCGCCCGAATAAAGAAGATTTATTATTCTATTGAGATTATATTATGGGCTGAAAATTTGAAGTTTTTGGAATTACTTGAATGAGTGAAAATGATGTTGGAGAAAGTTTTGTCCAGAAAGAATATAAGGGAAGTATTGGTTGGAAATTATAGAATGAAACAGAATAGAAAATAACATCAATATAGTATCACACAGAATAGAATAGGATATAACACAGAATAAAATAGAACATTATGAACGAAGAGAAAAGGCAGGGAAAAATTATCCTCGTCGATGGATAATGATTGAAGCTAAGGAATATTTATAAAACTCTGGATACAGATGGTGGAAGTTTGGAACAGAACAATAGATAAAAATCAATAATTGCTCACGAAAAAAAGGCTCATAAATAGAGGATATTCCCATGTAGCAAGGTTGAGTTGGAAACGAAGAAGACGGTGAAAAGTTTTTTGGGTATTTTTATTTACGTGGAGAAATATAAAGAAAGCAAATAAGTAGCACAGGAATGTAGATGTGGGGAAGAATGCGGAGCATTAAGAGATCGGACAGTGTTACTGAAGAGAAGAGTGTTAAGGAGAAAACAAGAAAGGAAGATGAATGAAACCACAAAGAAAAGGAAAAACATAAGATTAGTCTCATACGGAGGAGAGAATGTCTTTAAGTGAGGGCGGAAGGACTAGAAAAATGAAAGAGAGAGAAAATTAAATGGCAATCAGAGAGAAAGAAGTGCGATGGACTAGAAAAGGGTAGGGAGTGATGAAGAGATGACAAGGACTTAGGCTCGCAGAAAACTCACTCGATGATGATAGAGTACCCTGGAGGCCGCTAACGGCATGTGGTAGGATAGTCAACTATCAGACTAGACGACCTATTTCCATTTCTAATCCACAGAGGAAAAAGCGATCAGTTGTTTCTAGTCTAGCCATTATCTTCCTCTAACGTTTTCTCGAGAGGGAACTGGGTTCCCGATAACTCCGTAAGGGAATTATAATACACTTAAATAAGGCCAAATGCAGGCGATGTTTTTTTTGGAAAATATCCCAGGATTCATTAAAACGGCATATACCGAAATAAATGCAAAGCGTTACAGGAGGATCCGTTTTAAAAGGACAATGAGCTTTTCCAACAGTTTTTCTGGCAAATTTGGTAGCGGAGCAGCCCTTTTTACCCAATTATTTTCACGGCCTCTGAATCCGTTTCCGAGTCGTCGAAATTCGATTTAAAGTCATCACGCTTACGTTCTCAGGTGCGTATTCTTTTCTTGAAGATTTCATGCTTCAAGCAAACAGCCTCAAGGGCTGATCCTTCGCGTTATCCGAGAAGAAGATGCGGGTATGCCTCTCCCAAAACAAAACTTGGGCCATTGCTTTTTGTTTGCTCAAACCGTTACCCACTCCTATTGGAAAGCGAGAATTTTCACCACGCCAGTCCTGTCACCTTTTCATCCCTTTGTTACAGGTGTAAAGCAGGAAATGTCAGTGGTTATACCTGTCAGATTAATTCAGCCGTGATGTAGAATGGTTGTGCATCTGATTTAGCGCTTTCATTCCATTCTGTGCGCTGTAGATGTGTCGAAAACACAATGCTAACGATGACATATATTACGACTGTTTGTCCAATCAGAAATACCTAATTATATATGGAAAATGAACCTTAAGGAGGCTCGTAAATAAAAATAAACGGGTATATTTCTCGTCGCAATAGCTTACGCGATCGGAATTGGAACAGAGGGATCATAACGTGTTTTCCTTCCACGGATGGTGCGCCGAAATTATGATGTATTGGGACGGCATTCTTCGATCCTAAAAGTAATCCCATCGCAAGTGGGTTGGAAGTATCAGTCCCTATTTCGATAGCCGATAATCAAAAGGTTTACTCGCGGCTCGGTCATAATGGAATCCAATTTAAACTGAACGTTATAATTTAACGCCTTTCGTCGAAGAGAATTTATCTTCATGAAAGCTTCATTTCTTTTCCCTTGAGAGAATGGCTGGAAATTGACCCATGGGATTGTCCGGGACCGAACACCCAAAGCATCTTTATGCATGAGGTGGGAGTGCGAAATTATAAAAATAGAAAAGTTGGAGATTTCGCAATTTATCATAGGTGTATTTACTGCACCTTGGAATATTTAGGCCAGCTTAAGAGTTTATCCCGTGTCACAATGAATAATTTTTGTAATATTATTTGTAATTTTCCCATGCAAAACGCAAAGTTTCACCCGAAAAGATAATACATATGACAAAAAAGGGAATGGAACAGTTTGGCCTCGATGGCCAAACATTATGAACAGTTGTGTTCACCGACCTGTAAATTTGTAATAATTTAGTAAAGTAAAAAATATTTAAGGAAGATTTTGTGTTTAGTATGAATGAATTTTATAAAAGATTGACGAATGGATGAAGCTATGAAATTTTGAGCACAGAAAGAGAAATTAATTATATATTAAATTAGTATTTAGTTGTTACTATTACTTGCATAAGTAAACATTTCACAAGGAAAATTAGAACATAATAGATCAAATAAATTCACTTTGAAGTCACGTTTATGTAAAATGCGGAAAAATTTACTTTCACTCCCTTATAACCGCCAGAACGGCATGTGATTTTCGATCTTCCGCCTTCCTACAAGTTATCATGATCATATGCAAATGATAAATATTTATACGCAAAGATAAATAATTGGTATATGCATCTTATCTTATAATATCACAAGAAATCAAAAAATACTCTATTGAAATGTTGGCTAAAATTGACAATCACGTATAACGAAATAGGATGTCAACGTATCTACTCTCCTATTCTAAAATTATAAATACGTAATTTTTGTTTTCTATAGCCTTCTTTCGATATTGTAAATATAAAGTTTTACTCCTGAATCCCTAAGATTGCTGATTTCAGCACACTTTGAATGTTACCCTTTCAAAGTTCCTCAACGGCTTTCTAACTCTCCCATAGCACAAGTCGCGGAGAAGAAAAAACCGTGAGCGTTCGGTGACGTAATTCTTGTGGAAACTGGTTTTGGATGCCCTAGAGCTGAAACGTGGCTCTTTTGGAAGGACTTGGACGCCTAAGTAAAGAGAGGCATTCGGTTTCCTCTAACCTTTTATCACCGGCTCGATATTTTTGAAAAAAGATAGGATTAGAACGGCTAGTCTCCGAAAACCATGCTCCGACAAAAGCAATTCGCAGGTAAATTTTATCGAGGGTTATTTGGGATAAAAGAACGCGGAAAGGGGACATTTTTTATCTCCAAGGCCAACCAGTGCCCTAAGTATACTTCCTCTCTACAGCATACGAAGCTCGAAGAGATATTACGTTTGCATATATTCAGCGATATATAAATATTTACCTTTTTTCTGTTGCCTACTGATATTGGTGAGAATTTCTTCTAAAATTATTATTTCTTTTAAAATGGAAATAACTCTTACGATATGAGCTGTTTATGATGAGTGGAAGATGATAATATCAAGATCCCTAAGTTATTGCGTTTTATTTTATAATTAATTCCACGAACATACTTAGCACAAATAATACCTTTTCAAATGCAGAATAGTTCTCTAGATATCCTCATCTTATTAGAGGATCTATGCAAGTGGAATGTTTTGAATTGCTTGCATGCATGTAAACGTTAGCCGACTTCACCGAATTTTGTACAAGTATATTTTGATCTCATATATGCATACCTTTCTGTTTATAAAATTCACAGTTTCAGGCGTTGTCTTGTGGAAATATTCCATAATTAGTAAGGAAACTTTTGTACTTTTTCCACAAATTAATTTTATTATAAACAAAAGACTGTATAGCACACACGACTAGTTTCGGAGATTGATCTCCATCATCAAGACTTGAGTTTCCTTACTAATTACTTTCTGTTTATTACTGGGAAAAGAAATTATATTCTGATTAATTTAGATAAAGGGTCGTTGCGAACAAATATGTGTATCATTGCTACGTATAATCATTGGATGATATTTTAATTTCAATTCGTACATCAAATTATGAAGTTTTCCATTTACTAGATGTATTATATTACCATTGGACCTTCTCAGAGACATATTTTTAGTATTTGATCTAATGAAATACGAGAAAAATGCCTCTAACTGCACAACACAATCCATTCCTAAACAAATTCCCCGAACTCCCTGACCCGGCGAGAAATTCCAAAGAGACCTACTTTGACGAGAGAACATTCTGTGCCCGAAAAAGAATTTTTTACTCCGCTAAAAGCAATCCGTTTGAGCGCACCAAATTTCTCTTTGTCATCAAGGAAAGAGCATTGAAGGACTGGAGTTGAGGATGCCCATATGTCGTCCCTATGCCCAATCAGCGGCTGATCGGGAAAACTTTCATTCGACGTGGACCCAAATGAACGGGCGTTATTCATCTTCCAAATGAACGGACCGATTCTTTAGGTCACATCCGGCAATTACCGTGAAGTTAACGATGATACGTGGTCAAATCGCCCAGAGTGGAGGGAAGAGGAAATAGCCTCTCCTTGTGCCTTTGAACTGTGACAAGTGGGGTTATCTATTTCCGATTACGCAGAACGGATAGATGAAGGAACAAGACAACAATGGCATTGTTCACGCATCGCTTACCATACCGTCTTCCTTTGTTCAGAGCACGTGAAAGTCCCCTCTGCCCTATTGAAACGGATGAAACAATCTAGCTAAAGCCAGTTTGGAAGAGGGACTTAACTTGTTTGATAATAATTGATTATAGCGACAATATGATGAATCTAATCATTTCATCGTATACGAAGGAAGTATTCAATGTAACTAGAGAGATCGAACACTCGTTTAGTGTCACCGTTAGATTTTATGGTAAACTGCATGGTCGGTTGACACTCGAATTTAGGTGCCAGTTGCTGTTTGAATATTTACCGTAACATGTACGCATGGTAATCTTTCAAAAACTGTTTTTAAGACTCATTAGAGTCATCCCTGTCTAATACTTTGCCCACTCGCAACTCTTTCCATTTCTTACTTACTAACTTAATAACTTTTTGTCTTTCCGTACAGCTACTTACTAAAAACATCAAATCTTTGATATCTTATTATACCTAAATCGAAAGTGCTATTAACTAAATTTTGCATAACAAAGTTTCTACTAATTCGATGAATTTAACCATTCTTCAGTTGTGTATAAGTATAGCAATGGAAACGTAAAAATTTCATTCTTATGACATGGAGTATTTAATAAATTAGGGATTTTGATTTCCATATAAGTATTCACCAATATTCTATCACGCTTTAAAATGTTTTTCTAGTCGTAAACTACTAAATCATCTTTCAGCCTTGTGGAAATCATTACCGATGCTTGGACTCGTAATACTAAAATACCATCTGATGCGGGTGATTTAGCGAATCTTTCAGGGCTTATGTGTTCATTAAGGTAATAAAAATTTACCGCTTAAGAAATTGATTCTGTGTGTAAATTCGCTGGCATCATGCATAGCTGAATTTCTTCCGCCTTGCAACTGCGTGTGATATTTTTTATATGCAGGTTCGAATGATGAGGATATACATAACAAATTTGAAGAAATTTTTCAAAACACAGGCAGCCTCGCTTTTTTAAATGTTACGCACCAGTGAGATCAGTTTCTAGGAAGAAGTAAGGAAATCTTTTTCTGAAGGGAAAAGAGAAAAATGTCGAATCTTTTCTCGTTCGTGAAGCGTGCACTACTTTTCTCCGTTCCCGGAAGTGAATTTACTTTTTTCCTCGAAGAGACTGAATCGAATAATTTTCTCATGACGAGTAACTGAATCTCGAAGATCTCATTTACTTCTCCGAAATGTCGTCATCAGTCAGCATGTCTACCGATGTTTCTTTTTCGCACTGCAATGACGTATGGGAATGCCCTCCTCACCAAGGATAGCTGTCGCGTGCTGTCGTCGGCCTTATCACGCGTTCATGTCCCTCGCACGTACCTCACCATTCACACGAAGCAATGGTCGTGCGAATCCCTGAGCTTGTGCCACTTTTTGTCCCGCATACATTTCCTCTTTTCGTCCTATGGCCAAGGGATTCCCATGATGAGTTGCCCTCGAGCTGTTCTCCTCGTATTATTTCTAATCGGCCATTATCTTGTAACCTTGTTTCGACGAAATTTACAGGGAGCGGACCAGGAAAATGTTTTCTTTCCAACGAACAAGGAAACGTATTTCAGCTGCTACGAAAGAGATAGTGATTTTTCATCATTGCTTCTGATAAACTATGATTATCAATGATTTAGCATTTTTAACAAATTGGCGTCTGAAGTGAGTAACAATAAAAAAACAATGAACGAAAAGACAGTGCTTCTTAAAGAAGACATATAAATTGTCGGCCTCGGTGGTATAGCGGTTACCTGTTAGCTTTCCAACACCGAGTTCCTGAGTTTGAATTCTGGTTAATTCATGGTTCTTCGAATTAGTCACTTAACAATGGTAAATTGTATGATTACTGTAAATAGGCTAAAATTCTATCAATTAAGGCAAGATTATTATTGGAACTAATTTAGTTACACGGTAAACAAAATTTTAAGAGACTCATTCCGTCCCATCATTGCGTGACCTTTACCGAAAAAGTCTTAACTATTTCCATTTCTTTAAAAAGGACTTGTTGCCGCCCGCTGAAATTTGAAGTTCATTAGTACTTGACCCCACGTTGGTGTCACCGAGCTTCAAAATGATGAAAGGGTTATGGGCTTTACTTCTAATCTTCTAGTACCGAAGAATAAGCGAATGATTTAAAAAATATTCAAATATTAATCGAATTTCTACAGTGTATATATTCCTTCTCTTCAATGAAACAATTATTTTATTTTTCATTCATAGGAGATTATTTGTTTTTTTCGCGAAACAATAAAATAGAAGAAATGAGGCGTTATTCTTAAGAAGATAAATAAGTTCCATGATATTGGTAACATGATAGTCTTATGCATACGTATGTTCATGTAAGCGATGTCGACGCGCAAATGTAAGCAATTTCCTGTGCTAATCGACGCTCTCGCTTTAGAATAATTATAATTAAATGAATTAGATTTTCTTTACGCGCAAAACGCATCATAAACTGCTCAGATAACGCTGGTCATTAGAGTGATATAAGTAAGATATAAATACTGTGAAACCATCGTGATTCATTTCCTCCGCCAGAGGATCAAGTTCCGGACAATATATTTATATAAGCTGCCAAGAGCGTAATAAAATTATTAACGCGTAAAAGTCAAGCATACGCCCTCTTATTTTCCACGCCCAATTCCCCCAGCGCCTCAGCATATTTTTTTACGATCGTGAAGAAAAATCTCCGGAGGATACTTTTGCTCATCCATGGGATTACGTCACGGTAGGAGATTCCTTGATGGAATGGACTGCCGCCCATCAGCCGAGAAAGGGCGTCTTCGGAGGCGCCCTCGCTAACGCCGTGAGTGCGTGCCATTCGTGTTCGCCCGTCCTTCCTTGAGGAAGCTTTCTTGCCCATCCCTTCCTTCCGTTGCTCGCTAGACGCACCCGCATTCGTAAACAGAGACGCCACCACGTTTCTCCTCGCTGCTCTTTTGTCTTTCAAAGACGGCTTCTTGCGCGATGAGTCCGGTTTCAAAGAGATGCCAATGCCGCCAACTCCATGTACGACATGTCAACGAGTGTATAACGAACCAACTTCATCGAAGCAGAAGTCAAAGGATCGATTTTTCGAGAACGAATTTGGTGTTTTTATAGTTCGAAATTTATGGTATTACTAAATTCAATTTTTACTAATTTTTAGGCATGCAATTGTGATTTATGTACCTCTCAGTTAGGGCGTATGAATTGACGAAAACAAATTGCCGGAATTTTTCTTATTAGTTTCGTTGTTTTGAGATGACTTCCTCAAGATCAAAAATCGGTTACTCCCGTACGTAATGTGGTCGCTAATATTCAACTGAAACGCTTCAATTAAAAAGTAATCTCTTATCCCTTCAGGTATATCCTCATTGTGAATCGCACTTCTTAGGGCACACAGCTATTCCCGCTTTCTCGAATTTCAAGTATTTTAGAACATGTTTTACTTCAAACGATACAAACGCTGTTTAATAACATATAGGTTTTCCAAATGAAACACCATTGATTTTAGGGGGGCTCCATAAAATAACCCTCTTGCCTGTTAAACTATAAATATGTGATGGAAATTTTCGAACAACGAAAATTCATCGATATAGATCCCGCTATGAGTCATAAGACGAAGGACGTATTTACATTAACCGTTAACGAGGTATCGTGAATTTGGTTATGAGTTTAACAAGTAGAGTGAATAAACAAGTTTACTCTTGTCGAAAAAACATCATGGAACTAAAGGAAATGCACTTATGGCTATCAGATTTAGAAGTATAGAATTAATCATAATGATGATGCATTGACTCATCTAGTCTGTTAACATACATTTTTAATAAAACCCTACCCTATCATCTGATTCCTGATTACATTCTGATAATAATTTTAAATAAATAATTCTGATAATAATTCAAATTTAATTATAAAACGCATGTTGAAAACGCTTTCATTCAAAAACTTCTTATCGTTTAAACTTATGTACTAAAAAATCAGATATAAAACAAAGTAAAGTAAGATATTAAGCTTGCGCGAAAACCAACGAAATAAAAGGAAGATGTTCTTTGTGCTTTCTAATTATTAAAAATACGGTCGAATTTGCCGTTTAAAATTAACGCTTCGTTTTCTGTTTCTATTTTTCTCCATTTTAAAATTTTTATAGAATAAAAAACCATACTCAAAAGATAACGAAATATAACTGATGATATTTAACAAGTTCACTCGCTTCCTATTGGTTGTGTATTTTTTAAAATTATCTCAATCATCGACAGCGCCTCATAAATGTATTAAATAGTGTATTAATTATTTTATAAGCTATAAGAACATAAGTTTATTAACAAATAAAGGAAGGAGCCTTCCTACCAATACAACCTCGAAGGAAACATCTCGCGACCTTATGTGGCAGAAAATGCTTTCCAAGAGACGCTTCTAAGGCATCGAACATTCCGAAGGCGAAACACGCATCTGCAAAGGTCTTATCTCTTTTTGGTGTCAGCCGTTGAATAATTCTCTCTTCAGATCTGATGTTTGGTGAAAATTTTAGCGAGAGTTTGGCGTTAACAAACGACGCGGCAATCGCCAAATAAATGTTTCTCTTTAAAATATCTCGGATCTTTTCCTGGTTCTCGAGCTTTTGGATTGGCCGCTTGATTTCTTGTGCATCGACAACTGAGAGAGTGTAACCGCCGTGTTATGATGCAGTCACCAAACCTAAATGCATGGAAGTCCAGGGTATTACGTATAATATCGTTTAAATTCAATTCGGTCCTAATTTCGATTACCGAGTAAGGATAAGGAAGTTTCTTGAGCTGCGTTAAGGAAAAGCAGCGTTTATTGGAAATAATTTGGCCGTATTATATCCCTTTATAGAGGAAACCAGAGGTGTAGGGTAAGTCAGGAGAAGATGTCTAACTTTTTGTACGTGTCGCTATAACTCTTCCCCCACAGCGTTGGGGTAAGATTCTTGCAGAAGATAATTAACTCTTTTAAAATATAATTTGTTTTTGAATGACATAAGTGCAAAATAATGAATGAAGAAAGAGATTCATTTTCCCATTTTTAAAATCAAAGTATTTAGTATTGTTCCTTTTAGTATTTAGTGTTTTTTTAAATAAAAACATAAATTTTCCTTACGCTTATTGTAATTTTTTCCTAAGAACACTTCATGCACGTATTTTCCGATTTCGCACAACTCTCATACAACCCTTGGCGATTTATACAACATATCCAGTCAACTTTAGGTCCCATTTTGTCATAAAAAATAGCCACAACAAAAATGCAATGTTAATCAGAGTCAAAAAATGTCTAAATCACTTAAATCACCAAGCGTGCGGGAAGAGTCCAAGCCACCATTCTCCAGTTCATTGCAATATAAATATGAAGCCAAATAGACAACCACAAGCTACGGAATCAACATTCAAAATTTGAATCTGAACATCATGTTACTATTGCTGGTCCACTAAAACTTGAGTTAACAGTCAGCCAATATAATCTGAAAAAATTATGGAGCAAAAATTGAGGTACTCACGGATATATTCTCTTCTAAAAAAGTATTTATCCCTCAGAGCAAATCAAATACTTTTCAGCCGGACAGACAGCGTCCTCAAAATGACGGATAACTGAACTTTATTGACCTCAAAAATCAAAAACGCGAAATAAAACGATTTGAGCGTCTCCTCCGTTTGGCATATTCCCCCGACTTACTCTATAGGGAAGCAAGAGAGCCGAAGCAGATAACTTTACTGTTGCAAAAGCCGCTTTTTGTGAAATCATCGTTGAATCCGGATGCATTCAATGAAGGCGTAATCTGATGCTAAGGAAATGTAGCAAGAATAAGTAATTTAATTAATTTATCATTTCCATTTCAAGCTATTTTGACTCGTGACAGCGAAAACGAAATTTTTTATAATTGTGCTTGATTCGTTTTCGTTGAATTCAAAATGATGCGCTGTTATTTCTGTTACCGTAACGACCAAACTGCACCCACCAAGCTAAAAGGCAGCATTACGCGAATTATCGCAATTATAACCCGACGCGGCGGTAATCGATGACGTGTTTACATGTTTCATCTCGAGAATTAGGACATCTCCTTTTGTGAGCGGCGCTAAATATAGATTTGCAATCAGGTTCGGGGAATCCTTTACCTCGCAACAGCAACATCGGCTTAACAAGGACGGAGAAATTTCCCGCAAAATAAAAACACTTTCCACCGAAAATGCCTTCCCATTCCCCCTCGAATTCCAGTCCGAAAAATTCCCTCAGTCTCCCACACCGCAGACTTCCCTAATGAAATCAATCTCAATCTTTTAGCGACGCAAGTTTCATCGGGTAAACATCGCAATAAAAGAAAGAATGCGGCGGAAAGGCCGTAGGAATACTAAGGCAGGGGCGGACAGAGCGTATTGGTTCGCGTGGGACACCTAAGGGAAGATCTTCCTTTTAAGGCCCATGTACCTGCCTCGGATCCCTCCCCCTTTGGAATTCTATTCCTCGGATATCTTTCCCTCTGCCCGCATCCTCCCAACTGAGAGTACATGCCACGATTCGCGGTGTTGCACGCCTTCCAGAGAAGCCCTTCCAATCGGAACCTGTTTGTTGAGGAAAGTAGTTCGTCCGGATGGCACCGAAGAAGCTTCGGGACTCCGGAGTTGCGGTTCGATTCCCTCCCACGTATCGCAGTCCATAAGGGTCGGATTAGAGGAGAAATCGCTACTTTCTGCGGGACACTGCTTGGGTTTTGAACAGGGATGACTCAGTGGGGTCTTACACCATGCATACCACCGATGGAGATAGAGAATATAATGGTGACCTTTTGTATATTTTCCGGAGACAAAATGAGTCTAAAATCGGTATTAATTTTTGAATGAATCTAGAAGAGAGATGTTACTGTAGAAAAATATATTAATTATATTGTATGCAGCCCAATATACGATTGTTATAACATAAAATTGTTGATTATGGGTTCTATCAATTTTTCATGCATTCATTTTCTCTTAGGATTCAGTAAAGTCGAATTTATTTTTAGGCCTATCTTTTAATCTACCTTAGTATTACTACTACCTACTAATTAGTATCGTGTTAACGTACGTTAGGAAACAAGCCACCTAATTTACTATCAATCTATACGTTGTAGAAGAGACGAAAGTCAAGGAGCTCCGATTAAGACCGATTTGAGTCCAATTTCGAATGTAAAGACGATGAATGAGTTAATTTAGTTACTTCACAGAGTATTTTGGTTGCTGAGTTACTTTGTGCAGTTCGTTAAATGATATAGTCTGTTTCCTCGAAGCGAAGGTTGAGGAAGTCGAGTTTATTTAGCTTTTCCTCTATCATATCATGAACTGAGAATTACGAGATCATTTTTGGTCGAAGTCATTGCAAAATCCTCTAACAATCATATCATGAACCGGGAATTACGAGATCATTTTTGGTCAAAGTCATTGCAAAATGTTTCTAATTTAGAGAGAGTGAAGTAATGTTATGCCTTCCTGTAGCATTAAGCAATAGGGCGGGTCTTTTTTCCGCGAAAATTTATATGATAAAATCTTCCGCAGACAGTTGCAAAATTTTGGTTAAATGAAGACCTGATGTAGAACTTTGTTAAGTAAGTACCTGTCGTTTGAGCAGTAAAAATCAATATCTAAGGTAAAGAGAATTAACTTCACTTCCCCATGAAATTTTGGAAAATTATCATGTCCTTATTCTACTGATTAGCAAGCCAGCCGTAAAAGGCAAAAGGAACTGATGCGATTGTGAATATTGTTTACAATTAGCTATTTGTTTTTATCAACAATTTTATTCACATATATTTGAATTTAAATTAGTATTGCTATTTCAAATGAAATTGTACTATGAAATGAAACGGAACAGAGTTTACAACAATAATTAAATTCATATAATTCAAAAATTGATTTTTATATATATTCACAAAGTTAAGATTTGAAAATAAAATTCAGAGAAAAACTGCGAGTAAAATCTAAAAATGTCCTCGAAGCTAATTTTATAGGTCGTATCCTTAAAAACGATAAATTATCACATTAAAGCAAGTTAAAACAATTAAGAGCATCGCTGGATACGTACAGCGCGCAGTGTCTTGGAGCACACGATTGATGTAGCTTCACTTAAGCACGGCGTTGCACTTGTTGCTGCAGAATTCCTTTATCCTCCGCTCGAGAAAAAAAAAAGCGCAAATCACTTGCTTCCTGAAGCAGAAGCCTACTCTCTGTACGATAAGGCTTCTCCTTCCAGTTAATTTAAATTGAGTAATCTCAATCCATATAAGAAAACAGGAAGCCAATTGTCATTTCGCTAAGTAAAAAAGAGTAAACGAACTGTGCTGTTTACCATGCAACAGGATGTCGACAGCGGTGTGCGGTTGATGAATTTACGAGGGAATAAATATGCTCGTAATCCCATCTAATACTATTTTATCCTAGCGAGTGTTACGTTATCATCAGTTTACATTTCCCGCTCTTCTGTGCTTCGCAGAGTTCTTGGGTTCAACTGAGGACGTCTTTGATAGCATTTTAATACCCGATTTTTATCGCCTTTAATTTGAAGCTTGCGGAACTGATGTGGGCAACTGGGCAACTAATTGAAGAAGAATATGTTTTTATTGCACTAATTTAATGGACGAAGAAATATGTTTGAAATCACGGGAAACTTGGATTGACATCACGTCATTAACAATACTTGGCCATCACCAATACTTAACGAAGCCTTTCAAATTAAATTTAAAATGATTTTTTTTTTAGTTTTCTGTTGTCTCATTTGTCTTTCTCTTTGTGATAAACTTGAAAAGAATATTTATGGCTAATTCAGGTTTGCCGTACGTCCAATTGACATCTTGATAGAAAATTAGGGTGTGATATGCGGATTGTTTTCTGCACATCATGTCATTTATATCATCAATTGAAATAAAACTTTTTGAATTATACCCACGTCATTCGATTGAGTTCGATAATATAGTCTTTTTACATGCGAAATCACACTTTTTAAAACTGAGCGAAACAGCTTCGAGGTGGAATGTTATTCGCGGAATTTCGAATGTTTAACGTATCATCACCGAATGATAACAGTTCTCGAATTACCGCTTCTATTAAGTCTACCGAAGACAATTGCGTGCAATAAAAGAACCAAATAACCTCATCAATCATCATCAAACCACCATCAATAACGCATTAGTACCCTTAAAAGACCCATTATCAATCTCTACGTCGATCCTCGTTTGGCTCTCGATTCTTTCCCGCGGAGATTTCACCTGCCTGCGGTATTTCGCATTTCGGACGCTCCCAAACGTGACCGCAATTCATCAACGGAGTGCCATTCAGAGTTTCCGAAACGTCGAAGCGAACAGTAGCGATCTTTCGTAAAAGACGCCATCGCGCATCTTAAAATTTCAACTTTCCCCTCTCGACTCATTTGACTTGGACGTTCGTTTGCCGCTCGCGCCAAGCAAGGAACTATTTATGGTAATAGCGGCTGACTCCGTAACCCACTTGTGTGCATCGGATGAAAAAAAGCCGCCGCAGCACCTTAGACGATCTTTAATTATTATATCGGCCACCTTATCTCCGGCGGTGACTCACCTCGGTGGCCGGGTCCAACGGGTTAGAATGCGAGGGAAGCTGGGAGGGAGACCTCATCTCGAAAGAGGTCAGTACCGGTGGTGAGTGCAGCTGTTGCCGCCCTCAGCCGGTATTTATTTAATTTTATTGGGAATCGCTCGAGAAAAAATGCCCCGCAAGTGCGAGATAGAAATCGTTCGGCTACGTGTTGAACTGATCTCTCGCCAAGTTCATTCTTGTTGACATAATCTGCTTCAGATTATGGATGTCGCAACACCTTGATTGTAATGCTCGCTCGAGTGAAGGAGGGCGAATGACTTTGCTTACATGTTCACCCGACTCTGCTTATCGAGATGAATTTTTGGCTCGGCTTCGATATAGGACATTCACGACCACAGATTGAACTAGGTTGTAAACATTATATGGTCATGGGTATAGGCACGAACACAGTGAAGCGTTATTTAAAATTATTGTATAGATATCTCCATATTAGTCTTAATTACTAGTAAATATTGAGAATTAGCTGACAATGAGTGATAGAAAGGAAAACAACTGCCCGAAGAAACTTTGTCTACGGATAATTTTGCAAGATATCGCACGTTTTAAAGAAAAGGGTGCGTGTTTTGTCTTATTAATGACTTATTTTGTTTTGATTGTCTTATCCGACGAAACTGATTAGTATCCTAGCATCTTGATACTATGGAGACATGGAACTTCGCTCGTGGGTGCCTTATCTTCAAATTTAGCAGTTTTATTTTATAAGCGAAGATTAAAATTTTTCGTTGCAAATTGTCTTCTCTGCATTATCTTTATCCTACGTTGACAGCTCTCTTTAGGCTGGAATATACAATATAGTACCACTAATGGCAAAGAATGATAAACTAAGAGATACCATTAAACTATCAAAAATAAAATTCTAAACCATTAAAAAACCACCAGTTTAGTATTTGTTGTATGGTGGTTTCTCTGAATCTATAGCTCTCTTTAAAATAAAATAAAAAATTACGATTTATTTAGGCAAAACGTGGTGCGCAATACTTCCTAGGTTTTATTAATGAGTGTTAAAATAGTGAATTTTATCTCTGTTAACGAAATCTGAGAGGGTTATTATAATGCACATGGAATAAGGCGGGATTTAAAGCTACCGAAGTGTACATCAGGAAAAATACATTAATTACCCCATTCGGAGGCAGTTATAATATTGGACGTGCATTAATTTTTAAAATTCTCGAACTTCCGTCCTATGGGTACTTCTGCAACCAATCTTTGGTCCGTAGTTTGTTACAGTCGTCACATGTCCTCGAGATTCTGTTGTGATGATCGTCTCCTCGATTGTGCCCATCTATAAATACCTCCTTGGAAATTAATTCATATCTCGGCGGAAAAACGTCTTAGAGAAGTGGTCGCGTTCAGTCCCTCCCCCACGAGTTGCAGAATCATCCCCCCGACACACAGCTAGAGGCGCGCAACGGATGATATAATCACCACCCCCCGCCTTCATCGCTTCCCTCTCCTCGTACATTGCGTGTTACTCCAGTGTTCTGTTAGAAGGAGGGCAAAGGAGGATGGAAAGGGTCCGCGGGCTAGATGTCATTATGCCGTTATTGAGCCATGTCGTGACACGAACGACCTGCCCCTTTGGTATTTCAAACGTGAAAATCGAGCTAAATGAAAACTATAGGCTCGTTATTCCACTCCGAAACGCGGTAAATGCTTCTTTTAAGGGGTAACTGCACATCCTGTGGATGGGGCAGCTCTACCTCCGCCACCGATACATACGTTAGCGCCCCGGACTGGGAGTCATGCACATAGATTCTCGAAAATATCTATTCCTTAAAAATCTTCTTATTTTATGAAAGAAAATTCTTTCGTTATTCATGAATGTTATTCTAAAATCGATAGTTTATTAGAAAGATTTCACTGATTATTTAACGAATGATCATCTCTAAAATATTAAGATTTAAGGAAATATATTGTCTCATTAGGAATGAATGGACCATAACAGTTGGAAATTCTATTGATCAATAGATTCTTAATCTCCATTATCAATTATATATGTTTTTATTGTAATTCAACAACTTTACTCGAGGAAAAATACCAGAAAAGTTCCTAGCATTCAACATTTTTCATGTTAAAACCTCCGTTTACAATCAAATATCAATGCTCAAAAGCTCAAATCAAACCTTAATTCAGGATAAATTTATACAGAAAACGATCTCTAAAATTTTTTGGATGCGCTATGTAACTGGTTAATTTATGAAAAGATTTTGAGAGAAGGAATTAAACCCTCAGTTCATCAAACATTCAACTAACGCCAATCTCGGTGCTCAGGGCATCCATCCGACTAACGCGTATCTCTTTCTGTGAAGCTGTGTTGGTTACATCCGATATATTCACTCCCCAAGGTGTATGTTTCCAGTATCCCTTTTAAATGTTTAAATCGTGTTATTGCCCTATTTGTAAATTTCGTCGCTTTGAGTTCTTTTGGAACGTCTCATAAGTCGACCTTTATCTTTAACTCTTCTTCAAATTTCCAATTAAGCCAATAAAATAGAACACATTTGCCCTCATACATGATTGGATATGTATGAAGCGATGTATGGATGTGTCCGAAGCCAAAGTAGTATGTAGAAGAAGGGACGTGAATCATTTAGCTCGTCTACCTCGTAAGGAAGCAGCGCTATTGGTATGCATGGATAGATTCATTATATTTAGGTTAAACATCCTAATAGAGTCAGGTTAAGGTTATTACCAATAAGAGAATACGAAATGAATATGAATTACTATCCTTGATTTCTGAGAGATGGAATCAGACAAACATTGAAGAAATTTAGGTGTGTCAAGATTACCGATATTCTAAATTTTAATTAGCATAATGTCGTGCAGTATACAAGGATACATTGCTTTCGAGAGCCAAAAAAAAATTCTGTCATCGTTTCATTTTGATTTCATCCACATTGGAAGGAATTTATCGAGAATAAGAGACATAAATTTATAAACAATCGCAGGATTTTTATATATAATTGTTTGTAATTCTGTCGTGGTGATAGTCACGATCTCTTTTTATAAACAACAGCATCTACATGATTCGGAAAACAAGAATAATTAGATCATCCGCCGAGAATAATCCTTTATTAAAACCAAATAAATCATGCGTCTGTAGATAGCTTATCTTTTCTCAGAAAAATGACATTTTGACTCTTCTTATTTGATTCAGACTAATCCGAGACGATTAATGTGTTGCCCCCTCGGTCATTAACTGAGGCAAGGCGCAGAAAAAGACATAGAGACCGAAAGAGTTGGTTCGTTAGACGTTGCATCACAAGCTGCGTTATCGGAACAGGCGCGGGTGTCTGTAATTACCACCTCACGTTAGTCCTACTGTCAGATATTTACGGTGAAACTAGCGAACGTATGTTCCCATTGCTTGGCTCCCCGCTCGCAGCTATTTGCTCAACTATTGCGCAGTCGGCATTGTAATCCTCATTCCTCCGTAATTATAATTGAGAAGATACAAAAAATAAGAAACGTCAGTGTTTATGGATGCCAACTCGCAGATTAAGATAATTATGTTGTTTTCTTCGATCCTCATCAAGAGAGAGCAAAATTATGGCAAAGTTTTTCTGGATTTTTTTTCTCAACTTTCGATTAGCTATAGCGGAGATGGATTCCGGCCATCCCATAAAAATACTTTCGTAAATATGTGTATGAATGTATACAACTATGTCTGAATGTCCGTAAGAGTGTGTGAACTTAAATATGCCCGTTGAATAGTCAATCTAACATCTCATGATGAATCTTTAGCTTCGACCCTTATTTCGCAACAAAGAGGACATACGAAGGCCGCTGGATGCGTTCGTCACGGCGCTCTTATCCATTATCTCTCATTCTGAAAGTGAACGGCGGTAGGAGTCGATCTCCGTCCCTTCTAAAGCACTGTTACCCAACCAATTGCAACTCCACCGACTTTCCTGCATCCGCCGACGATCTGTGAACATTTGCTCGCAGCAAGCCATAAATACGACGCGATACTCTACAGAAAATGTATGCATGAAACAGATATGTGTAAAAACAATGATTAATGCTTCACGCGACCGTAACATTACTTGAATCGAATTGAATGATGAACGCTTGGTCTCAGTGAAAATCAGCAAAACATTTTGTGACATAATTATTAAGGGTTAAACTCAATTTCTAGCACATAATCATAAGAATTTGCTGATGGTGTCTTATCGAAGAAACTTCCAAAATATTCCCAACATCCTCGAGACGAAGATGGAATTTATTTTACATTGCGGAGGACTTCTGACACTGTGAATGAAAATGAGTCGCGAAAAATTGCGAATTTCGTCTAAGTAATGTGCGAACCATAACAGATGTGTAGTTGAGTAAAAGCGGGAGAGAAATGCCTCAATCCGGGAGGAAGGGTATTTTTAAAATCATTGTCCTACTCCTTTCCAAGTTTTGCTGCCCTAATGTGAATAGTATTCGATTCATTCAAGCTCACACCTGTTAGTTACTCTAAATATTTTATTGGCTTATTTCTGGATAAAACCTTTCCGCATTTTTATCATAGCTACCTTCAGAAGACCCTCCAGAAATAGAAATCACTCTGATTTAGATATTATCGCTGCCTTTCCGAGTTTGTTTTCCCCATTTTCCAGCGAAAACAATCTCGGGCGGCTGGCAGAGCTTTCGGGGGGTAACCTTCGAGGCACCCCAGTCCATTCGGCACCCATGTCATCCAAGAAAGCGATCCAAATACCCTTAATAGCGCACCGGGAGAGAGAGGACAGCAGTCTCCTTTGATTCCTTTTTCAATTACCCAAATCCGAGGTCCAAACTAGTCGTGGACTACTTTCCCGACATATCATTCCCCAACCCAATAAATCTCCGCCCACACTTCCCGACCACTTTAATTGGCCGAGATAACAGAGCGCCATTGACCCGCGCGGCTCTTTTGACGGCTTTCGGGGAGGGGACCTTTCGAAGGCACTCCGTGACTGCAAGACGCAGCGACATAGATGGGGGAGAGGGACATGTCGTGATTGGATTGGCAAGGAGCCGGCACCTTAACAAGCGATCCTCTCTTCTTCCCGAAAAAGGAAGAGGTGCAGAGGGAGGGGACGGACAATACTGTTCGTGTATTCGGATGTCTTTCCCCGAAGCGTCGCCGTGTCGAAAAAAAAGTGAGCGAAGGCTGTGAATGCCTCCTGCGTCCGGAAGGAAGAAACGGCGTCCTAAGAAAAAAGTCCGAGAATTTCAGTTCGAGCTGAGGTCGGGGAGATAACCTTCGCAAATGCAGCGAATGTGCGGGTGATAACCGAGGAGGGGATTACGTAATGGAATTATTTTCGTTGGATGCAGGATTTGTGATCGTTTTGTTCAATTCTTGATGCAATTCTAAATGCTCTATTATTGGTGCCGATGAGCTTTCTGGTTTTGATAATCCTCCTGAACATGGCTTAAGAGACCTTGTCCTCTTTCATTATTATCGAATATTATCTCCAGTTATGCACCACGTTTACCAGTAAACAACTCGCCGGTGATTTACGTTAGTTGGTGTCAAGGTGGCCGTTATGAATGAAATATTTTCATTTGTCTTCTGGTATACGAGAAGAATATAGCTCAATTTTACCTCTGTCTTGTTCATAGTTTTGATAATGTGAAAGCTACTGAAGTATTAGAAATGCTGAGTAATGGTAATCATCCTGGTAATTCCTTACTGTGAGCTATGAAAAATACACAGGGTCCTTGAGATTCAACAACGTTTATTTTTCGACTTACAGCATTCCGGATCGGTGAGGAAAACGGAAGCTATATTACCTCACTCCTTACCTAGCGTATCATCCCTAATTTCCTCTTTAGGGCTTTTTTAAGAGGATAGTTAGGGGTTTCAGGTTCAAAACAGCCCCCAGTATTGAATGTGCAGACAAGATTGTTCTTGAGCTGGTAACATTACTTTCATCCATGCATAAAATGCACATTTCGATGATTTTAGCTACGCTCGTACTACATTGAACTACTTTGACCGCATTTAATAGACGTTAAACCTGCACTTTCCCGAAGTTAGTAGAACAACTAAGGAAAAAGCACTGCTCGTTTGCATCCATTGCTTCACCAGCACGCAGATTATCATATAAAAGCCATTAGGTATTTTGCCGGGCAGTTAGCATTTGATGATGAAGGTTATCCGAGGAAGAACAATCCCCAACGAGGCGTTTAGAAATCTTTACGCATTTCTCGTCTTCTTATCAGATGTGTCGTCATCACACGCGCCCATGGTTTACCGAAATGACTTCTATCTCCGCATCGCGCGTATCCATTGTTTCTGAGAATACGAGAGAGGAAAAGTAGTAGTAGTATTTCCTCTGAAACTCTCAAAGTTTGGCCTCATTAAAGCGGGCGATCGCGCATGAATAACTTGTTTACTTCTTTCCCCGCGTAAGGAAATCGTCGTAGAATGCTGTCCGTTGAGGAACCGCATCCGGTGCCGAGGAAGGATAACTTCTCTCGAATTAAATTTTGTGTATCTCCGTCGCTTTCCCTATCTGTGTCTCTTTTACGTCGACCTCTTGTGAGTTTTACGAATTGGGGCGGAACGATTACGAAACCCTCAAAACTTTTCTGTTTACTCTATTTTTAAAGGGGAGTGGGAGATTGTCCCTCTGTCCTCACCCTAAACGAGGCGTAGGTGTATTTTTCAGAGTTGAGTGACCAAGTTACTGCTTGTCACCACTAAGATAGTATAAAACTTCTCTCTCGGGATTTCCTAGAGTTACTTTTGCAAGTTTCATTTATTTAGGGGTGTGTGTACGCAGATGAAAGCATATTTTACTTTAATTTTGCGGATATAAATGGAATGTACATGTAACCCTAGGTTCAACAGTTTGGTATTTGATTGACTAAGATATCTTTTATAAGATAGGTTTCCTTTTGATGGATGAATCTGAGGAGGATCACACTGGCAGAAACTTGATGTGTTAATTGAATGTTTATTTTGATGACTCCCTTCTATTCAGAATTACAAAATGAAATAATTACAACTATACGTCGATTGCCATGACGCGAATAGTGTAAATATCCTTAATGGCATCTCCTATCTCCTTAATCCCGTTCCATTCACTGTTTTATCTTCCCATTTTTCGGAAATGATTCAGAGAGTGTTAATTTTACCATAGATAGTATAAAAATTCTCTCTCAAAGCTCTTGTGTACAAATATTTACAAATACTCATTCTTATCTATGCTAGCATGTGATGTGACCGGAAAGAAAAAAATTAAAGCCAAAATATCCCCTGAATGGATGAATGTCACGATTTCTTGTTGAAGTGTGACATTCTGTCGGTCAGGTTGATGGAATAGATCTAAAGTGTATGCTGTTTTCAACTTTTATCCTAGTCTTTATTCATAATTGTTTCATCTAACAAACATAAGCCTTATCTCTAGCACTTTATCCTAGTAATACGTATTAACAGCTTTGATTCCATTTTAAATATAAAGGCTGCGCGATTGATATCCCCTCTTAAAATTATATAGTTATAAAAACAATTTTCTTGGCTTGTTTCAGTTATCAATTTAACTTACGAAAGGAAATGGATACAAAACATTTCCGCCGTTATCCTTCGTATTGTAGATAACTTTCCATAACTTTACTATGGTGATGTATTGTAAGCCTCCGTAGACTGTAGCTGCGCTTCTGCATAAACTTCCCAATATCCATCAAATCTCTAAACTTCCCTTTTCATTAGTCATGATGATGTAATGAAATCAGTAAAAAGCTGAAGAGATTAGAGATTAAGTGAAGCCTCTTATAAACCGCATAGCTTCCGTCAAAGGACGGATGTGAGTGCGGTATGAGTCGGTGCAATTACCCGGAGGGACAAATCATGCTCACCCTTCTCTATGAAATCGCCCAGCGGCTTAAATTGGGACGAAGGCCACGCGACCCCAACACGGCCGCAGAAAAAATTCCGCCACGGATAAATATGCGAGTCGCGCCCATGGGTATCGGCTTGGATTGAAGGAAAGAATTCCTGGAAATATTATTTCCTTTACTCTCACTCTCTGTTCATAAATTCATTTCCATACGAAGGAATGTAATTATCATTAAAAAGTTAGTGTTTTAGATAATGTTCTAATTCGTGAAACTTCTAGAATTTTATTTTTATATAATTTTACTTGCGTTCTGCTCAATAGGCACACGGAACAACGTGAAATGTTATTAAATTTTAATATACAACTCCAATGAATTCTTGAATGTAATGGCAATTTTTAACCAGATTCTTAAGAGTGTTAAACTTAAGATATGTAGAATGAATTTCTATCTTAGGGGAAAACTTTCATTGATGAATCTAAAGTAAAATGTTCGTAAGTCATCCTTTAGCACGCCTCTGAAATCAGACATCTACTATACATTTAGTCAACGCGCAAAAGTATAAATAATATAGAAAATAGTGCTATAGAACTACGAAGTTGTTTAGATACTCGAAGAATATTTATCCAGCAAAATCATAATAGAAAGATCACTTGTATCGAACTTTTGAGAAAGAAGTGATTTTTGAATTCATCTCTTCTAATTAAATGGAGTATTCCAAATTTTTCACTCGTTTCACCTGTTAAAACCAACGATAGGGCAAAAGCATGAAAGACGGTAAGCACTAGAAAGTAGAATGAAGTGATATGCAGAATAGATGCCTTGAAAATCTGTGAATGAAATAAAATCGTAGTCATTGAAGTTTTAGGGCAACATTCTATCAGCATGTTACATTCAGGAGCTGCCAACTGCCGCACTATAGCGTAGTAAAGCATCCAAGGAGACATGTTAATAACTTGACTGCGAAACTCAGTTCGCTATAAAATGAATCACTCATTGTTGGCTAGGTCGCAATAAAATGCGCATCTGAATCAACATCAGTTTTGCAGCCAAACCAATCACCTTGATAGTATATTTGAATCTTATCCAAAAGATTCATCATCTAAAGTTTCCCTTTTAAGGGATACATTATACGAGTGAGGAAAAAAGTTTCAAATCCACGTCCTGGTTTTCCCGTCTGCTATGTTTGAAAAATTGCTGTTAAGTGCCCAAGTCAGGCGTTCAAATACGCAAAAATGTAAAGGCTACTTGGATTTCACATGTGCGTTTTGCTGTGAATGTTACACGTTCCTAACGTCTGCCAGAGCATAGACCTCAATTAATTTTGTGCGGGTGAAATGCTCTATCCTTTATCTACTCATTTGCATAATGGTAACGGGAAGCTTAACTGTTGATATGAACCAAGGCTTCGACGGTGGGTGTAGGCTGCATTGCTACTGTTGCATTTAAGGTTCTTCGTGTTTCGCCGGCTTCATATACGGAGTTGATGCCAAGGCTTTGACCGCCGCAAAGCCTTTTTTGTACCAAGAAATTTATCGTTCGATTCTTTTACGTTTTCATTTTACTAATAGCCCACGCGTGCAAATGGCGACCAAGCGCTGCCCCATTCGCTCCTCATTTGACTCCAAGGCGTCGCTCCGACTCTAGCGATAAAATGCGGCGTTGCATAATTTTAAATGACTTCGCTTTGGAATATTAAATCAGAGAATACGTCGATACCGAACTATTCTTCCAATTATGTAGTTTTTAGTTCTTCCATGCTAACATCACGATGACTTTAACTAACCACATATATTTAATTAGATTATTCTGAGCACTTCCGCGCCTTGAGGTAGATTAGGATATCCCAACCATTACGACGTCCTTCGTCTTGTTACCGGAGTGAGGATTTATCAACTCTGACCTCCGTAACCCTTACCTAACGGGTTAGTCCAACCACCGTTAACCCGCAGAATTAATTCAATCGGCTATCGCGTTAACTTATCAATGAGCTCTTTAATTAATGGCACGGGTCACGGATTTCAGTTCAGTATTCAATTAAAAAATTGTGAACACTTTCTCCTTACATATTAGGTGAAAACACTGCTAATTTATCTCATTTTAAAACAGAAAATTTTCATTGCTCGTTTGAGACCACCCAGGTTTACCTTGCATTTTCCTTTAGCAAAAGATATGATTCTACGTAAAAAAATTCTTCGTGGAACGGCTGAAATTTATATAAAGTCTGTCCAGCAATGGAGTACCATGAGATTGAGGACTCTGCGATGAAATGTATTTCCTTCTATTTTCCCGCTATAAATTTTTACTCACGTTCTCTCTCTCGTACATCCTCCAATTAAGCCGTACGTCGGCCGTTTCTGTTTATATTTTGACTTTCACCGGACGTTTGTTTACGAAACATATCCTCTAATTCCTATACCAAAGCTTAGAGACCGAAGCTTTGGGAAGGCATCCGAAAAAATATGTCGGAAAAAATTGTTAAAAAATCACCGTTCTGCGTCGGGCGCTAAAATCATGATCAAACATCTCCTTCCGTTTTCGAAAACACGCTCAAGAGAAGATCCGATCGGCGTTCGGCACTTCAAAATAAAATTTCGAGAGGATTCGAGCTTGGCGTCACACGAGGGTGAGTCACGCGCAACTGGATAGATGGCAGCAGAGGCGTCTTCGAGGGGTTGCGTCGCTAGGCGTACCAGCAGCACCTGCCTCGGCGTCCTTAGAACCGCTAAACCATGAAGAGGGTTGGATTTTTTTCCACTCCATGCGCCGCGGTGCATAGCGGGACTAAAAACAATGACTGTTGTCTCCGGGAAAGAACTCCATCTTGAAACACCAAAGCGGGGAATTTTCGGTTGGATAACAGCACGAGGAACGCGACAATCTGGAATGCCATACTCCGGATGAATTTTGAAAAAGAAACATCCTTGGAGTTAATTAACTTCCCGGTGGGTGATGCTGATCGCGTTTCAGGAGGGACTCGGATCAAGTTTGTGAACTAGGCGAAAATGGTGTTTCGAAAAAGATCTTGTGGTAGACGCGAGTTGATTGTTGTGGACTGTTGTTTATTACATCTTACACATGCTCTTCAATGTTGTCTGAATTGATTTTTGATGGAATAAAATTGACTTTACTATAGTCAGCCATTTTTCTTTGTCAGTCAAATGAAATACATTGACGCGGAAATTCACCGACTCAATGGTCAGAATTAAAGAATCATAGCTCAACTTCATACCTGTGATAATCTTAGAGAATAATTCTGGAGAAATGAACCATGATTTGAATTTGTCCTCCAAGTTTATTACCAAGGCTACTAATTTTGTCGCTAAATTACCAGCATCAGGTATACCAGCAATTTATCGCTGAAACCGATACTTCTGTTAAAAAATTTACTGGAAAAATAAAAATTTGGATTATTTCCCTCAGAATCAAAGCTGTCTTCCACATCATGACCGCCACTGTGGACTATCCCTGAAGAATAAATTTACATCGATCACCTTAACGAAAGCAAATACCGTAAAATGTGGCAACAATTAAGCAAATGAAAGCATAGTTCACTCGGAAACGTATCAGAAACGGTCTGCTGACTCTCTTAAAGATTATCCATAGGAAACGTTCTTCGCTCTTGTAATCTTCAGATTTAATTGCCATCGGCGGAACCTCTTCCCGTAGAATGATCACTTCCTTCACATCTCCGGAGCCTGGACGTCCCAACTGCTTTGCATACGTCGATGATCCCATGCGGTCATGTTTTGTACATCAATCTAGGAAGTGATTCACAGTCTCTTGCGGTGGGTTACCCTTCCCGCCTTTGCATAACAAAAGGCTGAGTACGTTGCTCGCCAGCGGTTCATCGAGAGGCGATGGAAGTACACGGTCAAGATGTTGCTTAACCAAAACATGGTGGAAAAATAAAAGTTTGCGACCGCCGGTCTCTTCGGTTGGAAACGACTTCCCCGTGGGAAACAATCGGTGCGTTACGAAAGGGAACATGGCGGATGGATTTTAATTTTTCATGAAGTCACTCGTGGGTGTCGCACGAAGGGAAATAAAAAAATTGTCAGTGGTATGATTCGTTAGATTAAGGTCTAATTAAATGGAGGTCTAAGTATCATGGAAGGGCAAAGAAGGTCTGCGTGATCCTCCCTCGAATTTTTTTTTATACAAGAGAGGAGATTGAAAGTGTAACTATGCGTTGAAGCACTGTCATTGTTAAATATGAAATATAAAGGCTGACGATAGTAAGATCCAAAGGATTATTTGGAAGAGTCAAGCATTATTTTCAGAGGCTTTCAGAGGTCTGAGTTTGAGTCCCAGTCAAGTCGATATTTTTAGTTTCCATTTATCCTTGGGTATTATTTTGGAGGTGTAACTATTTTGAATTATCTCATAATTTTGTCTTTACCAAATAACGAAAGAAAATCGATTTTGGAGGTGCTAAATTCTAAGTTAAGATTATGTTTATTGTCATGGATGCTAAAAATCCATCTAAAAATTTCGGATTTAGTAGGGAAAACCACGTACTCTATTTGGAAAGAAATCCATCAAAACCGAGAACTAATTTCTTCATAATGATGTTTTCTAAGAAGAACGAGTACTACATACCGATAACTCAAAGTACATTATTATATTCTATCGTGCCTTCCCGTGATATTTTACTGAAATAAATCGGATATTTGACTATTATAAATTTTAGAAAATCTCTGCAACGAGTTAATTTGAGTGATGTATACACAATAGCTCATGTAGTAGGTCATTCATTGAAGAGGTGTACGTGGAAATCATTCATTGCACGCGCCCAGAATGGAAAGCTATTCAACACCACCGTACTGTGTGTGCGGGCAGAACCTAATTTGGGTTAGGGGAAAGAAGTAGGAACCGGTGTCACCACAAGGATGACAGAACTGAAGCGCTGGTAACAGAATCACAAGGGGCACTCCACAGTTACGGTCGTCGATAGCCCTCATGGCGTTGTCTCTCCGGGGTATTCCTTTCAAACATTGGCCAGCAAAAAAAACCAAACAAAGTCTCACGCCGTACGTGTTTCATGACACCATTTAATCTCATACTCCACTTCTGTCACGAAGTCCAATTTACTCGCCCAACTACCGTGGGATACATGCGCCACGTCTCTCCGATGGAATTAGTGTCACGGTAACTTGATCGATTCATCTTGACTGCAACAACGGGAGAGCAAACTTTTGAATTTCATCCGTGGAGTGCTCTCGTTTTGAAACCGGTATCGATGGCTCGCGCCAAACGATACATCGCACATGCAAACAAAGCGAGAGAGGGCGGCAAAAGATGTTGCGAAAGGGCGCACTTGAAGTTACGCTAGAGCGTGCGCGGGTGTTTCCCACGCAATGGAAAGCGTGTTCCTACTCCTGCTTTTGTCATCATCTGGAGCAATGTTGGAAAACGGGTAACGTAACGAAATATTCGATCAAAGGTATTACCTTTGAAAAGATCCGACCAAAGTTGATTGCGGAAAATTATTTGCTACGAAATTCGCATGGAAAATTATTTTCGAGAAAAATTATTAGTTACGAAAATACGTGATAGCCTAATATATTATTTCTTTAGTAGTTTAAGGTGCCAAATTCCTATTTCCTCTGATAGGTTTTTAAGATATAACCTAAATTCAAAGAAATTACTTAATCAGTGCTAATAATCTATGATGTTTCAAGGGCAGTGTTACATTATTCTTGTACTATTGTTATTTTATTATTATTATTTCATTATTAATATAGTATGATTATTATTGTGTCATTATTTTGTGCTGCTATAATTTTTGTTTTTATTATTTTTGTTGTTATTATTGTTTTATCATTATATTATTAATATTGAATCCCTATTATTATACTATATATATTACGGAATAAATCAACCAATCTTTCCCATGAAAATTAGGGTATTCTTCAACTACCATGCCGAATAAATATAGCTAACTCTATTAACTCTTGTTAGAAAACCGGACATTCTTTATTTAAAACGTGGGTCAATAATATCTTATCAACTATCGATTGAAACTGTAAAGCAATGTATGTTTTTATACATGAATACATTCTGTCGCTTATTATTTCCTCATATCGGTTGACGTAAATAAAACTGAAACTTAGATCAAGCATAAGAGAATACAACTTCGAAACGGTTTTTTGGCGTCGACGGAAAACACGACGAATCATTGTTTTTCTTTTGCGTCCACTGGTTTGGAAGATCGAGATGAGATTTCAAGATTCCAGTCGCTTTATCTTCGGATCATTTCGTTGCATTTGCGAATGGATGAGTGAGCACAAGAGTTTGTATCCTTTTGTGGCTTTTGAGGTTGTCCATTTCACTTTTGGAAGTGAAAGCCGTCCTCAAAGACGACGGTATTTATCCGTGATGTCACGATAAAACCGGTGACTTTTACTCCAGTCGTAAAAGCTTCTCCCAAATACATGCGCCACAGGTTTGAGGCAGAACATATAAGGTTAAGATGTATTCTCTTTCTTCATTTACCGAAACTGAGAATGGATGTGTTTTATCTAATTGGAAATAAGCGTTACGATGTAAAAAAGAGCCTCTAACCAATTCGAAATCTGCTGGAATTCTTAATAATATTTCCATATAGATAGATTTCCATCGTCTCGACTACTACCTTCAATTATCGTGTGATTTTCTATCCAACTATTCCCCAGTAATCCTTCCGAAGAGATATTCAGGTATTATTTGCATCTCATCAAGGCAAAAATATTTCCATTTAAGTTGGAAATGAGAATCATCGTGGATAATTTAAGACCATAAATTTATCAGTTCCATTTTAAGAACTCCGATTTGAATTTCAGAAAATTTTCCCTTAATAAAAATTTTGAGCTATTTTTACAAGTAAGCATTTACATTGAGAGAAAGTTTTGGCAACATTCATAAAATTTCGCCTGCGTTGTTCGGTGAAATGAATCATCCCATGTTTTTTCATAACTCGGGGACGTCTTTTAATGAATTAATTTGATATAATGAATTAAAAGCACTAATGATATATATAATATGGGACTCGCGACTCTCGGAAAAATGAATAAATCGCGTGATGAGGAGAGCATTCCTGGGAAATGTTCATTTAATGTAAAGTGGAAAGCAGTTCTCATCAGTTCTCCTTAATTCGGCGTTTCTTGCCAAGTGCATGGTTAATCTGCCGCATCGCCATCGCTTCTGCCAAACGGCATTCGGAATGGTTTTCTAGCTTCTTGGCACTCTTCCCGATCTCCTTCCCTCTGATTTAATAGCTAAAATGTATAATTCGTTAGGAAATTCCATTCGACATAGTAATTTTATCATGCTCACAATCATAAACGTCGTCTTAGGTAATTCACAGTTTAACACACCGTTTTAAGTATTCGACTGTATTTCCTCCAAACTAAAAATGAAAATTCGTGTTCCAATTCCGAAAACGAAGCTTTGAGTGTTTTTCTGTTGTTTATGTTGTCATAAAATATTCTAAATTTAGGTAGAATCTATTCATTCCTCACTAATTAACGTGTCACTGCTCTTAATTTCGTCAGATAGTTTTCTTTTGTCTGACGAAATGGTATACCCGGTATTTTACATTACAATTAGTTACAATTGGTTTGATTTTCAAAGGCGGAAACTAAATTGAAAAATTTGCAAAAATAGTACATACCTATAGTAAATTTTCCGTAAATTTCAACTTTATTAAGGAAGAAATGGTGGAATTTAACACGAAGTGTTTCATTTGTCCAATAATGAAATTCCAAAAAATTACGGCTGTTACTATTGAACCTTTATTTAGTTTCCTTTGTTTTATTCTTATCTCGATTTCATAGGACCATTATTTCTAATTTAATTCTGAAAAATAAAGAAAGTCTGCAATAGATCGAGATCATAATTTCTTATGAAAGCATTTTGTTGTCGCAATCGAACCAAGAATACTTTTAGGTTGAGGAATATCATTTTGTCTTAGGTCATTAACCCTTATGAATCCTAATTTCATATTTTTATCTCGCCGGAATGTGCGTGAAATTAAAGTTTCTTCCATGTATTTTTTACCGAAGTTACTGACATCGGATAAATAAATATATATAGATACATGTAGATATAAATATATAAACTACGGCGATTATTATAGTATAAGATAAGAAAAGACGGAAGCATAAGCATTTTTGTTCGTTTTCGTCGTAGTTTCACGATAAGAGCGGGCTAATAACTATTTACTTCATGTACGAATGACATAATTCTCTGATTGAAGACCCTTACGAGCCGGAAGAATGCAGAGATCATTCCGAATGGAGTATCGCGAGCGAGATGAACTCGTGGCCATATTTGGCCCGCAGGTTGCGTTCTGGATGCCATCGGCGCTTGCGTCACGGGCATTTGCACCTGCTGCACTATTTTATCTCCCCACCGCCTCGCCTCACAATCGCTTTTCGCTTTATTTAAAAGTCTCCCGTTTTGTTTACATCGCTCCGCCTTTCAGACAAATGTCTTCGGTGGAGACGAGCCACGGATTCCGCTTGTCTCTGGAAACATCGCGTGAGGAATCCGACTCTCGAGTCACATCTATATCCCCGGCAAGCGATTCGCCGTTTTATACGAGAAACAATTTGCTTCTGTCGTGAGATGGATTGCTTCCTCTTGTACCGTACCTAAGAATCCCTCGCAATTACCCTCGGCTAACCTCCCATCTTTATGGATGCGGAATGACGCTGGACTTCTTCCTCATTCCCCCCCGCTAACATTTAGCGCCGTATTATACTTGTTTGTTTCGGAAATCCCGCTGTAGCTCAGAGAATTTTCTTCATCTTTGTTATGCTCGGGACGCTAAGTGACTGACCGTTCTCTGGGATAAATGGTTGGTTATCGGATTTTTTCGTTTATTTGATTCTACTGGAGCATAACTATTTTTCCAGGCTCCGTGCCCTCCCTGTGAATACGTGTAGGAATGATCGGTCAGTTACCACCAAGAGAGTGATGGATAGCTTTGCCAACGGTTTTAGCCGACAGATTCGATCCCTTTTTGAACGATTAATGTTTTCCTTGTTCACTTTGTCAGAAACTCGATCTTTTAAGATCTCTTTTGAGGAGAATTTGTGGGGAGTCGTAATTAATCTTAGTATAGGCGAGAATTAAATAGAATGTCAGCGAACTCAGTTCCTACTAAAGCGAAATTCTTCAAACTCTACACTTGAATTTGAAGAGGCGTTGTGAGAAGTTTCACAATCTAATTAATTTATCTTTAGGTATTGAGACTGGTGTATAAGCTCCATTTCCGAGAAAAAAAACCCACAACTTCGTCTATGTTATATATTTAAAATGTGTTTTTAGCAATGTATAATAACAAAAAACGAAAAATATTGAATTGCGTTCATTTTAAAATCTCGATGATTTATTAACTTTTCGCTGAAGTTTAAAAGGAAAAATCTGATTGCAGTCTATAGTAATCCCCAAAAAATACTCGATCGATATCTGGCTTGCTTCCATAATTTAGTAATTCGTAAAATTATCGTACAGGTACAATGTTCGACACTTGATACGAATTCCATTATGTTGGGGGAGTTTTCTACGGGCTACAAATCTCAGGTACCATTAACGCTCCGGCGTTCAGCGGAGGAATTGGACCTGAAGAATCCCTCGGCCACTCGAGGAACCAGTCGTTACAAAAACCTCTCTTCCGAAGCAACCATTTTCATCCCTTGGGATGACCCTCTCTCTCTATGCCTTTATCTTCGTACCGAACTCAACACCTTCCGCTTCTATCCATCCCCAGCGGTCGCTCTTCCCTCCCCCGCAGGCTGTCCGTGACCTTGGAACCAGTATGGGTCATCGCCCTAACGAACCCCCCCTAACACCTCTCCCTTCTTAGGCCGCACTGTGGTTGCAACTGATTCCGCACTGCTGGGGTCGATGGAGACGATAGCCGAGGAGGATTGCGGTGTTGTTGCCTCCGAGGGATACGAAACCAGCAGATCCTTTTGAGACGTCCACGAGGAAAAATCCCAACGTGAATGAAGCGTTGTGCAAACTCCGCGGCCCGTCGAGTAAACTTCGCGACGTAATACGAGAATCGTATGTTCAGATGTAGAAAGTTCGTTTCAAATTTGGGATCCGAACGCGAAAGGGAGGAAGGAGCGTTTTAAGAGGCCTTGAGAAACGTGATTCCGAAAGGAATTCCTCGATCTATTTGAACATCTCGAATTTTTCATCGCGATGACGCAGGTGAGATTTCGAGAAATTTGGGAGGAACGGGCGGTAACTGTAAAATCCATCCAGATTTTAATTGAAGAAACGTCTCGGAAGGAGACTGTTTGCTGTCCGCGTTGACGACTAATTTAGTGAAAACCGAAATGGATAAACCTGAGAAAGAAACAAAATTTTGTCGCTCCGCAACGTCCTTGCGCGTGAAAGAATGTCGAAGATAACCGCTGATCAAATAGAGAGCGGTACACCTTTTCCAACACCTGACAGAGATATTAAGTCGTTTCGGAATTTGAATAATGAATTTGCTCTGTTCGATTCCTCGTGGGTTAACGCCGCTGAGTCCCTCAGAGCATCGTTCTCGGGCCAGACAAATTGAATCATCAAACCCAAACTTGATGCGGTAGTTCGGAATCATTATATTCAATATAAGGCTTGAAAGGGAAATGAAAATTCAAATTTTTATCGACGGGGATGAAATTTAAATCAGTTTTTACGGTGCTTGAAGAGGGATGTCGGGGGAGGGAGGCGATCTCTCGAGTGTACGGAGAGAGGGGTTTGGGATTGATGCTAATGCAGAGCAGTGGAGAGATTGAGTGAGGTGGTTGGAAGAAATTGAGATGCCTGATCGATGGCTTTTTACTTCAACGGCATGAATACGTTGCCCTGCTCTGGAGATTCAATTTGCATGCATAAGCGCGGAAGGAAGCTTTAACACTGGATTGTTTCTGATTTTATTCGAATGTATCGTAAAATCATCGAAAGGTAAACCGTAAGAATATTTTATGACCGAACCTTCAGTTATCTACCTTTATCGGTTGCGGTATTAATGCAACATGGAAAATCACGGAAGATTACTTCCTGTAATGCCTCCATTAACTGATTTCATTGCTGTAAACGTAAACTAATTCAGATTTTAATGGCTTCCCTTTGCGTGTTTCATTTTGAACATCGAGTGTATTAACAGGAAGAAAAGAAACGGATTCTTTTATAGCCATTCGGATACAATACTATATCACTGGCTACTTTTTGTTAATCATTTGCTTAAGACCCTGGGCTTTACATTCCAATAGAAATTAACTATTCTAATCGTGTCCTCTTCTTAAGCTTACTAGTAAGTTTATTTATCTCGCAATTAATAATTTCTTGTAGAATCGCAGATTTCTGGTATGATCTTATACTTTCTGACATTATACCTGATATCTATTTCTAGTTACCCTGATTCTCGACAACTCCCATTCTAGTCATAATATCATTCTACGAGGAAGCTTCAGGCTGTAATTTTCTTCGCTTTTGGTAATTTAATTCGTTTTCCTCGTGCGATCCCTTTCCCAAATATGCCCTCATCTTCTGAAGAACGACCAGAAAATAAAAAAAGGGACAGGTAACTTACGTAAAATCTCCGCGAATAACTTCTGATTGAGAAATCTGGCATTCTGACAGCGGGGAAAAAGAATCTTGGAAGCATTTCTCGTGGATTTTTTTCTCAAAATCTCAAAAAGATACCGCGGTAAATCCAAAAGCTTCAAACGCAGAAAAAGAGCTCGATTCCAATTCGCATCGCCGACTTATTTCGATTCCCGAATCGGCTAACTGTTATCCGCATTAATTTTCCCGAGCTATCGATAAAAAAAAGTCGTTTTATTAAAAGGCACGCCGTGCGTGGACCGTTTCGCTACGGAGAGCTTTTCCCGGAAAAATATTTCCCCCCCTTCCGACGTGCGTTGGGGAAAATAAGGTTCCAGTTTTTTCGTGAATTCCCTCCGAAAAATTGAAGAGGTGGCAACGGTGGAATGGAGGTGGGAGATCGTGGGAAAGGGAAGGGTCCGGGGGTGGGCATGTGGAGGATGAGGAGGAAGATCGTCCCCCTGCAAGTTTTATACCTCTCTCGGCCAGGTGGCGTTGCTCTGATTCAACGGGCGAGCGAAACAGGTTGACTTTTGACGTTCTTCGGGTCGGAAGAACACAAAAGGAGATGAAATCTTACAACCATAGTTCCCTATACGTTTTCCTCCTCTGGGTTGAGAGAGCATAACTTCTGACGCTTACATAGTTGCTCTGGTTATCGAAGCTTTGGTTCCCACAGTTTGTGGGAGGTTTTCGATATATTTATGAGATGGTTTCCAAGGTTTTGTCACGATGTTATACTTCGATTGATAGCACTTTGCAGGCTTAGTTTATTGCTTAGCGTGCAATCTTGTAACAATGATGATAATAGCAGCATTTATAATTCAATATATCCTGGGGTGCGGCCGAAAACCTTAGGGATATACGGAACTGAAAAAATTATATAACTTATTATAATAGCTTAGCAGAAGGTATGGATGAGGTTAGATGCAAATTATGGTAGCTCATGTATATAAATATTGTTATAAATATGATCAGAATAACTACCAAAGTTGTTAAAATTCCCTCCCGTTTTGTTCAACCTTTACCATCCCTTCCTTCATTATAAAAAGATAGAATAATTTTAATTAATATACAGATTTGAAAATCTTAGGAGCCGTACGCCGTATTTCAAATTAAGGAAACAAGGTAATTAGTGAAATATACTAAAACGATGCGTTGACAATTTGTACCCAAATAGATCAGAATCTATAACCAAATTTCACACCGTGGTTAAAAGTGACACTTACACGTGAAATACGTGGGCCACCAAGGTTGTTTGGATAGCTTCCAAAATAAAAAAAGGAAAGGAACCAGATTGTTGAAAAGCATCTCTACAGCTCTAATCCCGGTAGCTGAAGCCTAATTTTTATGCTATCGGTATAACACGACCGCTAATAAATGTCATATGTCAGCCTAAGAAATCGCTTTAGAGAATCGTGTCCGAATTTCCGAATTCGAACATATTTCTTTGCTCTATCGTCCATCTCTTAAACGTGACATTTGCCACGTGATTTCCACATAATGCCTCTTAAAAAAGTATTCCTAAGGAAAACACGAGGGAAGATCGCAGTGACATTCGTACTATCTGTCCGCTATTACGTTATTGATGATTCAATTCCGGAGAGATGTGAAGTCGTAAATTTTCTGTTTATGACGCAGCGTCGTGGGCGGATGTATGGAGATGTAAGAGGTGACGATTTACCTTCTGAACTTCTTGATTAGCTTCCACTTTATTACCTTAATTTCTACTATACTATCTTGAAACGTAGTTCTTGCCTAAGTAATTTCAGTTTCGTGGTTACTTCTTTAAGTTTTCCTTTCTACGATTTTTAATCACTGTATATTAGAATATTTATTTTACGTAATATACTTTTCCTGAATTAGCCCATTCCTTCCACATATTTCAAACGAACTGCTTAAGTTGAAATTAATATTTCCGCTTGTCGTTTAAAGTTACTTAATTCCGCAATCTCGAGAGAAGGAAATAAATTCACGACACATAAATATTATCGAAACGTTTCCATAACAATTTAAGTACCTCATTCTTCCTGGAAACGTGATCCCAAAGATAAGTGGATGCGGTATATTTCTCCAGGAATCAGTGGCCCAAGGGCAGAGATCAACAGAGTTATGGTTCACTAGCCCATACTCGGTCGATTTTCGGCCGGATGTAATTTTAAGTTCGCGAATCCTCGATGGTAAAGGTAATGATGGACGCGAGCCTTATCGGGCCCGAAGGGTTTGCGGCGTTTGGTCTCGAGCAAAAAGCCTCGTGAGGAGTGCTTGAGAGACAGATGAAATTGATGGGCGTTGCCGCCGTCCAACGCATGCAAATCAACCGAGATTTATGCGCGGCCGAATCGAACGCAGCTCATGATTATTTCGGCAGTCCTTACGCGACGAATGAATCGTCCGTTCGCAATATAAAGCGGATGACATCAGTTGAAGGATGACGCAGAGTTCGCGTGACATTTGCGGGGGACTTACGGAAGAAGTGAGTGCTTCGGACGCCCACTACCGCTCTCCCTTTTTCCTCCGGATGTTTTGTATTATTTCGACCTTCTCCAGAGTGCGTGAGCTTTCGAATTCGGATGCGGAAGGATCACACGGAGCGTGGATATCGCGCTCATGGATTTCGTGGGAAAATCTGTTTTGTTTTGTTTGAGCGTTACGTGGTTGCGGGGGCGAATTTTCATTGGTCTAGTTACGGCAGAAAAGTAGACGAAAATGAATAGAAGTAGGGAAGGCGGCGTAGGTTATTATCATTTAAAATGAGCGATAAAATTATTTTAAATAATAAAAACGTTGATTTTACCCAGTAAGAGACAAGTGGAGAAATGCGCTGGATCGTTTTTTTTTCAGTAAAAGTTTAAGCAAGGAATAGCCTTTTTCCGTATTTAGTCTTTATTAATTGAGAACGGATATTAAACAGTCCCGACCCTAATTGATATGGAATTTTTTAAGCGTGTGTGACCGAATTAGACTTTTTGTCGAATTTACTTTTGTTAAGGGAAAAATACTAAATTTTTTATGTTTTCTGGCGGAGTTCCTACCTTTATAATTCAGAAAGGAGAGTTTTATTACACTTTGCTTTAATCCTATTTCAATTTGATAATATATAAATTCTTACAATATGGTTCTGAATATCCAAAAATACCTTATCGTAACGTGGTGATATATTATAGACCTATATATAAGCTCAAATCATTACACGTTCAGTATACATATATTATTGCAATCCACCTAATTATTATTATACAATCAAATACATAAATATTTGATAGTACTTCGAGCTATATTAGCTTATATTATTACGTAATATTTATATATGTGTTCTGTATAATATGTATAGCAAGAGAAAACTTACAAAATGTGACGTTTGAACGCGGAGTATCTAGCTAATCAATATAAAATGACGAACCTCAATTCGCAATAACATAAGATCTGAAGAAAAACAGGGATCTATAAGTTAGCTATCGTTACCGATAGGAGATATTCAATTTTTTCGCTCCAAGGGAACATTTTGATTACCTTTTGGTAGATACTTCAAAATAGTATGATTCAAAAAACGTTCACGAAAGATGATGATGCATCCTCAAGGATAACAAGGTACTTGAAGAGACAAGGCTATGCATTACCTCAATATCTATTACAAAAACTAACATAACTAACGAGGTTCTAAGACTTCATAGATAAAATATAATAGCCCATGTTAATTGCAGTGGACTTGAGTTGAAAGCACTCTTCCTCACAATCGACTCTTTCCAAACATCAGTGAAAGTATTTCTATTGTGAAAGCCATGTGTGGATGTAACCACCTGCAGTGCAAATGTTGTTAAGTGCCGCTATTACTTTCTCATTTACCGCCGAGAGTTGCTAGGAAGTACTGCAAAGAAGTCATTCCAAAGCGAGCAAATTATCACCGAGTCAACAGGTGAGGTTTGCGCTTAAGTATTGGAAAATCGTAAACGTGGGAGATCGAAGCAGAGATAGAGAGGGAATTACTCTGAAGGAGAGCGTCCGAAACACGTGAAGAATGCATTCAGTTTAAAGACGTCGTCCTAATGAATATTCCTGCGCGAGTGTGAACAGCAGCTGTAAATATATAAGCTTGAACAGCGCTCTTCTTTGGGATAGAGTAAAATCGATCGCATAACGAGACTTTTAGCGGAATTCCTTCGACGTCACAGAGGGAAATGGATTTTTTAAAACACCCGTTACCGTTCGAATAATAGAAGCCTTTTTCTCTCGGAGTGGCATTCCTGCTGTTTTAATTAATATCACCTCTATCACCAATTTTCACGAAGATGTTAGTCATTTGCTATTCTTCTAAATTCCTACCAAAATATAATATCTTATATCGACTTGTATTCTCGTGACATCTCTATAAAGCAATTTTTTCCCGTTAATTGAGAAGGAATAATGGCCAAAGGAGTTAATTTGTTCCGCATCCTTCTCCACATATTCTTTTAGGAATTTTAATTAAATTATAAATATTAGAGTAATATATTATTAAGTTTTCATGAACTGTTCTGTATATAAAATGAATATTATATAATATTCATCTTATTTAAAAATGAATATTACATTAGAATTTCTAAACATTAACTCTGGCACAGAACCATAGCAAAAATTCCTCAAGTTTAATGATGCATATGTATTTTTGACTACCTTCTTCATAAACAGCTTCAATTTCAATGTTCCATCCAATTACATCTCGATGAAGTAGCAGCATAGTGAAGTTCTGTCATGCTGATATTATGTGTACCCCTCAAATGAAGTGGACATTTATCGTAAGGAAATACGCGAGTTTAGAATCGGCACATCACCAACTCGCTCTGCCATAATGGCCAGAAATCAAGTTGTTTAGAGCGACCCATTTATCGACGACCTTATCTGCCGTGTGACGACAAAAGGTTTTTTTCGTTATAAATCAAGATACTCAACTCGTTGAGATACGAAGATCTCGACGAAATTGCACAGAAAAAAATGTCAGTTGATCGAGCGGGCAGATAAAAGAGTCGCGAAACGTAAACGGTAGTCGGAAAAGATATAAAATCTGGAGAATGTCGCAAATGTATCTGTATCCCTTCCAATAAACTATATTTACTTATGAATTTGTTTTGCGGCAAAACGTGGAGAATTCGTTAACTCCCACTTAGTACTCTTAAGGTCACCTCATTCCTTTCGCACGAACTTGAAGCTTGTTCACGGAACAAATTAAGCTCTTTCCAGGAATGCGAAACAATTGTTAATGTTCCGCTATACTGCATTTGCAATATAAACTTTCGGTGAAAAAAATTAACATGTGAAGTTTGATAAATTTCCCGAAATCTTTCATTTTCAGCTTCAATATAGTATCTTTAAGAAGTTTCCGTAACTTGGTTCGACTTAATTTTTATACGTTATATAGCTCGATGCATATGCATCGCAATCGTCTGGTGATTCTAAGAACTGAGTACCCAACAATATGAACAGATTAGTAACTTATCCATGGATTAGATAGGTCATTGTTGAATCGGCGTATTTGCTGTCTTTCTTTCTTATTTTACTGCTTTTTTTAAAATGTGGCTCTAATAAGTCATTGCAATTCTTGGAAACTAAATTTTTAATTTTCCTTGATTTGTGAATTTGATTTTGCGTATTTTTTGCTGCAAAAATGCTATCAAATTTAATTGGAACAATTCATTTAAGGCTGTTAGTTCCTCTTAAGATTTAAGCTATTAGCAAAGGAAAACTGGAATGTATATATTTTTCCTTTGAAGTATTAAAAAAATATGCAAAATGTTTGAATAAGTAAAAATAATAATAATAATAATAATAATAATATAACGAATAATAATTTTTTGAGTGATAACTGAAGTGGAAATAATTATTGATTTTGAAAATGTATCTATAATTATTGTTAGCTATCGATATTTTGTAAACTATGTATATTTGAGAGTAGTTCTTCTAATACCACTTGAAAGTACTCGGCAATTGATTAAATTATTCATATTTTTTCAATATAACATTTTTGATTGTAATGAAAATATTTGAATTATAAAAATGAAATTTCGAAACATAATGCTATCACATAAGAAAAATTACCCCGTTGTTATTTTTGAATTATGGCCGCCGATTAAATAACTTTCTGATCTAATATAAAATCATTGCTTTTGTATAAAATCCGCTTAAGTTTCCGTCTTTAAATGTAGTATTTTACAAAATAACGTTCGCAGAAGGATTATAACAGTAATCATACATGTCCCTTTATCATTTTCAACATCTACTAATTAGCATTTTTGGAGCGTAAGGCATATCATCTCTTGCCAGGTGGACATTTATCAGAGTCGAATCTACAAACAAATAATGACTACATCCGTGATAGTCATCGCGTAATTAGGAAGAGAGCTTGTGGTTCTAGCAGCAGCCGATAAAAAAAAAACAGAAAAGCAGAATGTTACTCAATCGAAAATCTTGGTCTAAACAATAAGAATGTTTTCGGAGGCACTTCAGTAGAAGAAATCAGTACGGCTTGTTTTCGGGATTTAGTTCAGATAGATAACCTCACTACCGCACAAATCTAATGACTGATTAGTCGCTATCAAAGGTGTTAGAGCCGCACTTCTTTTGGAGATAAGACGAAATGAGGACAAGATGTGACTTTCGACTGCTCGCCAGAATCCCAAGAGAGAGACAGAGGTGGGTTGGGATGGAAAAGAATAGCTTCCTTCTCCCAAAAACCGTTTTCTAGCAAAAAAAACACCTACCACGGCACAAATGATCTCCTTGGAAGAAGAAAGAGAACGGTTTCCAACCGTCGGTCCCCTTAAAAACAATCGCCTGTGTTGAAAGTAGCGGGTTCTTCTTACATCTGAAGTTAAGAAGATGACATGCCGAAAAGTTTACGGTGAAAATAATGGGGAAACGGAAATGTTTTCCCGGAGTTTGTGTCCCTCGAAAGGAGGTGATGACACTCCCCTTTTTTGGAGGGCTCTGAAGATTTGGGTGTTCACCAAATGAAATTGATTTACACTCTGATTATCTTTTTACACTTTTACAACTTTCTATGTTTCGATTCCCTTGTTCTTGAAATATGCTCTTTTGAAATAATCAACCTTATTTATCTAGTTTTCATAAAAAGAATTTTACTTGAACTTTCTGCATTCGTGATGGAAGGAAATTCTCTTCGATCCATTATTCAGGATGACAAACAATCCTGATCCCTTTTAATCCTGATTCAAATAAGGATACTGAGTGGACTCGTTAAAAAAATAGTGGATACAACTTTAAGGCTGAGAGTGATTTCCAGAAAGGAGACTGTCGTTGGATAAGCGAGCGTCATTCTTTTCCGTGGTGCCTCAGCTCAATTATAACGGATGTTTCATGAGTCAGGAAACCTAGTCATTTCCAGATAGGTCTGATCTCGAAGTGCAATTTCCTAGAACTGAGGTCACGATCATTATCCTAATAATTGTGTGTATGGGAAAAAATACAAAATGATAGAAGCTGGAGTCCCAAAGTTTCCGTTTTCTATTACCTTACTAATCCTTTACCCGGGGATCTATGAATTGAATACTTTACGTGAGTTTGCGCAGTTTCCTACAACTAATTTCACGGTCATTATCCTAATAATTGTGTGTCTGTAAAAAAAGTACTAGATGGGGAACCTGAAGTCCAAAATTTTCCGTTTTTCATTACGTTAGTTATCCTTTACCCGGGGAGCTATCAACTGAATGCTTTACGTGGGTTTCTTTGAGTATATCCACACTCTAGGACTTAGAGAGGGCCCTAACACGATGTATAATTACCCAAAAACAATCGTAAACTGAAATTGTTGTCTTGAATGAGCAATCGCTGAGAAATGCGTTTCTTGTTTAGCGTCTGCGCACCGGTCCATGAAGTGGTCGGCATAACTACCATCGACTACCGTAATCCTACCAGTGGATGGAGTAGATGGGAAAATAAACTCGAGAAGGGCAGGAATGGAGGGAATGATGAGGCGGATGATTCAAGCGAACGAGATAAATGGAAAAGGGAGATGAGAGAGGGGTGAGGAGAACGCAATGAGAGGAAATGACATAACAGGTGCATTAACGAATGAAAATGCGGAGCGACCGCGATTCCAAATCCTCGTCCTCCCTTCCCCTAAAACTCTAATAAAAAAGGGAGTGCCGGCTTATTCCGATTAATGCATCGACAAATAAAAAGAACTCGTCCCGAGGAACTGGTGAAAAAAATTCGAAAAAGGAGGTTGCGGCGCTGACGGCGGCGCGGCCAACTAAATCCCTCGCTTTGAATGGGCCGATTGACCCATGTTTTTTTTTACACGACAGGATGGGAATTAAAGATAAGAGACAAATTGAGATTATTAATGTAGCGACACGTAGGTTTTGATTAGCTGGAAATGAGGGCTTATCGGTAGGCTTCTGACCTGATTGAGCATCGGATTCCATTCCATAATCTTCGGCATTCGGCGTATCATTCGGGCCCTAACGTTTTCTCGCACGTTGAGTTTTCTTTTTGATGCCCCACCCGCGCAGTCATCGTTACGTTTATATTCCCAGTTTACCTTTGAAATAACGCGCAGTCGAACTACTTTTATTCCACGAAAAACCGAAGTTTAATAGTTTACTCTTTTATCTGATAGGCGTTTTTATCTTCGAGGCACCGTAAGTTTTGAGAGGAGCGTTACGTCAGCGCGATATGACGCGATAATTTTGGAAAAATCCTTTTTCAGAGCATTGACTGTTGGAATGTGGTTTTATAAACATTTTGAAATTATCAAATGCAATTGAAATTTGCAAATATCCCTCCGTAAACGCATTGTTGAAAATATTCCACCGATTAATTTTTATAGCAATGCTGAATCATCTTGTATATGAAGCACGGTGCCAATCTCAATGCCTTATCCGTAAGAACTTTGGGCGTTGCTCCATTTGTATTTGTATGTTCACCCCTATAATCGATAAATTATTATTTCAAATTCCACAGCATCTCCCCCTGATCTTTGAAGCACGAGTGTAATGAAAATCCAGGGCGGAAACCGAGGCTCACGGAACTTCTTCCTCTCCGTATAACTTTGCAAGTTCGATCGCCGATTTTTCGCCGAACCAGGAAATTTCGGCGAAACATTCTCTTATAACCAATCCCATTTCCTCCACCGTTTTCGTCATCGATAGAAAGCTCACCTCTAAGATCTGCTCCAAAGGCTCTCCGGCGATGTTCTACCACCCACTTGTTGCTATCCTTCCCTTCTTCGATCGCAGTGGAAAATAAGAGATCGTGGTGCCTAGGTAACACGCGGAGGAGGTGCAACAGGCGACTGGCGTGCCGGTGGGCAGGGAGATGGTTATGTAGGGGGAGACGAGGGGAGAGAGGGGGAGTTCACGAGGGAAGGGAAGGTCTGTTGGCGGGCAGCGCCAAACCACGGAGGACTCCGAAGATAGGACACGAATTATTGTATAATCTGCGATGGGTTCTGAACTTGAAACTCTCCTTTAGCTGGAATCCGACGTCACCGGGGTTTTTTTCTCCTTGTGACGTGCTGAAATATTGACTTGGGGACATCGATTTCACATGTGGGCGTAATTTTTCCGAGGAATATCTTGTTCTTGATTGATGGTGCACCCAAGTTCTGTAATTCGTTGCTAATGAAGTTTAATAAGCTTGGGTAAGTCCTGGGACGCCTGGATGTCAGTTGCCCTAATGCACCACCACTATCAAGAAATGCAATATTCAGGGTTCAATGAACCGTTACTTGTAAGAAAACTGATGGCCAGTGGTGGATTTGTAATTAGGCGTATTACGCACCGTTTGAGGGCCTCATCCGTTAGGAGGGCCGCAATAGCTGAGTTTAAGAACTTTCAACAGCATACGACTTCAAATTTTTTTGAATAACAATCCTCTTCCGAATCCTTATTTCTTACTTCGAGAAAACACTTTATATATATATGCTGAGTAATTCAGTAAAACATATTTATAGAATGCATTCATTCCTCTGTAAAACAATGTATTCCTCTTACAATTTTTGAAAATGTTACAAAATACTTGTAAATCTATTTTTATCTCAGTGATGCGACTGAATCTCTTTCCATTAAATTTATTGTAAAACGGGCATTTTTCCATTATGATCCCTTAACGGGACTTCGATTTGTTGTACATCGGATCTCTGATTGCTTAAATTCTTCCCTGTTAATAAAAGTTACTGAAGAAACCTCTTAGAAATAGCAAATATAATATACAATAGTAAACGTAGTATATATCGTAAAATTTGTTCAACGTTCATTCCCTATGAAAAAGGAATTAAATCAGAAAGAAATTTTCGCGAGAAAACTATATCCTGTTTTAAATTTTTGCGAAATACTACATTGTACAGTGAAAAAAAAACATTTATTTTCTCCTGTCGTGGAATACTCTAAAGCTACTCGCGAATCTATCAAATTTATTTCCTATGATTTTGCGATGGAAGATAATAATAATCTATAGGAACTGGACCAAAAGGGCTTTTGTCAGTAGAATTTTTGCGGGTGACGTTGAAAATGTGATTGGCCCTTCCTCTGTTCTCTTTGGCTTAGTTAAGAAAATATACCCGAAGATTATTAACTTTAAAAGACTTATTTTCTCAGGGGCTATGTGCAAAATAATTAAGGGTCTTAATTGGTCGATATAATATTAATATCTTTTAAGCGCCGAAATAATGCTGTTTCGTTCTTTGGACACATAAACGAACAGCTCACCTGGAGAAAGAGAATTGTAGATCAGAACCTCCGAAATCCAATCAATCAATCTTATCGCATTGATAATTGCAATGAAGCTTAAAATGCAGTAGTGTGAAGATATTACATATATAAAGAGAGAGAAATGCCCGTGTGGAGGTGATAAAGTAAGTTTAAGGGAAGGAAAGCGTTAAGTAGAAAAGATTTCAGTTGTATAGATGCTTAGAAATAACGAAAAGATTTCAATACTGTTTTATCGTATCCTCAAGGGGGGAACGGGAAATAACGGAGAAATCTATTTAATTAAAATCTTGGACATAGTAGAATACATCGGTATTCTAATTGCGTTGATTGATGCAGGCATGTGCTAAGAACACACAGCAATTAGCATATTCATATAATTATGCCTTATTTACGTAAGGGATTCAACGCCTTTAGGATTTATCAGGATAAAGTTGCTAGTACTACGCTATACTAATCGTATATCCATCTGTTCGTCAAAGAGAAGATTTTCGTGCATGGATCTCGTATTTCTCTACAGAAATTGTACCCAATTATTCCAAAACTCAAATAATCACGTTATAAGCCTTCAGTTCATGCTTAAGGAAAAAGATGCGGTAGTAAAAAGAAAAAGATAGCTTCGTATTTTGATAGCTCTTGAACTTTGCAATTGACTGCAGGAACTTGATACGATTTCCAGCAACTTCCTCTTCGAGACTTTTTCGTTTTGAGAAGTACTAATTTTAAAGCGTGACAGCTATATTGGGAAACACATCGCACCATGCGCGAAATATTTCACGATAAAGCTCAATCCACATTTTCGAGACAACGAAGATGAACTGCCGCGAGTAGAATAACGGGGCATTTAGCTCGCTGGCGTTATCAGGCGTCGTACTGCATTAGATAAATTTGAGATATAAGATTGATTTACGTTAATATCAATCTGCCCCAATTTATATCCTTGTGCATCTGATATCTGATTGAACTGAGGACTAACAAATCCCATGCAGTGGCATCGATGTACTGAAAGTGAAAAGTAGTTTTAGCAATGTATTATTCAATTTTTTCAAAAACAGCTAATAAGTTTGAGTATTTCTTCAGAGTGGAATGTAGGTTATAATTATTCAAGCCTTCCCTCTTATACGCGACTGTATTATAAAGAAGAATTTCTTAATGAAGTGGCGGAGGCATATTGCACTCTTTTCTCAACTTATAACTCATTCTATAGCGTATCGTTGCGTGACATGCAGTTCCTTCCTTGATATTACTTAGACGAGTGAGTTCCAGGAAAAGTTATCCTTAATTTTCAAGTATAATTGATATCGACAAAATCGCATACCATGTATGTCTAAAATATATATGAATTTCAAGATTTATTGGATTATTAAATGTAAAAAAATTTAGTTTGAACCACCAGTATACTCAGTTGATGCTTGTCATTCTATGATGTTCGTATAGAATAATCACCATGATTTCCGTCCTTACTAATTCATTATTTTTATTACTGTAAAGGCAAGAGAAATATATCTTTATCTTTAAAGATCTGATCCTGCCCGTTTTGTTTCTTTATAAATGAGTATTGATCTCAATAATAACAATAATATGATAAGTATTATATTTTAATAATTGGAAAATAATATGTTAAAAGTTAAACATTATAATAGCGCTTATCTCTCCCAAAATTTTATTTATCTCGATATCAATATTTAAATGTTAAATTCTTTAGCTTGGAATTATATTAACATCTTCTTACCTTATGTTTATCCGATATAAAGAATACATCTGCTCGAAATGATATTGAGGTATAATATAGCGAAATGCGATAAAGGAATCAGCATTATCATACTTCCATCTCCAATTTTCAATTTCCGGATTTATCTCTCAAGCGCAAATAATGTAATGAATAGAAAGAAAGGAATAATTCATATTTAAATTTCTCTTGAGGGATTGTGAAAATTGTGGAAATCGAAATAGATGTTTTCATCTATATAATGAAGATTTTTCCAAAGAAAATGTTTCTTTTCGAGGGATATTTAACGATCGGTGAGGAAATTTTTTCAATTTATCACGCTTCGCCATGCTGTTCGATTTATTCCATTCTTAAAAGAATAAATTTGCCTTTTCTTCCCTCCTTTGCTACCAACAGTCTATACTTTATAAAGGAGTATGGTTATTAACTACTGCAGTTACTTTTCCAAACACTATTTAACTGTGTCCAATGCCAAATATATATGAGCTTTCTTTATGATTGCACTAAATATTAATGCAAATAGCTCCTTAATATACATTCATTGGCAATGGTAAGCGTACTAATGGTAATGGTACTTATCTTCGCTTTAATTTTTCCGTAATCTTAAGTTTTTCATCATTATTGTTAGCTTTTTATTTTGTTTTCTTCTTCCTCGCCGCCCTTTGGCGATTGGCCAAGAAAAGAAATAAAAGCGAGAACCACTTAGAGGGAAAGACAAAGATGAGATGGAACTGGCGCTAAAATTAAGGCAATTAACTAATTAGATTAGCCAACCAGAGAGGAGAATTTTAGTTTTAGAGAGAAAGTAGTATTTATTTCATAAACTTAGGGCCATCTAGTCGGTAATTGAGGAAATAATAGACCTAATATGCATTCCAGAGCGACACATAATACGAATTCAGTTGAAATGTTTTTCCTTAGCTGCGCTTGCTTCCTTCATTGCGGTTGAAGATCACTGCAATTCCTCCCACAATCAGAACCTTTTTTTTCCAAGTAATTAAGTATAAGACTTTCGAATGGGATGCAGCGATGTTTTTACCAAAGAGGATTTAACACATTTTCTTTTACTGAATGTTACTGCAAATTTTTCGTAGAAATCTGATTCGTTGTAAAATTGATGTATCCATATTTTAATTTTTTTAGTGCCCCTCTATTTTTAATAAATTCTACATTGGTGATTTCAATGACTTCTAAGGAAGATTTGGCAAAAATGAAATACCATGGATGGGTTACTTTCTCAAATATATTTAAGTATTATAAAATTAATTTTATATTCTTTTCCGTTTATTTTCGTTAGCATACAATTTCAATGAACTGCAGTGGATTTTTTCGTAAAGTTAAGCTTAAACTACAACTATATCTACTTACTTTATACGCACTCTGCAAGTCATCTATTGGTATGTGATAACGGCTTGAAACCACGAATTTATATTAGACATTTCCTTCTTTTTCAGGATTTAAATTCACCAAAACCTCCTTATTTTATAGACAGATAAAGAAGATGTTGGGAAATTTAAAACTGAACAACGTTTAAACGGTTTTAGTAAAGTTCAAGTTCCTACATTATAAAGGAGAATAATACTACTAGTTCTCTCTGAGACGTAATTTTGCTTACATAGAATAATGATTGAGTTTAGCTTAGATTTTACCTTAGAAAACACAGCTAAATAATGAATGTCTATCAGTAATATTTAGAGAATGAAGGGATACAGTGATGTGGTGCAAGGGCATTATCATTTGCATATATTGGCATATTTCCAACGTATGAGGAACATATTAGTTTGATCCTTAAATAAAAGTATAATATATTAAACTAATTCTTTAAAGATGACTCTGTTTACTTCAAACTTAATTACATATATAATTAAATTATTTTTTTCGATTCATCACGATGAGTCTGTGAGTTGAATTAATTTTTGGAGATTTAATCCTTTGACAAGATATATATGACTGGACTAAACCTGGTGTGGTCCGAAGTCATTTATAAACCTGTATTTACTTACAGTAAAAGTAAGGCGTAGTGAAGGAATCGAAAATACATAGAAAAGAAACATCTAACTCCGAATATATCTCATGACCAATGTTTCCTTGCGTAAGCCGCAGGGAAGTCCAATAATGAAAGGCCCGGTACAGGTGTGGCCCTCTGTTGCCGATTTTCTTAAGTAACTGAAAGAAACTGCGGAGGATTCAAGCCCGTAAAGAAAGTGACCTCTGTAAAAGCGTGAGGAAAGACAGGGAAACTATTGGCAATATTTTGTTAATTCTGTAAGAAAATATGTAATTTTCAAAATAAACGAAAAGTAATGCTTTTTTTTAGGAACCTAATTCATACGCTACGATGTTCGTCATTAAATTTAGCTCGATCATGTCTTTAGAAATACAATAGTAATCCTTGCCTGAAAATGATCATAGATTCTATTTCTATTCATTATTCATTGATTAACTATCCAGTGATGCGTGAGATGCTATGGTATATGCGAATTGTCAATGCAAATAACAGAATAGTCAAATAAGGCATGGTCATACCTCTGCTGTCGTAATAATAGTATAATATAAGTAGGTAAAACAAACTAAGAATGTCAAGCTCAGTGCATATATTATAATTTGCTCAAGGAAAGTGACAGTGATCACTGGAGTGTTAAATATTTAGTTCGAGTGGAGTTTTTCTTTACTGAGTTATAGATCCTGTTCTCGGAGATCGTTGAATATCAAATTCGGGTTTTTTTTAATACAGAGAATTTTAATCTGCTTTTTAACTACTAATCATTCAATATCAAATTGAAAGCAGTAAACATCAGCTTTCAATTAGTTATTTCCACCACATCACGGCCGAGACTATTGAGTATAATATCAAATTGATTTCTCATTTAAAATTTATTTCAGTTTTTATAACAATTAAGGTTCCTTAATCAAGTTCTATTAATTAATAATCATAATAATTTTAATATTAAAAAAAATATACTTGAGAAATGAGGATGAGTTTTATAGCTGTATAGAAATTGTTACAAAGGTACAGTATATCTTTTTGATATAATTGTTACAAAGGTATAGAATATATGTTACTCAACATCATCACTGCAGAGATATGTAGTGTTGGAGTGAGTCTAGAAAGCCTTTCAGATTTGTTTTTTAGGTATGAATAAATGAGGCTAACAAGTCCGAGAGAAAAAAACTTTATTTTTCTTACGTCAAACCATTAATTACATTCCCGTGCGTATTCCGTCGTTTTATTGAGTAATTTACATTCTCGAGCCAATCTTAATAGAGCAGATTTTTGCGCAGTGAATAATGTATTTGTCAAAGATGCCATGATGTGAAATATTTCCTCTTAAATTATCATAAAAATTCAAACGTATTGAGAACATTTATAAACTCAAAATATTCTGTGAAACCCCATTAATTGAACTGAACGAACAAGTATCTGATATTCGTAAAAGTCTAACAATGTAGAAAGGTTATTTCACAGTTTATATGTAAAATTCATTTATCAAGAGAATAGAATGAGTTTCTAATTAATTTTGACTGCTATGGAATTACCATCATTAATGAACAAGATGATGACCAACATCTAATCATCCCCTTAGGATATGACGATTTATCATAAACCATCATAAACCCACTATCAAATGAGTTCCATGAAAACGGTGCATGACAAATACAGAAAATTTCCTTGCCCGAGTAAATCCTAGAGTAATTTATCTCTATTGATTTCTCGGAATGAAACAATGACTCAGAAATAGTGTCAATTTTCCTCTGTGATACAATAGCAAGCAACCGTAGAATGGGTGCCAACAATTTTCCTCTAATATATGCATGCGCTGTGGAATTCTATATAAACACAAATTATTTATGTATTTATGACTTCGGCCTGAAATGTAAAGTAAAACCTACTATCTTTTACTCCTACGTTTTCGCAAAACAAACCAAAGTACTGTTTAAGCCGGATTCTTGCGCTGACTGACGTAATTTGTGTATTAGAACGTTAGACGTGGTGATTTTTCCGTTGTAGATAAGCTTCTTTGGATCATACATTTCATAACTTAGAGCTGTAGTTATATAAGTAAGGGTTTGGCCGAAGCTGAGAAAATATAAATATATTTAGAGTAAAAATCGAATGAGCAAGTGTGGAGTAAGTGTATTAACGTTTTTGAAGGAAAAAGTTAGCTAAAAAATGAAAAAGGATTGGATGTGTCATAGTAGAAGAATGCTTGAATTTCTGAAGAAGTTGACCTAAGGAAGGATGTTGATAACAGGAAGTGTATTAAGACATAGATAAATCTTCACGAATGATATTTTGGAAAAACTTATCATCGAGTGAAGAGAGTGGCATTAAAAAAGAAAACTTCAAATTTATATATACGAGGGATAGAATACGATGGAAAGACTATACATATATATACTACATAAATACGAGGGTGGTCTGAAAAGTTTCCGACCCCAGATTTTTCAGAAATCTTCAGAAAATTTTCAGAAAACATGTTGAGAAATGGTGAAATGTCGGAAACTTTTCAGACCACCCATGTATATATATATCTATAGTCATTTTACCATGGTGCTATGGGATACAGAAAGGATGAGATGATAGAAATACAGATAGATATTCCTCTCTATCAGTCCTAAACATGTCATTCACATCCGAATCTTCGTCGATATTAATTTCATAAATGGGACGGCATTATCTCGCATTCTCTCGTAGATCTGTCGCAGTGACCAGATATAGAATTCCATTGAGAAGTTCCTTGAGTGGGAAGGCCGTCCACATCACTTAAGCATGTCTTGTAGCGATCGAGGTATCCCTACTCAAGTCGTAATAGCAACAGCCATAACACAGACGACTATTAGCAAGTAGCCTTCGTTGCGAAAGTATTAAAGAGGTTCCGGATGAATTATGATCACGAATTTCTCAATTCCGGAGAATTTTTGCTGGACTGATGGAAAGTTCTGCGAATGATTCACATAGCCTTCCATAGAAATAGTTTTTCATGATGTTTTCCTACGAGAGGGAGTATGGCATCGTATTATTGTTTGAAAACATATAATATGCTGCATTATGCTGCTGTATTACATTACTATATATATACTGCATTGTGAGCAGAATCAAGTAAAAAGTAAAACTTCATGCAACTTTACTCTGGTTTCACTACTGAGAAAAATCTTTACATTTTCAAGTCAAATGTAAAGATTTTTCTCGAAAACCGATGAAAAATTTTCAATTTTTACTATGATGTTATATCAATTACGGATTTGCTCTTAGTAACGTCTTCTCACATTGAGATTCACAATGCTAATCGTGTCAGATTTCTGTAAAAATTAAGGTGATATATCATCTGAACATGTGATAAGGGTATATCTAATATCATTTTAAGTATCAGTGCCTTAATATAAACTTAATTTTATCTCCAGAGTCATCCTACTAAAAGAGCTTTCTTTTATATCATGAGCTAACTTTAGACTGCATCAATCATTTAATAATATGGATATAATTACTGCATAGTTTTGGATGTATTAATTTCTACTAAATATATTAATTTTAATCTATGTATTTTAAAATATGTTTATACCAAGAAAGTAGAATTTTTATGGGTTGAAACGATGGAAATTAATGAAGGTAATGAAATATTCCCTATGGTAGTGGTATTTTTAAAATTATTTCTACATCTGAGATTTCGCACATATAAGGCGAACGCACTTTGTAACCCAGTTTGCAATCCGGGAGCCTAGAATATTCCTTCCCACGATAAAATCCTTCGAAGTTTCAATTGGCAGGCATACATTTTCTTGAGGATAGCAATTACTCTAATAGTGTAGACTTAAGTCGCAGTTGAAGCGTGATCAATCCGCAGCCTAGCAATCATCCGTGCATTAAAGACCACGCAATTTCCTGAATGAAAGACGGAAATCACATTGAAATCTTAGCGCAGTATTTTAACTGTTTCGACGTATTTAAATTAAAACTACTGTTATTTAGTGCTTTTTTTCAACTTCGTTTACATCATGGATGTCCTACTCGCGACCCACCGGCCACATGCGGCCCGTCGGCAGTTGGCGAATCCAGGGGGGGAGGTAATACCAGACTACTGGTAACTACAATTTACCTAGAAAGTGACGAAAAGCTTTTATTAAAATTTGATTACGAAGTTCCGCTACGATCACTATATATCTACTGCATTTAACCACAAAATAGCATTTTAAATTTCGTTGGAGGAAATTTTATAAAGAAATTGTCATTAATTACCCTCATCTAGATGTACTTCTAAATCAGCCCGTGCCATTGGATTGACCTTTCTGTAAAGTTTCACTATATTTTCTATACTAAAGCTACATATAGCTACACTAGGCTTTATCTGAAGTGAAAAAGAAATATTGGCTTTATTCTGCCCTTAAAAGTAATATACATATTATCACTGTAATAAATCAGTCAAATCAACAATTTTCCTAATTTATTATCATTTAGAAATATTTATGAGTACATACATTATCTTCGACCCGCGAATTAATTTTTGCAGCTAATATATCAGGAAATAAAAGTATGGACACCCCTTGTTCCACATCGAAATTTTTTCATGGTCATCTTTACTGTATTAACCTCGTATTAATTTTTATTGAGCTGCTGTGCTTCACTGCATGTCTAAAATTGCCTATTCATCATTGGCTACAGAGTAATTTGCGCAATGAAACAGTCCTGGCTCCACAATCTCCAATAACGTGGATGATTTTTCTCACTCCGCGTACCATTTCTTCGTATTCCACTGAAAAACGCTTCCTTGAAAGTTAGTGCACCTTTGTTTCGTAAGTTATGCAGTTCCAGCTCCAGCCATCCTTGAACCGCAGCCAGTCTTCCGTAGAGATTTTTTTCCAGCAATATTTTACTTTCGCGTGTGACGTTCGTAGGTTAGAGCAGGTTTTCTGCGGAGGGCGTATTACCACGTCCTTGCCTCCCGATCACTATTTCCCTCTCTACGCTCTTCCTCGTACACTTATTCCTTTCTCATGAGGATTCCTCATTCAGATGATGTAATTTATCCGTTCATAGCCCCACGTGCTTATACAATAGGTGACGAATCCCGACGTTCCGAGTAATAGATTACCGGAAGAGTAAATCCTCACCGCAGCGCAGTATTTTCCTACTTCATCTATTTTTGCCGCGAAGATGTAACGCTCTTCGGTAAATTATGAGGATAAGTAGTGTCATTTTTTTTACTCCACGTGCCGATCTCGACTCGATCATCATAATGGCAGACTTCCTCCTTTCAGTGAATTCATGACTTCATCGCTCTCGACATTTTCAGGTGTTGCGCAATTGCAGACATTTCCGGAGCAATTATCTTTTTTCTCAGACCCTTAAGTAATGGACAGAATTATGAATTTGATCGCTTTGTTTCAACTGTGCGACACCTACTACTTCCGTATGGAGTTGGTAACTTCAAAAGGAGAATTATATGGAATTTTATCTAGGTGATAATTTGTTAGCATCTAGATGGTATTATATTTCTAGTTATGGTAACTTTCCTCTATGTAAAGTGATGGTCAACTTTAAAATCATTCTTTTATCGAGACGTTTAAGTGAAATTACTACTTTCTTATTTTAATTTTATTTACCACCGTGTTATGTTATTTTTCATGCAGTAAATTATATTATTTCGTTACAAATGATGGAATTGAAATTTAACTTGGCAAATGAAGTTGTACGGTAAATTCTTTCTAATTTAACAATACTTATAAATGTTTGATTTATGTTAGAAACTTCAAAATTAAATGTATACTAGCTTAACTTGCCTCTTATTTTTCACTTGTCAGAAATAAAATTCAACCTCATCTCATTAGCGTTGATATTTATTTAAATGACGATAAGTTCATAGCATTATTCGATTTAAAAGCAGATCCATTTGATAAATTAATGATTTTCTTTCATTCAATATCACTGTTAACTGAGTCAAAATTTCTAGGAAGCATTTATTCAAACGAAAACAATTTCTGCAAATATAAGTGATTATTTACAGTCCATTTATTTCCTAAACTTCTTCCTAAATAGAAAATTCAATTTTCAATTTTAAGTTCTACTTTTTTTAAGTGTAAGAGCAAAATTGTCTATACAAAAGGAATAAAATAAATCGCGTATTGCATTTCCTTATGTGGCAGATTTAGCGCCTAAGCATATTGCGGTATTTCCTCTTAGGCCAACCAAAATGTGTCGCATGTAATTGATCAACAGAGGTTTCGAAATGAAAGGCATGGATAGGGGAAAAAGTACTACACCGTAAACGCGTGTGCTCCACCTTTGTCGCACAGTCATTTGGACCATGAAATAGTAATTGTAAAACGTTTTGGGCGCTCGTTTAGATACACGAGGAAGGGTGGATGTCAAATTCCTAGCTACTGAGGTAATATACATGCGTAACCTCTTATTACCAATTGCTCCATGAAGCGATCACGCAAAATAAATCCATGACAACATGATCCCCTTCACCATAGGTTTGGTGAGACTGTTGTATACGTTGAGTATATGTTGCACTACATATACACAGTCCTGCAATTAAGGGAGTTTTGAGAAGAAAGCATTTTTTCGCCATCAAGTCACGCTTAATTTATGTACGAAACAAGTTTTCATTCCTATAAGTTATTCAAGAGGGGTATGCGTGTTTTACAAACTAAAAGTAACACATTATTAGCAAATTCAAATTAATTTTCTTCTGAAAGACGTTAGTCAAATTTCATGCATTATTAATTTCAGTTGCTACTATAAACATACAGTTTAGAGTAGTACTTCCTTTATGTACTAAAGATGTAAGCTTTTTATTTACGGATCAAAAATAATTTTAATGAATGAAATTGTATCCTGACCCGCAGCTTTGGCTTGAACTGGGCTATATTCAAGGTAATATTTTGGTTCCTGCGAGAACAAAAATTATGGGTCCTTTCAAAATTATCGAACGAACCAGTTCCCCCTCCAATTCGCTTTAGACATGCAAGATGCTTCTTCAAAAATTTCATTTTGAATCTGCGGGAGACATGGACCGGAAATTTTTCGAATCTTGCTCGCCGTAAGGCTCTTTTTTGAAGATATAATTCGTTGGGAAAATTTCTAGATGCACACAGAGGAATGACTAGGTGCAGGAAAAAATACTAGAAGTAAAAGATGCCTCTGCTAGACATTTTTGTTATACATTGATTTACTTGAGTCTTGTCAAACCATTGCATCAACTCGCGAGAAATAACATTAGAGGTGACAGAACCCAACTGGCTTTCGTGGATAGCAGTAGAAATTTAATCAAAGGCCGTAGAGGAAGAAGAATGCATTTCAACTTCATATTTTCATTTGAAAATCATAATATTCGGATTTATTTGCGTTAGCACTGAAAAAAGTATTCAACCGAAACTAAACAAAGATGATGATGCCTTTATAAAACTTTAATTACATATTTTAAGATAAAGTTTTTCAATATCGCGTAGAAATTAAAGTTAAATTAGAATATTTTATTGCATTCCAGAGATGAATCAATTTCCTTCAGTAAAAATAATACTATGACTTTAAATCTTCATCATTCATCCTTCATTTTCCTTTCTTCAACCTTTCTGATTTCCATAACCACGGAAAGCGATTGTTCATTGTATTACACCGCTGCTATTTTTCCCGCAGATTTTCAACAAGCCATTAATGAAACTATTCTCTCTCATCTAAAGAGGCACCCAAGCGGTTAAAATGCTTAATCATGATGTATGTATTATAACGCTACTCAGAGAAATGCTTTTCCAGCATCCTTTACCTTGATTTATTGCCCTTCCAGCATTCATCACCTATTACACCATCACCTGCAATATTTGCAAGTTAATGGAGACTTTAAATTGAAAGGGAATTGAAAATTTCCATTTCTTACCTCTAGCATTTCAACCTCTGTGATTAAGTACCATAAAAGAAGCTCTAAAGTTGATGGAATTAATTCATCATTTGTTTACACACGCTAATATTCGATTGATTATTTTTATTTTCGATTGTATTTGATTAATGTTTACTGTTTATTAAAATAAATACTAATCCTCAGTTGCAGAAATGAAAAAAATGCAATGTCTTTCCATGAAGTCACGCCCGCGAATATCGATTTCATTATATTTTATATTTGATATGCTGTATGCAAAATCAAGTATAATTATTTATACACCCAGATGAAAAATCACATAGAGGCCTTCTCTATATCTGATGTCAGCTAAAGAGATCTGATCAGCCTCCTAGAATGTGAGCTGCTTTATGTTTTGCCTGCATAGGTTAATGCCCGACCCGTCCCTGGTTGTATGTATTTTATCTTTTTTATGTCAAGTTCTTTCCTATATAATCAAATCCGACCTTGTACGAGGATGAAAAACTCAAATTTTAAAGGAACAATAAACTCCCACAAGAACACGCCCTTATTAAAAGATAATCATAAATGACCTTGACCCTCATCGCAACAGAATAGTTTTTTCATCTAAATTTTATTCCGTGTTATACTTTTGGTATTCTCATAATCATTTTTACTATTACAGTCCTCAAATGACGAAGCATTAAGACTTTAATGATGGGATTTTATTTTCATCACATAGTATTCTACGTTGTAAAGTTTCTTTCCGATTTTTCCCAACGATAAAAAGGAACGCAGAATCATTTGAATGTTGGTGTGATTGTTTTTGTAGCCGGCATTGTTCCTCTACTTGCATTTCGATGCAATCACTGAATAACAAATTCAAGATAATTATTAAATAATTAAAGATCTTGTTCTTTTCATACACTGCCTCATTAATAGCAAAAAATATAATTAATTGTATGTTTTAACTTTTTAAGCTCAAACATTTTTGTAATACCTAACATGAGTTCCTAATAATATAAACCACTGGATCTATACCCTCCCACTTGAAATATATTCGAACTGAAAGCTCTGTTTATCAATAATTAAATAAATAAATATATCGATTAAATTTACACATACTACAATATATACAAAGTATAAATTACACGTATTTTAAAAATATTATGATAACATTTTTAATATTTCCTTCATAACAGTAAACCTTGCACTTCATTGTGGTTATAACCACTATTTCATTTGTAATTAGATTTTATGCGCAAGAATAAAAAATGCTTACACTAAATAATTGAGAAAATAAATTATTTTAGTCCTGCTAAGCACAGTGCTTGTCAGTAGATACCCTTTTACTTATTAATAGGAATGATTATTATTATATTAATTAACACTAATATTGAAACTTTAAATGTGTTTCAATGTTGGTAGTTTCTTAAAGAAGCAGCAATCTTTGCGAATATTAAAACTATTAATATTTTATCAGGATGTTTATTATATATTAGTGTGCCCAGTGTTATATTATAAGTTAAAATTTAAAATAATCATCTTATTTATGTAAAATATGTCTCGATTCTTATGCTATCCGCCAAATGTTTTAGTTAAGGAGAATTACTGGAAATATTGAAAGCTTTTGAAATAATCTAGAGTCATCGATAATCTAGTAACATTGTATCATAAATAATAGATAAAATACTGAATCGGCTGAATACACATGACTTTCACACACATAGGTGGCACATTAGCATAACAAAAGGATAGAAATGGCTACGCAAAGAAATCTGTGTCGATTATTATATATGGAAAGAAAATATCACTTAAATGAAGCATGTTTAATTTGGGTTTTCTCAGGCCCTACCTAGAGTGACTGCAGCACACATTAATGTATTATTAGCTAATATACACCTTTGTCATTTCAAAAACAATTAAAACTTCGCAGTAGTAACCCCAACACATTTACGAGGGTGGTCTGAAAAGAAGTTTCCGACACCAGATTTTTCAGAAATCTTCAGAAAATTTTCAAAAATTTTCAGAAAACATGTCGAGAAATGGCGAAATGTCGGAAAATTTTCAGACCACCCATGTGTATGTATCTAGTCGTAAAAAGTTTCAATAGTCGTTCGCTTTACCGCACGCATCTCCAGAATAGAATAGAAGTGTGATGGAGCATTCTTTAAAAATAAACCTGTTCGGATTCGCACAGCTAGTTGTTAGCGTCACCCTCTCGATGAGTAAGCATGCATGGAATGCGGCAAAGTTGATACACAATGTTGGAGTATTCAGGAAGGTATCTGGAATGCGTTCTCCTTCAGAAACGATCTGCTTCATTGGATGCGCATTGTGTGTCAAAAGTCTTTCTTATCGTGATTCCGACGTCAATCCCGTCTCCTTTCATACTTACGGCAGTGATTTCCGACGTTGTCTTCAGCGGCAAACTGATGTATCGAATCGAAATTCGTGGCACTCTAAACCGAACACTAATCAGTCTATCCAAATTTGAATTGAAAGACATGAAAACACCAAATGTTTAATAAAATATTTTGGAAGTATCAGAAAGAAATTCGATTTATCAATCTTCTTATAAGACTAAAATTATCGCAGATGATAAGTATTTTTTAAATAAGTATAATTTTGAAGTAGAAAAAGTATCTTCAAACAAAAGGCACACCAAGATCTAAGTCGTTGGTTCCCAGTGCACCGCGGGGCACCAGTTGGGAAGCAGTGACTTACGGTGAACCACGAAGATGTAATGGAGAGATAATGACTATTGAAATGATTTATGGGAAGCTGGATATACGAAACAAAAGATAAAAAATGTCGCAAATATATTGAAAATAGAAATTGGTAATTAAAACTAAGTTATATTTCTTGCTTGGTTTAGATCGCCTCGAATTTATCAAATTTACCAAAATCCAATCTCTTGATGTAAAAAATATTCAACGTATAAAATTTGTTAAACGCTTTTTTTTGAAAATTTCGCGTAATTTTGACTGAGAGATGAAAGAAATGGAAGCAAATAAGCCGCATTTCTTGTCCTTAGAAGATGTACATACTATACTTAACTAGATAGTGTGATTATGTATTTAGAATAAGATATAGAGTATTAAGAGTAGTTAAGTATTAAGAGTAGTAAGTATTATTATTTTAGTATTAAGAGTAGTTGACAATACTGGAATTTAGAATTCAATTACTTTATTATACTATAATGTTTTATTTAAGGTTTTAAAACGTTATATAGTACAGATAATGTTTTTATATATTGTGAAAATGTTGCCTTCGGGCTTTAGCCTACTTGTAACATGTAGTACATACATGATGACAATCACGATGCGAGATTCTGCACCGTCATAATTCTTCGCTTTTGACCAGAGGATATTCACTTTTACTATTTGAATACCGTTTGTTGACGCGCGAATGGACATAAACAGAAACACGGAGTGGGGGAAACACGTTGACCTTTCTTTGCGTAACCATATAAAGGAGAGAGAGCAGGCAAAGGGAAATCCTATGTTAATCATTATAAGCACACGGGTGAGTCATTCTCACCATCGAATCTTTCTTTGGCTAAATTCGAACCCGGATTCAGTTACTCAACAGATGCTTTATTGCAACTTAATTCTTGGAAGCGGCGAAAATATCGCAAGTTGTAGAGAGAGGGAGTCATGGGGAAAAGGATGAGGAAAAGGAATGTTGAGGAAGGAAGGAGCGAAATATTAAGTCCAGGAGGCAATTAGGACCCCATTATAACTGACATAAAAATTTTGCAGGATTCGGGGGGAAATCGGCTTCTGTTGACGAATGCCGTAACAGCCTCACGCGAGAAATTTCCTGGAAATAGCGCATCATGTTTAATTTTTGGGTAATCCAAAGGGTGATGGAGGCTGTCAACTTCACCTCAGTTTCACTTTGAAATAAGCGAACTAGCTTCGTCATAGCAAGAGTGGTATGATTTTAGCGTTTCGGGGTACAATACTCGATTCACCGAATTAAATTTATTGAGTAACTTTTCGTAAAATCTTTAACGGAGTGCAATAAATGATCAATTTCGGTTTAATCGGATATTATCGTCAATACTAGTTATATGCTATAAAAAGGTGAACGTTCAAGAATACCGTCACTAAGAATTTATTTCTTTATGAGTTCATGGTGTTTCATATATGCAAATGAGACACAATAAACTCGCCAAACAAGCCAAACGTAAACCAAGTTAAAGCGAAATAGAAAAGAAAGTGAATCTTGCTTTAGCATCTTAATTAGTAATAACTCTTTCGCATGAATTTCTCTCTATCGCGCCTTCGTAAAATTTTCTACACATGTCAATGGATTTCATGTGAAATGGATAGAAATAACGACCGAAATACAAGGAATTCTCTGCAACAGAATTTAATCAGACTTAAATCCGACGGTAGAGAACGAAGGAATCTGAAGAAGATATTGATGTTCGAAGACAATTGGTGAGGTTTTGAAGAAGTAAGCGAATTCATAAATATGTGGGGATAATTTAGATTAGAAGGCTATTGAAAGAAGCTCTAATTAATCTTTAACTCCAATATGAATTAATAGTATGACTAAAGTTAAGGAGAACTTTGTATTCAAATAGTACTATCAATACCTTGAGATTACTTACCAACTACAAGTACTACCTTAAACTACGACGAAATTAAGCAATAACATTCTTGCTTCCCGATCACTCCAAGCGTATAAGAATGGTTTCAGGATGAAGAAGATAAGACTCATGCAGCAAATTTTGCTTATAATTAATTATAATTCATAATAATGAAGTAACAAATTTAATTTATATGAACGATGAATCTATATTGCATATTCTATCTTGATCTCCCTGTTTTAATGTGCATAATTTCTAATTAAATTTAACGAAAGAAAAAAGTGTACGAACGAAAAGAGAAAAGAATATTACTTGTATATGTATGATGACATCGGGTAAATAAATTTATTATATATACTTATATATGATATATACGTACGACGATCATGATTATACTCGGTTACTATCATAATATTTAGTAATCTTTGAAAGAGAAGAGAGAGTTTGAAAGCTGATGTTAAAAATGGAAGGGCGTGTATTGGGATGGTTTGGGATGGTGAGGGAGCATTGCCACCGATGAATAGGAAAGTCAGGGCCGACAGCGTAACGGTTATGTTTTACCTAACGTAAGATGCTTACGATAAAAGGTTTTCCCGATTCCAAAACCTTAGGGCAGTATTAGAGTATGCAACGGCCACTCACTTTTTTCGATCACAAGGCATTCTGATCCGAAGGACAAATTAATTTTCTCGCTCGGAATTTTCCAAGGTGAATGAGAAAATTGACTCCTTATGTTTTTTCTGAGTATTCGAGTGATGAGCGAGTCCAGGGGATTCCAGGCTCTGGAGGGAAAAAGGAATTCCTAACCCTTAAAGAGTCGTGTTTTCTAAGTTTAAGCGGAAACACGAGGTCCGATTACACGAATTTAATTTTGAAAGTCATCAAGAATCAATTTGCATCTTAGTAAACGAATTAGGAATCTTCTCTGTTTGTATAGACATTAGGCTTGTTGAACCTTAGTCTCCTACACCATTAGCTATCAAAAGATTAGGAGAGGGAATGAGCATTACTAAGTAAGGTGGGGAGTGAGGTAGTTTCTGCTTCATTCATTGAATCTGAATGCTATACTTAGTCAACGTTATGAAGGGACTGCGTAAATCTTATGGCCCCTTGTATTACTTACGGGGGAATGACGCGAGCTGTTGCATCTTTTGCAGAGAAAAAGAAAGTTTGCGATAATTGATTTTGAAAACATTCAGCACAGAGTAGAATTATTTTCTGAAAGAACAATACGAACAGCAAGCACCATTCTCCCTTGAGGAATACTCAGTGCTAAAAGATTTACCTGGTCTATTCATGACGTTGGACGAAGTATGGAAGTCCTCGGAATTAGGATTAAGGATTATGTCCTTATAAATTGAGCACTGTGATCCTTTGAGAAACACTTTGCAAAACTTCCAAGAAAGAGTCACAAAATAAATTCCATTACTCAGCACCTAACGTGTCTCAGTAGCTTTCATATTATTACAGCTATTACTAGACAAAGGGAAATGAAAAATACATTTTCCTCTTTCCTGTTAAGAAAATGGAAACAATGAAACTAAAAGTGAATATTGAGGCCAAAATTTTGTAAAATTGTCGTTTCAAGCTGAAACATCTTTTATAGAAACAATGCTACAAATTTAGCTGCTAATTGTTTAGATGATTAACTTTTGCTAAAATGCGAAAAATTCAGCATATGATGACAAAATGTTCAATATTGAAATGGAGAATGTTTTATCTTTAAATAAAATTTTACACTATGTTCAAATACAGATTTCAACCTTTAATTGTTAGTAAGTGTTTAAAACTCTTAGTTAAAGTATTTTTTAAAATTAGAGCACAAAATTATTATAATTATAGCATATTCATCGCAAGAAGATAGCATCTGGTGTCAATGGGTAACATTATCATACTCTCGTACATTTTAAAACAGTCCTAATAACACAGGAATAACAAACATATATAAAAAGATAACATACTTTCTCCTGAATATATTCATTGCATCAGTAAAAATGGTTAATTAAAATTCACAGTCGAAAAATAACGAATTAATTAATTAATTAACTGATTAATTAAGGGGGAAAACATAATTAATGTCAGGCATTTTCCAAAGGAGGGAGGGAAACCCCACGGAAAACCTCCCTCTGACAGAATATGCATAACACATACGTAGTCCAACAAAATAGTCAATTCATATTAAATTAAATATCACCCCAAGAACAAATTACATGAGATCAGCGGGTATTTACAATTTCTTAACTGAAGATTACAGTCTCATATCCCTTGTATTCACAGAAAATAGTGTTTAGGGCGTTATACGAATGAAGGATAAGCTAGCGAAAGAAACCGAGGAATCAAAACCTCCTTTATTGCGAACTTACTTAGAAAAGCGAGAAATAGAAGTCTCAAACTATTCCAGCTAAGGATGACATCTCTACATTAATCGCCGTAAGAGAGCTGGAAATTTTCCAATATAATGGAATCACTTAGAGATAAGTAGGTGAGCCACCTTCCATTTCTTGTGAAGTCAGAGTGAAGTTACGGCGTAGATGGAGAAAATATACTGCTGGAAAACATATCTTTGTCGGGGTTATCTCATGTAAATTACAGCAGCGAACACCAGAACACACTTTGCAATCAAGGTTGGAAATTTTGACTCAAAATCAGGAGTCATAGATTCCTTTGAGACAAGATAAAATACATACAGCTGTATCTCCGAAGGGATTGGGATGGGACAGTTCACTGTCTTGAATGACGAAGTTTTCTAGATGAATATCTTTGGCAGAATACATTTCAAGTGGATTAACACTTTTAAGTGGATTAGCAATTTTTAGTGGTGAACAGGTACGAATGTGCTGTTAAGGGCACTAGAAGGAAGCTAAGGGCCTCACCGAAAAGGGGCCCAAGAAAACGTTTTGTTGTTTTACTTCACGAATGATCCCTTGTTAGGACCTCAATGAGGCCCTTACACAAAGAGCCTCTGATTCCTGAAATTTGCCTCTGTTGGTTAAAATATATTTGAATCCGAACCTGACAATGTATTGGTGGGGTAGAAATAGTTTCTTTTTGTCTCTCATTACTTTAAGAAACATTGTGCTATTGATATCTTCAGTTGAATCTTCGTCTTACTTCTCAAAAATTGTTATTTTAATAAATCAATGAGATGATTTAAGTCTTAGTGTTGATTAGTTTATCTAAATGAAAAATAAATTATCTTGTCGATAAATACATAATAGTGAATAAGCCTCATATAATTATGAAAAGAAAACTTTTTATGGCATTTTGAGGTAATGCCATGAAACGTTCCTACGCATCCTTCATGTGAAGAAAATGTAAGAAATTGTATCGAATTCTACTTTGGCGATTGCGCATAAAACTTCAGAAGTAGATATCACTATGTTAAGATGCGTCTGCATAAAATATATTGTAGGTATAATATTTTATATTAGTACTATGATTGTGCTTCCTCGATGGGGTGGATCTTCCATTTTGAGTGGATATGATGCATGCTGCACTTTCCTAGCCTACAACTTTTCGAAGATTCCAATATTTTTTCGATTTCATTTAAAAAATATCCGACCATATTAAAGGCTTTGTGATTTACTGAACCTCAATCCCTAGTTATAATAGACATCGCCGCTCAAGCTTTTTCAGCTATACGGACACCTTTTAAATATCATTTTTTAATATTCAGAATAGTATGACGAACACTAAGATACATATTTTTATTAAGAAACGGGCTCGTATATGGCAGGTGATGTAGGACTTCACGGCACCAAAATTTTCAAAACTTAAAGCTCTTGATTCTTTATCGGTCATCGTCATATGCTGCCACCTGGGAGAGCCTTCAAAAGTAAAACATTCGTGCTATTCCTTCGTTGCGTTATCTAGTCGATGTCTCCTCTTTTGTGGAAACTTTAAACCCATGAAGACGGATTTAAATAAATAAATAGTGCCTTTAATTGGGCAGGATTGAGACTTTAACATCTCATCTTCCATCATACGTCCACAGCAGGAAAATACTCACAAAGAAGGGACTTGGGCAACATCTTCGCAGACCTACTAAAATTAATAGTTGAAAGATGTTAAAACAAATAACATTAGCATGTCCCATAACTAAAAGGACTGGAAGCATAGTACAATTCGAAGACACAAAATAGTATACATAACAAATGTTGTACTCTCATAAAATAAAATAAAATAATATTAAATAATAAAATAAACAAAATAAAAAATATATCCCAATTAAAGTAACAAGTAAAATTCTATGATTTTCGTTGATCTAATTTAAAATAATGCGATGGATCAGATGATATATAATAATAAAATTTATATTTAATAACTTTATAAAGTTTTTATTCCTCATTATGTTGTATACCGTAAGAATGTTGAAAATTATATAGTAATATCATAAAAATGCTAGCAAATAATATCATTAATAAACTATCACGTTTTATGCTATTCATATTTGTTAATCTTCTTTATATATCAGGACAAACCGTTAACACTATTTTATAATTTTGATTTATGATTTTGTAACGTGTTTGCTAAGGAAAAGAGCTTCTCTCTCTACTTATCTGCATCAAATGCTCAACTAACAACTTAAAATAAATAAAATAAAATTAAAAACCTTCTTAAAATTAATGTTCATCCATATTCCTTAGATTTGAATTTTATAAAAATTTTCTGCTTTCACTCAGAGTTTTTGGGCAGAATTGTGTTTCGAAGGTAACGGAACAGTTCTAATTAATATTATTATAATTGATATTATTATAGTAAGTGTTAGTAATAATCATCGGAAACGAAGAAAGGAAATTATCAACCTAATATAGAATCAAATAATGTGAATTGATGAATGTTCTCTCATGGCTGCTCAATCTTCAGCTCTTTAAAATCTTTAAATTATCTCGATTGCACATGTGGTTACTCGACTGCCCCCTAGGTTGTTTCTTTTGCATCTCCTCCTCACAGCGCTAGCTCTAAATTTTGATATCTCCGGCTTAAAAAACCATATATTTCTTAGCCTTTCTGAACTGAAGTATTCTTTACATTGTTTTTGACACTGAATGTGGGAAAACTGTGCTAGTTGCTGAAAAATATCATTAAACTGTGGAAGTGGAATGTAATAAAACTCTGTAAATTCTCGATAATTCTGCGGTACGACAAGGGCCTCTTTGCAGAATACTTCTTGAGAAATTTGACCACAGATTAAACATCTTTACATTGATGCTACGAGATATTTTCTATATGTTACAGTATGAAATAGAAAAGATGAAGCAGTGAGATAAAATTATTTTCGTATATTTTATGGCAAATTTAAATTCAGCGTAAATCTTATAGACTATTGCGCACCTCCCTCTATTTTATTTCACACCACACAATGCATCCTTATTCTGTTGACTGAAAGGTCTTGGCAATCCTCATCGAAAGGATTCCTCCTTCGCTCCCGTGAACAGATTACTTGATTACGTACTTGTGATTCTGTGGAAACAAAGGAAGCGAACTATGGGAGAATTTCTACAATATGGGAAATCCACTACACCTAGATTTCAAAATCAATACAAACTCAACAAATATAAACATCAAAGATATGTTTCTATGCTATTAAAGTTGACGCAATGGTTCGGCGAAAATTAAAGTGGGTCGATTTAATATTCGTCTTAAAATTTCACTTCGACAAACTGAGTTTCCTACTTCAAAAATAAATTAACACGTCAAGGGGTGAGATTTTTGAGAAAATAGTGGAAGGCTACAAAAAATAGCTCTTACACAAAAATATTCGAACATGGGTTACTTTTCTGAAGTCCAGACCTTTGAAAATTATTAATATTACATAAAGTGCATTAAAGTAAGAATACTTAATTTTTTTATAATGTAATTTAAGAAAAGTAAACTTTCTATCCAAAATTTCCAGCAACTTAATTAAAAACAATTATGATTTCTAGAACAGAAAAAGATAATATCCAACAATTACTAAAATATTTTGCAATGGCGAACTCGGAAATGAATTCTCATGCATGACATAATCCTTAAAATCATTTTTTATAAAGTATTTCCCTCAGAGGTCGGTTTGAACCTCAACCCCTCCAACCTGACTGCCAGAAGCCTTGACGTGGGGATGAGACATACTAGGGAAGATAAGGAGTGAACTATTTCTCCCTTGCATTCCTCACTGATCCAGGATGCTATTAAAAGAAACAAGTCCACGTAAGTGCAGTCATTCTCCCCATGAATACACTTTTCATGACACTTAGCAAGGAGTGACCAGGATGAATGTCATTATTCGTTTCAATAGTTTTCATCCCTTCACACTCATGAACTAGTACTGACTGCAAACGATGGAATTGAATTTTAACTTAGCACATTAAATTGTGCGACCAAACCCAAGGTTATACAAGAAGTGAAAAATTGTGACTTGGCTGGGACTCGAACCCAGGTCTCCCACTTTCCGGGCAGGTATTCTATTGAACTACCAACCCACTCAATCTCACTTCTGTAATCTGGAGCTTATATGGGCAAGGTAGTAGTGCTCTAGTAGTACCGACTGAATTTAAAATAAATGAAAGACACATATTTCTCAATCGTGCACAAAAAATTTAAAATTCGCTCTTGAATACGGTAGCAGGAGCTACTAATCATAACTGATTCGTATTTCCTCAATTCGGACAGTTTATCATTCCTCACATAGCAGACGTCCGCGAAGATCCACAGGAAATACGCGGGGTGAGCGTTTTCAATCATCGCTTAATTGAGTCATGCGTCTAGGACGGAATGCGAGAGCTGTCATTCTTCAAGGAAAGCGTCGCGATTGGCTCGCGGCGGCGTCGCCAGATTCGTGAGCGACATACGCTAATGCTTAGGAATGGAGCTCGAATAGAAAAAGACTTGTCGGCATTCGTAGCGAACGACTTCCAAGACGCTCATTATCATCCGAGCGATTAAGTTGATAGGGAGTGGGAAAATTGGTGAGTCACGAAGGATCGGCGGAAGGCTGCTCCGGAGGGATCCCTCGAGTCCCCGGGAAGCACGGATAACGGGAGTCGATGACGGGCAATGAGAGTGATTTCACTTCCGCACTCGCTCGCACAATACCGAGGCATTTTGATAACAGTGACCTTTGTGGTTGCGGCGATTGGTTTCCCCTCCTTGCAGATTTACCCGATCTAGAGCGACACTTCGACATCGCGGTGTGCGAGAAAAACCGAAATGCCCTTGCTATGTATGACAGAGAGCCGATTGGGGAAAATCCTCCAACGAGCCTGATTGGAATTTTTCTCGTCCGCAGTAGTTTCCGATTCACGACTATTCAATTAGACACCTGGGGGTCGCTAACAACCTTTGAAATCGAATCGGCGTTCTGCAAAGATTGCCTTTACCAATATCTGGAGTTATAAATGAAGAAATAGGCCCCGAGTATCCAAGAATATACAATACTTCGGAAGGTATTTCAGTGTAAAATTTTTATAAAAATCTAGCTCAATTGTTGCTATTCCTTCAATATTATGATCATCCTTTATTATGTCCTACCAAGGCATAGCAAAGTATATTTAAAACTCTTGTATCATCCACAAAAGGATGATGTGACTACTGTGTGTTCGCATATAGGAGAATACGATACAGGCTAAAACTTCTTTATTTTTATTTATAAACGCAGTAATTTATTTGGCAGTAGTTTCCCTCAACAACTGTTACGTAATCAGCAGTATATTCTGATTAAATTTTTTTTATTTTTAGTCCTAATTCTAATTTACTGACGTTCCCCGATATAGGCATGCGCTTCCTCTTGTAAATCGCTCCTAATTACCTCCGGAAACTTAATTTCGAAGGCAACGCCATGTGAGACGAAGAATTGTTATCGAAAGACCTCATTTGAGCTGCGGAGTTCCAAATTGGAATTAATTTATTTGTTTTCGCAAAAGTTCTCTTTTGTAGAAGCAAAACGAATTCGGAGCCATATTTTCTGAATACATAAGAAAGGGGGGATTCGGTCGTCGTCCCAAATTTCGGTATATAGTAAACAAGGTTCAGTGTCATTTTAGATTGATGCAGTTTGCTTGTTCTTTGTTTCCTTCGAAGACTCACGTTTGCACCGCTTGGGGGATTGACAGAAATTACGTATCCTTCACTCAAACCATTTCCGAAAGTAAGTTGGACTACGTTGGGTTGCTTTGACTTACAATGGTAGCGAACCTGGAATACTTCATCGTGCTTCGTGAATGGTCTTTTTAGTCGAAGGTAAAAGATTCTGCCATAGGCTTTCGTTTCATGGTATCAATATTACTTTTGCTTTAGCGAAGTCGATTAATCTCTTATCATAACAAATTATGATAATCCGATGTGTGTGTGATATATCTCGCTCGTGCATCTCTATTCGAATCAATGCAATTTATTTTGGACTATTTCTTTGGATACTCAAAATGTAATAATCGTATCTGTTACGGAATGTGGCGCGGATTTTCTCTCCTGTATTTTCTAGGCCCTCTTCTCTGGCTTATGTCTCAAATGCTTCTCCTTGGATCTTCGTCAAGTGCTCCGCTTGGCAATTTTATGAAGGTATTAAATGATCATTTACTGCTATATTTGAAATCATTATCGAAGCCTTTTGCTTTGTGGTAGGCTCATATGTTCTAAAATTCCTCACTTAACGCAACTTGCTATCATCTCTTGATAGCGTACCCCTTCCTCCTAAACGTCTAACATCTTCTGCGTTTCTCTCCCCCCTCCGCCTTTCCCATTGCATTTTAAATGTGTATTTCTTTAGCTATATCTTTCCTCTCAATATTTGACCCACTCGTTTCCCTTGCCGTCGCTTTATTGCTTCAATAAAATCCCTCTTTTCCAACCATTCCCAGGAAGCAACTTCCTAGCTTGTTTTTCTATCAGCTCAATTATCCTTCAAATGCACATCTTGAAGGATTCCAATTTTTCGATGGAGGCCTTCGCCATTTCTTTCTACTTTCTTTCTGCCTTTCATAGTGTCCACTGATTACATCCATATAGCGAAACATTCCACACCGAGGATTTCACCTATTATTTCCTTATGAAGACTATTATAGATCATCAGTTTCCTTCATGAAAGCTTACTAGATTAATGCTTATCTTCTTCTAACCTAATCTGTGCTCATCCAATCCGCATGATACTCCTTATTGATATGATACACAGAATTGCATAAATATTTGTATAATAGGGTTGTGTAATACAATAAATCGTGTAAATATATAGATTTATTAGATTTATATTAAATTTATTTATTAGATTTTCATGCGATTAATAAAAAATTTTACAATAAAAATTTAAATCGTTTTCAGGTATGTTTTTGTAGAAGTTCCTGCTGACTTGGGACTTATTACTCTTTAAGAGCAATACCATAATTGAATTCTGACTACCATTGCCTGGCGCATGATGCAGCAGCTTTTCAGTTGTTCCACTGCATACCGATCTTTAACGCTCATCAATCCTCCATAGGTCGCATTATTGTGTCATACACAATTTATTTTGTACTGCTTTTTCTTATGATTTGTCTGAGGGGAGCCAACTTCTTCATGCCTTCCACTGCCCAGAAGACATGTAAGTCAGTCACAAGCCTGTCATGCAGTCTACAGGAGTCAGCACTTCCAGTTTATAACATCTGAGAGCAACATGGTGACCGTCGATGCGAGAGTTTGAAAGTTAATTTCTATCCTACATTTGATATTATCATTTTTCTTATTTTAATTAGTTTATAATAGTTGTGCGTTGTTTTTAACTATTTACCGATAATTCGTAGCCATTCATTTCATTTCTATTGATTTTACCTAAAAGATTTTTCGAGAACATTCAATTATTTCACAAAACTTTCAAATTCTTGAGCAACTATAATAATTTCTGCATAAAGAATTAACTACAATTACAATTCATAATACAATCTGAAAACACTTGCATAGATTTATTCTTAATTTTAACAGAAGTTCTTTCTTAGAAATGAAATATTTGTATTGAAGGCTGTTCTTATGTTAACGATCAATGTAATGTGTCTGTATTCCTGGCTAAATTAATACATGATGTTACACGTTCGATTAAGGTAATAAATTTTTATGTATTTGTAATTCCTTTATCATTTTTCGTTCTTTCTTGCTAAAATTAAGTTGTATGTAATGTGCATACCTTTATTTCATGAAGTGTTTGTATTAATTGAGGAAATAACGAGGGATTGAAAAAAGTAATCTTGCATTGTTCGGTGTTCAAGAAATTAACATTCATTCAATTTTCTTACTATAAAATATATTGCCTCCAGTCGACTTCTATTGAATCGGTCATGTAACGATCGGTGCTTTTAGTAATTTATTATTTTGAAATGTTAATGCTGAGAGACTGTTTATTATCAAACGGAATAAAAATCTATCTTAAGCAAATGTTATAAAATCCTTATTTTAAGAAACAGTATCATAAATCTTTCACTAGGCTAAAATGTTGAAAGTATTGGTTTTTACTCAAAGAGGCTTGCTAATTTCAGAAGGATATGTTTCCAAAACTGGAGATTTTACTTTTTTTAATATAAAGAAAATATGAGAGAGAAGTACTTTGGGAAAAATCATAGCTTCATTCAGTTATTTACAGTTTATGAATTAAATAAAATTGTTCTGATCTGAGCCAATACTTTCAAGTACCTAAGAGAAATGGAAAGTATTGGAATGGTACTGAGTAAGATATGGGATTGCTCTATGCTCTAATAAAAGGTCATATGCTACGAGAAACGGAGAGGAATTATAGTAATTAAAGTTGCAGAATCTTCTGCAATTCGGAGATAATCAAATATCGTCATATAGAATAATAAATAATAATATGTAACCATATATTCTAAAATTGTAATTATATATTCATATATATTATAACGTAGGATAAACACCCGATAACACTTTTCAAACTCTATTCTGTCAAGAATTAATCTTTGAAAATTAAATATTTGAGCGTAATTTTGGTGTAAATTATGATTTTCACATTCTTTCCACTGCAATATTCTCGTCTTTTTCAACTCTTCAGATCAACGCCACATATGCGAAACGCCATGATTGCTACGAATATTTTATTAGGAGATTATCTGCAATATATTCTTATCATTTGCGCTATATTTCTAAAACAATCATACCTCATCTAACAAATATGCGTAATTTTATAAAAATTTATATTTATAGGAAATAATTTAAATCATATATCATAAAGTTAAACTATTACACTATTTTGCAATTTCGTATTATTACGGGAGTTGTTAAGGAAATTTTCAATGATTTTATTTGCGTCAGCGTAAGTAATTAGTCAATTTTTCGAAAGAAATGTTTGACTACATTTTATGCACATCTAATGTTAATTAATCGATTTAATTTAGCATAATTCACAGATATATATCGTCATAGTATCGAAATAAGTTCGACAAAATTATCTTGTCATCTATAACTCTGAAAATGATTCGTCAGAATTGCTTGAAATATTATTTTTGTAAACACAATGTATCTTTAGGGAATGTATCATAAGGGAAATCCTTTTTTTTCAACAATGTATCTTGGTCATTCATTGGAAATGTTAATTATAAGTATGCATGTTAATAAAACATGAGACTAACTTTGTTTTTATTGATTTTATACCCTATATTTAATATTGTCAGATATTGCTTTCGTTAATCCTTTAAGGATGTATCCAAAAGATTTCGTAGTTTAATTAAAAGGAAATTACGAAATGTATCCTAGCCAATTTTTGTTTTATATTTGTAATACGAATCATGAATTTGTCATCGAAAATTTTATGGCAGAAAAAATAATATTGATAACATTATACCATAAATTTTATTACTAAAGATTTAAAGAGAAAAGGTTACTTAAAACGTACAATAATACCCAGAACATAGAAAAAAATTATAGAAGTCTGGAAATGAAATTTCAGAATTAGAAAAAAAATAGTGATTTGCTGGGTTTGAACCCTGACTTTTCTCGTGAGAGCTAAAACGCATACCACTTCTCCAGCTAGTCCTAATAATGCCCAAAGGGTATATTCTCTCATATACTACTAACTGAATAATACATACAGCGCCCTCACGTCCTTGCGGAATTTTCCTGCATTATTTGAAGGCCGAATTGAGAATTTAGAGGTCATTCAAGGGCAAAATCGCCAATTTTAACCCTTTTTTCAAAATTCACGAATACGCTCGACGATTTTAACCCTTTGAGCCCAACTTTCCCTTTCACGAAAGCGTCCTTGACGTACTCGTGACGTAGTATGGCGCGCGGATTTGGCGCCCATTCAAAATTTCAAAATTTTTATTTTATTTCAGAATTCCCTTTTCCAAAATCAAGCCATTTTGAATTTATTATTCCTTTTTTTCTTGCTGAATATCTATTATTTCCTCATTAAAAATGACTAAAGTAAATATATCTTTTTACCCAAAATGCATTTCGTGTTGAGAAGGCGCCGATTAAAAATTACGAAATTAATAATTAACATTTTTCTAGAATATCTGGTTTAAGGAATTTTATTTTGGCCAACGTCCACCACTATAAAATTACGCTTGTTTTACTCAGTATAGGATTTTTTTATTCTAGCAATCCATTTTCATCAGGATCGATTTTCATTCAGCATTTCCAATAATTCAGTATCTGAAGTTTTCCGTCATTTAATATCCGAATCGATATCAAAGTAAACTGATTGCTTCATTAAATACTTAGAACTTACAATATGATCATATTAATAGGTCAATCCATACCAAAGGGTCCAGAAAAAAATAATTGGTTGCTCGACCATCTCAGAAACAAATTATATTTGGTATGTAGGTGTAGACCCTTAAGTTAACGCGAAAAACCGCGTGCGGCCAAGTACAAAAATGGCTGCCATCTACAAACAGTAAACATTAAAAATATTTAAAAAGAACTTTTGAGCTCTTTAAACTTAAGGGTGTCTACACACCAAATATCAATTTTCTCTGAGTTGGTCGAGCAACCAGTGTTGGACAACTTGGTATGGATTGACCCTAATGCGAAGATTCCATCTATCGATATGGCCACTCATTTATAAAGAAACAATGTACATTTATTTCTCAGCTAGGACATAGAATTCTCATATTGTAAAATCGTCAAATTTTATTATTTTATAGATACAATATTAAATATTACATGAACAAGTAGGAATAATTCTCAAGCAGGATATTAATTTTCTCAGATCTCCTTGAGGTCAACTCCCGCTCTGTTTTTCGGCAGCATTCAGATGCTCTCCATCTCCGACGTCTTCCAGAATTCGAGGGTGAGTGCCAGGACATAGGAGCACTATAAAAATATAGCAGAATATGGAAGTTTTAATGATCATTCATTCATTCACATTCATTGCCCGACATATTTCCGAGCAGTATCTTCCTCATCATCATATAATGTATGTACATTAAACGATAACGACGTATCTTGTCCCGAAAATGGTTATCCTTAATATGAAGATAGGTACAGAAAAATTGTTACGTTACTGTTTAAAAAAGTTGCTTGGTTACGGTGATTTCGAAGAAAATCAATTCCAGGATGTGATTTATTCTACGTTTCCCATTCAAAAATCCGCATACTTACATCAGGGGCCTTTAATGGTAAACAAGTGAGAAACAATTGACGCAAGGCGTAAATGATAGGTTTACTCTTAACCATCGATAGCACTTGACTTTTGAATATTTCAAAATATAAAAAGATTACCCATTACAGTAGACGAGCTAATTTTTCAATCACTCTTCAGTTAGCAATATTCAGCAATTATGTTGCGATAGCATCGAATGAATTAAGGAGTAAACTATTGTTGAAAAAAATTTTGTTTAATGTAACAGTAATCCATGTCGATGCTTTTGATACGCGAGTTGAAAAAGTAAACAACTCAGACAGTACGTTTCCGATAAACATAGCGTTGCACGGTCAGCGTTAGTAGTGATTAAGGCAAAAACTTTTGAAATGAGAGTTGAAAGAGTAATAATCTACAATGAACACTGCTGCAATCGTTGGCAGTGTGTGACGACGTTTCTGAAGGTGATACTGCACCCACCCTCATCTATTCCGGCTGAATTTGTTGATACTTTTTCTCTTTTAGTTGATGGCACTCAATTCTGCCAGTGCTTGAGTATTCGGCGCTCCAATGTGCAAAGCGTATTTAGTTTCAACTGATCCACTTCGAATTGCCACGAGAAAGTAACGTGACTCTCTTTCAATCAGGCGGACAAGACTCAGCATTTCCTAAAAAGAATATTAAATTAAGATGGTTAGACTTCTTTGCAAGTCAAATGGCAATTCTGATATTTTCTCATAAATGAGACAAATTGTAATGCATTCTAAATTAAGATATTTCATTCTACCAAACCACCAAAAGAAAATGGAGCAAATCATCTTTTTTATGAATTTTCAGTTATTCATGTTAAAACATAAGAGTTGCATAGAAATAAGCCACTCCTTTTGTAGTTTTATCGATGTACATTTCTTATATCAGATAACAGTTTAGTTAACCACACCATGCATTAATGATGAATTGTTTTCCTTTAATTAGCAACAGCCTTTCGTGTCTGTATTTACGTGTATACGAGTAAACACAAATGTTTGCTCCATCATACGACTGTAGTCACACCATGTGAGGCTTCCTTATTAGACGCAAAATTAAGACTATTAATGATTTTCACTTGAGCATATATCGAATGTCATTTCTCTAAGTTGATGAAGGTCGAAAGATTAGCATAAAATTGACTATGTTAACAATAAAATTAATGACATAGTCGATTGCAGCAGGAGATAAGTTGAACTAGAAGATTGTCCTTCTGAGCTTTAAATTACCGATACTTCAACTCTAATCTTTAAGAAAGACCATTTCAAAGCATGATAAATAAAATTCATTGGCTAAAAACAAAGGTTTCTACATGTATCGTCTTCATTAGACACTTCATATCATTACTGAATATCCTGAATCGTAATCGCTCATGCTACGAATTTTTCGAGGAAATCTGAAATTTCAAAAAATAAAATAATCGCGGTGCATAATCGCTGAACCTCTCCTGTTTTAACAAACAGCATTTGATGAAGAGGTCTTAGATTACTTTTCAAGTACTAATTTACATTGGCATTACCACTGTTTAAATGTCGAGAGTTACATTGTTACGAATTTCATATCAGCTTAATCGTTTTATCCACTAATAGCCTCACGTAAATTGCTCATGACAAATTCGAAAGCGAAGTGCTCATATGAGGATATCGTTAGAAATAGCGAATTTTCGGTAATATTTTATAATAGAATAAGCAGGTTAAAGTACTACTTACAAGATATTCCTTTAACACATATCCACTTTCTTTAACTGTTTGAGATTTCTTAGTCTCCCTCCAGTCTCGGGCGAACCAGTAAGCTTCCTTTCAGGCTTTCCACCAACTCACGCTGTTTCTCGTATCCTCTCGCCAACCTTCGTGACATCCTTTTACGATACCTCAACAAGGGTTTCAAGGAAATTGCTTGACCTTGGAGTAAGAATAACAGATTAGTGCTTCCAAAAATTTTGGACTGTGATAATTACGAAATACGCTTTATAATAAGAATATAACTCGCGGAAAATATATAAAAACTTAAAATAAGTCACATTTGTGAAAGCAAGGAACCAATTTCTGGAAAATGAAGATCGTGGATTCACGAACGTTTTATCCCTGCGCATTAATTCGCCCGAATGGCTAATACAAAAACCAACATTAGCCATACACGTTCATTCATGGCGTCAATATTGATCAGAAAAATTCATCTCGCAGGAATAAACCGGCATGTTCATCGGATTAATTTAATTTCAAAGTTTTCATCGGCGGCTCTTCTAGATACACCATATAAGCAATATGAATGATCCAACTGCCACTTCTATAATTATTAAAACTATATCTATCCGAAAACAGAAAGAACGACAAGAAATAAAAAGGGGGAATATACTTGCTGAATGTGTAGGTCATTTCAGGATCGGCAGCAACCGCATCGTCCACGTTCTCGATTGTTCTCAACAGGCTTTCGCCCATGATTCACTTTCGTCCGTCATTCGGAAAACAAAAGAGAAAAGGTCCGAACTTGAGCATTCATTTTAAAAGTCAGAAATGCGCAAATTCATTGGAAAAAGGTTTCAAAGAAATTACAGAAGATTGCAGCGAGAACAGATAGCTAAAATTGGTGACTTTTTCTAAATAGAAGGCGCACGAACCATGCAGTTAATTAAAGAGCAAGTTGTTTGTACATCTGCCATGCGGTATATGGTGTCTCGCAGGATACTGATATAAGTATAAATAAAAAGAAACCGTATACTCAGGGCGTTCCAATGTATATCGAAAATACCCTATATTACCTTGAGAGGTGGCTGGAACAGGGTCGTTTGTTTTGGGCGGGGATGTCATTTCGTAATGGAAGTGAAGAGATTCCTGTAGGATGTAAATGGACCAGAGATTGCAGCACCAGAAACTTCGAATTAAAACCATATTTAAATGCGAGCTTTGCCGCTACTTCACTTTTGACAAATGGGAGCGTGGCAGTGGGTTGTCGATGACTGTTAATATTTTTAGCTCCTACCTTCATGATTAGGCTCAAAATCCTTCTAGAGATAGCTTCATTTCGGAAGTAATATATTGGCCATGGTCGCTTGGTTTTCAACAGGATAAATATTCAAACCAACGAGTTTTAGCTGGATGCTTCCTTCATCCTGGAATTTGATATGAACGACGGGATAACAAGAATAGCAGATGCTAGGTTACGTTACCATGTTTCCGATCTTTCCGTAATATAACATTACTATGTCATGTGCATGAAGAGTGTCACAGAATAGCTCTGGGAGAAATTGGAAAGGTTTTTATTCTACTTTATGCATGAAATTAACGACTCCGTCTTTTCTAAGAATCATTTCATGGACGAGTGAAATTTTATAGAACGAGGGGATCAGTGACTTGTGAAAGTTTGAGAATCAGCTCTAAAACGTCGATTACGGAACTTCCGTTATAACATCCATACTCCTACACTGTCACCTTGACATAAACATGACTCTTGTAGGTCCTTCTGATATTTGTGAATATCATTGATGATAGTATCGCATACTTTTTTCATTGGTCTAAGATGCAACATTGGTTTCCTTCATTCTGGTACAATTGACAACACTGATGAAGTCGGAGGCCTCGTAGAAAGCGAATTCCTCAATAATTAACAATCTTTTGCAGATAGTAATCAATGATCTTTTGAAGGAGATCAAAAATAAGATTTTTTATAATGTGTTTTATGAACGATTTATGAAAACAAGTCTTACTTCAAGGTGACTTTGGTAAGTGGAATTGAATTTGATGCTCAAATAGCCTTCTGGCTGAATACTGAATATATATTGCGGACATAACGACGGAAATTATATGGAATATATGTCTAGATTTCTACTTACACCTCAATATTTAAAAAAAAATTTCGCTTTACTGCGGATGCAATTATGATCCGTGTTAGATGGTTTAGCGAACTAATTCCTATTTTATAAGGAATATAGCTTCCCATGTAGAATAATCATATACATGAAATAGCCATCAGAGTTAAAATGACGAAAAATTTGAAAAGCGCAACTTTATTTAAATGACCTCGAATGCCGTTTGAAATCCACGAAAAATAGTGGGCTAAGTTTGCATAGTTCTTTAGGAAACCTTTCTGTGATGTTCTTCCCTGGTCTTTGCAGTTCAAAAGGGTTCCTCCATTCATCCATTCTCCATATCCACTATTCATAATCAGAGACAATACTAGATCATCGGAATTGCTTTTCCATAAGATTTAAAAATAGTAAAAATATCACAGGCGAGACTTTTCTTATTAAGGTATCTTATTTGACAAGTTTCGCTTTGGAAAGAACTTTCGAAGGAATAGCATGATCATATGTGTGAATGAGTGAACTGATGTGGAAACGAATGAAGTAGCCTATGGAATAACTGTGCTAGGGATGACAGAGAATTAAAGCTTTTGGGAAACCCCAAGTTGTGTACCAAAATCTGCCGCGTACATCCTTGAAACCACCCCAAAATCCGGTTGTCCTAGTTATAGCTCACGAAGTCCTTAGTCGGGACATGAAGAAGGATTTCACTATGATAAAACCCAACTCTTTGAGAGTAAATTATCCGTTTCGCAAATTTATCAGGATTTATCTTTCGTACATAATATCATCACTCGTATTACATATTAATCATACATGCATAATTTACCTGTTGATGTTATACGCATTTCAACATTTTCATCTTTCACTTACGTATCACAATTATAAGTGTTTTCAACAATGTAATTAACACTATCACTGTATTATCAATCGTACGGTCTCGAATTGGTTGTGAAAGTGCGAGAGAGAATGTAATAACGGTTTTGAAGATAAATTAATCTTTACATATAAAAAGCCTTATAAATATCGATCAGAAGTTCTATATATAGTAGTAAGTTGTTTATATATATAGTATATAGTAGTTCTATAATAGTATTTATTTTTATATATATTATTCTGAAAAATGGTACTTATACTCTGGATTCTTATACCGATATAAATATTAAAAGCATGAATGAGTTGAGAGTTGTGCTATCTATGTACCAAAAAAGGACGAAGAAATTTCGTCGGAAACGCCACTTCCTGAGAAAGGACATATATAGGAGGACACTGTTGCAATCTTCATTTCCCCGAAATTCCGCAGTTCCTCGTAAGATCTTTAAAAAGATAGAAAGAAAGTGGGATGGACGTGCGTCGATGAAATCTCAGTTCAACCGAGGAAAGATGAGGCATGAAAAATGAGTATATGCAGATTAAAGAATCCAGAGCTGGGCCCTTGGATGACCTCGTCATGTTCTCCTTATCTTATACTCCGAGTTCTTCGAGTTTACAACATATTTTCAGAAAAACATCTGATGAATTCAAAAGTGATGCAAATAAAAAAGAAAGGTTTTTGATTATTTATTATGTAAATCCTGAGTGCATGAATCAATTACTCAATTTTACGGTGAACTCTCGTAAACATGTTTATAGTTACAAGAAAAACATTTGCTTTTGTACTTTAGCACTCATTGCTTCATTGTGAGACATAAAATACCGGGTCGGCAATGTTTATAGAACTTTTGAAAATTACTCCTGAATTTATAAACATCCTAGGAAATGATTGTTATTTATTTTCCAGATGCTTTTTTTCTTATGATAAATGAAAATATCTTGTTCGTCCATTTTTCACTTGATGTCAATTCAATTAGAATGTTAAAAACACAACCATCATCTACAAAAACGATACTGAAAGTAACCTTTATCAGAATTAAATATGTACTTTTCATTACCCGAAGTTAGTGATAAATGCATACTCCACCAAGAATCGGTTTTTATAGCCTATTCTATGACAGAAAGGGGTTACTCCATCAAACTAAAATGTAAGCTCTGTTTATAGGACAAAGCCGGAATATAGACATGAAAAAATACTTCATTTTTCCCAATATTTAGTTAAATATCAATGATAGTGGAACATCTTGCATTGCTATCATAAAGATAAGGATTTATTATATATCTAGCGACATATAGTTTGATCGCTATAAGAGGTTCATTTCATTCGATATAACCTTCCAGTTACTCACCGTTCTGGCAGTTCCCACTCGTGGAGTACCCTTTCTCTTATCGATTATTTATATTCGTCGGGGTAGGTATATACGTATATATCTTAATATTCTATTTTCAAGGTGACTATGTAATATTCGGATCCAGCGAAGCAATCTATTGAATATAAAAAAGGCAAAGAAATCCTGTTTCAAATTTTATTCCTTACTATACGTCATTTCATTTGTTTAAACGATATGGTCTATACTTTTGGACTAAAATTTGTTTATACTCACGGGTGATCCCAGGACGTCCTTTTAGGTTTAGATCACCTTCATGTTTAACGTCTTAACCGTAGACTTTCATCTTCTTTATAACTGAACTTAAGTGTCTGAACCATGTGAACGAAAGAAAATTTTTTCAATAGCTCTCAACATCTTCATTATAGTTTCCAGCACATTAACTCGGTATAATTCAGAATATTTTCCATATATCTTTAAAAAAAATACTCCGTTTTCACGGAGACAATTGCCAAAATGGCCCTCTATAAAGATGTAGATCTTTTCATGATCATATTTCGCAGTTTCAATGTTGGACGAATTTCAATTTACGGCTTCCTGCAACCTATTCTTAATTAATGCAGGTACATTACGAAATGTTCTCTCATCAGTTGTCGTTTCGCCTTGATATTTTCCGGCTCCGGATATCCCGCTCCGAAAAAACACGGAAATTACGAAATAGTACTAAATGCGAGAGCGAGCTTTTATCACCCATGCGTCCATATTCAGTGATCCGAAAAGTAACACTGGTCAAAGCTATGATTTGATTCTTGTTGTCTTTACTTGACATAACTATTGCTTATATTTTCGATAAAAATGCTATTTATCAAAGTCTAACGTATCTTGATATATTTGACTTAATTTATCAGTCATTCCTTTTAATTTTGTTCCTTAGCAGTGATACGTAAGTTATTCCTCTAATCGTTTGAAGTTGAATAAAATAAATGGAAACAGTCTGTAATTAATTGTGAATGCTCTCACCTCCTAAATGGTCTCATTAGTTGTTAGGTTCATAAAAATGAGATTCGTTTAGCAACACTTAATACTCAGAAAGCAAACTGAAATATGAGACTGAGTAATAGAAGATAAATCATCATTACGATAATTATGAAGATAAATGCTTACAGATCTATCTGCAAAATCTCGCGTCCAGTCAATATCTTAATTATAAAGTTAAATGATTTATATTCTTGAATTTAGCATTCCAATTCTATATAAAATTTTTCACAAGATAGTGAAGAAAAGCAATGTCAATGATTCAGAATTAAACTGTGGATAATTAACAACATTAACTACTTTGCAGACAACATCTGATATCATATTGTCTACCCATAAAAATACTTTAACTAAATGCTTGCTCACATCACTTGTTAGTTATGAATTAATATCTTAATTATCTTATCTTAATAATTTCCCTTGTCTATATCACTCTTTCACAAAAATATCTACTATTATTCTAATGATTACTTTGTATGTTCATATGAATGTTACAGGAATTTGATAGCAAATTTGGAACGCACTACTTGTAGGTACATCAAAACTTTGTTTAATCTTCATAATTAATATGTAGTTAAATTATAAGACATTGAAATAAAATCCAACCTACAATAGTGAAACTGGTGGTGAAATTGAGCAAAATAAAGTCACGATTAGACATGAAAATAAAGTCCATACTTATTTACTTTCTGCAAAATGGGTGATGCAATTATTCTTTTTTCATATCAATTTGTGACTTCAATGATTTTGATAGCAAACAAACAACAAAAATTTCTATTATCTCTGGGAATTTTGATTTCAGGCTCCTTCTATATCAATTTTCAAGGGATTGAGAATTTGATATTACAGGTACAAAAGATTCCACAATTCAATACATATAATTCAAGAATATGAATGGTATTTTTGTGACAGTAATGGAATAGTTGGAAAACAGCCAATAATTATTTTAACTATCGATTCTTTAAATTGAATGAGGGGATTTATCATTGAATTAAGTCCATTTTTTGAGATATGATTGTACAAAAATAAAATATATATTGTGAGAGTTAGATAAAATGAGAAATATAACATAGCTTAGTAAATAATTAAAAGTATATATACTTATATATTTGGATGAAAAGAAGATATGATGGGGATAGTTATGTATACAATTAAATATTCCAATGGGAAGGTAGATGAAGAAATATTTTTGCATAACATATGATTATTCAGATAAAAGTCTTTGGTACATGCATGATAATTTGATATCATTGAATTAGTAAACATTCTTTAGAACAGGGTCAGAGGTTTTCTCAATGAGGATACTTTGAGATAGACTGATGTCTTTGTGAGTTTGGAAAAGATAGGAAAGTAATATTACCTAATGAAATCCAGAAAATACAGGAAAGATCTCATTAAAATGCATGTTTCATATATTTTTACTATAAATAAAACAATGGCTGAGAGTAAAGACCTGGGTGAAAGTTGAGGTTATTGAGGGAAGGTAAGGAGTTGATATAAAACTATGTAGAAGAGCTTGATTTGACATGGTGCCAAATAATAAGAATAATCCAACAAGAATATCAATTAGAGATTACCAAGGTTTATTTGTTGTAATTTGAATTAACTAATTGAAGATGGTTACATCACAACTAGGTGTTTTATTTAGGTGGTTGATTATTTTGGAAGATAGATACTGAAAAGAGGATACTTGGAGGTGAATGACTAATCATGAGTAATCCAACCTGCTCAGAAGCATAAGAGACCTTGACAGTAGAGGGAAAGGTGAGTTAGTAGAAGAACTTTGACATGACTGAGGCTATGTTCAACTCATCAATAAGCCTAACTTAACTGCTGAATATCACTAATAGATAGATCCACAAATGGGGGCAGCAACTGCTTATTGTAGAAACGAATCATAAGTACACTAATGGAAAAGAAATTAAAGACTAAGAGCTTAAGTATGAAGGAATAAGTATTTATTAAGCTATTCACATGAGATAAGGAAAGGAAGTTATTTAATGAGTATGCTTAACTAGGACAAAGGCAAAAATTATAGCTTGATTCAAAATCCCATGGTGATTCTAAATATATTTCTAAATGATTTCTTTTAGTAATAATTAGTGTCATGAAGATATCATAGTATTAACAAGTTCAAAAATGCCAATAATGGAAAGAAGAGGAAAAGATGATCAGAACTATAGATCAGTAGAGGAATTTTGAATTTCATGAAAAGCTTCAGTTAACAAAATTGAGGCCTTAGGGTTAAGGATATTATCAGAATCCAAAGAGGAACTTGAGAAGCATAAAAAAATAAATAAATAATAAGAGAGTCATAATGAAGCCTTCATTCTGCCATTTTCCTTGTAAAGAATCTACTAATGATCATAACAAGTCCCTCTTCTACCTTATTGTAGAGTTTATATCTTCAATATCATCAGATATTAATTCCAAAAAAATTTAGCTTTATTCATGAGGTATTTCAACTGAGTGTGAATTGAAAAAATAAAGCATTTTGTCTTCCAATGTTTATTATCCTTTTAATATAAATAATGCATCTTTTAGAATGTTCTAAGTCTTGGTAAAATTATTGTTTAATAGTGTTTTATTATTATTTTGATATTTTTCTCAGGAAATCTATATCTTTTCATATACAGGAACTTCGTGGGTTTTATTGAATCAACATTTCAGAATCAGGATTAACATTGTGGCAATTATTAATATGTAAAATTCCATGAGGGTTGTAAAACTTAAACTAAACCATAGTTGAATTAAACCATGGTCATTTCTTTCATATCATTAAAGTTTAGTAACATTTTTAAAACCCTCATGGGTTTTAAAACTTTTTTACTGAATCGACTTGCCTACTTAATGAATGTGGTGCCCTTTGCTAATGAATTGAGTTGAATATGGACCACCTATGCTATTAGCTAAGCTTCATTAAAAGACCGAACTGAAAACATTAATTGTGCAGTGTCATTAATATAGGTGTGCTAAAACTTTCTGGTATCTATTTATCAATCAATACATTAAGCATTAATGGTGTGCCTCTTTCATGGAATTTTTTCAGATTGGGGACATAATTAGCGGAAATACAGCATAGCTGGTTACCTCCAAGTTAAGAATAATAAACATTAAAAGTGAAGATATCTCCAGATGAACAACCAGATGGACTCCAGATTCATCCAACAATGAATAAATCAAGCTCAACAATTTGTTGAGTTAAGGAATCTATATAAATACTGTCACAGTCATAAAGAAAAAAATGTTAAGTGAAATTTCAATGACAAAATTTTGGAGCATTTGCTGATTTCTCAAATCAGTGAGCAACTTCCAAAGTATTGCTCTTATAGACTTTGAACAATACTTCCTTTAATTATGATTTTGTATTTTACTGTCCTGGTCAAAGAATTCAGTAAACACTAGTAATCTCTATGTGTAAGTAATAGACTGTGGTGCATACATTACTTGTGAAAATGCATACTGGCAAAAGCAATTTATACTACTTTGTAATAGTAGTGATATAAGATAAAGGATACTGTTTTGTAATTTTGTGTCTGATTATAAATTGATTCATCGATGAGGAATATTGGATAAATTTTCAATGCAATCAATAATGGAACTAATATTTTCGTAACAATAATGTAATATGCAAAAATATATAAAAGTAGTAATGATGTAGTAGTATTCAGAAAGAGAAAGGTTCTGATTCTAAGAAATGAGTCTAATTAAATGCATAAAAATAGTAGCTGAGAGATTTCTGAGAAGCGATGTGCAAGAGTATAAAGGTAAAGAAATTATTTGTAATGATTATGCAAGGTACCTGGTTTAAATGAGTGCTCAGACTACTGTCTGAACATGATTACAATAAGGTTTCCGCTGAATCAACAAATGTTTGTTCTTCTCTTTCAAGCTGTTTAAACAAATTCAGATCCTTCAGCGCTGCATGTGGGACCGTTACGTGAGATAGTTCATGTCTTCAATGAAATGAAGGCTATATAAATTTTCAACCGGGACCATTTTTCCAACTTTGCTAAGAAAACCCACGAAATTGAAAACCAAGGATATTTCGGAATCTTGTCCCTCCTGTTACTAATTGATGAATTCACTGCAGAGTGATAAAGGTCACATAGCGCCAAAATTATATCTATGAGTCGGAGAAGAAATCGGAGTACGTAGGAGCTTCAACGTTGCAGCACCTACGCACTTATTTGTAACGTTATTCTTAAGTCGCACTCACCTTCGATGAACCGCATTCTTCCTATTCTCTCAAAGCCAAACAAATCAACATATCCTCTTCATTTCCACAGCTGCAATTTTCGCTTATGAAATCCCCCTCATAAAAATAATTGCATTAATAGGAAACAAACGCGAAACAGAGTTACGAAGTAAATTACAGCTCTTTAACTTCGATTAACTCTACGTATATAATTTCAACTGACTCCCGAGTTTGATATATGCTAGTAGCAGTGTATAAATTGCGTCTAATAAAGGTTTCCTGTTATCTACGATTAATCTCCAAGAAAAATAAACTGAGCACGCTCGTCCATTAATTTCCGTTGGATAAATCAAACTAAGATGCTCTCCGATGTTACATGGTCAGATGTCGTTTCCATTAATGGATAAACCGATTATTTCATTATCATAACCCATTTCGTGATTATGAAATTAAAGTATAATTAGCTGAGTAACTCTCCTGCTCCTGAGACGGAAAATTTGCAGCATTGATTAAATTAATATATTAATATTTAATTATTAAAGATTAAAGTGTTAAAGAGTTGATGCCTCTTTAAAATCTCCTCAAGAATTCAGATATTAAGAGTAGATTACAGCCTTAATTACAACTCTATTATTCTGAATTAAGGCTGTTGGAGATTCCCTCTTAGACTAGATTACTGAAAATTATTAAAACCGAATTAAAATCAGTAAAGTTTCGTTAATTTAATTAGACTCCCTACAGTAGTGATTCATTTCCAGCCAAAGTTTCAAAAATTAGTACATATTACTATATAAAAATATCTAATCTAAATTAATTTCGGTGGAATTCAGGAAACGTTGGGTAGGCTCCAAATTTAATTTATTGCTTAATTTAATAAGGAGATTTAGCGCTCTTGAATCATCTCCTTGGAATAAATTGTGAAATAATGGAATGGAAATCTTTTGCAACGTTTCGTTCTTGTGAATCAGGAATGTCTAAAGAGAGATATTTAATAGATTTTTAATAAGAGGTATAAAACTAGAAATAGCGAATACACATATTAAACATATTAAAGGCAATCCCACTCTTGAGTTCCCGCTTCGATTACTCAATGCGTAAAACTCAGTAAAAGATATGATGACCGTAGAAATAGCTACGAATTCAAAAATCTAATATTATGATAGGGTTATTCCTTTCCTCGAACTTTGACTTTAATCTCACAATTCACTGCACGATTGTGATATTAGTTCTCTCTCTCGCTCTTCGCCAGCAGCAAGTAATTCAGACGCGACGACCACAATGGTAGAAACCTTCCAGCAAGAATTTCGTCAAATAGGCGTTACCCTTCCGCAACTCCCTGTATCTGAAAAACATCTTTAGGTTTCCGTAATGTGGTCAGAATATTCATACTCGTGGTTTGGGAGGGCCCAGGGCGCTTCCTCTAATTTCCGCGGAAACACGCTGGTTAAGGCACCTTAAAGTCGCCAAAATTAGGCAATTAGAAACCACTTTAAGCTAATTTCCTTTTCTCGCAGAGTTCAATTGTTCTAATTTAGGTAACATCCTCAGTATCCTACATCAGAAAAGAACTCAATGAGGAACATATAATTCGTAATTAACTCGTTGGAACTTTACAAGGAAAGGACTACGGTTCTGATTCATGCAGTTGAAAAGTCAAAACGGGCGAGCGAGCAAATGAATTCTCAGCTTGTGTCAAAATTTGATTGGTAATCAATAGAAATCTCCTCAGAACTAACATCCAACTAATCCAAACTAAACAAGTTTATACTGTTTTTTTACAAAATTCTTTCGCCAAAATTTAGGTAAATGTTGATAAGCATATAGAATTAAACACTACTCTTCGAAAAGATATCTACTACTGAGAAAGAACAAGGTTGCTGGAAAATTAAGTCCTCTCAACTAAAATAATTAAAATCGCTAAACAGGAGTGTTTTCAATGGCTTGCACGCGTACCTTGAGCGTACTTTTTGCGAAATTTGTAAACTCCATTTGAATCCGAATAGTTACAGAATCTTCTGCAATAAATCCTGCTTATCCAAAGCAACTTCATCCACTAGCTTCCACTTTTATTTCAGTTATCGAGTCACCTCCAGGTCATGCAACAGGTTCAGCAATTGATACGTAAATGGAAAACTAAAGCAGATAAGTTTTACTATAAAACTTTATTTATCACTATAAATGTGACATTTCTTTACATTTATGCATTTTCAATTACAACACATTGTTAAAACTTTAAAATATATCACGCGTTTAAAGCCTCCGATAAAAATGACTATCATTAACAATTAAACACATACAAAAACTGTCTCTCACGTGATTATGTTAGAAGTAGTATCTAAGAAAATGCATACATTATAATACATACAGGTAAAAATAATTACAAGCAATGCAAAAAGTTTGCCGAGAAATCGTTGCGCTCCTTTACACAAGGCGATCTCGGCAGTCAAATGTTTAAACAAACACTCCGAAATATTTTGACGCAAAATATTTGTCGTGCTGGATCATTCTCGTAAAATTAAGAAACGAACCTACGAAATGTCTTTATGGCACCAATGGTCAAACGTCAATCCTCCTTTCCAGCCACGGTCTTGGAATGTTTTGGTCAGTATGACTCGAACGTCGAGCAAAGGTACTCGAGGCACTTTTTTTGGGAAGGGATTTGTCAGGCATTCATTCTTCTTAAAGAATCAAGCGAAGTCTCCTCCTTTCTTGACGCCAATCTGCTGGAGCTGTGGAGAGATACACGATAATCAGACTTTATATGCATTAATATATCCTCAAGGTTTATTTTCAAGTTCACGGCAAGTCAACATTCGACGCAGAAGTTTTGAATGAACGCTATAAAAGGTCCGGAAACATAAATCTTACTCAGTCAAAACGACTTTGTATATACGAAAAGGTAAGCTCTGGATTATAAATCAAAGTTATTTCCGACAAATATCATTAATATCTACTCATTTGAATTTCACCGATTAATTCAAAGTCCAATGGTTCAAAAATAAATACCTCCGTTCGTCTGTCGTCCTCATCGTCATGTGGTGCCTTCATTGCGAACACGTAGGTGTAAACCAATCCTGCGACAATTCCTCCCAAAATTGGTCCGATCCAGTAGATCTGGAAAATTTTACATCAGATGTTAAATCTCGAATCATCACATTGCAAGTTACTGGATTAAAAAATCACATATTTGAGATTCTTACCCAGTGGTTCTCCCAGTGGCCGCTGACGACGGAGGAACCGAAAGATCTGGCAGGGTTCATGCTGGAACCGGTGTAGGGGATCTGAAATTTACAATCAAAAGAAATGAATGAAGATGTGTTTCAATTTTTACGATTGCACAGCTACATCAGTTGCACTGGAAAAATATTTTAAACCAGAATTTCACACTTACAGCAGCAAGATGTCCGACAAGAATGGCGAATCCGATCGCGAGTGGAGCATTGTTACCGAGGTTGCGGAGTGGATCGCAGACTGCGAAGACGACCAAAAGCAGAATGAAACCAAGGAAGAATTCCATTCCGAAGGCTTGTGGAGCAGACAGATCTGCATGAAGTAAAGTTGTTCCCAAGTCTCCGCCGATACCCGGAGGAGTGAGAGCCTGAAAATAAAAAGAATAATACACATTAAATTTTGATTAACTAATCAAAGTCTCCGGGGTGCTTAAGTGGAAAAGCTTTTAATTTTAGTACATTTAAATTTGAACTTTTCAGAAGATCCAAATCTAGTAGTTTCACATTTAATTTAGTTCGTAATTATGTACGTAATGGTAAGCTCAAGCGGAAACAATTTTAACCAAGTAATTGATAGTCTTTCATAAACTCACCCTCAGGATTCCAGATCCAGCAACCGCTCCTAAGCATTGGACAACGATGTACAGAAGTCCTCTAATGATTGGGGTGTTGTTGGTGGCCATCATAGCGCATGTAACTGCAGGATTTATGTGTCCTCCGCTTACGTGACCGATGGCCTGTAACGGCAAAAGGCGAAGATTAAAATTTCTCATCAAAGTTGAATTATCCCATAATCAGAAAATATCAAAACATTCTAAATATCCAACCTGAATGATTCCTGCACCAGCAAGACCAAACGCCAAAGAAATCTGCACGACGGATGGTATTTTTCCGTCCACCCACATTATGGTTGAAGCACATCCAAAGAAGTTGAGGAACAACACTCCGATGAACTCCGCGAGCAAGGTGGTGAGAAGTTTGCGACAACCCTTGGCTGACAACTCGTCGAGCCCCAAGCGTTCCTTCATTCCAGTCATGATGGTGTGGTTTGGTCGACTAAGCACGAACCTAAAAGTATTTCGGAAAAATTTTTTGATTCGATCACTTTGCTCCAAATGAAATTTTTGACACAAAAATATTAGGATAAAAATTAATTTCTACAATTATACGAAGCTCCGGAAGAATTAAAAGACTCCCTTATCGAGCCGCCTAAATATGGAAAACAAATGTTTCGGCCATTACTCCTGTTGCCCTAGTTTCAAGAATAATCTCCCCAAAACTTGTCTTTAGATTCGACGTCATATATCGAGGAGATATCATACTCAAGTTGTTTGGGGAAAAATCTACCTAAAAAACTAAAACCAGCCTTTTATATAAATCCGCTTTCCAAGCCTCACAGAGTTGTTTTTCTCGAATTTCATTAATATGCAACGTTCGACTCTTGCGGTGACGCAGTACACTAAAGCCTTCTCCTAGCATAATTAGGAAAAAAGAAAGACTACAGAGCAGCTCAGCATAACAATTTCCTTCACTTTAATTAGAATTTTTACCGCGATAATACTAATATAATTTCCTTCCGCGAATCCTATGCCGAAATCATCGCTCGTTATCGAATGAACTTTCCGTATTCCTCCTGACCGTAATAAAACGAGTAAGAGGCTAACTCAGAATTAATTTCTTCATTTACATTAGAGAAAATATACCAGAATGTAATTTTGATGAGACTTATTAAAGCAAACGAAGTGTGCGAAATTTTCCCAATGGTAAGTAAGACTGGCAAGACGAAAGTAAAAAAATCTAGAAACAATTTAACTTATATTAATTTTCGTTCACTCTTGAGGACCACTAAGAAAACTAGCTATTGCGCAAAAGCCTCCGAAAAAATAACATTTAAAGCACAATTGAAACTAAGCAAAACCACGATAAAAGTTTAACACCGCCAATTAATTTTTCTCGACGAGAAAACAAAGCGACAAGTTGTTCGAATGAGAAACAATCATCGCAAATATAGCACTTTGAGATCACATTGCGATCCGACCATCCCCACAAACGAGATTTAACGTAAAGCACAGCAAAAAAGACGAACAATCCACCGAACTCACTATTGATCATAAAAAATAGCACTGTCACTTGCGATCTCGACCAACCTGTTAGAGCTTCTCCAAATATCACTTAACAGCAGATGAAGACCTCACTAGTGTAGCGTCCCTTCCCGCTTCGGCCAGCCGAGTTAGGAATCACTTCCTAGGCTAAGTGCAGACGACGTGAGACTGACGCAAAGTCAAGGAAAGGAGTGCTTTTTATAGTGGAGAAGGTGGAGGGAGAGAAGGAAGAGGGTCTACGGAGAGAGGAGCACGGCTCACGGAAGAGGGCTTGGGGACGCCCCTCTGCCGGGAAAGATCCTAGCTATGCTTCGAAAAACCTCAGCCAAATTCCACTTTCATTGCATTGAGAGATAGATAATGCAAATTACGCACGCCGAATTTCCTTGCGGTTCTAAGAAGGGGTTTCATACGAAACTGCGGAGTTGCCGAATAAAAATTGAGATGGAACATTAAGTACAGGAAGCCCCTTCCACTCACAATTTCATGCAACGTCCTTGATTAAGGAAAGTTCTTTTCTTAGACGTCAAATTTTTATAGCGCGATCGCGAACGTTTTTCACGTCGTTTAACCGAGCTTGAACTCATCGCAAATCTGACGACTTCTTCGTCGAATCGCTCGGTTTCGAGAAGAACGGAATTTTACTGGAGAAAAATTTTCCAAATGGGATCCGATTTAAGTTAATATTGTCGACTTAGCCCAAACTTCTATCGCCTTCGAGTTTTAACAAGACTTAGCTGGTGAGAAAACCAATAATTCCGAAAGCTTAATTTTGTCATTAACACGTTATGAAGATTTTGGGAATACATTTACTGTTAATAGATAATTTTTGGATATGAGAATGTTAACTAAATCGTAAAACATTGGATATTTCACTGAAAAAATTAATTTTTAAGACCAAAATACTCCAAATCTGACGAAAATGTCCTGAAAGGACGATTGAGATAATTTGCCTGCCGTTATCGACTATATTGATGTATGCGAATAATTTTCATTTTCATGTTCATGTAATTCTTTATTGAATTAGTTACTAATGACAAAGAGAGCATATTGAGATTTAAATCGGCATGAAAAGTAATGATCTGAAACGGATAGATTTGCACAAATATAATAATATTTCCACAGAGCATAAAACCACATCTGTTTCAGGTACTGCGTCAACACTCCAGAGAGAAATAAAATAGTTAAAACTTAAAATAATATCCTAAGTTATACATTCCAAAAGAGGAGATAATTAGAATAACAAATAACGTCGTTCTCGTGAGTTAGAAGCTAAGAAATTTACAGCTCTCTATAAGAGGAGGCGGTATTTCGGCAAAAGGTATCCTTTAAACGTTTGAAGGTCATCTTAAGTGAGATTCGGCGGTGTGAAATATTTTACACGGAAGGAAATATGGAAATCTGAATGTAATGTGGGACTCAGAAGTTCTTATAAGGATTCTCAATCCCACAGAAACTATATGGTGACGATGTTTTTGCTAATAACCATTTAAAAATATTCGATTTTTTACTGAGAATACCGGAAATTAGCACCATTAAGATGGAAAAATAAATTAAAACTCTCGTCTTCTCAATGGAGTTCGAACTCAATGTTGGTTCTAATGGACATTAGTAATCCCTCCTTTGCATTAACGATGATCAAATAAATGACATCAGATTATCAATAATCTGAAATACCGTAGCATTGCTAGATCGACACTAATTTTCACCCGAAGTTTTCCATAAACAGTGTGAGCAGAATAAGACGGAAACTGAATTCATATGAACAATCGTTTCTCATCAACCCATGCGCAACAGAAAAGCTCTAGGGCTCACATAACATCCAAAAAAATCATTAATTTATTGATTTTCATTTTGTACACTCGATTTTGCGATAAAGTTGGTTTTGTGTGGGATCGCGAAGAGCGTGTTATGTAATTTTCATTAGGTTTATGGGACTTCCTCCTTTATTTACTTATCATTTATTTGATAAAATAAACCCATTTTAGCTAGCTCATGGCGTAGTTGGCTACGAATTTTTAGTCAATACTTGAATGATCGTGAAGATAAGGAATTTAACCTCTGTTAGGAGTTTGTAAATACGTCCTCCTCTTTACTCCACAACTCTCCGTTTTAAAAGATCTTTCTTTATGAATATGTATATTTCTGATATCTCCGACGTATATATTAGCATACTAAATCTATAACTGTGAATTTATTTCATTCCCGCTCATCATAAAGAGTACGAAACATGATTTCATAGGAATATATACTACCGCAAAAGTCGAAATTGGAAGAAAGAGAGAAAGAGGTTCTGGAGACTTCAACGACAGAACGTCCAAGCCGAGTTTTTTCATACCTTTGTTTACACCAATGGTAGATCGCAAGATTTAAAAAAACACCGACCTCTACGTGGAAAATCCTACTTTAATGCGGAAGAAGATCCCTCGAGCCTTGGTTATCGCAAACGCATTCAAATATATTCCGCTCGTATAATGTTGCACCTTGATGTTGTCAGAATGCCTCATTATCCAGCGACACGCTTTGTGCCCCTCTCGACGCAGTCGTGCGTTAAAAAATGTACGAGTTCCTATTTTATTCTCTTACTGGATTTATAGCCGGGGAAGATGAATTGTCTGAGGCAACTCAGATGTAAAATTATGAAAATCTTGATGAAGAATACTCTGGCAAAGGCGGATTAGTATGATCCGTGGGTCTTTGTATTATGACGCACCAGCCGTTTTCAGGAAATCTAACGCTAATCGAAGCTTTATTCCTCGTAAAAAGGCAAGAGGTGCGTAATATTTCACTGATGCTGGAGATAAAATCAGTGAAATTATGCTTGACTTCTCTGGCAGAGAACCTTGGGATATCATCTGATTCTCTTTATTCTAATCGGTCAAGTTTTCCATTCATCGTCGCTTCATCTGACGGCTACCGAAAACTAACCTTGTAAATTTTGGATATACTCATAATTAGCAGCCTGTGCTGCTGTTATTGTTGAGAAGAATTATAGATGTAATTTATTGTATTAGTATTTCAGATGTAGTTTTTTATTCAGATAGGATTTTGGTCTACTTTGTGTAGTAGCGTAAACGTTTAAACAAACTACTCGCATCCATTCCCGAAGCAATCGTCAGTAACGATAAAAATATCAATTAAATATACATAAAAATGTTGATCTTTCATACATAATAATACATAATATTCATACAAATAATGAACTTTCACGCATAAAGATCATTCTCATGCTTGAAAGATCATCCTTTTAATTAACTACGGACCGAAAAATGTGTTAAGAGAATGATTTCCGACATTTTGTCATTCTTTTCTAATTTTTTTGACTTCTCGCCGAGTTGTTTAAGGAAAACAGTGGACGTAGATTCCTTCCATTCCCTTCGTGGACGAGTCTCAAATCGCGTCGGGAAGTGGCACACATCCGCTGAAACCGCGACAGAGGAAGCAATCCGATTCGTCGAAACGTTTTAATCGCGTGCGGATAAACAAAACTCGCACGTTTCATCAGCAGAGATGCGTAGTTGAAAACAACCCTCCGTAAAATTCACAAAGGCTCCGTACGGGAGATATGGTTCTTTCGAACCGACGAGGGAAAACCAGAATTTGCGGTTACGTAACACGCTTCCTCCCGAACTACACCCAAGATAACGATGTCAGTCCATCTTTCCCTCGTCATTCGCAGAACGACGCGTTGGGGCTAATTTGTGAATGCCTTTGTCTCCAAGAGAGAGAGGCAATTTCCTCCTCCTTAATAACCGATAGAGGCTTCATGCTATCTGACCGCCCATCGGTTCACGAGAAGGGTTTTACGCCTTTAATAGCTAATGGTACTCGCGTCCCTGTCACTGGGTTCCATTATCCACGCCACCGCACGTCTACCTGCCGCTGGAAAAATCCCAGTTTTTGCAGAAACGGAGTGAGTAAGCTCTCGAAGGATGCATGCTGACTGTTGCGGCGTAGATTGGCGCTCCCCAGTCGAGCATCTTTCCGTCTGAGTATCTTTGTAATTCATTTAGAATGCAGGCGTAATGTCAACAAATAAAGTATGGAAATATTGTCGGAGCAGTTAAATGTAATATGCGTTTATAATTATCGCGGAGGGAATTTCACTCATGGTAGTAATTGCCTCGAGGAATCCGACGGGTCTTACAAAGATCTATTATTAAAGAATAAAGTTTCGATATTTTTAGGTTTAATATTTTTGTTGAAAGTAATAATCTTTTTGTCCTTGGGAATTAATGATCCGTCGCATGTATTTCTCGTTTATGTTAGTCTCTATCGATGCATTGTCTGTATTTTTATATATCTTAGGTACAGTATTTTCAAAAGTGCTACGACAGCTTGGGTAATTTCGCACATACGACCCTCACCGGGAATCGAACACAGGACCCCATTCCAACGTGCTGCCAACTTGGTTATACGAGCACCTCATACATCTTAGCAGTACAACTTTCCCACTCAGATCTCTTCGGGGAATTAATAATCGAACGCCCTTTAATGAGTGGATATATTTATCTTAAACTTCTAAAAGACAATCCGCAAGAGAAAGAGAAAAAATGCATATCTCGGGCACCAATACTTGCTGTGAGAATCCCAAACTTGTAAAAAGATAACGCTTCTCTTCCTTCGGAAGTAAACTGAGATTTGTTTGAAAACAGGATTTCAATGAAATTGCGGAAGCAGATCGAGTCGTGAATTCGGGTTGAACGCTCAATGTAATCATCTTCCAGCCGCGTATTCAAAGCGAATCAAAATATCATATTTTCCCATGGAATAAGAGAGAGAACGCGGAAGGAGTGCGAATTGAATCCAAGGTCGCATTCGAGAATTCGTTTATTGCCGACGATTTCAGCTGGACATCGTGGTGGGACATTTAAAGAAAGTATTTTTCAAAATTAGTTGAGAAAGCCCTTGAATCCGCAGTTAACCAGTAAGTGCATTTCCTCACTCCTGAAGATTCCCAAGTCCCAGGTAGTCGTTGTAAACTCAAGCAAGCAAAGGAAGCATAATGAGCTCATGCCTAACGCATAGCTTTAGTTTGGCTGCGTGAAAGTAAGTTTCGCAAAAGGTTTTTAGATTCCTATCCAGCCTGTTCCAGGTACATTCAGGAAAGCATTACGTTCGACCATTTTCTGAAGGTTATCACAATCAGCCAACGATCAATGATTTCGTGCAATGTCAACCACGAGGCTAATACAGCTCGAAAACTTAACCTGAGGATGAAATAATATTACTTAGGCTAAAATTTATTTATCATTTGACCATTCCATCAACTAAAATTCTACTTATCCACGATAAATTATATGTATTCCGATACGTCGCCGAGACTGCTTAGATGGGGATTGAGATTCCGATGGTAGATATCCGAGAGAAAACCTTAAACACAGAATGTTGGCTAAAAGCTAATTAATAACAAATATTTTAATTAATATAGATTTAATTATCTCAATGTTAAGAAAGACGTTCTGTTAATCATCATGTTTATTTAAAATTATTTCAACCAATGCACTGCCCTCCGTGGTAAAATGGTGCTAATCTCACCCTTTAGTCGCGGGTTCGAATCTTGCAGAATGGTTGGGTGTTTGCGATCGTCTCAAAAGCTTATAAAGTAGGTGAAAGTGGTGACGATCCTGTACCCAAACAATGATGGGCTGAGAGCATCCGCCAAAGTTTCATCCGATCACGTTTCATCGTTAAACTAAAAGAGCTCTGGTGTTATTACAACCTTCAAGAATGCGACACAACGGCATTAATAATTCATTAACTTTTTAAATTCTAAAATCGCTTACCATATGGAACGAAGAGTCCACCGATCATTAAAACACAATGGCATTCCAGCAATATCACTTCAGAGTTAACTTTAAGATTATCTGCAATTAAATTTTGAACGTCGCAACATGAGACATGAAATTAATTGCAAAATTGATGAAACACCAATCAAACGATTGGTAACTTAAACCAACCAGCCAAATCAGTACAACCAGTATTAAAGGACGGTTTCCAGGTGGAGGAATGATTAAAAAAGACAGAAACGTTGATTACCTCGAGCAATGATTACAATATCGTGATTTGGCAGATTTACTGCATAATGCATCCCTTAAACGAATATCTTCTCTTGGCCGGTGTCGTATGAGGAAAGAATTTTTCCTTTTCTTATACATTACGAGATGATTACGATAAGGAATATTCGATAAAAGTAAGCAAATAGGTCTAGGTAGGAAATGGACAGAGGAAACACGTTTGATTTCGTTTGAACAACATCCATGACAATCTACAAGCGTCAAGGTGATCTTTCCCTTCCTTGTCGTGAACTGCTTGCTTAAGAACTTGGAAGTAGTGTTCTGCATTAATGCATTGCAATGCGGGTTTATTCGAGGAAAGAAAAAGGGTCAACCTTTAATTAATTATCCCCAGATTCCGAAGAGAATCTAAAAATGTGTTCGATTGAATATTACCTTCACAAAGGTGGGAAAGTGACTACGATATTACACTTGAGTACATCAGGTCAAAGTGAATAATCAGTAATTTAATGCGAAAGTCGCCCGAACACAACCAATCAACGATTGATAGACAAAATTTGTCCCAAGAAACAAACAATGAAACTCCCTAAAACCGCAAAACAATTGGGAACTCAATCAAAGTATGAAACTAATACTTGTCTCAACAACAAAGCTGTCGTCATCAGAGGTGAACCAAATATTCAGCCGGAGGTGCCGGAACGAAGGTATTTATGTGATGTCAACGTTGAAATCCCTAAAGTAGAAGGGATTGCAATATTGCAATATAATTATAATATTGGTGAACTCTCCCAGTGAAAATTGAAGGAACTTAATTTAAAAATATTATGAAACCTATAATAATCGAATTCTGATTCTTATTCGTATCATCAAATGTTATAAATATCAATCATGTAAGAATCGAAAGCTTTAAATTTAAGCGGAATGCCTAAAGGATACCATAATCAAGTTTAACTGAATATTATGGATAAAGTGAGACTCGAAGAAAAATATTTTCTTTTATTCCTAATATGTATTTGCAAAATAAAGAAATTCATCTCCTAAAATCTTTTCCCTTCACTTCCAGTACTAATAAATCTAGTAATAGTTATCTTGATGTTCAATCTTATCCTTGATCATGATAATGTAACAGATAATTAATTAACGTATAACGTCCACGGGCTAAAAGAATCCGATTAAGTAACTCCGATTAAAAATTAAGTGATGATAATTTTTCTTTTCATATTTTCTCAGGAAATTGCCACTTCTTTACCAATCTTCTTAACCATTGCTTTCAAATAGGCTTAAATTCTCTATGTATACTTATAAAAACAAAGGAAGAGCTTTAAGTATCTCGTTGGTCTTTAAGAGGACTACAAATTTCTAGAAAATTTTTGCCTGAGTTCTAATAATTCAAAACGATATTCGACGGCCAAATATAATTTTAATTTTCCCTCTTTTGATACTCATCTGCATATCATAGGACCATTCTTTATAACTTAATCTGTATCAGAATAAAGGCTGCAATCGATCAAATTGAACCTAACAAGTACATGGGTGGTCTGAAAAGTTTCCAACATTTCGCCATTTCTCGACATGTTTTCTGAAAATTTTCTGAAGATTTCTGAAAAATCTGGGGTCGGAAACTTTTCAGACCACCATCACATATCTTATGGAAGGATTTCAATTCATCTAGAGTCGAAGCAGGGATATCTTCGGTAACAATATAAATCAGTAACAGTCCATTGATCAGCTAACGTATCCCTGATTCATATTTCTAACTCTTCAGGAAGTGCGTGAAATTACTTTTCAAATATTCCATCGAAGCATTTCTTGTGGAGATATATACAAGACGATGATTTTTATATAAGATTTTACTCCAACCTATATTCCCCGAATTAAGTTATGTTATTCAAGTTAATTAGAAATGAGTCAAAATAGCTATAGTAAAAAGAAAAGAATCGACGTAAGAAACAAGATATAAAATAGATATTTTATTGAATATATACTTTCTCCCCATTGATAATATTTTCTGCTAAATATTTTTATAATGTTATACTCGGTCGCGAGGTTGTTTTACATGATATTTGAACATACACAAAAACATGCGATGAGGTTAAACTGCGTACAGTGAGATATAAATGTTGTATCAGATTATCAGACCATGTATGGACATTTAAGTAAAATCTCACGTATTACCTCTTACAATCATATGATTTACTCGGAAACAACTCGGCGTCATCATAATTTTGTAGGTAACGATGTTTCGAAACGGAAGTTTTTTAGGAGGTTTTTCACGTCGACTGAGGAACCCCCGGAAAAGCACTGGGTGACTCACGCTCCTCTGTGACGCTTCTGTGACTTCCAACGTAGCCGTGTTTTGCTTTCGCAGGAAATCGGGTTATCCAAAACAAGGAAGAGGCTGAATGAAAACATGCTACTCCTCATGATTTTTACAATCTCAACCACAGCAGTTACTCATTTTCCGCCAAATCATGGTTAAGTTTGATGACGTCATTAAAGAACTCGAAGTTTGGGCCTCAGTTTACTTTGTTTTCGGCGTTCCATGTGACCATATTCTTACCGTCATTAACCCATTAATACCCAGAGCTATGTTTCCAAAATCGTATAATTTTTTGAACTGATTATTAGGATACTTATAACATATATTTTAGAATAATATATACGAAAACCAAGAAAATTTTCGAAAGATAAATACCTACTTAAATATGAACACAATGGATTCCAAGCCTTCTCACACATGGAGGGTATACAAGTTGTAAAAATCTACCAGCTATAAGCATATAACCATAAAAAAGAGAAAATTATTATATGGCGATAGATAAAGGAGTATTTCGCTAGGATCTTGAATAAATATCTTTTAAAAGTGTAACGAATTTTAACGCATATTAAGATACATCTGGGCATTAATGGGTTATACTAATTCCAACCTCGATAAAAAATCTCGACGAATACTTGAATAGATGTCATCTTTAGAAATTAAGGCTTCGATGTAAAGAAGCGATAGTGCTAGTATTCCATAGATACAATTATGAGTCCTAATTGGATCTCGATACCCACGAATCCACAATAGATAGAAGCAAAATACGAGAGTATGATAAATACTTTACAAAATTATTTCTATAAAAAATTATTTAACTGAAAACGACAAACTGAACCAAAAAACAAAGAAGGTAGTCAACTAAAATACAGCTGTAATATATGATATACCAATATGTGTGATGCACACGATTTTACTAAAATAAGGTAAGGAATTGGACACAGGTTTCACCGCTCATGCCTCCATCGGTTTGCATATGAAACCCACGTTTTTAATTTGAACAAGCGCTAGTAATATAGTTAAGTTTCTTTGTATTTTCTGTAAAAAGGAAAATATATTTTTAACAGATTATTTTGATTACCCATTCTAGTTCCAGTGCAGAGGGTGAAAACAATTGTTCTCAGATCTTGTATTTCTCGGAAGAGATATTTAAGAAACCTTGAGACCATATAAATCACATGCTTTCCGATTTCGAATGTTTCCATTCCACTTCATGAGTACGTTTTTTCCATCTCCCTTTCGTAATGTGGAACGATGTTCCACTACTACGAAAAGGAGCTCGGAATTTCTTAATTGACGCGATCACCCATAAAAATCACTTTCAAGATCGGAATGTTCTCACCCTCCTCGGATTGACTGCCACAAAGAAGCGAATTTCCTAGAAAGAATAATTAATATGCGAAGGTCGTACTTTATAGAAAAAGGCATAATTATGATTTCTCATACTTGACGCTACCAATGAGCACGGTAAAAAAATTCGATCAGAGAAGGTTTCAATTAGTGAAACTCTTTGACCTTTGAGCAGTATATTATTTCCGCTAATCAAATACTAAGGAGCTGCTTGAAGTTCCGCAAAGGAACTGTAGAAAAGGCGTCCGTTTGTTTTGGCCATAATCAGGAGGGATCTGAACTCTGGGAAATTTTTAAGGAAAATAATATCGCGCTAGATTCGATGTCACAATTTATTTTCAGCGAGATAGACCGCTTCCGGGAGATGGGGTTTCTGTATTATCTTGTCCTTTTCAAAACAAAGGATTCAATGATGTATTAAATCAGCTAATATTTTACCTGAGTTCCACTACAGGGATAAATAAGATATTAGGAAGTGGGACCATCAACCTATTTTCCTGATCTCTACCTGATGACAGTTAAAACAAATCGAATCTGGTGGTACTTTTAAATATTTTGATGAACCGTAGTATATATTATTCCAAATAAAGTACAATCAGCAAATGGCTAAATTATACCTCTCTCTGGAAATTTAGTACACTACAGTTACTAATGTAATCTCTCTCCTCCGGAACGCTCGGATAATTACATTTGCTATGAAAACTGAGAGTAGAAATGGGAGTTAGGTCGGCTACAGAAGATAAACATATGGACTCCGTAAAGTTTTACTTATAAATAAATGACGCGCATAAAGTTATTCCAAGTCGGATCTTTCTGGGTGTAATTTTCAGTTTGACAGAATCAGCAGTATTAATCACTATTATAAAGTGGGTAATTAGACGCAGTAATTTGAACGTTGTTACATTGATAACCCCATTAAACTGAGTGATAAACTTTCACGTGAAGGATGATAACTCAACCACGAAATTAAGTCAACTATCCCAAGTAACATAACAAGTAGTATTCAATTTATTATTGCTTTATTCCAAGCCGTTGATTGATGCGTAATCTTAGTTATGTTTATGAAGTAGGACTTAAAACATCCTTTCTTACAACTTGAGATATCCTGATGAAGCGTTACTCTCATATTTTGAAAATAAATTCATTATTTATCCCCGCTCCACCGGTTTTAATAACTTTGATGTCCAAAGAAAGAATAGACTTGAAAAAAGTGGATATTTCCTGGATGCACGCCATTGCGTGCAAAATCACCTATACCCTTCTCCTTGAATTTTGATATAATTTGTGCCGTTTAATTTCTTCATGTTCAGTAGCTTGGTCATTATTCCATTTATTGTTTCTCAGTGTGGTCGTTCTCTAAGGATGCGCCCAAATATGCAGAAGTTAGGGGAGGATGCAAGTGGAAGGAGTAGGTGAGGGGGAGCTCACGGCCTGGGATCCTATACGAAAACAAGAAAGCCCATCCCTTACGTTTTACCCACCTCCCTATTTCTACATTCGAGGATGGAATGAACTCGTCTATGGCCAAAACGGGACAATGGTCATGCGCGTCCATCAGGCACGAAAACTGTGACAAATTATGCCCCGATATGCTCATTAACTTTCCATGCTCAAAACAGGTAGTATCCAACTAGTTTTCGTAAAATGTGCAGCGTAAAATATAAGTTAAATTTTTCATTCGTTGTTAAAAAATCAGAGAAGATTAATGTTTTATTGTTCTCTTATCATTTAAAAAGTTATAGATCATAAATATTGATAAATTGAATTATTATAACATTATTTCATTTTATGAAAGCGAATTTTCATAATATTTTAAAGAATTTTTCTCTCTTTATTATTTTTTTATTATGAATATTATTTATATACAAGATGACCAAGAAAGTATTCCTCTTAATCGATATTGTATTTGACTGAGACAGAAGGAAGTATCACCTTCGACATTGTAAAAACAGTATCTAACTTAGTCAAATTATTCTATATTTAATTTTAACACACAAATGCAATAGAGATTCAAGGTTTCCAGCCACAATTAGCTAGTTTTACCAAATTATTAAGCTCAAATAATACCGAACCATAGAGCTCCAAATATCCTATGATCTCATAAGCAACCTAAAGCGCGCACTGAATATGCCAAAATCATAAATATGTCAACGAACCGATCGGCCTCTAACGATGCAAATTTTCGTCAAACTGGTAGTAACAACCTACCACGGAAAGATATCTCTAACTTTCAAAAGATATTTCTGTTGACATGAATTGTCTCTCATCGACTGACCTAATCCACTCAGAATAGGCTTATTAACTAAAAATAGGACGACAATTAACGGCGCTTTGGAGGCAACGACCATAGCCATGCCGTAGGCGATATAGCGACTGACACATAACACATTTGATTATGACACTTTACTCTTTCGATAGCGACGAAGAATATGTTTAAAGTCCGAATATTTACATCCAGAAGAGTATAAGTGTTTTTAACGTACAGCGATTTAGTTAATTAGCTATAACGCCTTTACTGGGCTACATTCGGCTAGTCTTTTCAACAATCTAGAAGGATATTTACATAGCATGTCATGCACTATATAAGATCCCTCGTCATGGAAGAATGTGGAAAGTCAACCAGAAAAGCCTAGGTTGAAGAGGACCTTATACTCTAAAATGAAATTGTTACATTAGAGTAAATAATACAAGTTTGGGAAATATAAATTATTTATTTATTGAATAATATAAGTAATGAAATATATGACCCATATATGGGTTAATAATCTTGCCCTAAATAAAGTCCTTTATTATTATTATTATATGGAATTTCTTATTGTATGGTTGTGAACTATGGGCTAGAAAAACAGAAAAATAGAGAATAGGAGAAAAGAATAAGGTACGTAGATGTGGTGCAACAGAGGTATAATGAAAATGACGTGGAAAAACCGTGAAGCTTACGAGAAGTCCTTCGATCAGAAAATGATGGGAGAGTACTGTGGGAATTGTTGGTAAAAGAATAGGAGGAAAATTAATCGGACACGGATTGAGGCGCAATATCCTCTTGAAGAAAATATCGGAAGGAATAGCGGAATGGAAGCATAAATGAGGAGGAACTATTTTTCATTACGGCCAGTGATGTCATGCATTAAAGCTAGGGGTTAAGAGCAAATGAAGCAATTGGTAGATGATAGGATGCTCTACAGAGATATGGTTTCCAATTCTCGAATTTGAATTGACATTTCGAAAGTTTAATACTTCGAGCATTATAGATCTGAAGGGTCAGTTAGTGATTTTCCATAATTTTCATTCCAACACTGAGAGTTTTGAAACATGCGATCGGTTACTGTACTTGATGTCAATGGCCACGACATATATTGTGTAGCTGAAGAATCTGGGGTGATTTTCCCGTTTAAAAGTTTAAAACTTTAATTTTCTAGAATTAGATCTCCTTGAATTTCTACGTATAAGGTTCTTTTAAAAATAGAGAAAATGTTCCTAAGAGAAGTTCTCCTAGACGATACCCTGAAACATTTCCAATTGAGGTTAAAGCATTTCACTAAGGTTAACTCCCAAATTAAACCCTGAAATTTTATACGTTTTCGTTAACTCAAGCAATAAACTATCGACTCCAACTTCTTGGATTTTCATTTGAAAAATATTTTCAAGATTTCAACATTAACTAGATAAGCAGCATCAAGAACCGTCAAACGTCTTAGTAAGGGCCTTTTTTTCTTTATTCAAGATTCAAGAGACCGTTTAAGATAGAAATGATGAATTGAAACTAAGATTTGAAAATGGGGCAAGGGGTGAAATAATGACGTTTTTGGATTAATTGCATTTAATTTCCCTTCTAAAAAGTAAAGCTTTAACACCGACAGTGAAATTTTCCAAATTTTTGTACTTTAGAAACAGATTTATTCTCATTACGCCTCTAAGCTAATTTAAATTTCAATTTTTCAGGTGATTATAACTTAATATGTGTTTGTTGTCTTACTTCTAAAAGTAAAAAAATCAAGGTTTAAAAGCAGCTTTTATATATATTATTATTACTTATATATATTATTACTTATATATTACTTATAGACGAATATTTCGTTATCTACGAAAAACATAAATATTTCCAGGAATCATGAAGTAAGAAAGCGATGGCTATATTTATCTTAAAGTTCCGGATTTATAAGCAGGAAATTTCATTTAAGCCTTGCTCTCTCGCCAAAGAAAATTAGTCGGTTAAAAGTATTCACGACGATTAAAGAAATTACTTGGAAAATTAACCGCAATTTCTTCACTTTCGTTTTCGCAACATGTCGAATGTTATCAAAAAATTAAATACTTCGGAAGCTTCTGTTTAAAGTCTCCAAGTAATGACACACTTCTCAAAATAATCGGAACAGGTCTGAGTTTCAAGGAAAACTATTTCCAATTTAAATTATACCGTTCAATGTTATTCGTTGGTAGTATTCGAAGTACACATGTACCTTCCACATCTATACTACCAATATAGCATTTAATAATATAAGAGAAAACGAAAATTTCCATACTTATATATTGATTTGGATCTTTATTTCTTGGCCAATGTATTTATTTAAGCTAATGATAGATTTTACTAACAGAGATTTCATAGAACAAAAACTTAACACTTATCTGATATATAACATTAATCGTTCACATATTCAAGCACATTCCCAAAACTGCCGTTGTCGATGCTGCTATTTTAAAATAGTTAGGTCAAAAGAGAGTGGGATTTTCGCTTTGAATCTTTGGTCATCGACTGCAATGGAAATTCTTATTTACAGAATCAATGCGCTGTACTTGCGGGTACACGTTCTTCTCCTAGTAATCCGTCTTAGCAAGGAAAGCTAAGGTAAACTATCTCAATCCTTATTTCGCCACGTTCCCTCTAAAGAGCTATTGGCAACTAACAGTGGTTAAGGTGGCTTAGATTCTAACCGGCCTCAGAGCTGAAAACTCTGCAGGCAGAAATCTAAAGGAATTATATACCTCGCAATGAAACAGCATACAATATACGTAAAGTGCCCCAGGTGCTACTTGAGAGTACTATTTAAAACAGGAAAAAAAAAACAAATTTCACGGTCAATCCTTCGATGAATTACAATTTCGTCAAACCAGTTGTTTCCTCTTATATTAATTTCTAGAATTGGCAGAGATAGACAATGTATATATACTTCTTTTATTTATAAAACTTTACTAGGCAAAAAAAATTCGATAAGAATATATACCTGTATGTGTTTTCTCCACAATGGAGCCTTTCTTATGCATATGAATGCATAAGTATGAAGATTCTACGAAGGCGTTAAATGAGAGGAAATATGCGTCAATAAAACAGGTGAACGCACGATATCCAATTGTAGACACAAGGGGTACACAAAGGAGAATTAAGTATACAAAATTATACGAGAAAGAGTTCAAGGAAGCGTTAAGGCGATGAATCGGAACTGCAGAGTCATTGTTTTACGATGAAAAGCAAACGCTGACGTGGAAGAGGAAAGAGGTCCCAAAAACCCATTCATTTCTGTATCACGTGTCAATGATACTTGCTGATGCGTAGACACAACTGGATATCAAAGGCGAATATTCAAATACCCTAATACCTTAAGATTTCGCGTAGGCGTTGAGTCACTCGTGCAGCTACCATTCCATGCGGATAACCTGTATGCAACGGTCCTCCTACGCTTTACTGGAAGCAAGAGATCATAACATCGCATGGACAGTTTGTTCCGTTGCATAACAGGTTGCGTAGTGCATAATTCGCTTCATGACTCGCTTTTTTGCTTTCAAAGCATTTCAAAGAGATAATTGCGCGCTCGCAGGAGCTATGATCGCGCGATATGAGGAAGAAGGATCGTATTTATTAGAGAAGAATCATGAAACAAGTTTTAGATGTCTATCTAATCACTAGCGGCCGCCAAAGGGCATCTGAAGATCGTAAGGTGCCACAGAGTTACCGTATACGTAATCAAATCTTAATCCTTTAATTTTTCCTCGTAATTAGACACGTTTGCCTTTTCTGTGGTCTGTTTCGTTAAACAAGCAAGGAAGTGGGTAAAGGTGACTTAGCACGAAATGGCGTGAACCCAGGTAAAATCAAAAGGAAGAATAGACTTGGAAAATGTCCGACGGGACCGGGAAACGAACCCAAATTGCCCTTCCAATTGCTGGTCAGGTGCTCTGTCCGTTGAGCTATCCCGCCTGAAAATTCTCTCTTGTCATTCAGGAAACTTTTTGAGCAAGGTACCGTCGGACTTTTAGAAGTCTTTTCTTCCTCAGGATGCTTATGGTTATGTTCCAAAGCTTACCTCTAACATCGTGATTTATTATTAGTCCATCGAACATATCATCTGCAAGTCTCTCATTCTTTATTAAATTCATCAAGATTCTGCTCTTTTCTGAGACTATCGTTATTGTAAATAAAAATTTAATTGCAAACAGATTGCAGATACCTTCATACTAGGTAGTCCAAGTATTTAATTACAACGGCCCACATCTCTCATAAAGACTTTACGGGCTGCAAAAATTACTATTTTTTGTGACCCTAACTTAACAATAATTCATCGAAAAAGTTAGTTTTCTTGTTTCATTACAATCATCTGTGGATTAGGTTTACAGGTTCACATTTTAGGGTAGATTATAACCTCTGTTCGCCTTTCACCACTTCAATGATTAAGCTTAGAAAATAATTCGAAACTTTCGCTAAAAGATATTGGACCGCAATTTATGAAAAGATCACATGCAGTGGGCAGGTTGGACACCCCTGCTTGAAGATTTCCTGTTTAGCAAGTTTTATTACAAAATTTGTTGCGACTAATCTTCGATTAAATGTACTGGTCTGTGAGATTGATTGATTAAAATTAGGGATTAAAGAGATCGCCTTCAGACTATTGAGATAACTATATCTACTGAATATAGTATCATGTGTTAGAGGATCACTTGAATAAACTTCCATGGAAAACGCAGGTAAAGTGAGCATTGCTTTCTTTTAATGAGACTAATTAAAAAATAGTGGTCCCACGAAAACGAGACGTGCATCACATGAATGAAATCTTAACACAGATACCCATTGTTACAATCATAATGTTTTCGATCCGATGACATCAAAACTTTGATGTCATGTATCGATTTTTCGAAATATTTATTTCTTGTTGCTGATAAGCCGTCCCATATACTAATGATATTATGATTGAATTGGCGGCCATCTGTTAACAACAAACACCATAAGACCGAATAGATATCTTTCCTAATTTTAATAATAAATTTAACCAAACTGTATCTATAATAATTTGGTTTGTCTATTCACAAGTTTTACATATCGTTCTCTAAATATATGCATTTAACCAATTGTGCCGAAACTCTGTCAAAGATTATGTTCTTGAAAACAAGCGCGTCTATAATCAACAATTATTAAGGCAAAATTGATTAAAAATTTTCAAATTCTACAAATTTATCGGTTCACCATGGCGATTTCATTGAAACAACATTTACTTTATCGGGAAATGCTACTTTGTCTTTTGACGGATCGAAGGCCTCGTGGCCTAAGAATTCCTGAATGTTTGATATTGCTGAATTAAATTTCATGACATGCGATCGATAAAATCACAATGAAAATTTTACACATCTTTTGATCGCCGGAAACCGTCTAAGAGGGCACAACAAATACTTCGCCGTAAATTACCGTGCATTCATGAAAACGACCTCGGCAAGCTCATGGTGGAACCATAGGTATTATGAGTGAGATTACTGCAAATTGGTCTTCCTACGTATAGGAATTATGCTGCGCATAAAGATGATTTCAAGTTACGTAACCGCACCTTGCGGTCGATATCACCTCCACAGACCATAAATACCTTCCCGAAGAATGGGAAGCATCTCTAGAAGTTAATCTAGAGATGCATGCATCGAGTTCATAAGCTAAGCTCTGCTTCGCCTCTTTTTTATGGACGCATCAACGTGTCTTCGGGAGCTATAAATTTGACTTACGATTAAAATTATGGCTGCCAAAGACTATTCACACTGTTACTCCTGCCGGTACAGATCATTGACTCAGGTTATTTGCAGAATTACAATGACAGCGGAGAATTACGAAGATGATATATGAATTTTGACTTTCCTCTTCAAACCAACAGTCGGTCAGCAAGACTGTTTACACATTTCCAATTGCAGGTATAACTTGGCAGAGAGCTACTGCATCTTCGGAAAATTCAACCGACGCGAATTAAAACAACTCTTTTGCAATTTAGATAATTACGGAACATCGAACATAGCAATACTTGTCACAAGGGGATTTCCGAAGCAAGGCTGAGAACCTAAGAATGTTCTGCTAGAGAAGCTTGAATGCTCTCTACGAGGATGAAAGAAGTATCATAAAAACCACAGCCCGCATGAGACCTCTTAACTGATATTCTCAGCCAGTTTGACCTCAGAAATATATCGCTGGATTTCCTTAGAATATATTGACTCATTTCCCTGCTAGACAGAGGCATTAAGATTACTAATTAATACCGGAATACGGAGAAAAATATTATATATTATATATTCATGGGCTAAAACAATTATATATTCAACCGATTCCCAAGCTAAAATATATATTACAAGCAATCTTTTATATTATAGAAGCAAAAAGTGCAATCTTACCATAAAAGCTAGACACGATTGATACTTTATGATGGACTGACACCAAATATGTTGGTATGCATTGTTATAATATTTTGATGAAATATATGTTTCGTTAATGTTGCGGATAATTTCGATGTCTCGGCTGTTATATCTTAACGAGTCCTTCGGCTTTCTTTTAATACAGATTAAAGATCACTGATTTCCTTTTGTCTCATTTTTTTCACGGCTGCGATGACATTGAAAGCTGCTAAGGCATGAGTGATGCGGAGTTGTAGCAATCGTTAAGGTCACTGTATCGAATGCTGTGAAAAATGTTAGTGATGGAGTTATTGTGCTGTATTTATGTCTAAACATTCCACGTAAAGGATTCTAGCTCGGTAGAGAAAGCTAGGGAAAATACCTCACCCCTCATCTTGTCTAATCCCCTCGACAGAGCTTATGGTTGCTAATGGTGAGGAAACAGTTAAAACGTGGATTCGAGCCGAGCAATTTAAAGGTATCAGTAAATACCGAGAGAAACAGCATATATTTATTATTCATTCAAGAACTTTACTTCGTATTATCTTCGAAAAATCCCTTTCAGAGATCGATGCCAATTCGTGAGCGCGTATTTCCTTCCCTCTTCTGAGAGAATGATGTGGAGCGTTGAGCCAAAGAAATGAGCGTGGAAAAGTAGTTGCACGCTTTCATGATAAAAACTTTCCAGAATTCCCGTAAATCGGTGACAGTATCCTATGAGAGATGCAAAAGATGTGAGATGGAAAATTACTAGATGCGTTATGGAAAAAGATTGCCTGTGAATGTTTCTGTGGTTAACCAGCTATGCCACTGAATGGTATGATATAAGCGATAAAAATATTTACTGTGAAAATATTATGTTGTTAATCTCAAGGTCTTGTGGGTTAAATGCCATGAACAATGATTTCAATGCCATGAACATGATAAACTTCTCGCGAATTCGCTTAATTTTCGCTGCACGCTATTTCACCCCTTCGGCAGTTAGCTTTATATAGTAAAGTTGATACGAATGAAGGAAACTAATTCAAAGCGGATGGTAGAAATTTTGATACAATTCCGAGAACCCCCACGGAAAGATATTCCCACAAAATATAGAAACTTTAGAATGATGATTTTTACTTTATCGGAAAGTAAAACTTTTTACGATTCAATGCATTCTGTATAATGAAATTCTACGAATTCTGTTGATTATAAAATGTTCTGTTTCTAACTATATTTGCCAATTAATTTTCTGGACCTATCAAATTAATTTTTTAACAAGAAAAATTAACATAATGGAAAATATAATAACTTTCCTTGTACTACTGGAATAAAAAGATAGCAACTCAACGGATATGAAAGATTTATCGTAAAAATGACCGCGTTTCCTGATTCTTACGGAAGGATTATTCACCATCGTGGTATTGTTTGTGTATAGTGAGGCGTAGTATTTTTATGGATATTTTACATATTTGCTTTCTTCGTATTGGTATTGAAAGATACTTCGGAGATACGGATAATTGAATGATACTTTACGCGAGAACATCAAATGCGTAGTACACAACGGATACCGGATGTAATCGCGAAAACTATCGAAGCATATTAAAGGTGTGAAAACTTGGTTATAAGACGACAAGGGTGCAGAGCTTCCCGCAAAAACCTTTGCCCGATTCCAAGAAGCATTCGCATTAAATGTGGAGAGTCATGGGAAAAAGTAAGACGATCAGAAAGGAGGAAAAAAGGCAGCGAGATAGCTCTGGGCTATTAACTTTGAGTGTAATGCTTTTCCAGAAAATCTCGTGCACATCGCAAATGGGAGATATCCCGCGGACTCTGAGGAACTGGCCGGAAATGACTCGCCCAGAATTAAACGAATTACGAAAGTAATGAAAGTTCTCTCGCTTCCGTCGTTTCATAACCATTATTTAATTTGGTGGATAGTGGACTTTTATTTTATCCGTTTGTTAACGAATGGCGAGAGCAAAAGAGGAATAAATAGGAATGAATCGGCAAAATTACTTGATTGCTGTTGAGCGGCTTGTTAAGGATCAAAATATGGCCTTCTGATTCCGCGTTGCCGGAAGTTCATGGACACCAAGGATTTGTTGCAAAATCTCGCGAGCGAGATTTATATCGCCGAGAGTTTTACAAATCATCATTAATCGTGAATGCAAACATGAGGAAAGTGCTGAGGCCATTGCCCTGCCTTTACTAACGTGATTGTTTTTAGTGGAATACTTCTTCACCATTGTGTAAGAGGATAAAAAGGTAAATCATGAATAATTGCCTCCAGAATGCATTAAGGAAATAAGAAGCATTATCACGACATACTTATATCCCATGACAAGGTTTTTTCATTAGTAGTTTTATGGACCATTTTATGGACATAATGTATCATTGAAATCGTAATGCTTTCAGTGCTAGGAGAAAATCGAGAGATCTCAAATAGATATTATCGTTTTATTAGCCTTTCAAAATATTTCGTCGCTCAAAATTTATATATAAAAACAATAAACAGTCAACGATGGATAATTTATGCATAATTTTCGCTGTTACTAATGATTAATTTACCTACTGTAATCTCGGATTCGCAACTGTAGTCTCGAATTTATGCGCCATCTCCTGTAGAGTCGCCATATATTTATAAAAGAGAATATCCCTGTTTTAATGGTGTTTTAAGGATAGCGATATGACGAAGTTAACGATGAGTAACAAACCAACAATGCTGTTTGAGAAAAGATATCCATAAACATGCTTTAAAGAGTCGAGAATCGAATCAGTCTGTTTGAAACTGATTAATACAAAAATTTTATGGTAAATATAACTGTCATTAATATAATTATTATGTCGAAATATAGAAGATGAAAATTGGAGTAAATGAAAAATAAGTTCTGTGCCTCCCAAAAAGTTAACATGCGGATATTTATAGGTAATCACGATCCAAGATCGCATAACTTGACAATGACTAATTCACAGGAAGTTCAAGTTTCTACTTCTCTGGAGAGACTAAAATCTCGTAAATTACTCAAAAATATGGTGACTCTTTTGTTCAGCTCCATCGGGAAGGAGAATCGAATCTATAAAAAGGTAGTAACTCCAGTGCTTCTTGATGAAAAATTCTTAATACTGCTGCTGAAAAGATTTTTATGAACGACTCCGATGCTTCACATTAATCTTGGCCTATCATAGATTATAGCTCATCCACTGTGACGTGTAGACAAGTCAAAGAAAGAAATTTCTACATCGATATCAATGGGTTCGATGACTTTCGATGGCGGAATGCTAAGTTCGAACGGAGCCCAAAGTAGAATAACCGAAAATCAACGGCGGGCTGACCCACTAATTCCTCGCCAAACGCCTCACTCTTCCCATTCAAAGAGGAAGTGAAATCAACAGCACGGAAAAATCGTAAATTCGTATTTTTCCTTTCGCAGTCTAACTTACGAGCCCATGGCGAGTTCCTCTTTTTATACATGAGACATGCCATAAGAACTCACCGGCGCGTAACGAACCTCAACGTGAGGGCCTCCGTGCCTTGTCGAGTGGCAAAATATTTCCCTCTTGACCCTGGTTCTCGATTCGCTTTAAATCTCTTTGTATACGTTTTATTTCTTACCGTCTGCTTTCCTTTGGAGTCGCTGACGTTAGCACCAAAGCAGATTCTTCCCCTTCTAGCACCTTCAAGGTCGGATAACACGATCTCTGGCCGCAGAAGATTATAATCTACCATCTACTGCGAATGAAGGATCGACCGAGTTTCCAGGTATCGGATATGACGTCACTATTACGGTCCTCATATTCCGAGCTTATGGAAATTCCCACTAGAATGATCGGAAAGCTCGAATTTTTATAAATGACCTAGCTTATGACCCAGTGGTGAATTAAGCAGAGAGGAATTCTTAGACTTTCAGTATGTTAATCTACAGTGAATAATGTAGTAGTTTTCCATTTCTAAGAGTGTCTAAGACTTTGAATGAAAGCACCTTGAAGATTTGACCCACCGGTTTCAATGTTCTACCCTCACAACCGAAGAAAACTGTTGCGTAGCTAGTTCCCATCGAAAGACTTTTTCAAGTGATAGGTTGGAAAATTTCCAAGAAGTTAAACAATACAAAATTAAGTCGAAAGAGAGCGGGTCATTCCTTGTTTCAAAGAAAAAATATCCTTTATCTACGTAAAGTACGGCTGTTCTAAAAAAAAAACAAACTAATGTATCTTCTTCGTGCTCCAGTTTTCGAACATTTTTAAAACTGGTTTCTATTGATAAGTTCGGGTAGCCCCAAGTCAATAAACTTCTCAAAGGTAAAGGAGATTACCTTGTAGGAAATTAGGATAACAAAATTTCATTTCAAAAAATTTATTAACAAATATTCCACAAATTCGAAGTATTTGGAACAATCTTTTTAAAAATTTTCTAAAATAGATGAGCGAAACTTTAAATATTACAATGTTTTGCTGCAAGTGTATTACAATATTTACGATCAATGATAAACGATAATGAACATATTACAATGCTTGAATATGGTGAAATACAATAATGATATGCAAGTTATGATTCTAGAAAGATTAAGAGAACTTAAGATAGTGAAAAATTGTAAAAAACAAGCTGCACATTTATTAAGAATCATAAAAGCTAGAAGTAAAAAAATCTTGACAAATAAGAGTTAAACGAATTAACTATCACCTTTTCCATTCGAATTGGAATAAAAATGCAAAGTGAACAAATTTCTCCAGTATGGAGAATAACAATTAGTTGAATTGTCTTCAACGTTAACTATTGTCAGCACCCTGTTACACCAACTATTTCGCTACAGCTTCCTCGTTCCGATTCCTAGTCTTCGGCAAGTTTCACGATGCTCAAGCAATAGAAGACAGCCATACGCCATTGATTTTATTTTCTGCAGTCCATATCCTTCTCCAGTCTTTATCCGATCTCTATAAGAATAAGCAAACCACGATTAAAAATACTTTCTAGAGATACATCAACGTAATTATCATACGTCGATTAGCGCAAGATGCGACTTAACTAACCTCATCCTCGTCAGTCTTTCTTTTTCTTCCTTATGGCAGATTTTTAAGGTCTTCAGATGGAGATCTTAGGGCGAAGAAATGTTTGTAGATCAATCCGGCGACGGTGCCTCCAAGGATAGGTCCCAACCAGTATACCTGAAGCAATTAACGAAGCATTTTAGCATTCATACATCAACATAAATCCCTGTCGGCGTGTGGCAGGTGGAAAATTTCAAACAATGATTACAACTCCTTTGACGCAGTTATTTTTTAATGTTTCATTCATTGCAAAAAATGCATTTCCATGAGCAATATATTATATAAAGGGACTTTCTGATACTTACCCAATGGTTATCCCATACACCGCTAATAACAGCCGATCCGAGTGACCTCGCTGGATTCATGCTAGATCCAGTGAAGGGAACCTGAAAAAAAACGAAAGGTTTATTATGTCGTTTCACATGAATAAATTAGATTTCTTTTCCTACCGGGTAGCCATTTGATAATTTTCAGAAAACTCTGGAGTTATCCCATAATTTTATACCGGGTAGAGAATTTGAGAATATTAAGAAAACCGAGTTATACCATTTTAAATTCTAATACTACTAAAGAGAAGCGCAGTTTTCATTAATTTCCCTCTCTTATTGCAAGAAAGACTTCTATCGTCGCCATGAAAAACATGCACGAGACATTTCGTTGCGTAATGTTATTTACTCCCGCGAAATTCTTTCGATTGATATACATCAATTAGGAATTCTACTCACAGCTGCAAGATGCCCAACAAGAATGGCGAATCCGATTGCGATCGGCGCGTTATGGCTGAGGCTGCGCAGCGGGTCACATACGCCGAAGACTACGAGCAGAAGAATGAATCCAAGGAAGAATTCCATTCCAGCGGCCTGCACTGGGGCTAAACGGCTCTCGGGGAGAGTCGTGCCCAAGTTTCCTCCAATTTCCTCTGGTGTAAGAGCCTGAAAATTAAGTACAGAGTAAATAAGACATCGATCGCCTAATATAATGTAGCAGTTGAATAAAATTAAGTAAATCCTGGTTTCTTGGAAAACTACTAGTAAAGAAAGTTGAAAGCAATTCTATGTCAATTGTTTTGAAAAATAAGTTATTTTATTTTTTGAGAATATAAAATTTACATCAATATGCTTCAGAATTTCCATCGATGATTTCGTAAAATAAGATTTACTTTTAATTTTTATAGAATAATAAAATGTACATCTATGTACTTAATAGAACTTCACTTACCCTTAGGATACCAGAACCGGCGATTGCACCAAGACATTGGGCGATGACGTACAATAGTGCCCTCAACACGGTGATGTTCGAAGTCAACATCATGGAAATTGTAACAGCTGGGTTGATGTGTCCACCACTCACATGACCGATTGCCTACATTAAAAAGAAAGTTGTTAAATTTTGCTGATAATTTTCAACAGTAAAACAGAATAACGAATCGATATAATTTCGATACCTGATAAAAGTTAGAGGCTATATTATATGGAAAAATCTACAGAAGTATCGATAATGTAAACAGTATTTACGATACATTGGTATAAACTGCGATATTTTTAAAGAATTATAAATAACTTGCAAATGGAAACTGTGCGAGTTAATAGTAGACAGATTGTTTAAATTCAGTATTTTTCAGTATTTGAATTCTCATTTACAATTCGGGTTGAATTGAAAGGAAATTAGAAATCACAAACAAGTATTTTATAAAGACTCTTCTGAACATTTAGAGCTTATCCACGATCGAGAATTATGACAGAGCTTGGAAAGATAAGAAAATCACATCCTTACCTGTATGACGCCTGCCGCCGCTAAGCCGAAAGCAAATGCAATTTGAACGACAGAAGGCCCATTATTTTCAGACCAGGTGATGGTTGAGGCACAGCCGAAGAAATTGAGGAACATTGTACCCAAGAACTCTGCGAGAAATGCTTTTACCAACTTCGAATATCCCTTTCGGGTAAACTCTCCCAGGCCAAGACACTCCTTTAACACGGGCATTTTTGTAGTTCTTCAAGGATCTGCTGAAGCTGTCGGAAAAAATGGATCAAGAGGTGAATAAAGCCATCAACATCAATCAACAGAGTTATAACTGAAGACCTCTTAAAATCAATAGAATTCTCAATAAATCTCACAATTTCTTATAGAAAAGTCTCGTACGAAAAGAATCTTGGAAAAACAAAATCAATGGCTACGTACTAATTTTTAAATATATTTAGCGCGAATCTTTCTATCAGCGAAACTTCTCAGACTGATGAAGTTTTGGCATAAAATAGTGACGGGGGCTTAGTTCTCGTTTATTACACGACCATCGAAAGATATTCGGTGAAAACTTCAGTACTTATCGAAATCTTTAACCTATTATCTTTAATACATACTAGATCTCAAAATACAAATTCAACAAAGTTACTCTATAATGATAAATCCCAAGTTGAGAATTTATTTTTAAAAGGGCTCCCGGATGGCCATGTGGGCGTTCGACTTTGGTGAAGATGGGTTCGATTCCCGGTGGGGGCCACGTACGAAATGATCTTAGATGTCGAACAAATTTTAACAATACTACTTATTTTAAAATTAGAATACAAATTAGACAAATTTACAAAGATAAAACAGGCCACGTGTTTTCTATTATTCTGAAAACTCACAATATAACCTGAAATGCATTAGGAATTAGGAAGAGATAGAAGCCGCAAAGGTTAAACATACCTATAGATTCCAAGTGCCTTCGCCTAGTGGAAGTAGATGGCCAGGTAGATATGAGACGGGGTGCGCCAAGGGACTGACTCGAGCCGGCGAAAATCGGCTCTTATATAGCGGTCGAGAGGAAGGGGGGAGGGGGCGCTTAGGCGGGTGGTGATGGGAAAAGGAAAAGATGAACCTGAAAAAAAAGACTACGCACGCGGGAAATCCTATCGCTCGTACCCCCGAAAATTGGTATAATGGGATGCAGGAAGTGATGAATGAGAGGTGGCGAGAGACGAATGAGAATTTATCAAAACAGTTGACGTAACTACCTGCGTAGGTATTTTCCCGTTTCTTTTTTTGCGTGGTTCGCATATACGTAAGAGGTAGTATACAAGTTTTACTATGGAATTGTAAGTAGTGCCATAAAATGAACCTGGAGGAAGAGAAGAATTCCAAAGCCCAAAAGAAAATCCGGGATGGATATGAACTGAAATATGTACGTCATGTAGGTTAGGCATGAGGCAGGCTGTTGTGGCAATGGCAATTTATTATTTACCATCGAGGTTCCGACAAATATCAATCGAAACGTTGTTAATGCTCCTTTGAACAAAAAGGAATAGTATCAAAGCTATTTCTGAGTTCACGATAACATTCACTAGGATTAAATGCGTCGATAAATCTTATTCCTATCTCTTTTAATAAAATCTTAGATTAAGTCGACATTACTACATTTAAGATGTGTTATTTTTTCTAAATACTACAGTCAGACATCAGCTAGATTACAATGGAAATTCTAGTAGAGTCTTGCGTAGATTGTTTGTAAATTAAGTCGCATTTAATAAAACAAATTAGATCTAAAGTGAGCATCTAAAAAATGAAAGAGCATTTCTGCTTCGAATGTCTATATATGTAGTTTGCACAGGTATACGGATGCATTAGAACATATTCCTATAGCAATTTTCAGTATATGAATAGTAGTGGTAATTTGAAAGTGCTTTGACAGTAGGTTATTTTACACGTGAGCCCCTACCGGGAAGCGAACCCGGAACTCATCAAAGTCGCATGCGTTGCCCACTTGGCTATCCGGAGGCCCCTCGATGGGCAATATATGAATTCATTTTCGCAGTGCATATATAGATCGGCCTTTATGTAGGAGGGATACACAACTTAATTGATTTTAAAATTTAAGGTGATTATTACGTAATTAAATTATCACGTTAAATTATGTTTCAAAAATAATACCTTTCTCGAGGACGATCAGATGACGTAACAGAGGGACGATGATATCGTTCAGAAGAATTTCGCGTTTCGCATTCCTTGCTGCCCAACAGAAAGATGCATTGCTAAATAGGTTATAATTAATTACACCTTAAATTTTGCTTATATTTTCCAGAATATTAATTTCGAGCCTCTTTGTTACATCCGACTCTAATGAACAAGGCATGGAATAAATAGTTATATAATTAAAAATTATGTTATTTTCTCTTTGGATAAGTTTCTAATGATCAAGGTCGCCTAGTGAAGGTAATTATGCATCTTTAGTATACTTTTAATGAAACTCTAAAAAGAAAAGTTATGTTACTCGTCAGGTTATTAAATAAAATTTAAAGCTCTGCTCAACATTGAACAGGTTTAAATGTTAAGTTCCCAAACTCTCTGCGTAGTTGAGTACCATTTTTCGAAAACGCGCAATTTCAATGAATTTATTCTAAACATACTCAATACTGAATTACACTGAATTTCATGGTTTATTTACACACACATACCACCTGTATAAAGTATTCAACGAGTTAAACTAGCAATAAATGTTCTTGAAAAATATTTTTATTTACTGTTTTGGATAAAAAAGTCACTTATCCATGAAAGAAAATGACTTTGAATAGCAGAACAAGTTATGATAATGAGCACGGAATTCATTTCTACCTTGCCGTCATTCGTTTGTCAATAAAGTTTTTACTGAATACTTCACATACATGTATTCATGAAATTCCATCGAATGACTAATTTCGGGATAAGCTATTTAAAGACCTGTTTGATTCCCTAATCATATTCATTCTATCTTCCCTTCGATATTTCTTTCTTACACATCGGCAGATATGTTTATATACTACATTTCACAGAATACCAAGTAAGCCCATGAAGTTCAGAATATCAACTCACGAAATTTATCCGGCTTTTTCATTGCCCTTTTGGGGAGGAATACTAAGAAAAATCTCTCCATCTTACATTCCCAGAATGATACATATTAGTCAGTTTGTCTCCTTCCGTCCTCTCCAAATGTAACTTTATATTGCCCTTTCTTTATTTGCTTTTCAATCCTCATTCATCTCTCAGACATACCTGATTCCATTCCTTCAGTTTTTGCAGCCGAAGCTCTTCGCATAATCCATTTCAACTGCAGTTAATACTGATAACGTTAGCTAATTTCACTAATTTGTCAATTATCGTTTGGGATTTGATTTTATTGTTCTAATAAGCTTCGATTCCTTCTCCATCTATGGCTGAATGCTTTGCCTACAAATGCTATGGTTCCGAGTTTGAGCCGTTTCCTCTTTCTGGAAATGGTCGAAAGTACTCGTTTTCTGTCACTTTATTATTGTAATGGTCCAATGAATGGATGCATTGAGGGCATTGCGAAATATAAAAAGACAGCAACAAAAAAGATCAATGAGTTTGGAAAATCAAGGGGGTTTTGTCAGCAATGCTTATTTGTCTCCCCTATTTTTCATTTACTTCACATTTAAATCCACCTTATGGAAGTCATAATTTTGAAATTCATGGGTGAAATAACCGAAGTCAAAGTTGATATACGTTGGATAAAAGACACTGTAAGTAAATGAATATTTGTGTTCCTTCACTCAAAGGGGACTTATTTTTCCTAGAGCCTATCCTGAATCCTCGATCGTGTCATCGTCACGCTATGATATTTCCAGCAGGAAAAGAAGGATTCGTTATATACTCACTCAAACGGACGTAATTAGCGCCTTCGAACCTCTAATGGAAAAACGTAGGTAATGGCTACGCTGTTGGTTCGGCGGTCTGCGTTTTTCCCTCATATAAAACACCCGAATTCCTATTCAACCGCGAAGATCGTTATTTGTTCTTTTCTTTAAGTCGCGGCACAGCTCTAAACGACGAGTCTCGGAACAGTGGGATTCACCATTCTGCTTTGACGTACGCCCTGACATTTTCTGAAAAGCCTCTCCCTATGTTTACGTCCAAAAATAGCTCCATTTCTCTCTGTTTCAAAGCGACTGATCATTTAAAATGCAAATTATGCGCAGCTCCTCTTAAGCGAAATTTAATTAAAACGTGGCGAAAGTATTTATCGCTTCCGCGCCTTTTTCGTTAATCAAACAAAATCATAATTTTCCTTGTCTTTTATGAGGAGAACCGTTAAAATCGAGGTGCGTATGTGCAGACCCATCACCACACCGGACGGTACACAAATGTCTTGAATTTTTTTCTGAAAAATTGTCAATTTTATTACCTCTGCGTTTTGCGGCTTATTTTCTGCCCCCTTTTAGTGTAGGCGATTTCCATCATCGTGGGTTTTTCCCTGTAGACCTTCAGTTGAGGAATTCTTCCCCACAACCCAACCCTTTCTATATCTAGTTGTATCTAGAACTAGTTTGAAACTATAATTGTTCTTTCTATTTATCTACTAGTTTGTACACATTAGATTTTTCAAATTGCATACTTTTTATATATTTCGTTTGTTTTGTTCGTATTGATTTTTCCTCTAGATATAAGTTAATCCTAGACAATAGTTTTAAATTAGTTTTGTATGCATTCATGTAATATCTATAACGGTTTGATAGAAGAAAGGCCATGTTCTAACCAGAAGAATAAAGTGATAATAACAATAAATTAGAACTAATCCGAGGATCAACACAGTCTGGAACTGAAGGCCCCCTTACACGATAAGAATTGGGCTTAGAAAGTTATTAATGTCAACAAGTTATATAATAAAGGAGATTTTTCGTTCTAGATTCAGGTATTCAATTCATTTCGAGATACGAGCCTAACACGATTCCGTGTCTTCCACCCGAGATATTAAATTTTCATGAGCTACCGAATTATAAAGATAGTAGAAAAGAAAATGTGAGTGTAATTCGGAAAGGTATTTTTTCACTCAGGTAAACACGCGAATTAAGAGTTAAGGAGGCTTCTGAGAGTTGGGAAGTCTTAGCTGCGCCTAATCGAGAAAATGCTAATGTAAATATCATTCAAAGCGGTCGTTGATTGATGTTGGAGCGAAACATTAAAATATCAAGCGAAGAGTGATAATAAGACTGATTTTCATTTGGTAACTGAGAATTGATATGGATTCTCAAAATCAGTGATCCGATGGAATGATAGGGCTCAGCAGCCTAAATTATCATCGAGAGTTTTTGTTTTCAGATCTTGAGTAATGCTAAACAAAATCAACGCATATAAATTACAGTTACCTTGTGGGATACGGAACGAGAAAAAGAATTCCGAAACATCAGTTGGGGCTATGGAAAGAAAAATTTATCTCGTTTTGTATTTATTTTCTGATATTCTCCATTCATATCGCAACCTACCCGTGTCGTCCATTGAATCACTATCTCTTCTTATTTGGGTCGATGCGGTTAAGTTTTTTAAACCGAGGAAGCCACGAATCGCCCAAAAAACGATGCTTAATAACCCAAATCCAGGCGATAACTTCGCTCATAATCATCATTAGTACGCGGTCGTCTTATCTCGCATTTAAATTGTTCGTTCTATTTTAAGTTCGGTTCTGTTCTGAGTTAACTTCGACTCGAGTGAATTATAGTTAGATAAAGTACAATCAAAACTAAGAGAAATCGCAATTAAACTGTATTATGAATAGCTCAGTCATTAAAATGCATATTCCGAAGCTCTTTCCTATTAACAAAATATTATATACAGGAAATTTAAGAATCTGGGAGAGAAGGTTAAGGATTTTTTCAGGAATCCAACTTTTTCCCCAAAGCTCTTCGTCATTAGCTAAAAACAACACTTTTTCTTCAGAAACAAAAGTGAGTAATTAGAAAATAAACATTTCAGCTGTAAATAAACTGTCGTAGGTTGAGATCAATCAAAACGCATGGATTTTATGTGCACTCATTTTTTTCCTTTTAACACTGATGAATCTGTTAACATCGGCTCCGCACTTTTGGAATATTTCCGTTATGAATTGTGTGCTGGCTATAGCTATGGCGATTCCAAAAACATACACATTAAGCTTAAACGGCAGAACAAAAAAAATAGTGATATTATTGTTGCTTTCCATTACCAAATTTGGCGATTACTCAAAAATGTCCAATGAACCCATTTTAAATTCATGAATGAGTCCATTTTATATTAATCTAAAATATGATTGGTGCTGGAGAGGTTTGGATGAATCTATCAGCCTATTCCGAGATATCGTGTTAGAGTGCCTTCGAATTCAATTTGCGGTTTAGTCTTAAAGTCAGTTTGATGTCCACCAACTCATAAATATAGAAACATCTTCGCAACAAGTGGTGAATAATTTTCAGTTAACTGATTCTTCTCGTCCATTGTTTAATATTAAGTTAACATCTTTTCCGGTGCATGCTCAAAAGCGAGTTTAATGTAAAGATATGGTACCTCAGAAGAAGTTAACTCCTTCGAAGGCTACCTAAAATATTTATCACGGAACAATTCAGATAACATAAAACTAATTTCTTCGTTAACTTCATGTTGACACTCCAACGTGAAAAGCGTCAGAGATGGTTTTCTTAAATGGAGCAGAGCTGAGCGTCGTAACCGAAGAGTATCCATGCGGCCTTCAACTTGACCAAAAGCCTCATGTGATGACGCAAAGCCCTCAAGCGCTGACCAAAACAAACTTGTGAATATCAAAGGCGTTTCTCCCTATAGAAAAAAAATTCCCAACAACAAATTTAGCACGTGCCACACCTTTTTTTCTCTTCGCCATCATAAAATCCTGCTTTCTTTTCCTCGTAGTAAACCAGTTTTACATGTGTGGGTTTTTTTTCCTACGCACGGAACCCCCGAAAATATTCTCTATAGATTTGGGACCTACGAGTTTTACGTCATAAAGGTTATCTACCTTTAACAGTGACGTTGGTCTTGGAGATATCTGCGGAGATTGACGGATGCTCTTGGACCTTTGGGCCGCGTGAAATTTTTGCTCGGTGATGCACTGAAGTATCTTGAGCTCCTATCTCAAGATGGTACATTCATTCGCATATGAGAATTTTAAAAGCGATACAAGCCCCTGAATAATAATTGTCGCATCCTAAACACGTGGGAATAAAATACTGCATGAACATATTCCCTCCGAAGGTAAGTTGCTGTGATTTCGTGACCAAGATTACAAGGAAAACCAAAGGCCTTTATAAACCTATAAGGGTTGAAAATATTTGCAGAAAACGGAATACTATGGGTTCTTAATGACTCGCCTTTACCCGACCATGGCGGAGGAATTCCCACGTTTGGTAGCTTCTGCGTAAGACCATTAGGTAGGAATTCCATGGGACTCATTAAACAGAGTTAATGACCTCCAAAATAAAACAGAGCTTACCTAAGAATATCCGCAAATTCCCTTTCCCTTTTCCAAAGCGCAGGTAAAAGGAAAGGCCTCAGTATAATGTTGCGTGACTTGAGTAGAAAATATCAATCAAAAGGAGTCCCAGAAAAATTTGACTGAACGGAATGATCGAATGACGAAAGACGGTTTTGGAATAGCTTGAATCTTATGAATGAACGACCACTGTGGAATGATATCCGAAGGGGAACATTTAAGCAATCTTTACTCACGGAAAGGTGTGGAGGAATATTGTCAATCGCTCAGGCTTGGCTTGGATATTAGCGCTCGTATTCTTTAAAAGAGCAGCCTTTTTCTTTTACGCATTTACGACAGTGAGCGTGCGTAGAATGTGTTTGAGAATTTTCTTCGCTATTGAGCATCTGTTGCTATTGAGAAGAAGTATCACTCTCACTACATCAAGTAGGTTTTCTATTTTCCCAGGACTGTTTTATAGATATCGCATAATATTTCGCATCTCTATATATACATGAAATAAATTTCGTAGTAAAAGATTTCATCTCGGGCTAATGTACGCCATATGCATCGATGCATCTTCATATCTTGGTTAAGCACATTCCTTCGCTCTTAAAGATCCACTTAAGAGGGAAAAGACAAGGACGGAAGCTTTAGGCAGCGCGTACCTCCACTCCACCCCTCTGTTGAGAGATGAGAATTTACCACGACTAGTTCATCGAGGGAGGAAGTTGAATACTGTGTCAATGATCCTTTCGTGCATTAAAACGGCATCCTGATTCTTTTATGAAGCTCCATCCAAGCTTCCTTGTTGATGTAAACGTAATGCATTCCACATATTTTCTCTGTGACCCTTCTTTTTCTTGATAGATCGCCGCTCCAATTTCTCTTATACTTAAATTGCGCCAAAAAGTACTAAGAATTCCAGTTACGTCTTGAATTGCCGCTCCTATGTATTTATTTATACATCAACATTTCTGTTAATCCATAATTCAGAGAACTAGATTAACAGATAAATAGCTAATAAATATTTAATTTAGATTTAAACTAAATAACTAGTAAAATTGCATTGTATTTGTCTATTAAAACCAGATAATCATAATCTAAAATTTAAATGTGGATCATCGAAAAGGCGAGAAAGACTGAAAACACCCGGAAAATGTGGCCAAAATAAGAAGGACATGCAAAGCACCTTCGTTATATATTCATGAGGACTCACCCATCTATTTTTGTTTACCATAGTCGCTTTTCGTCGTCATTCGATTTCATTTTCATTGAAAGATATTTTCAATGAGACACTTTATTGAGTACAGATTCGAATGAGTAGTTTATCTAATTACCGCATTTCTGATCTCGTAAGCTGTATAGTTATTGTATTATCAGAATCGGATGGATATATTTTTTCAATAATTTACGAAATGGATCTGTACTGGCGAAGTACAGCAAATATTTCATTCATATTAGTATCCCTACTCTCCCCGCGAGCCATATAGCATATGGCAGGGGATGTGAAATCACGAAATTAGCTGACTGATTTCAGTTAAAACCTTAAACGGTCTGGAAAAAGAGACTAGTAATAGGTTAATAATAATTATTATCATATATTATTATAATTCATTCTCGTGAAATCTATTTCACGTTTTTCCTCGAAAATTGCGTTCGCTGAGCACGGGAATCACGAATGTGAATAACTAATTAAAATTTTCTCGAGTAGCACGTCTTCTAACCTGAAAATGACTCCCAGTCGAGGGTTTGATGAGATGGCCACTCACTTTATATAGCATTCCGAATTTTCCTCTTTAGCGTTTTCCTCTGAGGTCACATTTAGACGAAGTCTATCTTGCTAACTCCCTCCGTTGCTACGAGATGCGTTTGTTATCCGAGATTGTATGATATTAATAATTCCTAATTTCAAGCTTGCACAGAGCAATATTATGAACAACAACGGAGACCATTCTTTGATCTTTAATTTTAATTAATTTTTTTTTAATTTAATTTTAATTAATTTTAATTAATGTTTTTTAATCTTCAACTCGCAATGAGGAAAAATTCCTTAAACGATTTATTCAGTTTACCTACTTCAGTCCAAACATAATTAACGTAACTTCGAAAACGGAAAGTAGAACTCACTCCCCATCTCAGTTCTTTCAAGGTCGGATAACAACAAGTCGTCGGTTTGTTTATCTTCCGAGCGCGCTAAATTGAGATTCAGCCAAGTGTTACAACGATCTTCTGACTAAGAGAATTGGCCTTCCGTCATGAATTAAACATTACCTCGATTAATGTTCTAAGGAGAGATGGCTGTGTGTTTACCGGTAACCTCTAATGGTGAAAACCCAACGAAGACGTTGATAATCGTAGAATTAACTTGATTATTATTTAGACTATTTAGCGGAATGACTTTTCTGGATATCTTCACGGTGGTCTTAACTGCTATTTGAAATTCAATCAGCACATCACCATGATTTCTATCCATTATTTCAAAATAAACCAGTATGACTCAGCTTTTTGTTATTCTATGCATGAGGAATCGTGGAAATGAAGTAAAATAAAAACTTCTTTATTTAATCCGAACGAAACGCACAAATATCAATTTAATTGAGTACACGAAAAGATGGCGTACGAAATAAAAATTTATTGAGTTTATTTTCTATTCCAGAGTTACCTTTTTCGGTCATTCTTCGTGATGAAGCTTTTTTGTATTTTTTGACAATATTGTCGTTTTAAATGTGGATTCGTTTTCCCTGTCTTTAGGATAATAAGAATTTCTGTCAGTTTCTTTCAGAATGTCTCGTACAACGAAACAATTCAATGAAATCAATCTCTAAAAGCGATAAAAGGATCAATTATAAGAATCTTTATTCAATACATTTCTTAAATTCACAACTCTGAGAAATTAAAAACATATATATATACAGGTCTATGATAAAACTTTACAATAAGAATAAATATACTCCAGGCATTTTTCCTTCAGTCCGTATTAAAATATGTGATATCCGTACAGTAGCAATAATTAAAAACATGCCACGCATTAGAGTCTTACGTGGTATCAGATTAAGAAAAATAATAAATTAATACCATGGAATAAAATTTTAATATAGTCCGCCATTAAAAAGCCTTGCTATATCCATCCATCCTATATCAATCCATCACATTTATTATTAAAGTGGAAAATGAGCTAAAATTCCTCAAAAAATTCACCATGAATCTTCAGGTGCCCAAGACCCTCAGAAACTAGCTCATGTGCTGAAAAAAGACCGTTTTTTAAACCCAGAACAGTTATTACATTTCATGATATAAAAGTCATTTGAGCTTACCTCTTTCCGAATGTGCACTGAATCTCCACTATGATTCTGACTTGGAATTATCAGAGATTTTTTCAACGCTGAAGATGTATTTGTAAATAATCCCAGATGCCATGCCTCCAAATATCGGACCACACCAATAAACCTTTAAAAAAATACGACTCTATTCATTCTCTTTTCAAAATGTCCTTTTATCGTTCTAAGTAATGAAATAACCTTTTATTTTCAAAGCATACCCTTAATTGTGAGATTTAAGGCAGTGAAATAGTAAGAGAATATTTCTAAAAGGAAAACCACAATACTATGTGTTTCACAATTCGCTATTTACCAATAAATCAATTTAGATAAGTCCTCAATCTAAAAGATCCTTTCCTCACCTTTTTAGAACTTGTGATCAGAACATAAATCTAGTCGCAAATTTGATTATAATTAAATTAAATTTAAATCTGATTTTAGTAAGACGTTGATTTCATCTATGGACTTCCATTGCATTATTTGCATTCAAGTTATCGATCTAACATAATATACAAGTTAAATAATAGGCTAAAAACAACGCAAACGTTATTCATTACAGAGCCAACATTTTCTACGAAGATAAGTTTTTAAGAAAGACATATGCGCGGCATTCCTTTGGGGAATATGGACTACCAGGTGGCATTCACATTTTCATTCATTCATACGTGATCAGCGCATAGACTCCCACGCTGCCATATTTGGCTTTTCTAGACCGATACCTGTTAATTCAGGTACCATCCCAGTTTTCATGATGCTAAATCAACATCGTGGTCTCTACCAGGACCGCTTTCACCGAAAGCGAATCTATTAACTAAGACAATTTGTGAAACATTTCTTCCTTGGATAAAAGTAAACATTTTGGATACAGAAATAACTGAAAGATACCCAAATAACATACCCAATGATGAGTCCATTCACCGTTGATAGCGGCCGCTCCGAAGGATACGGCTGGATTCATACTAGCGCCAGTATAAGGAAGCTAAAATTTGGATTATAAACAAAATTTTCACGTTAGTTAATCGCTATAATTGTGACCATTAAGGTTTTCAAAATACACACTTTAGCCCCACTTATTAACACTCCCAATGCAAAATTTTAGTTTCACAAACAGGTTCAATCTTTGCTCTAGTTTCATCGTTCGGATTTGGTTCATTGAATATTTTTTTAAAAATGTAACCCATGTGAAATGTAAAGATTTAATTATAATGGGACAAAATGAAATTTTTTCAACTATCCAAATAGAGAAAATCGTTTAGAGACATTGCTCAGAGGTAGAGAATCGTTTAGGGCATTGTCCTAGTGCAAATTGAATTATTGCGAAATATTTAGGGTATTTCTTCACAATAAAGGTCGACTCACGGCTGCAAGATGTCCATAGAAAACGGCCAATCCAACGGCGTTCGGTGCGAAGTTCATCAGATGACGTTGAGGGTCACAAACTGCAAAGACTATCAAAACTAAAATCAGTCCGAGCATGAATTCCATACCAAAGGCTTGGGCCTCTGTGAGTCTGTTATCAGGTAATGTCATGCCTAAATTTTCCGTGAGTTCAGCCGGTGTAAGAGCCTGCAATAGAGAAAGAAATAGTATTGGATAAAAAATCCAGTTATTTCGTATGAAAAACGGGCATAACCTTGAAACCAATAGTTGTATTTATCTCAATTCTTCCTTAGCACCCTGATCTATTCGAATATTTGTTAAAACACTGCAAAAATCAGTAAAAATTAAAGTAAATAGTAATTACCTTCAGCATACCTATTCCCACGATAGCGCCGATACATTGAGCGATCACATAGAGTAATGCTCGCAAGATGGGGATGTTTGACGTAATCATCATCGCTAAGGTAACAGCTGGGTTTATGTGGGCCCCACTTACATGGCCAAAGGTCTGAAAAAATAATTGAAACAAAACCAAATTGCTCAAAACTTACTTTTCGGGCTACTGCGCAAATAAATGGGAAGTAATATTAATGTTTACAGCACGATTCGCACATTCATTCATACAACATACGCGCTTTCTTGATTTCTAATTCGTTTTACTGTGACACAATGCTACAGAAAGAGGAGCGAATTCCACCAATTCAGAGTGCAATGGGTTATTAAAGTCACTGTATAAACTTGGATGTATAAAATGAGGCGTTGTTGAAATCCACATAGTGATAGATGATGCCTTTCTAATGGTGCTTTTTCCACAAAATTTACTTTTCAAACAAAAACGACCGGTTTCCGACGGATTACTTTTTCGTCTTTGTTTGACCCGAAGAGAGTCCACAAATTTTTTCAGTCTTACATAAGAAGAGTAAGATTCAAAAATATTAGCGTTCTTTCGCATAAATTGTCTGGATAACTGGAATATTAAGTAACTAAAATGCGAAGCTAAAAAAGGAATGAAAATAATCCGCATTCAGCAAGCATGAGTCGGCTTAATATTACAATATATTCTCATTCAAAAGCCCTCGAATCATCTTTTTTGTGAGTGAATTATGAATTTGACCCTTTAAGAGTCTACATCAGCATAACATTTTTGCCGTCTCTATTCAAAAACTTTTCAGTCATTAAATTCATATTAGCACGAAATTTACTTTTCCATCTTACCTGAATAATTATCGATGTTGCCAACCCAAAGCATAAGGATATTTGAACGACCATTAATGCTGGTTGGCTAGTAGGCCAGCTAATAGTAGACGAGGCTCCGAAGAAGGCCAGGAGCATAGTTCCCAAAAATTCAGCAGCAACCGGTATTGAAATTTTTGAGAAACCATCACGAGATATCTCGGGAACCCCTAGGCGATCCTTAACATCAGGCATCTTTCAATCTAAAATTATAATTCTCACTAAAAAAAGAATAGTTAAAAAAGTAGGATGTTAAAACAGGAATGAGCGATAAGGAATAATTAAACTCACAAATAAATGGTAATGCTATCAAGAGAAAATAAGTTCGCAAACAATCAGGATAATTTGACTCTCATGTGTTAGTATAAATTTATGCTGTCTTTTCTTTTTCATCACATTCTCTTACCTTAAATGGAGTTCAAGAATTTTTTACTAATAACAATGCCACCGTGTCAAATACTACTGCCATTTTATACCGTAGCTGGCATTAACGGATTGAAATTATTCATGGCTTAGCTATTGTTAGCATAAATACAATCGAGTTTTGATCAACTTACATGAAATAAGTCTTTTTTCCTTTTCAGCTTTTTGATAGAAATATTCTTCCTCTCTGGTCTTTTCTTTCAATAGACGGCTGTTCAAGTCACCAGAGCGAACCGAGGAATATCCAACGAATGAAGAACGAAGGCACTGACAAGGATGCGAGGCAAAACAATGGTTAAATACTTCCCAAGAATATGGAAGGGGAAAGTGAGAAATTATTCTGGGATAGAGAAGTTTCATGTGGTTAAATAGAGAAAGAAAAGGTTTCATGAAAAGTGAATATTTTGGGTTCTTTCTTGTCGCGTTATGTTTGACTACCTTGCTTTGTGAACAGAACTTAAAATAATAAGTATTACAATGAAAACTGAGATATTACAGCAATAGATAGTATAGATAGTTCCGGTTTTAAACATTCGAATGAGCTGCGTTCACATTGAACGTCATGAGAAAATTGTTCCGGCATTGGAACTCTTGACGATGACTTCGCCTTATTTTCACAAGAGTCAAGTGTTGAGATAAAAAGACTTCTTCTCCTTATGTCGGAAATTTTACCTCATACTTACTACTTCGCGATGGATGGCAAATATGAATGGGTAAAATGAATTTAAGAAAAAAGTAGGGATTGCATTCATTAGATTATGCATTGGTCGGGGTATTGAACCGTAATATTTTACGCTCCGATTTTCGATCCAATTCAACTAAATGAACGGATTTACATATGTTAAAGGTAGAAAATAAATATCTTAATTTCAATGATGTTATTATTGTTCTATACATCAGCTAATATTTGTAAAATGTATTTTCCTCTGTTTTAGAAAAATAATCCTTACAAATACTTGAAAATTGCAGTTAAATTAGAAATTAGTTTTTTTAGGGCCCCATGGCAACCCAGGGCCCCACGCAGCGAATCCTAGAGACGGCTCTGATAAATCCTCTTGAATGGGATTCTCTCCAGGAGACCATATCAGATCACCGATGGAAGGTTTTTGAAAAATTCATCAGCGCAGAACTAATCGGAGGAGTAGATGACTTTGTAATTCCAGGTAGCAACAATAACTCCGTGAGACATCAAAAGAGCGTCACCGGTAATATAATACTTAACATAGTGCGTAAATATAAATCCCAAACATCCAAGAAGACAGAGGTTGTTTTTATATGAAATACAACACATTCGCGGCAGACATTTCACTTTCTTTTCCAGGAAAAATTCAGTCATCTCAAGTGATAACGAGAACATAGCTTGCATAAATTAGCAGACCGATGAAAAATATTTACTTAACCTCTTCAAGCTGCAAAACTCACGACATAAACATGGGGCCACAACCTGTGGCCCGTGGTCCACAGGTGGCCCTCGACCGTTTTTATGCGCCCCTCGACTTCTATAGTATTCATAAGGAAACGCAATCACGGAAAAACAGATGCTCATTGCTCGAAACTTTATTGTTCAAAACATTTGTTCTGAGAATTATTGGAAACAATGCAGATCTTAAGTATCATGCAGAAAAGAAGCCAAATATATGATGATGAATTTCCTACCAAATTTTCAATTTCTTTGTAATTTATTGACAAAAACTTGGTTTCTAAATGGAACGAATAATTGATTTCAGTTAATAAATATCTTTCCGTATCTCAATGTAATAAATAACGCAGGTGTACGAAGTAATTAATTTATTTCTTATTTTTTCTGAGTATAATCCGAAAGTTTCAACAATATCTCTTACGCTGCCCTTGATTAAAAAAGGTAAAAAGGATTCGCACCGCTGACGTAGAGCAATGAAATTTACAATCATCAACTCTCAAAGAAACCAGCAACAAAAATACCTTAATTGGAATAAAACCGAAAATTCTGATCAAATATAAAGGAATACAAGGAGCACCTTCCGAATCAAGTGAACACGTTAGCTACGATGTCGATTACGAGTTCGGCATGAATGGAACGTTCCTACACACGCCGGGGAAACGCTAGTTTTCCTTCACCTTGGCGAATTCGAACTGGCCTTGAGCAATGACGCAAGGGCGAGGGCACCAAAGAGGAAAAGGGGGAACTCGGGCACATCGTGACGTATTTCTTTTTTGGAATTCCAGGCTTTAGATTTGCATTCCCAAGTCGTTTTCACGATCGGACCCTAATTTAGTATTCCTACCCCATGACACATCTTATCTCCTTCGTCAAATCTTTCGGTACCGAAAAATAAAAGCATCTTTCCCTTCGAGGAAAGTATTTATGGTTTCTGAAAAATGAAACCCTTGTCACAAATTCTTGACGTATTTTGGGTAAAATTACACGCAATGATGGCAATTTCATAAGCTATATTATAAACATAGCTTCAAACAAACATTGGAAAAAGAATACCCTAGATATCCCTCGTATTGGAAATAAGACACTTTTTGTTTCATTAATAATTAAACAAATGTAAAATCAAGAGGTTATTATTGTTTACGAGCGCTCAAGAATTGTGAAATGAATATAACGAATGACTCTGTCGGCACCTTATCGTACGCATTCCGAGCAATAAGAAGATTCGAAAATATTCTTCTTTTACTGGCATGACGTTTAAAGAAATCATGGGAGTTTGATAACAGTCCTATATTTTGTACGATCTAATATTTCTATGCAACACTGGGCTACTTAAATGGGAATGTAAAAATGTTTTTGGAGACTCCCGAAATAAAGTGATTGCCTCAGCAGTGACACAACGGCTTCTTCACTTTTGTGGCAATTTCGTTAATGAGGTTCGGTGTACTCTTTCGAGGGGACCTGGTTCAGTGTTAGGATTCAAAAATTTTCTAAATCATTCCATTTATATCGAACTGGATAGAATTAGGAACCTGTTCGGCAAAATAGGGAAAATCTAAAAACAAATTCGCGCTAACTGGTGCGAACCCGTTGACCGCACGGGTACCTTAAAACTACGAGTCTTAATATAAGGGCAAACTTTGGAACTATACATGAGAATTCTTTTATTTTTGTCATACTGTTTAAGCATGGGTCAATTATTTTTCGTACTCCTTTGCCATTTATAACTGACTTCCTAGAGAAACGATCATTACAACCCGATTGCTATCTGTTTTCATTCATTGCATTAATTATTGAGACCAAACAGGTTGTCCTCTAAGTGTTCATTGAATTACTTAGCACACGAAGCATTGATGCTGCTATGAATTTACTGGGATAAATAGCTTTTTTATGAAAGCTTACTATAATCGGCACTCTGGCGAACGATACAGAAGATATAACAACTTGGCTTATTTTGTCCATCTTACATCACCAAATTTAACATCTTGAGTTTTATACATGAATTTAGCTGGTAGAATTTGTGAAGTGAAAAATTATTACGATTAATTGGAGATATTTAGATAAAAAAACTTCCTTGGTAATGAGAAACATATAATATAACAAAATAACACTCGAAATTACAAAAAGATTTTATTTGTTTTGTGTCCTTTTCTCAGATTAAAGGTACTGCAAGGATACCTTAGGGACCTAGCACGGTTCCTTTGAACAAAGGAAAAATTGAGAAGAATCCATGTTCCAATGATTTTTCATTTTAAATATTGATATACTTCAAGTACATCATACAAAGAGATACAAAAATCTTTTTCCATTGATGACTGTATACCATTGAGTATGAATTTTTTACCTTCACTTATCAAGGAATTTACTGGTACCATTCCAAATCCTTTTTGGGACATCAGAAGAGGTGATTAAGATTCTTGATATAACCTGAAGAACTGTTTTCATCTGTTCATAAATGAAAGCCTCTAAGGTATATTATTCAGTACATCCATTTTATATTTTTAAAGGCTAAACCTTTTTATTATAATATCACACTAATAAATTAAAATCAACATGCTGTAATTAACTTAAATAAGCTATTACAGCACAACCACAGTTCATAAAAACCCAAAGATATAATTTAAAAACTTTGCTTTTACTTTATTGAAAAAAACAGGATTTATGAATTATTGTTCAAAATTCTCTTCTATGAACATTTTTAGGGTAACTTATCATTTGTTAAACAGTCCTCATGAGTTCTTGGAGCATGGTTTGCAACCAACTGGTATCGTACATTAAAATTGTCAAAAATAAAATAATATTAAATGTTGGCTTAATTCGAATTTGGAAGCTGGATCAATTTTAGTCATTAAAAATTATTGGATAAAAGGCATTTTTGTTCACATCCTACCTTTATACATCCTTAGTTTTTGAGGGTGGATATAGAAAATGGATTAAAAACTTTGTTTTTTTGTTCCACAAAATTATATATTCCACAAATGTGGATATCATACATTAACATACAAATTATTCTTTGAGTTTAATATGGCCATAAAATGTTAATAAAATTCTTAAATTATTTATTCTATGTTATTATAGTTTTCTCTGAGAATAAATAAAAATCAAATGACAAAAACAAGAATTTTATTATTTTATATTACCATACACAGAACAACACTGCCCTTTACAATCATCAGTTTTTTCTTTATATTACAAATTTAACAATCCAGTACCACTTCCCATCAGATATTTACAATGAAAAAAGGGGTAAACAAATTTAAAAACAAAATTCAACAATGTTGGAAAGAAAGCCAAGAAGGAAAAAACTACTTTGCCTTTATTTTCACCACAGCCCAGTAATTGATTCAGTGTCACCTATGCAACTATCATAAATAGACACTCCCTTTTTTAATACAAATACAAAATAATTTAATAGTTTTACTTTGGGAAGTAATCCAACAGCTGGCATTTCTTCTTCTAACGATTTCCACTCACACAAAGAATAAAAAGCTTTTGCGAATTAAGGAGACAGATATACACACTGGCATTGTCAACAGTTCTCTCTCCAATGAGATTTCTGCAAAAGCTGCTCACAAAACACATCCTCTCATCTCCTTCTCAAACTGAAGGATGTCACATCATCTTGATAGGTCATTGTTCAAATCCTTACAAGCTGAATAATTACAAGAAAGAGATCACCCAAATATGCACTCCAAAGAACACGAATTCTCCATGGCACCTTTCAAAAAAGGCAATGGTACAGAACTGCTGAAGCTATACAACCTTTGATACATAAAGTTGTAAGTAGCACACATGATAGATATGAACTACCACACATCACAACCACTCAACAGACATCAGAGAAACCCAAAAAAAATATATGCTTTGTAACGGAGAAATTAATATTTAAATATCCAAGTAGAGATCCATGTCTTAAAATAACAAGCCATTTAGTTACAATAAAAATCTGAGGGTAAAAAATATGATAAATCTATTGGCAGAAATTATATTCCTGATAAACTCCCATGAAATTATACTAATCACTGCTGTGTATATCCAGTTAAAGAATTCAAGCACCACATTTCAAGAGTGTTTCTTATTTTCTTTTGAGTAACAAATTACTATACGGTGTGATATCACCTGACTGGTACAATATCCTGCCAGATTTTCCATCTGGATCACTGGTAATGTATGTTGGACTGCTGATGGTACTGATTTCCTTGGTATATGGTATTCTGGTGAAAAAAATATGAATAAAAGGTAAAAATTGTACCTAGAATGTTATTACACATTAATAACAATTTTCCAAATGATTGATATCTACAGATTCATCTGGTGAAATATTTGGTATTTTCGTTACCTTGTTTAAGGTTATTTAGCTACCTAGTACCTAACTTGCTTTATTATATGTGAAAATCAACAATTAGTAAACAATAAAAATATAAACTGAAAGTTATAAATATAAATGTTGTTAAATGATCAAAACATTTAAAGTCAAATATTTCAAATCTTCATTAAAAGGGCTAAGTTGTTACACAATTAATTATACAATATTTATTAGAATTTGTAAGCACTGAAATCCACCAATTTGGTTAGAAACTAATAATAGATTAAAATTAAGGGTCCAAATAAACTGCTTAGTTGAATATAATATGGTCAAGCAAGAATAGGATATTATCAGTACAAAAACTTACATATGGTATATTTAATTATTAATATTATATTGCCACTTCTCATTTTTCAAAGAGACGAAAACCTATTATGCAGGTATAAGATGAACTATACAACTATTAAAAGTTAGTTTTTTAAATAAATCAATCACAAAAACTATACTATGGTCAATAAAAGTTTGATTACTAAAAGCATACATAAAACACTGAAATAAATTAATTTATCTAATTTTCTGTCATTTTTCTGTCTTGCACAGTTCAATAGTACTAAGTACCACCACTGAGAAATTAAATTGGTAGGTAATTGGAATTATATTTAAATTAAATAATAATAATATTAATATTAAAAAATACAAAGATAAACTTACAATTTCAAAAAGGATAAGGATAAAATAATTTACTTTCTCATACTTTTTCCAAGTTATTTGATCTGTTAATGGATGATTTATGAATGATTTTGAGAATGAATATGATCATAACAGAGCTGAGAACTGTGGCAATATATTACAAGTGAATATTACTCTGGGAGTGGATTTAGATATAAGTTGACCCAGAATTATTCCTTGAAAGCGACAAGTTTTAGGTCATATATTTCTTCCTATTGATTATCTACGGACTACTTTCAAATGAAAATATTGGGAGCTACACCAAAATCCTGTAAAACTGCTTGATTGCATCATAATTTTCATTTGGATTCACAAAGGATCTCATTTTGAGTGTCAAATTTCTTTGTCAGGATATTATAAAATAAGATTTCAAATGTTAAGAAATATAAATAACTCATGGAGGAATCAATTTCCAAAACCTCAGTGAAAGAAATGATTCCTTAAATGATCTAGAGAAGCCAAGACTAGTTTCTGGAACCTTTATGCAAAATATCACTCCATGTAATACCATCTTTCCAATTCCTACAATAATTATAAGTAAAATATTCTTATCTTCATGTAAATTATTAAATGTAAGCATCAGATTCTTTCAAAGTTAAAATTTTCATAGGTATGCTACCTAGATAATTATAGTCCATTATATATAATAATGGAAATCTATGACTACAGCAGCATAGCTAATTTTCATCTTTTAAAAATTCAATTACTTTCAACCATATGATTCAATCTTTCTATTATATATTCCTGTTTTCATTCACAATTTATTATGCAGCAGTTAAGTTCAACTTCTGTAATTCGATTGAAAATTTTTATAACAACTGATAACATAACACTTTCATCATTAAAGAGAATAAAATGCTTCTTGACCCTCATAATTTCTCTCAATAAACAAAAGAACTTAGAAGTAAGTCAATACATACCTTTAAAGGATATTAGAGGAAAAAGAAATTATTAGTTATGAATGATTAATTGGTGATAAAATTAACGTAGGAAATAAGATAAGTGTTAATTAGGAAAGGTTACTCAACAGATTAACCACATGCATTATTTACAAACTCAAAGTTCACTAACAGTGACACTAAAAACGTGCACTAACAAGAACTAAAATTAAACCCAGCATTCACACATGCATACAATAAGCAAAAATCATTAGAATAAAATTAATGCAGAAACTATATGAAAATATAGCATTGAAAATTAGGCAAGTCATGCAACCAATTCACTGAAAACTTGTAGGGCCAAGTGCAGCAGCAAAACATAACTTATCTTCAATCTAATATTCAGTTAATAAAATATTCATAATATCCATTCTCGTAACCCATAGATTTGCTGTTGAATGAGGTAAAAATTGATTTCTTTACAAGGCTTGAAATTTTAGAAATAAGAAAATAAATTGGACAGATATCATTGAAATACCATATTTTTAATAAATAAATACTGTATTCCATAAAACTAATGGCAGTTACATCTGCCTAAGAAAATTTTCATTTAATAAATATATATGCAGGTGGAAAACTTACTGACATCTCTTAAGAACTTATAAAATTTTCTCTTTGATTACTTAAGAAGTAATAATGAAACCATTTGATAAGGTAATCTGTTAGTTAATGCATGAAATACAATGCAAAGTCTATGAATTTTTTAAATTTGGACATAAAAGAAACAGGGGTATTAGCTTAGATGACCAATACCACTAAAGAGGTGGATATTTCATTTATAAATCCTCACTATTCTCATAAGAATATGAAGGAATATAAGCCTAGAAGGAATCAATAAGAGTAGTATGTGGAGTAATATGAAGAACTTACTCAATGTCTTAACAATACACATAATACCCACTCTATTTTATCTAAAACTGTACGATTAAAAGTGATTGAAACATTTTAATGTGAGAGTCGTATTCATTCAAAAAGACACAGAACAAATAAAAATTTAACTATTTTCTAACAGTCAACTGTAAGAAAAATGTATGATTAATTATGTCAGTCAAATCAAGTCTGGAAGGCCAAAAATTCAAAAGTTGGTAGTAATGTATAACACAGGTTGAAAGACATGTTGTATACCAATGATATGTATACCATTGTCAAAACTGAAAATTTTCAACCATCATCATGCATTCATCTAAAACTTTCTAAAGAATCCATATTTTCCTAAAGTCGGTGAACTACAGATCAGGTAAATGTAAAGAAAAAGTAGAAACACTGAAGTTGCAGATAAAGAATAGTCTCCTACAAGAAACAATAATCATAAAAAAGAATGGTCAATACCAGAGTTTAAAATAGAGTTCTCTTTGAAAAATCTCTAAGTAAAATGAAAATATCCACCATTTTCCAAAAACATTGTCAATGTTTATGAAAAATGAGAAATACATTACTTCTACCCTTGCTAATAAGTATTGTAGTGTGAAAGCAAAAGAGATGATTCTCTTCAACCATTTGAAGATTCTGAACTTTTAAAAAATTATACAAAAAGTTTTCTGTGATATTGGATGTCAAAAAATAGTTTCATCACTTTGCAATCACAGGTTATGAAAAAACAGCCTGAATTATACTATTTCCAACTTGGCCCAGCCAGCCTTTTCATAAAATTAAAACTGCTAATAAAAATAAAAATGTATAATAATATTAAAATAAAATGAACTGCCATTGTAATACTCTCAAAATGATAACTAACCTGACAAATTTGTGTACAGAATAATTGAATACATAACGAAACCAACAGAAACACTGGGTTAATTTTCTATAGAAATAGAAACACAATATATAATAATTTACCTTTTCATTTCAACATGATTAATATGAGACACTTTAAACTGCTACCATTAATTATCTGTCTCTCTCAGGATGATTGACATTTAATGCACACTCAGTTAAAAATTTTTGAAAAGCCCAAAATAAACTACAAAATTTTCAATAAAGAAGTAAAAATTGATTTAATCATGTAAATTTAATTATATGACTATCTAGAACTGTTGCTCTTTCATAAAAGCCAAAGAAGGAACTAAGTTATCAGTTCTCTAATGGAACATTATTATGAAACCTGAAGTTGCATACTTAGAGATATAGGCTAAATTGTTCCTTCACAATAACTTTTGAAATTTTCAATTTAACTAAATACTTTGCTAGTACCTCCTATTCCCCTCTTGTTATGGTCTTTTGGATACCAGTTTATCTCAAAGAAAGAAACTTAGAAATGCAGGAATAGCAATATTGTAAAAAGTGCTTCAACAGCTGAAGTCCTATTGCATATATACACCCCTAATGGGAATCAAACCAGGGATTGCTTCCACTAAAGCTGAATGTGCTACCCACTTGGCTATCCAGGAACTGATCTAGAAATGAATCTAAACAGAGAACAGCTAATCTCTGACTGAGCAAAATAGCCTTTTCATAAAATTTCCCATCAAACTAGACTGAAACAGAATATAAATACTCTTTATAATTTGCATACATTTCAAGAAAGACAAAACACAAAATTCACAAAGAAATAAGGAAAGACTAAAAGATATTAATGAATTAATCCTTAAGAGGTTCAAATATAATAGGTTGTTAGGTGCTGCAAGGTCTTGAAGGATTAACAGGTTTTGTATATTTTAAAAATCATCCTTATTTTGCTTATTATATTCTACATTAAGTAATTTAAAAGCAGTTTAATGCATTTTCAGCCTGAATACATATAGAAATCTCAACTCTAATGTATAGCAAGAATTATTTAGTTGCAAACATTAAATACATTACAAGAAATTTTAAATGTTATATGATAAAATACTCAACTGATGAGGTACTCTGAATGCCATAGAAGATTTGATGATACAATTTCTTTAAATCTAACCCTTAAGGATTGATTTTGTGAGATCTAAAAGTTTGAATTGAATGACTAAAGCAAATATTGGAAGTAAAATTGATCAAAATATCCTCATCAGCTCATTGTTTGGATTTTCAAAATTTATATTTTTGGTGAGACTTAGGAATTTATATCAATTGAAGTATAATGGACACGCTCATCATTTCTATTCTATTCTAAAGAAGTTACAATGGAAACCTTCCCTTCACAACAATTTATTACATGAAAATTGTTTTACTACCACTAAAATAAACTCTTTCAGCAGGTGGAGTCCCTGAACCAGAGGTCCCCAACCTTCTTGGTTTGCGCACCCCCTTGGACTTCTAATTAAATAATCCGGAACTCTTAATTCATCATCAAAAGAAAATTTAAAGTAAATCAGAGAACCAACATGGGGTATCAGGGAGTAGTAGTTGCAACTACTTATAGAATAATTTAATAGCATAATATTCCTATTTAGCTACTATTCATCAAACTCAAAAAAACCAGCAGTTCTTAACCATTTGGACATCTATGACCAGGGCACCTGTAATTCTTAATCCAGCCACTACAATAATTTCACAGAAGCACGAATTTATATAAAATTATTATTCCATCATTTTTGTAACGCAATTGTTCATCACCTTAATGTTGGTGACACAAAGAGGATTCAGAATATAATGAGGGAGAGTATAATAAACATAAAAATTGCAAATTAATTCCTAAACTTTTGTGAACCACCAAAAGCTTCTCATGATTCATTAGTGGATTGTTGACCACTGTTTAGAGAGAGCTGCCCAAGGCATATTTCACATGCCAATAAAAGGAATTGGGTACCCCAGGTTGGAAAAACCTGCTCTAAACTGATACCCATACACTAAGTCATGTGCTCTAAGAAAACATGCCACCTATATGGTAGATTAGAAGACAAAATGTGGTACTGGCTGAAGATTCAAAAGAAAAAGTTGATCTATAAAATATCCCAACGCATTCTACTTACCTTTCCAGCGGTCATGGGTCGATGGTCGACTATATTCCCATGCCCCCTCTTGTCAGGAAGCATGAACCCTTGCACTTCGCGAGAGAGGGAGCTCATCGAGCTACTACGGGACATCTGCTTTGGTAGGAAGAGAAACCACCATGCTGTTCACAAACCAATGCCCAAGGCTAGGCAGCAATGTGCAGTGCAATTGGATAGGGGAGGTTATAGGCAGGTGAGGGGAAGGTGATTGGTGCAGGGAATTCAACACAGCTATCTAATGATCTAACAAACAGTTTAACATGAGCACTTTTTTGGATAGCAAGAAAACTTGCTAAAATAATTTTCCATATCAAGGAATATTCAACCTTTAGATACTTTTATTCTAATAGGAACATGATATGCTCAGAATATTACACCTAAATCTAAAGTTCACTTTTCCTCGCATTGTATTCCAAGTTATCATTCAGTAAAATAATCTGTTTTAAAAATTTATATTTTATCTCATTAAAAGAAAATATTAATGCAAAAATATTATACTCCATTTTACTTGGCAATACTTCAGAGGGTTTTTTAATTAATTGACACAAATACTAATTGATATATCTTTGACAATAAGTCTGATACTAAAGTAATAGTGAAGAAGAGGGAAGTAATTGATTAAGACATGGATGGGAGCACAGGTATAAAAGTTTGCAAACTGCATTTAGCAAAATATTTGCAAGCTGAAAGTTAATAGAGGTCACATGAAAGCTGCAAGACCCATTATGAACTGCAGGAAAGAGTAGTAAAAGCCTTTTGCATTAGGACATGAACATTTTTTTATGTTTATCCAGCTATATACAAAAGTTTACTCACACACACAAAGGTTCACTCACACAATAGGATACATATTGCCATTTGAGAGATAGAACAGTGCTGTAAAACCAAAACCAAGAAATGAGGTGAAAAATCCATAGTCCAGAGAAATGATTCTTTTGTATTAAAGAAATGAAAATATGATGGAGACAATACAAATGTCTGTGATAAATCTTGACTATGCCTAATTGTTGTTCTGTTCCCTAGCCTGAAACTAAATCTAGTTTGTGGGTTTACACTCTAAGTTTTCTCTTAAAGTGATAAAAGATGCTAACGTGACATATCTCACTTGATCTAAATGATGGTCAATTTTATCAATTAAAACACAAGCTTAATAAAAATTTAAGAAATTAAGGCTGTAAAATGCACATAATAAAAAGAAATTATAACCTTTAGAACTATAAAGCAAAAGACAAAACTTACCTAGAGCTAAAAAAATGTATTACTACTTCAACATCACTTATCATAAGGAAAAAAGATTTGTTAGCACTGCATTAAATCTAACCCCTAAAAAGGAATAAATGAATATACATCAAGGAAAAAACTTATAGAGCTTTATATGTAACTGTAGCATATGATTTGCCGCTCTTCCACACACATTGCATCAAATAGATTCTGATGTTAAACGTTGTGATTTCGAGATTGTGGTCTTGATGACGATAACCATATTGCTGAAAGTAGTAGGTTTTAAAGGAGTGGTGAAAACAGGTGGAAATTTTGTATATCCTAAGAAATTTGGGATGCATAGGGTACGAGATTTCAAGGTAAATAAATGTACAGATTGGAAGTTAAAGAATTACATAGAAAAAGTTCGTTCTTCAATGAAAATGTAAAATCTGGTGCTGCATTAAAAATCAACTATGATATGAAACAAAGAATCCCAAAGTTTATGATGAAATATCAACGTATATTATTTTAATGATGAACAGGCAAAGAAGAAAGTTTTCAAAGTTTCCATAAATGTGCAGTATTTAAGATTCATAAATAGCACAAGATGCTGACTTGTGTTAGATAAAATAAGCTTCACATAGTGAGCAGATTAAGATAGTAATAGCTAACTATACTGATTAATTACTGATATGTGTATTATAAAATACTTAAAAAAGGAAAATAGTCAAAACAAAAAACATTGCATCAATAAAAGAATGAAATCTTAAAATGAAAAACAATCATACATATTAAATATTTACATAATTATACTAAAGCTGGTAAAATAAAAACTTGATAAGCAGCTAAGTCTATGACACTAATAACTAAAACTTATAAATTTATCAAAAAATATGAATATCAACCCAATAATAATAATAAATGACAAGAATAGTACTGACAGAGTGAAATAGACAATTCTCTATCTAACTCTTCTAACTATTGATATTAATTTACAATAACATATCTGGTATATTTATCCTCAATTTTAAAGTTTAACAGTTTGAATTTACAATAGGAAAGGAAATTACCTAAAAATAAGGGCTATATAGAGAATATCAATTGGAATTCATACTTTCTTTCAAATTTTTCAAGTCAATAAATCTGAACCTTAAATAATTTGGCCATCCTAAAATACTCCCTTCCATATGGCAGCTCAAGGGTTACCAAAGTAAATATCTACCTACTATTTATTTAAAATTGGGGTAATCTGAAATCAAATTATCAGAATTCTGATCATAATGTGATTTACAAATATGATATCATTAAAGATACTAAGGCATTCTGTGAGTCAAAATGCAGAAAAGTGGAAGATGGATATGGACTTGGATCATATACAGATGCAGCGACAATGTTACTTTATCTCAACCTAGTATCCAAAGCAGTAGTGGCATAATTTCTAATATGTTCCTTTCATTGACATGATTTCTTTAATGTGGAAGCATTTTCATGTCCTAAAATTGATATGTAATTGAAGTAACTCTTGGTTTTAGTTTATTGACTTCTGAACTTTTTAATGGTACACACAAATATCAGCATGGCAAAGTTAGGGAATCTAATAGCTCTATTGATGATAATGACTTGTTAGTAGCATATAAAGCAATGATTTTTTGTACAATCCATGAATAAAATGAGAAGGCAAACATAGCTGAGAGGGTAGTAACACAAATACAGCCTTCTCACCTTCCTCGGTGAAAGATCATTATCTCCATGACACCTTCTTTCTCCTGGGAGGGACCTGATAAGTTATCAACTAAAATACAGAAACAATATTTTTAACTAATAGCTATTTTAAAATGTTAAATTTAAATCTACTTTACGTGGGATAAGCAGTATGGACAAATACTTTGCAATAATTAGCATGGTAAATCTTAGAATATTCTAATTCACAGGGGATATGTAATTCATACAACATGAAAACTTTAAAAGCTTGCTTCAGTAACAGAATTCAATGTCATTATGGTAGATCTGAAAGTAAGTACAAGACTTCTGAATACTTTAATTTTCATTCCTTTGCAGACCTTTGGGAAACTTTCTTAGAGAGAGAATTAAGTACACAAAAATGCAAAGTAGTCCAATATCTTCCCAAAATCAATGATTAGATGCACAATGACTCATGAACAAATTAAAATATCCATTATAAGCATGTTATGGACAACAGAAAGCCATCAGATCAAATACAAGTCCTAATCACAATGAAAATTGCTGCTAAGAAATATTACGGTTACAGGGAAAAATTAATTGCCTAGACATCTCAAACACTTGCCTTTCCAAAATGGAAAATTAAAAAATTTAACTAACTACTGGTCTTAGGTTTCTTGAAGTGATTATCAATCATCTCACTTATGAAATACAAATATCCATATAATCAATCTCAAAATGCCCTTCCTATATGAATCAGGACAGCAAGGTGTGATCGCGACTGAATTGATTTACATGAGTAAAAACAAATTCCAATATTAATTATTAATAAATTAAGTTTTCAATTTTTTTTCACTGTAGATTATTGATAACCATCATTTCTTGAAATATAAGGTACATTATTCTCTTTCTATAATCCGATGTTATGCAAACAAACGTTTCATTGCCTTCTAGTTAAGGTACTACAAGATGCATTTCACAAGTATATTCCACCTTATATTTAAAAATCATACTTAATAAAAACTTCTAACAAGCTAATACAATGAGATAATGATGTAATTGAGTTATTTTGCTAAATATCAAACAAAAACAGTAATAATAATACTTAACAATAACTAGTAATATCTGAATTGATTCTTGAAGAGGTAGTTCTTATCTTTTACTAAGCTGTAAAATAATCATCAAAATATTCAGCAATATTATTTTATTGTCTTCAACTTAGATGTCACAAAAGACAATATCACAAAGCATTATCCAGTCATATCTTGAGAATTGAAAAGCGACATGGCAATCTTTACACTTTGAAGCACAAGCAGTGTTGCTCACATGTGTGTTTTTCCATCCAAATTTTAACATATATATACTGCACTGTTCTGATAGCTTTATAGTCAAAATTTCAGCTTTAAAAGTAATTTAGTTAACTGAATAACCAAGCCAGAATGAGATGTTTCTTTTCTTAAAAACTAAAGGTATCCTTGACAATGAAAAATTTTTAAAGGTAATCTGAAAGCATGTGCATTTGAATGCAGAAGAAATTCATCATCAAAATTCAAGAATTTTTGCTCATTTTCCAAACAGATGACAAGATTAGCATGTTTATTATGAGAAGAGTAAAAGAATGAAAACTCAAGCGCCAGGTATTTCATGCTAGATCAAACCCAAAAATCCAACAAGTCTTAATTAAGATCTCTACATATTAAAATAAAACTTAGATCAATAATCATGAATGAGTGATGATATAAATAGCCAAAATATCCTTAATACGGAAATCTTGGCTGATAGACATAAAAAGTTTGATTTGATTTAAAGCAATATTTGTATTTTCATAACAAGCCTAATTATAGCTAATTGCCATAAAAGTTCCAACTCAAAATCAAGGTCAGGATTTTTTGAAAACACAAAGAGAAATATTTTATTTTCATAATAGGAATAATGTAAAAAATATCATTTTTGGATGAAAACTAAATCGTTGATAAAATACATAAATGATTTTTTAACTCAGATCTTTCTCATGCAAAAAATTAATGAAGGATGCATAATGCAACTTACTTTCCAACTGCTAGGAAATAATTATTTCTATTAGAATAAATTAAATATTTTTGTAATCCACAAATGCCAACTTTAATTTGTAAAGTTTATAAAAATCAATAATATGTTGAATAAAATATCTCTTCTGAAACAGCACTGTTAGTAATATGTCGTGTACTTAGAATGCTGCATGTATCTCATGAAAGCAGAGGGACGACTTTTTTGCAAAAATATGTTTGTTTCCAAGCCTTCCAAGAGATTTCCATATCCAAGAAAACTGAGGAAGCTTCAAGTTAAAACAAAAGTATTCTCAGAGATGAGGAAATAACATTAATAAAAATTTGGTGGATATATTAAAGGAATTAATATCCTAGAAAAATTAATATTAAAAGAATATCTTCCATTTAATTATATAATCACAAATATAGCTTCCTACTTTATGTTTTTATCCAATTCATCATGAAACAATAAAAACTTTTCTTCAAAACGAACAAATTTACATAATGTGTTAAACAACATACTTTACTTTATTTCAAATTATTTATTTAAATTATTTCCCATCTTAATCGTGGAATAATTTGAAATGCATAGAAGTTAACGGAAGATGAATTACTCTAGCATTATATTCCCCTACATAATTTGATTAACATCCTTAATTTATTCTTGAACTAGGAATAGCAAATGAGGAGCAAGTACCTTTAATGTGATACTCAACAATTCCTAGTAATTCTTTGATAAATTAATTATTCTACATCAATTTACATGGAAATGTAAACTAATAATACTAGAAATTCTGCTCAATGATAATTCAAGATTTGATATTACTTGTCCTTAATACCATCCTCACCTTGATGACATCTTAATAGAAAACATAAGAATCAACTTATGCCCAGAAAGACTTCCAAATTTACTTCAAATATGATACATAAACATCTTCATAAATTATAATTAAAAACAGCAGCAAATAGCAAGCCATGTAATGAAAAGATAAAAGAGCTTACAAAAATCAAACAAAATGAAACCCTGTGCACTCAAAATTTCTACATGAAACAGCTTAATTGAAACTTTATTTTACAGGAAAAGGTTGAGATATAAGGAACTTGAGAAAATGTGATTCACCTATGTTTTTTTTCCTTAAGGTGATGACTTAATTTTACAACTTTTTATATGATACAATTACTCTTCAATAATGAGTATATAAATAATGAAAACTAAAATACCTGATATTTTTGTGCATTAGAAATGCTTTTTGAGGGATGTTGAAATGCTTTCTTTGTACCTTGGCAACCAAGCTTTTTTCAAGCAATTGACCTTCAGCTCTTTGAGTTCAAAGGAATGAAAGTAACCAATATAGTATTTGATTTCTTTAGGATCTCCTTAGGGCTTTCTGGTAATACTTTCCCCAGTTTAGGGCTTCTTGAATACCATACAGGCAAGTCAACAATCACTTCTGTTTCAATTTTATGTAAAATATGTCAGTTTTAAAATATCATTTGTTATGCTTGCCTAAGAGAAATTCCAGATTAATTATTACTATTAATTATATTTTGCCATGCTTTGATAATTACAGCATTCTTTAGTGAATTGTAATCAGTAAAAGTACTTGACTGTGATTTTTCAATATTACTACATCAATTTCTGTAAAATATTTTAAATTTTAGAAAAATCTACTCTCATATTTTATAAAAATTAAACTTTGTAAGAATTATCAAATCTCTTAAAATACACGCATAAAACTCTCAAAGAGAATTTGACAGACTTATTAGCAGAACAATGCAGTATATAAGATAATTTTAAAAGGAAAAATACAAATCCATGCAGAATCATGGAAGATTATATGGAAAAGATTTTCATTTGCCATACAATGATGCTTGAATGGTCATGTATATGAGTTTGTGTCATGAAAGGAAATGAATTTCTGATGTGGAAAACACAATAGATTATTATTAATTTAAATTAGCTAAGCTTTTCATGTTTAAGAAAGGTTGAGATGATGACTTCTCATGCATTTGATTAAGGGTAAATTATTTATTTAAATTTTTTAAGGTTGTTACAGAAGATAAACCAAAGAATTATTTTGTTTTAGAGTTGCTCCAGGATAACCCTTACAGGAAATGAGCCTTTTTCATTTTTATTAATGTTCTCCTTTAAATTTATTAAGCTATGAGATTACTTTTTACAATTATATGCCTCAGTTGCAAAAATCAGTCATGAGGCAATTGGACTAGTCCTGAGATTCCTTATGATTATGCAGCTTGAAAGAGAGAATGAGAAAATGTTGTAAGAGTAAAAGATAAATAAAAATCAATCAATCCTAATACCTCTCACAATTCAAAAATAATACCAACAAACAATATAGTTATAGTAGATGATTTTTTTCACCACAATCAAAATTAAAATCAAGTTGTATATTTTGGCCTGATTTTAAACTGAACATCACTCTATACACCAAGATGGTGACAGAGAACATTGCCAAAACGTTGGTTTACCCGGTTGTCTACCTGAGAACATTTTCTTAGCAACATACACCAGGAAAACATCAAATCCTTCATCACAGTATCATATTTTGTAAAAAAAAAGATTTTGTCCTTAAACTAAGAGAAAATCTATGAAATTTAATCTCTATACAATTACAAGTAAGTTGACTACTTGCAACTGTTGTGAAACTAAAACACAAAGATTGTAATTGTAAATGTGGTTATCTACCATAAGTCCATATGATTGAATTCTACCATAGGTCCATATTCGCAAACATTTATACATAAAATGCAGGAAAAGACTCTTCTGTCATCTATTCCTACTCTCAAAAGATATCAGTTTGTAATCAGGCCAAAAATTAAATAATCATAATAATACTAAGGAAAGAATGTTATAAAAATTAAAATTACAACTACATAAAGGCTACACTTTTCTACACGTTAATTTAAAACAAAAGGATAACGTAAAGTACTCATTTATTTCCAAGGGTTTTGAGAGAAATAATTTAACCGTCCTTTAGAGTTAAATAATGATCAAGAGCAAAAATATCTATGAGTTAGATATATTTATAATAGCAGGTTTTACATCAACCAATCTCCTGCTAGGAGTATATTAAGTGAGATTAATTTTCCATTTTAATTACTGAATTAAAGAATTAAGAAAATCAATAGTATAATTTGATTCTGGATTCTTTTAAAACAATTGCTTTCATTGAAATTTCAGACACGCATAAATTAGTTTGCTAAAAAGTAAAAAGAATTGTATGGGAGATCAGAGTATGCATGAGCTTATTGAACTTCCTAACATAACTTTTGTCTGCTATGATAAATTGCTGCTGTGCCCTGAGCATCATATTTCTTTCACTCAAGCATAATCTAAACTGCTTCAATTACACCTTCTGAATGTGAAATTTTTATAACTTCCGACAAAAATTTGGGAAACTTCCCAGTTGCCCAATTGCCCGATGAAATATGGCAAACCCAGACCTACATAGAAAATTCTAATGGCCAAAAAGTGTACTGAAAATGCTAACTCAAAAACAATTAACACAGTATAAATGTAACTTAAGTGAGCAGCTCACACTGCATCTTTCTCAATTCTAGCCTTTTTTAACTTCTATGATTCTCTGACCTCATTGTAATGCTTAGTTTTAAGTTAGTCAACTCTCTGTAATGTTACCCTATAGGTGTTGTTCGACTTGCATAAAAGTTGAGTTACATAGCGAGTCTAGAAATGGTACACCTATGCAAATCAAAAACAGTCTGTATCTATTATCTAGTAAAAGTCACCAGAAAAAAATAATCTAAATGATTGAAACTGAATTAAAACCAATGTGATCCAATAAAAAGAAGATATAGATGTTAACAACAGAAATTAGTACAATAAGAAAATTCTTTCATCAAACGAAGGCTTATTTCTGACTTTTCAATAAAGTTTATTCTTTATCTAGAATATTTAGATGATAATAAATAACATGTCAAATTACACTAAAATGATACTATTACAAATATATAGTCATTGAATAGTGATAAAATTGTTATAAATAATATGAAAATAATAAAAAATGAAAAAATCACTCACATACCCTCATATTCTAATTACTACCTCATAATATGAATAAGTGAATCATTCTGAAAGGGAAAACTTAGGATTTGCATTGTTTATCTCTATTAATATGATATTCCTTAGGATTATGTTTTAGAAATTTTGGAAAATGAGCATATTAACATCACATCAGGTGACTGACATTGAAAAGCACCAAAATCTACTATTAAATATATTTGCAATCAATAGATCGTGATGTTAACACAAACTTTATTATTTCCATCAAATCAGTCCTATCACTTTCTTTCAACACATCATTCACCAACCAAATGGTTTAAGATAACTGAATTCATGATAATTATCTCAGTACTAAGAAAAATCCTGCTCTGGTAATATGACAATTTTAAATGGGGAGATAACCTATCAACGATTCCTCTCATTGCACCATACTTGTATGGGAATAAGCTGAGTATTATAATAGCACTATGTCTTCCACATAACTATCACACTTAACTCTACCTGCATCATGCTATTTTTCACATACACTAAATTTAAACCTTTTTCTGCACTAATGATGAGTCGATTCATTTAAATAAATCAAAATAATTTTAGATTGATTCATTACATGTCAAAAGCAATATCTAATTGATAGCCATCTATCTATAACAAAACATAGAAGATGCACAGAGAGAAAAAAGCCATAACTCAATTACAACTTTTATATAAGCACATGCAACAATTCAAACATTATAAACAAACTTATTGCAATTATGTTTTGCAAATACATGCCCTGTAATAGTAATCCCTGAAAAATGAAAGTATTTTAATTTCTCCTGCCTGAAAATCTTCTAAACATACATTGCAGACCAAGGATACCTAAAATATTTTGCTTCTTTCATTTTTTAATACTGGTAAACTTACCTCTGAAGATTCCTGCACTTCATTTTCTGCTGTTGACGCAGAAGTAAGGAAGTCAGTGGGAGCTGAATCATCATGGACTAAAAAGAAAAGATATAACATAAGATTAAGACAAGTATGTACAACAGCCGAAATTAGACCAAGCTAGATCTACTTCTTTAAAGTAAATTAGAGAAAATGAAATGTAATGTTTTAGCCCATTTCATGAGCATAACAGCATCAATCATATCCATTGAATATGAATATCTTACAATACACAGCTGAAATTACCTCTATCAAATGAAATGTAGATATGTAGATGAAAGGTTCAGGGCTTGAAATTCAGTAAACATTCAAAAAATTATTATTCCTATATATTATTATCTAATAAAGGAAAATGTCAAAGAAAGAAGCGACTAAACTATGTGAATAATGACAACAGGTAAATTACTTAGTTTTCCAATATTTTGTGTATCCAAAGTTTTAATAACAAGAGAGATCCCAAGTCTGGCTAACACTAGACGAAATGAACATATACATTTTCCCTGGTTTATTATTTATTTATAGCTTTTACCTGACATGTATCTATGATTTGAAGGAGAAAATCCAATATCTCTGATAGACACATTATCATCCATATCCTTTTTAAAAAAATCAATTAAAATATAAATAAAACCTTTTACTTGTTCTTTTCAGTTCTTTGCAACTCATTTCTTGAATTAAGCAAAGTGAAACCTGTACCCTAAACATGATTAATGGCCAAAATTTATTTTATTTGCATTCATTAGTTACACTTGTCTTAAAATTAGTCACATTGTGCAGGTAATATGAGCAAAATATTTTTAAGGAAGTAAACATTATGACTATGAGCTGAGATTTCAAACTTCTTGCAAGAAATGGAATGAATATATAAAAAAAACAACCAGGTAGTAACAAATCTTAAAGAAAATAATTCAAAAATCTACTAAGGAATGTATCAAGCACCAAGAGAACCTAAACATTTCTCCCAAGTAATGCAAGAGATTTCCTCATATTCACTGATAATGCTAAAGAACTTCAGAAATACAAAAATAATTAAATTTATATAAATGTATGAAAGTAATTAATATTAGAAATACATTTTCAAAGAGGTTACATTGAGAGTCATTAAAACTTGAGAATTTAAATACCAATTAAGATAATGTAAGTCTGGTCTTAAATTTCATAAATTACTTACTAATTAAGTTCATTTTCCTATGGTTGTATACACCATATGGAAATTTTGAAAATTTTATCCAAATGCTTCCTTAACCTCAAATTTCATGGAATATATTGTTCCCAATAATTCCAATATTACCGATCAATTTAAATACAATATCTGAATGTAAATAAAAAATTTGTTTTGAATTTTTACAATAATGGGGGGAAGTAATAGCTTATATTCCATTTACACTGAAAGAAAATTACTTCGCTGGATTTGAATTAAGTGATACCTCCACTGAGAAAGATAAATTATTGTAGAGTGATCTTTTTAGCCAAAAATATATTATCCTACAGAGTCTAAAATAGTAAAATAACCTAAGACCAGCAAAAACAATCGAATTTTTATAGTAACCAGTATTTTTGGTCAACTTTGAATTCTTTTTGCCTGTGTGTAGTCCCTTAATTTTTGCTACATACATGCTTGTCACATCAATATATGGTAAATAGGCAGAAAGGAACTAAAAAATTTCCCAAATCAAAATATTCACTGGCAAGGTTACTTGCAAACCAAAGTATTACTGTACTTTTTAATAGAGGACTAGGACAAAGAGCTTATAAAAATGTATACTAGCTTTATTGTTATTTTAGCAGGAAAAAATGGAAGGATTGCTGAGAATTTAACTGATTTCTACAGCTTGCATCTTAGTAATATTACATAATGGATCTTATAGCAATGAGAGGGAGGAAAGGATGGTCATATACACCTACCCATTGCTAAGTGCCACCAATTAGCAGTGAAGGTATTTTCCCTATAATTTGAGGATGGTGATTATTTAATATTACCCTGATTTGAAGGATATTTAATTAAAAACAACTTTAGTTAGAAAAGCTAAAAGCAGAAGTATTTTCTCCTTTAAATTTAGATGTGACTCAAGTAAATTAAAAAAAAAAACATAACATTAGCAAAAACATCTAAAATAAAAAGTATTTATTGATTTAAAAGCTCAACCATCAAACCAATGATTTTACTTAAAATTTTTAATATTTAAGGCTGATATGTTATTACTCACCTGGAGCTGGTATAAAGAAATTTCCTGCAGAAGGAGGAGGAGCAGCAGGTTGTGGGAATAAAGATAGAGGTGGTGGCATTGTCCCTCGATTCACTGCCTTTGTGGTACTATTCCCCATTACATCAACGTAATTTTGTCGCATTTCTATCATTAATGAAAGAGATTCAAAAGTCAAAAAACCTTTGATAGTGGAAAATACTCAAATGTGTTTCCATCAGCATAGTTATACATGAAACTCCCAAAGCATTCTATATCCTATCAAATTCATCTTTTTGACTAAAAGTATCAGTGCCCAAGTGTTTCAAGGAGATATAATAAAAAATGAGTAATTACAGAGACAAATGATTAAAGGAGCACTAATTACAAACAAGTAAGCTCATACACAGAAAACTATCAGAGATTATTTGATTTTTAAGAATTAAAAGTTATATAAACAATCAAGTGAATTAAGAACAAAAGAAACTTCAATCATTGAAGAAAACTGTTTATTCATAAAATACACTAATTTTGATATATTATATTGTAGAGGGTAGAAAATTCTACTTAATAAAATACTATTACTTTAAGCCATTACTTGTCCAATTGCTTCCAAATTAAAGGGACATACTTCCTCAGTTTTACTGATAAGCAGAAGCTTGAACTTTTCTCACCAAATTATTAGCTGATGCAGATTACTGTACTAATGGCTAATACAATGATAGATATGTAAATAAAAGAGAATTTCAGCTACTCACTTCTCCCCTTGGGCAACTTGTAAATGTTTCCAGAACCAGGACCTGGAGGCAGAGGGGCATTGTGGACATTGTTTTCAGGCACAGATTTCTCTACATTTTGAGGAACTGAGTTCATAGTTGCTGTAGGATGAGCAATAGTTGGAATTAGATCTGAAGCTTTTGGAGGAGGTTTTAGTTCAGTTGCAGCTTCATCCTCATCAGCATCCATGTTTACCCATTGCTTTTTATCACTGTCCCAAACAATCTTGAAGAGAAAAATTGAAAATTAGCTCAACAGCATCCTGCTTAAAGATTGTAACTATACAATATCTTGTGGCAGACTTAAATTACTCTATCTCATTACTAGGATATTTTCATCATTCCATTGATAATTAATTTAGCATTTAGTGAGATCTATTAAAATTGAATAAAAGAATCAGCTAAATATATGACCTTGGTAAATTATAGCTTGACTGAAATTAAAATAAGATGAAACATGCATATAAATGATTATTGTTGTCTTTAGTTTGTCACTAAATCATTACTTATTTTGTATTTTATAAAATCAATGAGAATTTTTTTGGTATGGCATAATGATTTAAAAAATATATCTGCCACCAAATGCAATTTCAGCAAATTCATCATTTGGTCATAATGTCAGATACACTAATTTAATTCAAATATATGATGCAATTTCAATGCTGAAGTAATCTTACTGATGGATTTTTATCATCAGGAAGGTTCATCTGGTTTTTTGGCCTCAAAGAGAATTTGCTAAGCAAGCCTCCAAGCCAGCCCCCACCACTTCCTCCAGCATTAGGAATACCCCCACCTCCTTTACCCTCAGCTGAATCTTTTCTTGCCTTCTGACTGGCTTCTGATGCTCTCCAATTTCTCACAGATGAATTAGACTCAGATAACTGTCTTTGTCTCCCAGATACCTACATAATGAAATGGCAAAGATTAAACATTTCCCAAACTTCATGCTGATAATAGGAGCAACTTATAGCTCTAAAAAGAAGCAAAAAATTTATTTATACATTACAAAATAAGTATTTTATCATGATGCTGCCAGAAACTTTCAGTAGTAGCTAATAAATTTACAAACCACTATAGGAAGCAATGCATGCAATAAATATCAATTTTGTCAATATTTATACAGAACTGATCAAAAATTAGCTTAGCATATGAGAGTATGAATGGTCATTTATATTATATATATTTTGTTTTTACACTAATATGCATCAAATACAAATATGGTTTGGTATGATAATCATCAATAACAACATATCAGTCATAAATGACAAGAATTAATAAGTAGTTATCATGAAATATAATAAAAATGAAGTAAAAAGAGCTACTAGAATAATTACAGATAGCTTTTTCAGAGTATGAAAATATTTGCTATATCTTATTGTTTAAGAAGTATTTCAATAAATAAATTTTAAATTATAATTAGTGCAAATGCCTGAAAAATACAATTTATGTAATGAGATAATGAGTATAAATATTCATAATAAAAATTTATACAAATTAAAAGGAACAAAATACAAAAAGTTTTATCCACAAACAAATTATAAATAAGGAAGGAAAATAAAGGAAAATCTTCACAATAATAAAAAAACAACTTTGGGAGGTAACATCATGGTCATTTGTTTATAAGCTAAAAAATTTGCACATTAGTAATAAATGTAAGTCATGCAGTAGTCAACTTATCATAAGCATATTTCTGATTCAGTATAGAAAATTCATGTGAAACTCCATGGGAACTCATGTGAACACTCTGAATCATTTACAAACATCAACCTTGGCAGTGAAACTGAATACATATAAGTTAATAATATTAAATCAATATCTATCAGAACAATAAAATAAGAAAAAGTTGGAGCATTTTCTTTATGGAAAATGTTAATTAATCAATTACATTAAATATTATAGTGTTAAAACCAATAAAAAAATATATTTCACAGTAATAAAAATAAAATGTGCCATGGTTTTTTATGTAACATAGTCACATTTTGCTGCATTTTTCAGCAAACTTAAAAATTAAATTATTTTTATTAACAAGGTATTCCATTGATTTCAATTTGGTAATTAATAGAAAATTCCTATTTCTCACCAAATATGTATCCACAGCCTCAAAACAGAGGTTTTCCCAAGGACTTGCACTGGTATCTGCCCTAAGTAACAGTAAACATTAACTATGTTCCCTAATGCATGGTATTGTACATGTGACACTACAGAATGAAGTTTCAACAATATGTTGTGAGGCTAAAAGCAGATGTAGGTTGAATGAAGAAACATTGATTAAAACCTCTGAATCATTCGGCTTGAGCTTCCAAGTTTCAATGATGAATATTTATAATATTTGTTCTTCACCACATCCTTGATAAATTTCACAAAATAATTTCCTCCATTTATTATAAATTTATACACCAATAAGGACAAACTGAATATGAAGAAGCTTAAATACCATTAAACAAGCTTTATCCACACCCAGTATAAAGAAATTGACTCACACTTACTTTGAAAAAGGTAGCCGAAACTTTTTGTGGTTAAATTATCAGTTTTATTAATCCAGCATCTCCAAAATATGAAAACAAAACACCTTAACATGATTGAGAAATGAAATAATACAAATGAAAGCTAAGTTATGTCTCTGTACAATATTCAAAAGTAAAAACTAATTATATGAATCATGTTATTTTATTCTCATTAAAGAAATCTCAATTAGAAAAATACATTCTCCATTTTCATTATATTGCAAGCAGGCCAAATTGTACATAAAAGAATAACTTTTGATAGCCGCCAAAATAACTCGGTTATTTCAGCTCTATGGTATTATCAGTGATGTTTTAATGAGATTATGTAGGATGTTACAATGTCAATATTTTACTGATTGTTAAAGTAGTTTCTAATAAAAATAGGAACACCAAAGTACAAGAAAAAATTGACTGAAGTATGAAATAAGTTTTCGAACTTGATAAAACTGCTTTTAATCAAAATCAACTATCAAGCCTCAACAGCAAATGAAAATATTTCTTACAAAGGATAGCTCAGATACTGGATGACTAAAAGAAGAGTACAAATGGATAAACTGAGATGAAATAACAAAATGTTATGGTTTAATTCTGAAAAGATCATGTTCTTTAGCCATACTTCTAGAAAAATACAGCTTAAAGCTTATTAAATTTGAATTCTAATAAGAATTTATTGTATAATCAGTTTTTATATCCACTACTTAAAGAGATGAGAATTAAGGCTAAACTTTTGCAAGCAAACACTGAAAAATATGTGACTGAAGAGGTGATTCAACTTTATGTTGAAATTTTTAGAGTAAACTTCTAATCCTAGCTTTCATGAACCTTACTCCTAAAGTTTAAAGAAAATTAAACCCTAAACTGGGAAAAAATAAGTTCGTGAAGATCTGACAATATTATATTTAAGAATAAATATGAAAAATTCCTTAAAATACTACAACTCAATCTATGTAGATCAATTCCTATATCCTATACCAGAATTCTGAGAGACATATGAATATCTATTTTGCTATGTATTAATTAGAATTATTATTGATTGAAAAAAATTAGAATTGTTATCACAGAGATAGTAATACCTTAGAGATATATTAATGCTATAGTATAAGCATGCATAATACCAGGGAGATTAGAAGCAATATAAAAAAGCCAAATAACTAAAGATTGCAAAAAGATGAATGTATGATATTTAATCCAAATCCAGCTATGTTAGGTAACTAGAAGTATGTTAGTAAAATCCTTCGTATTAGAGAATTTCTATCTTTCAAAACATTACACAAATTAAATTGTCATTTACTAGCATATAGTCATTTAACGTTCAGCACTGGCAATTAAATGCAATTTTTTAAACAAATTAAGTGACAAGGAAGATATGAATGCACCTATAAAAGAAGTCAATGAAATAATTTTATTTCGCTCAACACTACAAAATATCAAACAAAAAATCATTTCAAGATAAATCTGGCTAGGATACCATATTTTTTTTTGGGATATATTTTACAATAGCGTATACTAGCAAGTGAAATTTAGAATCAACAAGGCCATAATTTCAAAATATATTCCACCTATCTGAGGATTCAGACGAAGCTATACTGGAAATTTAAAAGATATGGTAATAAACCTGGTAATAAGTACTCTATAACCAAATTAAATAAGAGAATTATAATATCATTTATTTACATGACACTTTAGTGAAAACTTCTTCTCTTTTATGTAGTGTGGATAACATTTTATTCTTGTAAAGATTTGCTTTTCCAATTGAAGGGCTATTGTTTTAAAATTTCCTTCTTTAAATGAGTTCTCAAAATATTCACAATAATCTACAGAATGGTAAGTTAAAGTACACATATTTACCATGACTGTAAGACATTAGATAACATAATGAATTTGGAGCAGCTCTGAAGTTGCTGGAATACCATGAACAGGCTTACAGTTGGAATGAAGTTAAACGAATGAGTAGTCTATCTATATCAATTATAGAAAGATTTATCACTACATTTTGCAAAATAAGTTTCAAGTCAACCCAACATGAAGAACAACAAAGAATGATCAGTAACTGCAAATATACCGAATACTATATCTATGATATGTTATTTGATTATGAAATTCACATAGAAACAGAAATTTAATTAAAGGAATTGAACAATATATTGTGACATCATATAATTTATATGCTACCAGCAACCTTACTAGGAAATAAATTTTCTTCAGGGATAAATAGGGCTCATAATCTACAAGTTGTCCCTGAATCAATTAATGATTCCTTCCTTGATCTTATCTTAACTATAGTAAATCACTCAAAATGGGAGGGAAAATCTTTACAGAAAAATGAGTTCACACTAGTTAGATGGTATAAACTGTGGATCTCCTGCATCGCAAAAATGTGATTTGGTAGGCAAATTAAACAACAAGTAAGTTATTACCATAATTTCAAGATAAACTAATGATGAAATTGATAAAAATTATGCATGAAAATGTCAGCTTGTCACACCTAACTTAAGACTGCTGAAAAGGCAAGATTTCTTTATTATTATTTGTACTAATTTCTGTAACACTGATATTACGACTCTGCTAGCCAGTGAATGTGTTCTGGTAATTTCTTTTATATCTAAAAAATAAATGTTTTTAAAAAATAGATGTGTAAAACTTAGATTAATTCAATTAACTGGACTTAATTTAGATCATTTTACTTTATAAGGCAATATCTCTACAATGAGGAGTTTCCTCATGTGAAACAATACTGATAAAATTCTATCAGTTAACACTACTTAAGTAATACAATAATGAATACTGATATTAGGCTTTAAAAAGTATATAAATTTAAAAAGTGTTCTTTAAGATAAATCAAAGCTTGGGATTCAACTAGAATAAGAATTTAATTCAAACTGGATGCTAAAAGTACCATGTAATTTATATCCACATAAAAGCATGATTCAATGTCAAGCAAATTTATTTCAATGCTTTACAGGGTTGAAAACATTGCAAATAACAAACATCTCCAAGTTATAATAAAGCAACTGCAAAACGAAATTATTAACTCAATCAGAATATAGTGTCACTCAATATTCTCACACACAACTTTTAGATACACGATGAAATTCAATACATAAATATTGCCTTTTTGCTGATATCAAGCTTTCTATATGGTACAAGACAAGACATGAGAAAATACCATATAAAATTTGGAAAAATAAGGCCTGAATGTGATTCTAATTTGCATATATGCATCTATTTTTAACGACATTTAAGGCTAGCAACATTTCCTGAAAGAAATCCTCAGTAAATGAAATATTTTGGAGGATGAGATGATCCTTTACCTCTAAAATTTACACAGCAAATTATATAACATGGAATGAAAATGAAATTATAATTAACATTGAAGTACAAAAACACTATTTAAGATAATATTAAAGAACCAAGCATTCAGAATCAAACACTCATAATTCTTTCTTTAATTATAAATCTACAATGCAGGTTTCAACACATGAATGATACTTTTATTTACAGCCACCGATTTCAATTTCTAAAGCACCAAAAATGAACGTATCGGTAAAACATATTTGACACAATGCAAATTAAAGGACTAAGAATGATAGTAGAGAACCATGAGTCATGTTCTTGAATGATTCAAAATTTCTACAGCCCAAAGTATGTGCATATAATATGTGACACAAGTTCTCACCTCTCACACTCCACTCTCCAAGATGTCAGATACTAGAATGTTTGACACTGCTCTTCCCTTTTTGTTTCCTTCCAAATCACAAGAATAGCTAGCAACTTTCGCAACCCTCTTCCCACCACTACCTGCACACAACATACCATCTTTATCATCACCATGCTTGAACTTAAAAGACGACTCTTTTCGTACTGAATTTGCAATCTTTTGTCCATTTCTTTTCTCCGCCATTTTTGCATGTTTTGCAGAGGTTTTGTCATTCTTCCGCTTGCACTCTCGATCTGCAATTGGGGCATCAATCTCAAACGTCTTAAGATGAGGGGGACATGGCATGTCAATGGGGTAAGTCCCCCCAAACACCAGGCGGCGTTCCCCAAACCGGAAACAGGGGCCAGTTGAAGAATGCGGAACAAGCCCATGAGACACCATACCACTTGGCATGCTGCCTTGTGCTCCTCTGACGAGGTAGTGAGGCCTGCCTGACCTCAGACGAGGGATGGCAGGAGCCAGTGAAGGATGCACTGGGTGGTGGCCACAGACGGATTTACTTACATCTTTGCGTGGTTGCTCATCCTCATACTCCTCCTCTTCTTCCTCAGACTCCTCCTCGTCCTCTTCATCGTCGTCATTGTCCTCCTCCTCCTCTTCCTCCCCACTCAAACAACTAACAGTCTAAGAAATCAAACCTAAAATTGTTATCGGATCACTCAAAACTACCATATTCACTCACTGCAAGTTACTCTTTCAAAAATGCTGCACTTCTTTAAAAGGGGATAAAGCTCAGCTTGCATCAAAGAAATTATCCATCTGAAGATAATTTGCGACTGATTATGTTCGTCATTACATTGCCTAAAAGTATGTGTCGTGAGTTTGCAGAGAAACCACATTTGTAATTTTTCTCGATAACTGAGGGGGATGAGCCAATGATTAGGTGGTAGGGAAATGATTGATTAATTACAGCTTTGAAAAAAAGTCCATTAATAACTAGGCAGGTGCTTGTAGATCAAGTTCCATTCGTAAATTCTTCAAGATTTAAAAAGTATCAACATAAAAAGAGTCCATTTGCTTTCTATTAGCTAATTAAAAAATGTCTGAGGACCACTAAATTCACTGACATTTTTCAAAATGTAGATATTACCCATATTTCTTGAAAACAACAGAATTTCTGATTCATGCACTAAATAGTATGCAAAAATTCCAGTTTTGCATGTTATTTAGTCCAATAGAAACTGAAAGATTACATCTAAGTTGATGAATTTCAACAGTGGTTCTGCTTTCCTGTCATTAATCAAAACTAGGTAGTTGTTCTCTTTGTGAGAAACAACTCCGCTTAATGCTGTAGATATCAGTTTTACTAATCCATAATAGCACATCTTGTAATTTTGATGATTGAAGCTATATTAATAACAATCATTATTTCAGTTATATAAAAGTATCATAAATTTCAATAAAGATATATCTACTAAATCAGAAGAAATGCTTTCAACTCTGCAAAGCAAGCAAGAGTTCAGATTCATCAATAAAATTCTGGGGCAAAATTTGCAAAAAGTATACAATAAATTCTCACATTCTAGTCCTCACAGGTCTCTCAGGCTCATGGTCAACTATCTTTACACTAAAAAATCTTGAAGGGTTGAATACATCCAGAAAGTTAACACTTCATTAATTTATTTCTCAGTAATAATTATTCAAAATATTTTTCTTAAAAATTACAAAATCATCTATTTTCTTAAAAATTACAAAACTTCTCTATCAGAATTTCTAAATATTTATAGGCATTAGTGAAATTTCAGAAACTGATCACTTTTCAAAACTATGAATGCAGGATTTATTCGCTGTTTTACACTCCAAGGTTTAGAAAACCAACAGTAGAACTGGAATTGCCAAGAGCACTCTTCTCATCATGGAAGATTAGTTACCAAAACAGATGGAAAATTTCTATCCAACCAAATTAACAAAATCATCCACCAAAACATTGTAACTTAGTTCAGAAAATATTTCAAAATGTTACAATTGAGTTAGAAAGTTTACCAACCATAAATTCTCTGTTTAAATTTAAGTGCAGCTTTTAAGTGAGTCAATATGGTATATGTGTATCTAATAAGTACCCCATTATAATTAGGGATACGGATTATTATACTACTGTTGGAATCTAACTTTATAAATTTTGCTTTTCCTGTGATGTGCCATCTTGAACTACATTCAAGACTGAATTTATCACATCAAATATCATATCATTCACAGAAATAATTTGATCAGTGCCAGTAAATATAAAGAGGTTACTACTATCTCTTGAAAAGCCAAAGCAAATCTAAATTAAATATGAAATAAATAATTACATGACCTAAGGAAGAACATAATCTTCACTTTAATCTGTATATTCTGAACGGCAGAAAACAAATAGCACCTCAAAGCCTGTTACAAAATTGTTCATGGAAAATTTTGAGAGAACTAAATAAGACAGTAACTTCTTCAGTGACATCTGGCTTCTTCAGGGAAGCTGAAATTCTTCATTTTTACTCTGATGTGGTAGTAAGTAACTGAGGAAAATGTATGTTTATCTTAGTTTTGATGTATAAATATTTTAGATAGTTAGAGGTTATGTAAGAATAATATTGTTAACAAAAAATATTCTGATTTTCTAAACTCTGAATGAACCAATTATGGAAAGAAGTGATTTCCTCTTGGTGTTCCTTCTCATGATTGAATATTTCTTGTGGGGCAAAAGTTAATAAGCTGCTATGTATATCTCCTAAAAGTTAATAACCTGCTACGTAAGTATACTGAGGAAGTATACATAAGTATACTCCTGAGTGAAAAGTAGGTAAAACCATAAAGATGTTTTCTGGACAATCTTATGTGGTCATTAAACTTGTACTACGTAGCAAACTACTAAAAACCACTAAGTGGTTCATATTTTGAGATTCATCTGTAGAATATAACGTAAATATTATGTATTCCAGTCCAACACTGTACAAATTCAACTTGAAAAATAGATTAGCTCCAACACAAAAATTTAATGTGAATTTATGATACATTCCATCTTATATTTTACTTTTAACAATATATTACAAAGATCTTTTTTACAATTTGTTTCTTGATATGTGAAAATATTACTTTGATTGAAAGGTATAAAAATAGCAGTGCAATATTAGACTACAAATAAAACAATGATAAACATATTGTGACAACAATAAACAAATCATTTACAAAATGAAATAAATAAACAACAAAAATGTGAAAAAGCAATTACTGAAGTAATAGTAGATTTAACAAGCATTTTGCAGTCTTCCAATTCACTAAGAAGCCATAAAATCAGTACAATATTAAGTAACATCTGCATTATTCTTAATCTACATATGATACATGTGTGTAACACTATGCTTAGATACAACATGATAACATATGAACATTAGAGACACAATGCACTATCCTACCTAAGTATTATGCAAATAAACTAAAGTAGAAAAAGCAAGACAATAACATGACAAAATCTTCAAACATAAAATTCTATAATGTAAAGACATAAATAATGTTAAAGAAATTTATTTTTGCTTAACACTATATTGTAACATAATCCTTCATATAACAATAAATTTTTCCTCCAGACGAACTTAGAACAGTGAGGTATGGAGAAATAATTTGTAATTATCTACTATATGAAAAGCTTGCTAAATTTAGATATTACTTTTACACAGATATATAAATAACTCATAAATACAACTTCTGTGGAATACATTGTGACTAGAAACTATATCAATACTCATTTAAAGGCATATTCTTAAATTTATTATAAATATCAACATTGCCTGCATACTCAATTAGCATATATAACAACTTTATTTAAAGGGAGAGGAGTTATCATGCAAAGTAGTTAGGAGTGCAAAGAAAGGTAGTGCCAACAGTCTACATCCTCAAAAATAAATGTAAAGAAGTAAACATGCAAAAGTTAACCATGCAACAAAGCAGTGATGATTAATTAAACGTAATCTTCCCTAGAAATATTCCCTCTATTGCTTTGATTTTACAAACACAGCAATTGGCATTGGAATACATAGATTCATGTGAATATTGTTCAAAATTTATTGTTATGAAATATATTTACACCTGGAATATTTTTCTAACCTCATAACTAACATTCTAACCAATTACATTTGGATTCTAGGAATTACCTACTACATTCAAGCAAAACAACGTTCTGAATATCGGCAAGCCCTGCTTGATGTAACTACTATCCATTGCAAATTATATGGTTACCTGTTTACTCTAAGATGAGTTTCTTTGTTAAGAAGGTAAAACGATTGTTTATAACAAGATCAAACACACAATCTGCTTGACTTACATCTATGATTTTGACATGACATTTAGCTGTGGGGGAAATTTTTCTGAATAAACACAGAGTCAAAGGTAAGCTTGCCAACATAAGTTGGATAGTAGGCTAATTCTTGCCTCTGTAAAGATGGGATATAACATAAATGTCTGTAGGAATGCATTTGGTCAATGAAAGTAAACATACTTTTAACGTTTCTTTCATACAATTCAAAAATATGGAACTTCATGCATCAACAAAGTTAATAAAAACGAAAACAACTAACTTCATTCTGAAGTGATAACATGTAAAATGAGATTCCTACTCCCCTTATTAATTAGATACCTAGATATTTCAAATTTATTCACATTTTCAGCGCCTATATGCTTTCTTTGTATAGAAATACATATACTGCACCCTAGAATCACAATCTAATCCTGATAATTAGGACATACCTATACTTATAGAAAATGCAAAATATGAAATTTCACTGCTGGAAAAATTCGTGTAATTGAGGAAATGATTTGTGATAGTATTAGAGGAAGAAATTAAAGTTAAAGAGGGATAAAAAATTAATTGGAATGGTAAAAGAAAACAGTATTATGACAAATTTGAACATAGTAAACTTCAAGCACTATAAACAAAATATCTGATAGTACTAAATAAGGATCACCAAAGAACTTATTATAGATGTATCTTCACAGTTCAATTTCAACAATTAATATAACACTCTTCATTGATTACTTAGGAATTTCTGATACAACCTGTTAAGAACTAAATCTCTGAGGTCAGTCAATTTTCAAGACCATGGTAAAATGACAAGAACTGTCTAATACTAACACAAAGCATATTAAAAGGTTGTATTTCTATAATTCATCAAAAAACCAGAATATTGATATAAAACATTCCATCAAATGACTGGTAAGAATTTTTTTAATCCATAAATTTAACTAACTTAAAACTTTTCATGATAGATAACCATCCCTCCATCACTATTATTTATAGCTAAAAACATGGGATGTTTCTTGTCTTTTTAAGAATTATAGATGTATTGGAATACCATTACATGAAAACCATTTTAAATTGCATTCCAGCTTATGAAGTTTCATAATTTACAGCATTATTTTGTAAAACAAACAGTAGTAGAGAAATCTAAAGATAACCCATGACAATGAGGGAGAACTCAATAACATCTTCATGATAATCAATGCAGTAATAATCTTCATTTCCATCCAATTTCAATCACTAACCTGATCATTGCTAGTGGCAATATCCCAGTAGCTATTGGTTCCACTGTCAGACATAGGCTCTGATGAGGGCTGTCCAGCGTTATCTACATATGCTGTATTTAAATCTTGGGCTGCTGTAACATCTTGAGGCTCCTGGTGCTGTCTATTATCTTTGTCATCACCCATGCTGACATCATTTACCATAGTGTTACCCATAGAGTTTTGGTTCATGGGATCCCAGACATTTCCAGCATAAGATGGGGCCATATGGCTTGTTTCAACGACTGAAAAGGGTAGTAAAATGTTTTACTGATAACAGAGGCTACCTGCTTATCATTATATTGCAGCTATTACAACTGTAGATTAAGAAAGAACTCTGACCTTATCACACAAATGAATGGATATTTTTAAAAAACTAAAGTGACCTTTCAACTGCTATACTTTTCTACAACCATGAGATAGATTAATAAGAATAATATGTCATTAATGAAAATATTAAAGCTAATATTTTGTTCATACATAAATACAAAATAGAAAATTGCAAAACTCTTTGCTCCATAGTATTCTCATAATAGTTAAAAATATGTTCACCATATATATGAACTTACTCGGAGTTGTAACTATCTCTGAAGAGCTGATTGGAGCATCAGATTGTGAGGGTTGAGCCATTTGTTGTTGTTGCTGTTGCTGCTGCCACTTGGCTTGCTCATAATAAAAGTTATTCCACTGAGCTTTGTATTCAGCAGACTGAGTTACTCCTTGCCCAGAGATGTCAGTCTGGGCAGTTGTAACTCCTTCTGCAGGTACCATTCCATAAGGCATAGTCCCCTGATGTTGTGCATCCATTGTGGCTTGGTTAGGATACATTGCTGGATCCATTGTATTCATCTATGAGCAGATGAAGAGTAAGGTGTTTACATAATGTACTACAAATTTAGGTTGGAAGAATTATTTTCTACCTTCAGTACAAATGAACTAAAAGGGAGAATGAAAGATGACTTATTGGTAATAAGAGGGATTTCCTCAAAAACTGTTTTGAAATTGAATGATTATTGCCAATGCACAGAATGTATAGCTAACATTAATAAGGCATCAGAGAAGTGCACAAATGAAGATTTAAAACTTCTCAGGCACTTTAAAATTTTTACAGGACATGTAGTTATTTTTGGAAAAGAGAAGAAAGCTGCATTAATTAAGTAAAATGTGATTTTATATTTCCAGATATGAGAAAAATATATAATGATGGTTACATAAAACATATAAAACTGATGGACTGGCATGTCTTGTGGAAAAATATCATAAAGGATACCATAATGATTGGCATCAAAACAACTAAAAAATGAGAAAAAATGTAACTTCACCTGCTGAAATCCAGCTGCCATTCCATTAGGCTGCCCTTCAAGAATTTTGATGCACCTATTTAGCTGCTGCAGCCATTGTGGGTCTACCACAACCCCAGTTTCATTTCTTTCAAGGACAGGATCTTGATGTTTCAATCGATCGCTGATAAGAGCAAGACGTTTCAGGAAATATATGTCTACTGATTTATCCACACCTCCTAGAGTTAGCCAAGATGTAACCTTAGTTGACACTGCTTCAAAGTACTGAAGCCCTTCTTGTACCATTCCATGTTCCACCAGTCGTAGAGCATACTCCAATTTCACAGGCTGTATTGAAAATTACAAAAACCAAAATGTATAAAGCATTTTAGAGAATTTAAGTTTTTAAAAAAAATTTCAGTAACAAGTAATTTATTAACTAACTACAATGTGTTAAGATACTTGAAATTGTATATTCTATTTAGTGCTTTCTCTGGGAAGTGAAATGCAAAATTATTAAGCATAATAGGTAGGGAAAAATTCATGTTCAACCCAGGTACATTAGATATACCCCAAATTTTAAATTCAGCAAGAGAGCTTTCATAATCATTAATAACATCAAATTGATTAATTTTTTATAAGAATATTTTTCTTGATTTTCCAGCAAAATATTCGAATAAAAAGTATTTTAAGCATTGCAAAATACAGACACTTCAGTTCAATTACTAAAATTATGCTTAAATGAAAGTTTCCAACAAAATATAATCAAAGATTCAGAATAAAATTAGTGACATACCTGGAAATATGGGATACAGAAGTTAGGATCAGCAAGGCACATAGCATATTCCAGGACCTCTGTACAATGCACCACTTCATTAGGGATTTTGCCTTCCAATTCATTGGTGAGAGGCACAGCTGAGCCCAAAACTATATGTCTTGCATCAGGACCAGAGAACATAGCATTCATTTCCTGAATGCTACTTGATGGGGTTCCAGAAGCCGATCCCATATTTAGCGTAGCAATAACATAACAGAACTGTGAGGCATAGAGACAACCTCTGTTTGCTGAAATAAAAGATTAAACATTTATTGAAGTTTAGTAAAGAATAGTAAAGCATTTATATTACGCTAGAGTAACAAGCTGAAAATAACTGGAATGATGTAAGCTGTTTGCTTAAAGAATTGACTTTCTTTATGGCACTTGAAATTATTGGTCATTACAGTTATTACAATTTGTTACTGAGTAGCAATTTTAAAGTAAAGAAGTATCAATATATTCTCAGAACACTTCTTCATTTTTATATGCCAGAGGTTGGTAACCTGCAGGTGAAATTATCAAGGGCTCCAGATGTTCAGTGACAGCAAATGAAGGTTTAGATTAAAATATCACTAATAATTAAATTGCTACTTCATAGCGTTAAGCTCTTTAATAGTTTTCTATCCTCTATAGACCATAGAGGGATGAAAACAATGAAAACTTGTGTTTCATTAAGACCGTTTTGTTTCTTAAGTTCTTTTTTATAATTATTTACCTATGACATATATGTAACAGGTTTGCATCCAACATTAAAACTGGATCTCATTAAATACATACTAGATGTTTTAACCTGTATCCTTCAATTTTCTGTGGCTCTTCTTGCCTCGCAATCTAAACACCTTTAAAAAGATTTGCTCTGACGACCAAAAATTTTGCCAACCTCTGTCATAAGCATTGCATGAAATATAGACAATTACTTGCCAAGTGTATTAATACTACAGTAAAATATACTCCATAGAAAGTAAATAATTGCTGTCAGCATACAAAGGATGGATAAATGTTTTCAATTCAAAGGAATTCAGAGTAATGATTTTGATATTTTCTTACCAAGAGTGTCTCCCAATGTTATGATAGACTTCCGCTGTAATTCTGGATGATTGGATGAGTTGGAGATAATCATAGCAAGATGTGGTCGCCAATCTCCCCATTTTTCATCACTGCAAGACTTTAAGGAAAAGAGATTTTTTTAGAACCACAGAAATTATGTCTTTCTTCAGTTATATTTAACTTTAACAATTGAGATTACAGTGGCATCAGTATCCAATATCTAAAGAAAATGAAATCTCTTTAGATAAAAAAGCAAAGAAAGAAATTCCCATTTTATTCAGAAATTATTTAAATGTATTATTAATAATTTCAGGCTTAGGCAAAAGACAGCTAAAGTCACATTCCAAGATAACTGATTCATAGAATAATTGAAGCAAGCAAATTATTGTGTCAAAATAGAAACTCACAGTAATGGCAGCAGGCTGTTTCCCTGAGAGAAGTTGATACAAGGTCTGAAGAGGGTCATTATGTGGCAGATTATTAGCAAATCGAGTTAGCACAGATGCAAGCATGCGGCCACCTATTTTATGGGCTAGGAACATAGCATGTCCCCAAAGACCATGCTTCATTGCCCATTCTGAAAATGAAGACATGAATTTATCAGTACCAGCCTAAAAAAAGAACTATAAGAAACTATGTAGAATTATGAAGAAAATTTAATAAAGTATGATTTTACATATGATTACCATTAATGATTACATGCACCTGTATATAAAACAACATCCAAGAATTTCAATAAAGACAGGCAATAAATAAATTCAAATCAGAAAGTGAAGAGGCCTTTGTCACATCCAGTTCATTTTAATATAAATTTGTTCTAATTAAATTCCATGAACAGATACATTAGTATCTAATTAAAGATTCAAAATGTTGCTGATTTTTAATCTTCTAATCTCATAGAGCATGATTTGTTTTCAATTTTTCAATTGAGTAAGGCCTCAATTTTAATTAAATTTAGTATTCATCAAAAAAGTATGATCTAGAAGTTGTATTACGAATGGTAAATTATTTATGGAGAAGTATTTTGTTGGATTTGGTCACATGAAATCATCACTTTTCAACAGAGGGTACTGAATCATTATAGCTTAGTGAGCCCATTAAGTTAATTCTTTCTTTTCTAGTTAAAGGAGGATTCTTACCTAATGCATCCTTGGTATTCCCAAAAAGAAGATATTCCCGGAACTTCCTTGTAAGGTAATCCTCGGATAACTGAGGCACTCGATTACCTAGAGTTGGATAAGGAGCACCAGCAACTATACCCTCATCTGGAGTTGTGAGGTTTGAATTACTAGAAAGTTCCTCTGGAACCAGTTGTGGGCTAACAGAACCTGGGACACTTTCACAAGTTGGGTTCTGCAGATAGGCACTGTCTTCTAGCAATAAGCTGGATATATCAGTTCCGACAACAGACTGTTAAAAGTAAATGAGAAAACATTAAATTAAGTATTGTCCTTTTCTGTAATAGTCATATGACTGAAACTTTACACTGAGTCTGGCTGACTCTCAATTCAGATGTTATAATCATATTCAACTATTATATGAAACTAAGCTAAATTTTTTAAACAAAAATTCTCAATTTTCACATTATTGCAAAGGAAAATCAACGTGATTTAAAATTTTTACCCAAGCATTCATCTTGTTCAGAAGGCATAGCAATATGAAAGCATGAAAAATTGATTCTTTAAGTTTCTACTTACCCCATTTTGTTTGAGAAGTAATATAAGTAGCTTCCATAACAAGATATATGATTCACGGTCCTGGATACTCATATCATTCAGAGCAGCATTAATTTTACTGTTGCAAAACTGTATCACACTATTTTTGTGTGTAGGGCCCCTGGTGAAAACACAAAAAATTAAAGATGAATCAACTTAAAAATAAATAATTTTACATTTCAACATCTTCCTTTATTAGTGTGAAAAAGCCAGGTTCACTTTCACTGGCAATCCACAGGTTTCACTCTGATCTTTACTGGTCCTGAAACTTTCTTGACAAACTTTCTCAAGATAAAAATTGAAAACAGGTGGACCACATTTCATATCATAAGTATACTTTAAAACATTAGCAGATCTATCTTTTGCTGTGGTCTATTAGAAGTAAAAAAAAATATTGTAAATAATGACATGTTGGTTAGTTTCAAGAAAAAAGTGTGAAATTTCTTAAAACTCTTATTTCTCAACTTGAAGTAAAATTCCTCCAAGCATTTGATATGTATTTAATATAAATAGATAACTATTATTCCACCAGAGCTAGTTCATTAGCTAGAGCAGGCTGCAATGCATATTGGAACAGCAAAAATCTGTCTTATATGTGATCAGCAGAGCATCATATTCTATACATTTACCATTTGCTTCATTTGTTAGTGACTTGGAGAAGACTATGTAAAAGGCAGTAAAGTGTCTTAAGTGAGAACATTTTATTTACATTTGAATATGTAGGTAACAGGCTATTATTAATCTCCTAAAATTAAGCTGATAACAAAAACAATCTACTTACCTAATAAGAGGTCCAGGGAAACCCTCCAATTCAGCTACCATTGGATCATTCTTGAGGATTTCTCTGAGAGAAAGGAACTCAACCGTAGTACTAGGACCTTCCAGCAAGGGATTTGGTTTAAGAAGAAGCAGAGATCCATGACCTGTCAACACCCCTGAAAAAAGAAAATGGGATTAATGAGATTTGTAGAATTACTTCTGGTTTAGATATGAAACAAAATATCAAGATATTAGATGAGAAATGAGCTGATATGTGTTATAAACATTACTTCACTATTACATTATCAATAAGATAACCAAGGAGAAAACAGGATCTCATTTTATGCATAAATACTTCAAGATAACAATTCAACTGAAATTTTTAACCTAAAAATATTAAGTCTGATCTTAAACTATAACTAACGATATTTACACTAATTAGTTGGGGTAAAAATTAAGCCAAACCTTTGATATGAGCTGATGGAAACTTTGCTGGGGTCAACCTCTGAGGGGTTGATTCACGTGAAGATATTTGCTCTATTCCTCGATATGGAGAACCCAGACGATCTGCACCTAATTTCCTGAGATAATTATACATAGAGATTTTAGAATACATTCCAATTCATCATTAAACAGTAAGGAGAAGAATTTCAGAAAGGAAAAGAACATACTGCCCACTGGCGGAATCATCATCCATATTAGAAACAAGCAAGTTGAGAGAGCTTCTTCCCGAGTGGACACTTCCTCTGCTGTCATCCCCTAATGCAGCATCTTCCAAGGAATGCCCACCCTCTCCACCAGCATCAGACCGTGGGTGCACAGGAGATGGACCCCCTCCAGAGGCAGATGGGGTTCTTCTGCCTGGTGTCTGTTTACCCAAAGAAAGATTATAGATATTCCAGATGATTCTTCATAATTGAACAAAACTCTACTCTAATCCTATGTCAAAGGTCAATCCTGATGTATATTTTCATTTCATACAAAAATATCATCGAGGAAGAAGAGCTTAATGCTTTAGTTTAATTATTTATTTATTAAATAGAAATAAGCTTCAATCAATTTTTATAAGGAGGAATAAATAATCTTTTGTAATGTTTAAGCATCTGTAAAACTTAAAGACATTTCTCAATTAAGTTAAATATGCATCTTTAAAGATAATTCTGTTTTGGAACTAGATCTAGAGCATAAAGAAATACTGTTAACATGTATTTCCATTTGATCCTTACCGCAGCACCTCCAGCAACGCCTGGATGTGGGCCTGTGGAGCGTCCATAAGTTTTCCGATACCATTCAGCATACTCTACAGGCCGTGTTCGACGCATTTCTTCCAAGTATAAGTATGCCTGACCATAAGGATCACGCATTCTATAGGGATCATTGTAATATGGATGAGGACCTTGGGTAGAAGGCAGTGGATGGCCATAATAATCATATCCTGAAAAAAGGGGTTTAGGTATACATCAAATGGCAGTATTTAAGCACTACAGCACTGTTTTAAGCACTACATAAAACTGAAAAAAGCTTTAGAAATCAGTTAAGCGCCATCAAAAAGGTTAATAACAAAAATTATGTTTTGTTTGTTTTTCCACAGAAGGGATGGCATTCTGTATTCACATTGATTAGAGGGGCATAATTAATTTTTCTTCATAAAAACAATTTTTATCAACTGCAATCTGTCAATTCCTTGTTCAACATAGATATAATGTATGCAAATTAATTTAAATTTTATATTATATCCCTTATTCTCTTTTTTCTATCAAAATATGGTTCTACCAACCTAAGTCTTAAGTACAGAAAGAAGATCTGCAAATGAAAACCCATTTGGTGAACATGAAGATTGGTGAAACTTCATAGATAATTATAAACGATAAATCACAGGAGTCAATATATATAACATCTTTATAAAATAGCTCAACTCAGAAATGTTGAATGGAAATCTGCCTTTCAAATATATTTTGTTAGAAGCTGCACTATTATGTTAAGGAGGTTTATATCAAGAATCACTTACATAAAAATAAGCAAATGCACAAAAATTTGGAGCCAAATGCTAACAAAATATTCCTTATGATTCTTAATAATGTTCTGATTCAGTGCTGTAATGGACTAACATACACCCCAATATACTTTTGTAAAAAGAAACAATGCTATGGTATTAGATGTTTGTTTTAGATAAAATTTGATTCTAATGAGCAATTTGCAACAGTGCTTTCTCTTACCAGGAGAATAAGGAGAAAACTGCCTGCTGTCAGGAGCAAATCTTGGGTCTAGGCCAAAATAAGGAGTATCAGGATGTAAGCGATGTGAGTGGTAGGGATGAGGGTAATGGCTTCTTGGAGTGCGATGTTCCCTTTCATGCCATTCTCCACTGTCCCTCTCTCCACTCTCTCTCCTTATCCTAGCACCACTCCTGTCTGGCCCTCTGTTCCTCCTCTCCCAACCTGCATCTCGATTTGTGTCCGAGTAATAACCTTCCCCACCTCTTGAGCCTGGTCGGCCTTCGTATCCATTCCCACCAAGGTCAAGCTGACTGTTGGTTCGGGATCTGATAGAATGTAACAACCATGTACACAAAGCTGCATATTATGAATGGGTCATAAAAAAACTTGCTTATGAATTGCTGAGAACATTCAATCCCAAGTTATTCAACTCTCCCTTAACATTTTTCTGCCAGTAAATTATAACATACGAAAAATTAATATAAAAAGCTTGACTTCTACATCTAAAAAGATTCAATAACTTGAAATTATCTTCATATAAAAAGAAATCACTAAAAAACTCATTGTATGTACACTCTGGTGTACAATGTTCCAACAAATAAATATGTAATATCACATTAGTTAATATGCTTCTGAATGAAATTAAAATGACATGAAATGAGAATTATAGTTTAAAGTTCACTACACCTGTATTGAGTAAGCTTTCTCTAATTAGAACTAAATAGTATTTAACAATTTTAATGCAAAATATAGACAATTTTTGATTCAATGCTACCAACACCTAAAATTTTTAAAAATCTATTTCAAGGTGCATTTTATATTTCCACAGAAACACCAAAATATCAGCACCAAGCATCCAAAATTGCAAAATCATTTAAAAAATTAAAATAAGATTTTGCATTGAATCCGATTATCATTCAATTTTAATTTTAATAATGGCATTTGTTAGGAATTGCTACAAATTGGGAGTGCCAACCGGGAGACCCACATAAGATTTACAAGATTGATAGATATGAACAAAACACAATAAGTAATCATTAAATTAAATATTTGAAAGGAAAATCTATTAAAACCAGAATTTGGACTGACAAAAATATGAATGTTAGTAGAGGCCACAAATAAGGATAGGAAATTTAAGGCAACAAGACAAAAAGCAGTATTACAGTGACAAATACCCCAATAAAACAGAATATCATCCACAGAAACAAGAAAGAAGCCCATTAAAACTGCTGGCATTAAATTTATCTATAAAGCTAAAATAGAATTTTGAGCACTTAAGTATAATAAATTTAATAATAAATGCACATGAGACTTAAATATAAATTTGTACTATGTAAATTATAATCAGAATAGAGTGAATTATTTGAAAATGACTTAAGCCTAAATATACTTTTAAAGCTTTTACCAATGTGTTTGATTTGAATGAGAAATTCTTCAAATTTGTCACATTCTGCAGTTCATGTTACTTCATCAACCTTACGGAATACATGATAACCTGCATTTATTACCTTGGACCCTCTCTGTAATACCCTTGAGGTGGTCTTCCGCTAACTGAGTTAGGGTGGCGCAGATTGTAGTAGTCCCGAGAATACTCATCCTCAGGACCCCATTCACGATGTCTATGGTCTCTCGACCAATCCTGAGATGGATAGTCATGCCTACTTCCTCTGAAAAAGATGGTCTTAATAACATTCATTCACAAGACAATCGTATATGATTCACACCTGATGATGGATAAGCAGGGTGCAATCAGATAAGTAATAACTACCTTGAACAGGAATTTAAATATTGCATGATTTTTTCACACATTTAAATAGCTTCAGTAAGTCCAGCAAAACCACAGTGATTACTCAAGACTTAAGTAGGACAATGATCCTATGTTATGTTTGAACCAAAATTAAGTTCAACTTCCCATTTTTATGATGCTATTCAATAATAAAAACAGAAAAGGTTACACAAAAGAAATTGTTTCTAAAGCTGTGTGAATTATTTCCCCATATTTTGCACATACCAAATGGAACTATATATCCAATAAATCTAGAGATGATCAGAACTTAAAATTCCAGGCTTAAGTGATATATTAAAAAAAAAGAACTGTCAGGTGATTCATTATAAAAATTGTACTCCTGTATAAAGAGTGTGATTACAGCAATCTTCTGTAATACAGCGCTACTTGGCTATTTCCTATATAAAATTGTGACAATCTACAGCTGCCAAAGTAGAAAGTTACCAACACTACTCTACAAAGTGAAAATAAAAGACTTTGGGAGGAAACTGTTTGATAGAAATTTTGCTTAAGACAGACAAAAATTCTACTAAAACTCAAAATTTCCTTCGTCGTCAAATATGTAAACCTTTCAGAAAAGTGCAGATGATTTAAGTATTTTTATTCATAACATCTAATACTTCGAGGTTAAAACAACATTCAATATTAACATAAAGTAACAATATTGTCTTTTCCATGATTTGCACAAATAATCAAATCACTCAGAGTTGCTGAGAGAGTCAGCATTGGTTCAGGTCATAACATAAGAAAATAAAATCTAATTGAATATGACATCTTCTGAAAACTTCAACATAAAGGAAGATCGAAGGTAGAAACAAAACAAATATTTCTCTTGAGATGTGCTAGCTGAGACTCAAAAATGGGGCTTGGATTCCTGGCTCCAATAGCTTGGACTTTTTTGGATAAATAACTAATGTTAAGAGTCATTCAATTATAATATATAAAGAGAAATTGACATCAATTGGATAACATGATTTCAAACCTAAGCACAGTATTTGACCTGGGATTCTAGCCTCAACGTTACACAAGATGAAGTGATGTACAAGCAAAATTAATAGATGTGTTCTTCCATTTTATTATAATGCTATAATCTCTTTACACTAGACTTAGTAATGATTATATCCGGCACAGTTAAGAATAAAGTTTGAAAAGAGGAAATGAGTGTTTCCTCACCCTGAGGTCTAAGTAATATCTTCAAAACATTCCCAAAATATCTCATGCTCATGTCAGTTTATAAATATAACTTTAGCTCAATAAATCTTAGTAATTAATAAAACAGAAAGAATAGTAAAAAAATTGTTTTCAGCAAAGCTATTTCTTCAACTGCATAGACATAAACGTAAATGTTAAGATTAAGAGAAGTTGGATTGGGTAATTAAAACATTTGGAGGTGCAACACATAGCACAAACACAGTGTTTTTACATCTACAATTAAGACAAAAGGACAACGAAGAACATTAACTGAAAGAGACATCTTAACTCGATTAACACTGAAAGAAGTAAATAACAGGTAAGTAAGTTTTAAAGTAGACAACCATTCTTCTTCAGCATTAAGGATACCACTGTTATAGTTATAGTAAAAGTGATGTCCTTAAAGAAAAGACGAACATTTTTGTCTTTCTCTCTCTCTAACAAATGTTAATTCTAAAAGCCAGGGGAGGGGCATTCTAAAATAGAAACTTGGGGAACAAATTAATTCTCTTGGCTTAATGCTTAAGCGTCAATTTAAAGCAAAATTCCATCCTAATTTTAAATTCCATCCTAATTTTCAATTCCATTTTTATTCTAATATCTTGTATTTTAAATGTAATTTAGATGCCAAAAGCAAAAAATTCATGCTTCAAGACAGGACTATGGGTACAATAATATGTTATGAAGGCTTTCACTGTCTCTGCAATTTATGACTGCAGCTTCTTTTGGGTAACAGCATTGGTGGTCAATCTCAGTGAAGACGTTTCACCAGCAGTACTACTTCATCGAAATTGATTACCAATGCCGTTACCCGAAAGAAGAGGCAGTTACAATTCTATGTATTTGAAATTGAAGTATGAGAAATCTGCTCTTTGAATCTATGCCCGTCTCAGGAAGGTTATACTTTCATGGCTAAATTATTAATATTAACAAACAGGCAAAAATATATTCCTTGATATCTTATAACAATATGGATAGATAAATATATCTTCCGTAATAATTAATTTTGATTTACCGCCAAACAAATTTTGTCATCATTTCCAAGAAATGATTAAAAGATTATTTCTTAATTTTATAAATATTCAAGAAAAATGCATATTTGAAGGCAAAATAGCAAAATAGTATTGTTAATTAGTTTTATACTTTTGAATCAAGCAAAGCAATAAAGCAAACATTTTCTCAAAAAGAAACATTCAATTACCGATCATCCGGGTGACCTCTTTCTTCTGGAGGTACTGAGTGCTGACGGCGGCTATCCCATTCATTGCTTCCACGTCTTCTATGATGACCTCGATAATAGTCATCATCTGGATCTGCATCAGGATGGTAACTGCCAAAAGAGAACAATTGAATTTAAGCTTAAAAATGATAACAAACCATTTTAACAATGCCTCACATTAGGAAAGCTAGTGAATTATAAGAAAACTGCAAGATAATAAACTTCACATTTGTCACATTACAGCTCAGCTTTGAAAGATTGCTTAAAAGAAAAGATGGAAAAAATTGAAGTAATTAAAAAGAGCAATGAATTAATTATTGATTCGATTTACATAAATTTTTTTCTAGATTGATAAATTGTTTGAGTGATCATATTTTACTTGCCATCAAACAAAATAAATACTAAGGTAAAACTTAAAAAGTAATTCCTGGTCTCCATTTAACAAGAGACTCAATTATACACATGAGTATGATTATAATAAGGCAATGGACCTTATTCCACACGGAAAAATCTCTTTCAATGACAAGACATATGTTATAGCTTATTTTGGACTTCAGAAAATCTTTATTTTCTTTCCAACATTTGAATTTTTGAGCTAATTTAAATATTTTTCTAATTATGAAATTAAATCCTTTTACCAGGTAACTGAAATTTGAAGATATTACAAAAATACCAACAATAAATTTCATTTAGCTTTTCATAAACTTAAATTTCAACAAAAACTTTAATTCATCTTGAATTTTTTTCAGTTGTTTCTTCACAAAATACCCTTTCCATTGACTATATAATTCAATATTGAAAATAATACAATAACTTTTCCAGTAAAATTTAGTTATTGTTAGACTCACCCTCTTCTGTGATGACGTTGGCTCCATTGATCATCATAACCTCTATCTCGTCTCCTTTTATCATCTCGTCTTGGGTCATCACGGCTACTACGATCATCAATGCGATCATCTCCACTATCCCCCTCATCCCTAGGCCCATGTCTATCTCCCTTTTTGCTAGAATAACCCCTGCCATGATCTCGTCGCCTTGATCTGCTACTCTCCGATTCACTGGAATGATACATTGACACACCATTAATGACATATCCTTTGATATCAATCAAAAATATTGAGTAAAAGCAGCCATCTTTAAATTATATGTTTACTATAGAAAACTTGATTTTACATTGATAATTATTCATGATTAATGGTAAGCACAGAATAGGATTCCTTCACTACGATTTTGTATTTAACAGCATATATAACAAAAATATACGTAATAAATCAATATGCCGTACCTCCATGACTCAATAATCATGTAAAAATATTAAGAAGACAACTCTACAAGTCTCAATTCATGATTCCCTACATCTTTAAACTTTATAATTTGAATTTATAAGTTTATCCTTTAACATTTAATATCTAAATAAAGATTTGATCACAAAAACTCATCCCCTTCATTACAGCGGATTTGTGCTATTACAAATTGTGAGGATTCGTAATAGAATGGAGACAAGCTATTCAATTCGAAGATAGAAAATCAGCTTCAATTGACATATTACGCTAAGTTTTCAACACCACTGTCTAACCAAAACTATTGTCCAAAGAGAGATTCTACATTAAAGCAGCTAGAATTGTAACAAAGTTAAAGTTCCCAAAGATGATATTAGCAGGCTGCCAAATGCTAATCAATGTAATCACAGTGAACGCGGGATTAAAAATTAAAAGTTGAAAATTAAATAATAGTGGTGATGTAATCACTAAAATTAACATTTCTTCAGAGGAATTTCAGAATCTCTCATGATATGTGTAGGTAAATCAAAATAACCTCATTGGATTTCTGGAGATAAAGACTCAAATTTTGCAAATTCTTCAAATTGCTTTAGATTTCATCAAAGCTCACTCTTGTCAGTGAGAAAGGATGCTGATAGAAAAGATCTTCCATATTTTGATACTAAAACATAAAACCATTTGAAAATAGATTTTTACTCATAGTTACACTTGACTCTATGAATGACCTAATCAACCGATTAGAGAGAATAAAAAAATACATAAATAATTCACATTACGAGGCATACCAGTTTATTCTAACACAGAACTAGAAACATAGCAACCACTTACCCATGCCTATCATCAACAGACCTCCTTCCTGAGACGTCATCTGCATCATCATCATCACTTAACTCCCCTTCCTCTCTTTCCTTATCCCTCATCCCTCTGCCCCCTCTTCTTCTTGAATGACGTCCTTTCCCCCTGTCCCCCTCCTTCCCATCTTCCCTATCTTCATCACCACTCTCCCCACCCACAATGTGAGGGACACTCACATTGTCACTTCCCCTAGATGGCTGTCCTTTGACTGAGCGTTCTCTCTCTGACGACACATCTCTCCTCGCATCAACACGACTAGAATAATAAAAAAGCTACCATATGAGATCCGACAAAACTCAACATAAATTTCATGACTGATATAGATCAGAAATGGCTGCAGCATAGTACAAATGCCAAAGAGGGAACAAAATCTGAGATTAACAGTCTATGAAATGAAGAAATGATGACTTCTAGCTAAACATAATTGTACTAGGCCGGACTTAGTGGAAGGACATTCTAGACATTAAGAGTGAGACTCCGTAAACTTCTACAGTAAATAGATTTAATTATCTTCAAACACGACCGGTTTCAGCATGCAGGCCTTCACCTGAAGATGGCCTGCTTGCTATTCTATCTAAATCTATTTGCTGTGGAAGTTTACGGAGTCTCATTCTTAATGACTTCTAATTAAATAAAATACGAGGTCATACATATTTCCAAGCATAATTGTAAGAGGAAAAGCTATTTTTTTCTTATTTAATGGCTGCCTTGCATAATATCTCAGATACTAAGGAAGATGATGATGAGTACGATCAAAGTCAAACAAATTATTTTCTATCACTGAATGAATAGCATTCTGGCTACTCCATCTGAAATACTTAAGTTTTATGGTTTTATTTGATGCAGAAATACTTTATAATCAATTATAAAACTCTTAGGTAGAAAGTAAAAGCCTGAAATCCTGTTTTTTGAGTGATAAGTAATAAGAATTTTCTGGTCACTGCTATCTCCAGTAGATAGAAAGAAATCATTGTGATATACAAAAGAGCTTGCAAGGCTCCATGATAGTGTCAGCTGTTATGATTTCCTTTCACCATCTCTCTCTTCACTCTTTCCCTAATGGTGCAACTTGAGTAGTATGGTATAAAAAGCCAAGTATAATGACCTCATAAAACCATCTCCTTTTAATACTACCACTATATCAAAATTTAAGTAAAAGATAGACATCCTGAATGAACATTGGAAACAGTTACATATATACTTAGCTCACTTGTACCATACTTGCTGCACCTGGCATCATATGAGAACTTTAATGAATTTTTCCCCCTATTTCTCTTAGCAAGAATTAAACAAAGAAAATTCTAAAACTTTAATGACTAAATAAGCTGAGTTCCTTTACCTATATGAACCTCTTCTATCTTCCACAGAGTCTCTGACATGTGTTGTCATCAATGAAGGAATAGTTCCACCCTCAGAACCAATTGTTTCACTGCGTTCTGCATTGGGGACTTCAGAGACAGTTTGTACAGAGCCAGAACTCAAGTTTGCAGAAGAAGTCATAGAATTTTCAGGGACTTGGCCTACTCCATCATTTCTGGTATTTTCTTCCTCTCCCTCTGCAACCCCAGGCACTACACGAGGTCCAGAGGGAATAGCTACAGCATCCATTGCATCATCATCATCATCGTCCACCATTCCATCAGGAACAGCAACAGGTAGACTAAAAGTATGAGGTAAACAAAAATATTTGGAGCATGTAAAGATAAAGATTTACAAGTCAAATGAAAGAAACAAGCTTTACTACATAAAGAAATTGAATGATAAATAAATATTAATAGAGGATGCTGCAAAAACTAGACAACAAAGAAAGTCCTAAGTTTTCTAATTACTTAGAAGGGAGAATCAGTAAAAGCAGAGTTTAAAAGATGGAACAAACGAAAACAATTAGGATAAGTCTTTGATCCTGCCTTAGGGAGGGATTGTATATATAGTTGGTGCTAAAAAGCATTATGGAAGGAAAATCCAGGCATGCCGTAAAAAGGATTGCTAATTTTGGAATGTAGACTTGCTGATGGATCTCCTTTTTCCAAAGGAGTTGACTACTTAGATGAATGTTTCCTAATAAACGGAAATGAAGATCAAAGATGTACATCAATGTATCCTCATAGTTTTGAATGACCAATGTGGAGAAAAGGCTTCTTTTAGATGGATGAAACTTGGAAGAATGAGTAAACAATATTAAAATGAATACTGGTACAAATCCTTACTAGCAATCTCTAGTCAAAGAGAATGCTCAAGTATGACTAATAAAAATATTATTACCTTGATGCACTAGGCCCACCAGCTTCAGGACTACTGCTTTCTCCAGGAACCATCCTTCTCAGTCCAGGAGGTGGTCTCTGATTAGATGGAGGACCACAAGGATCCTCATCCTCTTCATCCTCCTCATCACGCAACTGTCCAGTCTCGAGATACTGGTTTCTATCACTAGGCAAAGGAGTGTCATCATTGGAACGTCTAATAGGCTGAGGTCGTTGTTGAGTTATAGGCATAGAACCAATAGAGGACTGTTGTTGTGAGACATTAGATGGTGATGGAGAAGCACGAGACTGAAGGTACTTGGGTCTTGGTGCCCTATTTTCATCTCTTGACCCTATCATCACATTGGAGCGAGAGGAAAGACCAACTGTAGGTCTTGGTGATGGAGCACCTTTCCTTGCTGCCATCCTGTAAAAAAAGAGCTAGTTAGATAAAGTAAAAAAAAAGAGATAATGTATTTCTATTTCACGTACAAAGCACAATATATACCTTTAGATAATAATCACAGGATAAAATAATGAAATTATTAAAAAAAGCACACTGGAGATTTCTAAGATGGTAAGAATAAACTGATATTTCAAAAATCTACCATTAAATGAAAATAACCATTAATTATGAAAGAGTGAATTTTATATTTCCATTAATACCAAAGAGTAAGATTTGCATCTATACAGACGATTAGAGTTTTTTTCTTCACTTACAAAAGAAATCAATTTCTGGAAATATTCTTTTCTTCCAGAAAAAAACTTATAATGAAACAATGTTGAAAGAATACCATGAATACCAAAAATTCTATAATGCACCCATAAAACTCACCCAAGACTCCTCTGCTGTGCCACTGACCTAGATTCTTGACTTCCTTCATCTTGTGTCCTCTGGCGTACTCCTGGCTGCCACTGTACAAAGGAGGAGTTACTCGAAGGAACAACTTCTACCTTGGGTGGTGCTACCTCTTGGTTATCTGGTTGCATTACCCTTTGAGGCCAATTAACAGTTGCTTCTCTCTCAGAATGATTTGGAAACTTGTTAGCTGGTTCTTCATCATCTAGGCGTTCTTTGTTATCAGGCAAAGTTTCCAGATTTGCACCATCTTCAGGAATAACCTTTGGATGATGCTGCTCTTTAGCAGAGGACATGGAGATATCACTTGGAGGAATAACATTGGACACTGGTTCTTCATCAGCTGGTGTTCCCTCACCCATTTCCCTTTTGCTGCTGATAGAAAATGTAGCCAAGTCATCAGCTAATTGGGATACACTATTCCCTTCTAGCTGCTTTGACCACTGTGATTCTTGTGAATGCAATGATTGTGCTGGTGGCCCTTCTCTTTTTTCCACTGACTCAGGATTTGACTCTGCAGACTTTGATTGATTTACATCAACTGTGAACATTGAACTATCTGATTCAACAACCAGTATCTGCTGAGCCCCATCCAAGTTGCTTGGCATTGTAACATTCCGATCAGGGGTCCACCACTGATCAAAAGGCTGACTCCCTTCACCCAACTGTTGATTGACTTGCAATAACAACAGTTCATTGTGGTTGGCATCTGTGTGCTGCTCCAGAGTGAACTCCTGAATGACTTCATTTCGAATTAGTTCATTCTGGTGATGTTCCCCCAGCTGCCCTAAATTTTCAGCCAGCTCTGGAATGATCAGTGGTTGGTGGTGGTTCGACTCAGCTGTGGAGGAAGGAGGCAACTCCTCATTCTTTATTGTGGTAGATGTTTGAGCTTCAGGAATTTGCTCAGTGGTCCCTTTTGGTGCATCATCTTGTTTAGCAACAGGTTCAGGAGTTTTAGATTTTTCTTCTCGGCTCACTGCTTTCTCATCCTGTTCTCTGACATTGAACACATCTTTTGTTTCTGCAAATAAAGTGGTGGCATAAAAAAATCGGTAAAAAGAGAGCTATAAGCTAAGACTGATAGAAATGTCACATAAATTGATTTTTGACTATCTGAGTTATTTTATGTGTACTCACGAAAGCTAGAAATGAATAGAAATAATTTTTTAAGAGATATTATAATGGAACTTTCCATAACAAAATCTGCATTTAAGATTCCTCTACAGTAACCTTTCCCGTAGCAAAATATTACTTGATCATATAATTTCACACTTTTCCCTTCCAACACAGCTATTTTTTTTCAATTCATACATTGAGTAAACACATTCAGTTCTCATAGATGAAACGTGAATGTATTTAAGGGTAGTATCCTCTCTATCTGATATTTTCATTTACGTTCAGTAAATTTTATTATTCATATTATCAATCTGAATTGGAATTGAAAGATACTTGTGGCAATTAGGTTATAATAAAACTTTCCATAAAGCACTGCAAAATATATATAAAGAAAGTCATGACTGAAAATACAATAGACAGTTACCTTCTTTTTTAGTAACTGGTTCGGTAGAGTGGTCAATCCATCCTTCCCAACTTGCTCCACCTTCAATATCCATAATTGGATCACTTTGAACTGGAGTGGAATTTACTTCCTCCATCTTCGGCAATACTTTAGATGGTGTCATATTGGATATTGAGGGGGCTGCTTTCCCCTCATCAGAAGGTGGCTGATTAACTAGAAGGGGTTCATTTGCTGGTTTTGGGACACTAGAACTTTCCAAAGAGGACACAGGAGGCCGGTATATCTCTTCAACACCACCTGTCAATTCCAAAAATCCTGCAGTTTACTTAAGTATTCACACACAGAAATCTTTTTTCTAAACTTTACAGTACCTGAGTTTCTAAGGAAATTTTTAATGGAATAATTAATATATTCTTTCAATTATTACATTATGTATCTATTCTTCAATATTATAAATGACACTTCAAAAAATGTAATACTGTTTTCAATTTCATAATGATAAATTATATTAAATAAAAATTATAAATCTACCAAAACTACAAATAGTTACAGTTCATCAAGCAGAGGAAAAACTGATGGCCACATGTGGTTTTCTATTACATTTCTGATGAATTTACATAGCAGTATGAGATAAGTACAGAGCCTTGTAGAAAGCATTTTTAGAAAAATATTTTGCTCATTAGTGTACAAATTTGTATTACATTAAGTCAAGTGGATCAGTAAGAAGCTAGAAAGCCAGTCAACATTTTCAAAAGTAACACTGATATTGTGTTTTTCAAAAGTAACACAGATATGAAAATATTGAGACTCCACAATTGCTGATTGAGTAAAATATTTAGAATGGTGGAATGAATAACTAGGAAGAAAGCAAAGAGTAGAAGAAACTTTATGCGGGAAACCTAAACACCCAATTATCTACCAAATAAAAAGAAACATGCCTTGAGGAAATCTCTGTGGAGGATTAGGTGCAGCAATTTCAGCTGCCTTCGCTTCATCCGGAGGTGGTTGATTAACTAGCAGGGGTTCATTTGCTGGTTTTTGGACACTAGAACTTTCTGAAGAGGGCAGGGGAGGCTGGCATGTCTCCTCTACACCACCTGCCAATCCCACAAAATTCTATGATTTACTAGTTATTTACTACTTCATTCTTACTATTCATAAATCTTCAAAAACTAATTAACCCACTTAATGCTTTAATAATATCAATTAACATGGAATAATCAGAATTGTGAATAATTTCAAATATCTATCTATTGATGAAAATAATCCATATGTGAATGAAAAATATTTATCTATATTATTAACAAACTTTGCTGGTATGGGAAGAATGACTGAGAAAGCTAACAGAAAGAAGAAGATAGAAAAAGTTCACAGTATTTGCAAGACAGTGGAGTATAGAGTAAATCTTTCCATTGTAGAAAAAATATGAGTAAAAATAAAAACAAGCATGCCTTGTGGCAATCTCTGTGGAGGAGGCGCAGGAGTTTCAGCTGGTGTTGGAACTGAATTGGGAGTATCAGCTCCAGGGATAGCCCAATCCCATGCTTCATTTCCACCCCATTCTTCTGCATTAGGTTGAGGATCCTCTCCTATTCCCCAATTCCAAAGATCTCCAGATCCAGTTCCTCCTGTATTTGCCACCTCAGCTGGAGCCCCTGCAACATAAAATTTTTGTCTAGAATCAGATTTTGCCCTATTTCGTCATGGCTCCCGATCCCCAAGAAATCAGATAAAGACCTTTCCATTCACAGCAGTCAGGATTAAAATATGCCAACTTAATAGGATGTCAATGTGAGGAATGAACTAAATTAACAAGAACAAATATAAGTAGACAAAATATGAACGTTTAGTGAAATGGCAAATGATGAGGAAGAACAGTGTTCATCTGCTAAATCTTATCAATCTTTCTCCTTTCTTGACCAAGATACTGCATAATGGCTAGATGAATTCATCAAATGGCACATGCTATTGTTATGTAGGCGATTGGCTGAATGAGTGTTCACCTAGGTAAGGGAGCTCTCTACATCTGCCAAATTTTAATGAGAGCAGTTGATAAAGATAAGGAGTTGGGGAATTTCTTGAAATCATTAGCAATTTCTTCCATTTCATATTTTCATACAGAGTACTAGATTTTTACCACAAAAATTGAATGGGCAGCATTTATTATGATTTTTTCACGGAACTGCTTAGGCGTCATATTTCATAACACATAGTGTCACTTTCAACTGAACAGTAAAATTTGTTTATAACGATCATGCATATAACCAAATCCCAGCTATACCAAGGTAATTTCTAGGAGCATTGAACTTTTTTTGCATATATTAAGTATCCCATATATAATGAGTAAGAATTACATGAAATTCTTCCTGCAGTGAATGATTCTTTAGTCCCTTGGCCAGTTTTTATCCTTTTAAACACTATACTCCATCTAAATCGTCAAACCTGACCTAGTTCTGTCATTTTGCATTTCAAGCTTCATAATGTGATCATTCATTTATTCCATAAATTTTGCATAGAATATACTGATATAGTGCAGTATGACATGATTCTTCACTTAGTATTGATTTCTGGATTTTAAATTACTTGAAGGAAGAGGAACCTGTAAACCTCACACATGGATTTCTAATGTCATAGTCCATGTGCATGAAATTATATGGTGGAGATATAGTATACACCATATAGATGGTGTAGAACAGATTAATTCAATGTTTTTGGATTATTGAACTGAAGTCAATAAATGTAAATACATAGGTGAAAGAAGGATTAGAATAAGAAAAGATTACGCTTAAGACAAAGGTATATTGTCAATGATGTTTTAACAATAAAGACAATTATGACAAAAAAACACCTTCTTGTGATGTGCATAACAAAATATACTATAATTTGAATGTAATGAAATAGAAGTTGCTTTCCTTTTGGAGTTTTGCTTTATAAACTAAATTAGCCCCTGAGGGTTAGATGACAGAGCTCACTTATTCAATTTTTATTGCAGAGCTTTGATGATTAAGAAAAACTATCTTCATGTAATTATCTCACCAGTTCTCTCATGCCTAAATTAATTTGCTATATCTTTCCAAATCTTCAGTTCTGAACAATAGAAAGGAAAATTCATCTCAGTCCATTTTTATTGGAAATGGAACTAAACTCAGTATTTCCTATAACCACAATTACCTCTCTTTCAAATAATTTTCAGGAAAATTCTTTTCTCCAAAGTTATGGCTAAAAATAGGTATTACCCTCAGGTTTTATACACAAAGGTTTAGCCTTCATTGCAGTTTTGCTCATTAATGCAATATCAAAAGAGAATCTAATGAAATAACAATGGCGTTATAACATTTTTCTTGCATTCCCTCTACTGAGGGTTTATCTCATATTCCATCAAATACAGTAAATCATTTTATCACTTCCAGGTAAAAATTAAAAATAATAATTTAAATATCAGTCAGTAGGATAATATACATTAATTTATTTGTATGGGTGACATTTTTACTTATCAATGGTAACATCAGAAAACCAATAATTGAATGTATAAGATTAACCTAAAAAATATACAATCTGAGAGTTCCAAAAGAGAATACTTAATATGAAATAAGTTCTATTGCTCAAAGGAAACATCAATTTCTTTCGTGAAACACATTTTCCCTAAAATCATATTCTACTGAAAAAAACTTTGGACTAAATTCTATCAAATGAGAAAGATGAAGCTGAAAAATTATTTCAAGTCCTCATGCAATTTCAAGCTGATAACTTCATACCATAGAACCATGTGCAAAAGTATAGACATAATATAGTCTGGATAATAAACACTGAAATAAAGCTATACTTAAGATTACAGAATTGGAAATAGATAACCTGTACTTATCCAGTATTTATCTAAAAGAAGAATATGAATACGCCTAGAAAATATTTAAAACAAATAAAATACTTACAGTCAGCATGTGGTTGTTCAAACTGTTGATTACTCATATTATTTTGATCTTGTTGACCGACTCTATTAGCAGGAATTGGATAGTAGTAATCATATACTGGAAATTCAGGATGTTGCTGGATTGGCTGAGGATAATTCTGTTGAACTCCCTTAACAAAAAATGCAAAATAATTTAATGAGATTTGGCAATGACTAAACACGTGATTCTGCATGCATGTGATGCTAAATGCAAAGATATCATTTCAAAAATCACTGGAAATTAATACATTATCAAAAATACAAGGGTTATGAAACTTATTGATGAAATACTTGATGAAGCTCCCTCTATCTTAAATGAATGATATAATGCAAAACAACTCTTCAGAAATTATCAATCCTAATTTAAAATTCAACACAATAAATACTACATTCAGAAATTATCAATACCAATTTAAAATTCAGCTTTTAATTTAATCAAGTTTAAAGTTACATTGAGATAACTTTGAATAAAGATGATGAGCACATGAGTGTATCACATCCAGTTATTTACAATACTATTGCATTCATCATTTTAACATTAAATCTGGATTTATTGACAGAGAATTGCCTCAGATACAAAAATGGACTTCTTTCCTCACAACACATACCTTAGAAATGATGAAAATATTGACATAAACATGTAGCTAAACATAACAATTCAGATCAATCATGAAATCCCTCCTCCTCTCCTTGCAAAAGGTGGCAAACAATTCCAAACTTAGATGAAAAGTTAGAACTCAATTCCATGACCCAGGTATTTTACAATGTATCCTGATGCATTTTAGTGATATATTAACTTAATTAATGGGGCTATGAAGTGATTTGTTAAAACATTTCCTGAATGAGGGGAGTAAATATGCATTCAGAATCTAAAGAACTGTAAATCTGGAACTGAACTGCTGTAGCATTAATGATAATATAGAAGATCAGCTGTCACATTACTTCAACTATGTCTTACGTATGAAAGCTTAAGAATCTGCAGGCAATGTAAAGAAACCAATGCCATTGCGCGCTAGTATGTACTTATATTTTCATGAACAAACGTGAGTATCCTAAACGAATTGATAGCAATCATAAACCATAATGTCTATTAAATTAAAATTAGCAGAATCGTACAAGACGTAAAACTGAATGTTTTATTCATTTTCTGCGTCAAATTTTGTGTTCTGAACACAGTAAGTACAAATTTCTTCGAATAACTACGCTAAGAGTCTAAACTATCTTACCGTATGGTATGTTTCCTGAGGGTACTGTCCCGGATTTTGCTGAGGCTCAATGCCCCAGTTCCATGTATCAGCGTTGGAGCTTGGCTCAGGGTTAGATTGGGTACCGTACCAGGTTGACTGAGGCATACGACTTACTTGATACGACGGCTGTCCTACATGATTGTTATAATTATTGGCAACTCCAGTGTCCTGTGGCATGTTTGAAGTTCGCCGATATGGATTGGATGAGCTAATTTGATTTTCTGAATAGAATACCCAATTTTAAAAAATTAGATCAAATATAGAGATAAAATTACTAGTTGACTAAATAAAAAGCAATAAATACTCACGGTTTCTTCGCCACTGATTCCCTCCTTTGTTATTGTTCTCCATCATTTCCAGCCCAGTGTTTGGGAGGCAGTTCTTGAAATTAATAAGCAAGTAGTTACGTTTAACTTCATTTAAAATCACCGTTTTACAACGGTGCTAAATCGTACGGTATGAAAAAAATCCCTTGCTGAATGAAGCTCGTTAAGTTGTGAACAGAAATGGTATTGATCAGTCGACAGAAATAAGACCATCTCATGGTAAGTGTGTCAAAAGAAAAAAATATGGCTACATTTGTCATAGAATCCGAAAGAAAAATACTCTTCAGACTAAAGGACTGATTATGAAAATTGGAGCAAAATTCTAAAAACTATGTCACGTATACAGACATATACATACAATTATATGCCACTACATATGGTATACTTGTCAGACACACTTACCGCGTTTTACATTAAAAAAACATCCACACACCATCAAATATACTAAACTGATAATAGACACAAATTCTCGGAACACTCATAGCACTCAGACCGCTACGAGAAATTTTCGACAGAATCAGACAAACTACAGCGAACTACAATCATACCGAGTTGAGCATCGAACTTCCGCACTTTACTTGATATGTGACGTGGATAATTGAAGTTCTATCTCGAGCCACTCCGGAGAAGCGCCGCAAATGTGTGCGAAAAGTCTGTGCGAAGAACTCTATTCTGATAAAGGACAGCAATTATATTCAAGTTTACCGCAAGTTTCATAGAAGACTGGTAACAATGGTTTTAATGACTATGATCGGAAGGCTGCCTGATGGGTTGCCGTTGGCAGCTACTATGCAAGAAGATGAACAAGTATGTAAATCTGTGATGACATTTATATCCGTAGAATTTTTGTTTTTCAGCTAACAGTATATTCTTGTAGAAGTAATCATTTATTCAGTTTTGAGAGCCAATCGAAGGTATTTGAATTTTCAAATTTTAGTAAATCCATTTTTCCTGAAAATCACACAGAACTTTCTAAGCAGTGGTAATTCCGGTGCGAAGTATCTGAGATTCATTTAGAGCTATTCTTTTTTATTAAAATGTAAATTTCTTGAACTCTGAGATGCTTATGGCTGATAATAATTGTAAACTTGCGAGTATCAGTGTTATCTAGCTTATTCTTCTCTGCTGATGCAACGTATCTAATTGGTGTCTTCAATTATTGGTTATTATTCCTATTAGTCGCTCACAAATATATAATTGATCAGTATCGTGGTTTAGCTAACAAAGATAAGCGTTTTACTTTCTTATGCATTATATGCCATATAATTAGTGTAATTTTACCGGAATTAACTCGAAAACAAATTTGTTTTCCTTGCAAAAGTACACCTTCTACTATTTGTCAAGTTCATGAGTTCTTAGCCAAAGCAATTTCTATGGACAGAAACCTGTGGTATCAGTAGCAATTTTTTATACTATTCTACCTTTAAATATCTGAAGTCTTCGACGTACAAAGTGAGTGCTCCTCCGTTTTTATATTGTGTTAGAAAATCTATGGTACAAGTATTCCAGCCAAAAGAGATAATTTAGATCTACGTTATTTATAACTTATTAAAAAATTCTGTCAGTTTGACGTAATTAACTTTGATATTAATATTTATTTGTTCATATTCTTTTGTTAACTCAGAAAAATCAATATTTTAATTCCCTTGAACTGATATAATGACATTCATGTTTAGACTGTAATGCATAGGAACTTGCAATGATCAAACCCGTCTCTGAGGTGTTTTTTTTTCAGTTTTTCTCACTACACACTTCATTCTTTTCGAGAATTCTTTTTATGACCCATTATTATGCTGATTAGTATCCTATCCCTTCATCTTTTATCCTCAACTTCAGATTTCATTGGTATGGAATGTTTTGGAAGTATTCTTTTGCTTTGAAGGTGACAAATGCTATTTTAAAAATAGTTCACTCTGTTTACATACTGTAAAAAACTGAATGGAGAAAAGGATCAAAATTACATCTTAAAGATATGCAAGTTTTTCGTGCCGAGCTAGCTAAAACTATATTGCTAAAAATAGTGCAATCCAACATGAAATCGAAAAAAGTTGTTTCTTTTTGAAACTCAGGAAACTGAAATAATGCTTTCTTGTGATTTTATTTTCATTTTAATATATAACTCTCAGTTTATTTTGCAGCATCACTAATCAATTGTTCTTTTTTATGAGCCAAAGTTCTAGAATTGCCCCTTTTTACAGATGTATAAGTAGGGCTCAAAAAGAAAATGATCTTTAAGTGTATTGTCTGTTGAAACCTGAATGTTGTAGAAATTTTAGACTGATGATATTCAAAGCTTTGCATAAATTAAATAAATCTTTTTCAGTCTGGAAGAAACTTATTGGAATATCAAAATCAAGGGAAAATGCTATTCAGGAAGCTGAACAACATGAGTCCAACCCGTTGCACTTTAGAAACAGGGCCATACTTATTTCAGTAAGTAGGCAATTAGCTTCAGTATATGATAATAAGTAATATTTGTTTATAACAGAACTTACTTTTTTCAGCTATTTTATTGAAAATGATGTCTGTTACCTAGTTCTGTGTGATAAGAATTATTCAAAAAGGCTGGCATTCTCATATCTTGAAGATATAGCCCAAGAATTCTACTCCCAGTATGGTCGAAAAGTGAGCACTGCCATGAGGCCTTACAGCTTTATTGAATTTGGTAAATATTTGGACTTATTTTCAAATTTTAGTTTACTTGGGAGCAAGAGCTAAAGCATGATTGGATCCAACCATTTTGAATTTATTTGGATTATTGATCAAATTGAGACTGATGTAATCTCATTGCCATCTCAAAAAATTGTAAAGATCTCTGTACTAGCTCAACATAATCTCTTCAGAAGGTTCAAGTAGTTATTATCTTTATTTGGAATTAAGAACTGAAAATATTTTATCATTCAGAAAAGTTAATTATTTTTTAATTCAATGGATTTATCAAAAGAAAAATTTCTGCTTCTGTCACTATGAAGTAGTAACCATATCTTCTCTTATTTACATTTTATTTGCCCTCAGTGGTTTATCTTTTGTGATTCAACATCCAGATTTTAGTGAGATGTTGATATCATTTGTAACTTTAATTTCCTCATTGCTCTAGCAAAAAGTTTCTGTTTCTAAGAAATAAGAAATTTCTACATTTTTTCATATTTTTCTTAGTGTCAACAAGGAAAATTAAGCTTACCAAAGGACTTTTTCACCACTTATTAAGATGTCTGTTTGTCATGTCATTTCTTGCTGAAATTTTTTGTAATTGAGCATCTAAGTATAACTGATTATGAAGCAGCTCCGTATAATCAATAAAAATATTGTTTCCATTTAATGTGGGTAACACTTCTTTCCAGATACATATATACAGAAGGCAAAGAAAGTATTTACAGACTCTCGGGCTAGACGTAATTTAGCAACTCTTAATACTGAACTTCAAGATGTGCAAAGGATCATGGTTCAAAATATTGACGATGTGCTGCAACGTGGTGCACTTTTATCAGGTAATTTTATTGCTAGGTTTATTGAGTGATGTTTATAAACATTGAATTCTCTCACAAAACCTCTTTATTGTAAATCAAAAATAGAGAAGTATAGAATCATTAAATGCTCTTACTACCATAATCGTATCAAATATTCTTTAAGTATTTCATCTATCTCTGGATTTTTCTTTACTTTTTATGCCATTTTTTTACAAACTTGTTATTTGATATTACTCATTGACACTTATTGAAAATTGTTCAAAAATATGCTATAATACTTAAGAAAAAATATATTTCCTTTTTACAGAACTGGATTCCAAAGCTCAGCATTTATCTATGCACTCTCAGGAGTACAAAAAGTCTGCAACTGATCTTAATAAGACATCCATGCTTGTCAAAGTTGCAGCTGTACTATTTATCATAATTATATTATTTTTGTACTTCAAAGTGCTTTGAGCTCTTGAAGTACCAAATGAGGGGTGCCCCAAACTATTTTCCAGTCTCCCTGGACGAGATGGGAATGTTGGTACAATTAACATCTTGCTAAGAGAGAGGAAAAACACTTTCCTTGTTCCTAATATAGTGAAACCAAATCTTTACAGTACGGTGGTATTACCATCGTGGGTCAGTCCTTCAGTTTGTCTTCTCGTACAAAAGCTTTTTGGCATTCAACAGTCGTCTCCAGGTGAAAATGAGTTATTGTTGGGTGGTTTAGTGTGCAGCTTCCCTTTATGAAATGCATCATTGGTGGCGACTCGTGGTTTTCTATTTGGATTTCTGGGGGGACAAAAGGGAATTTGGAGAGTTATTTAAAACAATGTTTGAGTTTAGTGCCTATCTCTGAATATTTTTCAAATCCCCGTTGTCTGGAATGGGTTTGTTCATTTTCCTGCTACGGTAGGAATTCTCTTTTTACTTGATTTTTGTCTGAAGAGGGATAATCCTCTTTCTCTGTGAAATAAAAGACAAAGGTTTGAACTTGTTTCAGTTCAAATCTTTTCAATTTATTGGATATAGATAGATGTGTGTAATAAAATTGTCATCTAAATTACGGTTTCCAAAGTTATTTTAATGGATTATGTTAACATAAAAAACCTATAGCTGATTTATTTGTCCAGTATGTTGCTACTTTTATTTACCAAACAGTATTTCAAATAAAAGTATAAAGTTGAAAAAAATGTAAATATTCCTTGTGTAGCTTCTTTTGGAATTGTTGGCTTAGATATTAAGGTTAAAAATTGTGAACTTACTGTACTTTGATTGCTACCAGTAATTAAACAATATTTTTATAAAGCAACATAGGAATGTGCTCAAATTACTTTAGGAAAATAATTTTTGAATGTTTAAAATGAACAGTGCCTCAATATTTAATACTTTATAATTATTCATCATGTAAAAGAACAATTAGTTGCATGCTCTCCTCTGAAGATCCTTGTAAATGTTGGTATTCAATAAAAGAAGTTTTCCATGATTCAGAAGTTACAGTTTTGAAGTGCTAGAGCATGAATGTTCAAGATTTACAGAATTCCAAAAAAAAATATCTCAGAATTTACTTTTCCTATATAACATCTCTAATTCCTTAAAAATTCCTTTCAAGTATCATATTAATTTTTTGATTTTATCCTATTTATTTAAATCGTAAAAAATAATGGAAACTTTTACAGTGATATCTTTCTGTAAATCTGATTCTGTTTCCTTTCAGTAGTTGATTACTTTAAAAGATAGCAGGTATAAAAAGTCATTGATCATATGGAATTTTTGTATACATTTATATCTTTTACGAATGAATTATTTTATTGCTGCCCTTTAAACACAAAGCATCGTCCCACCCTGTATCTCCATCATATGTCACTTACAATATATTGCTTATTGCATTACCTAACATTAAAATTAATATGAGATTACTAAGACCTCTGACCTAAAAATTAGGAGAAATTGCAAAGCAGGACAACTTCATCCCACAGTCAGAGCTGACACTAGCTCTGATATCTTCCCTATCTTTCTTTTCACACGGCAGAAAATTAGCGTTAAAAGTCACTTTGTGGCGTTTCCTTTAGCATAATAATCTCGTTTTGTAAAGAAATTAAGCTAACCGGATTGGCAGTGCAGTATTTTGTGGGCTGTTGAGCTTAGACTTGCTGAGAGTCCTCTGAGACACCCCATCACGTGTTGTTAGAACAACCGCTATTCTTCCCTGTCTGTCTATTTGGCAGAAATTGCTCCATTTTGGAGTGAAAAATGATGTAACAAATAAAGGCACCCTCTTCGTTCTAGAAGCTGACCATTCTTCAAAAATCTGATGAGAAATCTATCAGTAATACAGAACCATAGATTGTGGATTCTGTTGATATTCCATCTTTAGCTGTAACAAATAACCCAAATCAAAGAAGTACTCATTTAATTCCAAGGCATAAAGCACTCATTAAAAAATATAGGCCAAAAGAATCTCCCATTTTGTTTTCCTACACGCAAGAAATAAAAAGTCATTTCCTGGCTGAAAAGCTATAAATAACTGAAAGAAATTGAAATCTTTGAAGAGAAACATTATATAATTGTCAAAGGAAATAATAAAGACCTCAAATGTCTATTCATTAATTCCATAGACCTCCCATACTGAAACTCCTAATCCATTTGCCAGCCCACTAACAAATATACAGAAATAATTTCATACGAGATTTCTGAATATTACTTATATTTCCTTCACTTTACTCGCAATATAAAAACAATTCTTCATTATACTTAAATAATTTTAGGCATTTTAATACATTCCCTGAGAAATATTCAGTACAAAATCAGTGAAATTGTTTAAAAAAAATAACATAAAAGAAATAAATTACATGGAGTAAAGTTGTAACGAGGTAACCACATGATTCTCTAGAATAGCTGTAGTTTCCTCTCACAGATTGGGAACCAGTCACCAAACTATGAAATTTTATCACTAACAATTTAGTCATCAACATCTCCCAGTCATTTTTCAATATAGTTTCTCTTAGAACTTCCTTGTCCTGTCCCCATTTCAGGGATCCTGTCGGTATTCACATGCATTCTAAATCTCTCCTGCTGAAACCTGAACCTATCTTCATGCTTTCCTTCCAATTTGACAGTATGAGAAGCAGATTCCTTCACTGGGATGTATGGCATCTTAAAATGTCTGTCCCTTCCACCAAAACGAAGTTGGCCAGACTCCTTCTTGCCACCCAATCCCCCTCCTGAAAAGCAATTCAAAACTGATTACAGACAGATCAAGAAATTTAGTATTACCAACTGCAACTCATTTCCTGTGAAATATTTGAATCCCCTAGAATAAATCAGTCTTTCCACATTTTCCTCAGATATGCCTTGAATAAAAAGATTTAGCACAAACTATAAAAAACTAAGCCCCAAACACAGTAATTAGAGTCAACTGGAATGTTCTGTCACTAAAACTATGTATGTATGTACCATATTCACTTGTCAATGCAATGAACTCTAGACATAACTTAATAACACAGTTAATTAATAGTTAATAACAGTTAAACTTAATAACACAGACAGAGTATCTCTATCAGTATTCCAATCAACTAGCAATTGGGTACATTTTCGAAAAGATAACGAAATGAAAATTTCAGTTATGACATTATACAATGCAAAGTTATTTATGGAAAATCAAAGGTTGTCAGGAAGAGAATACTATTTTAGCACTCAATTAAAATTTTAAGATCAAAAATATACTGACATTGCCCCAATTTTGGAAAACAGTATTTTGGGTTCACACATGCTAAAGAAGGGAGAGGAAAAGGGATTGAGTGTGTTTAAGGATAAATATCTCGAAAGGGAGAGGTAAAGGAATTGGCGGGGCAATAGGAGATGAAAATATCAGCTGAAGACTCTACCTGAGATAATGATCGATGGGAAGAGAAAGAGAGCTAGAGGTAACATTTAATGAATGTGATACAGTTCGAAGAAAAGTAGTACACCATAAACAGAAAAGGGAGAGCCACCAATTCTGCATATACCAAGAGGCAGGACAGTTCTTGATAGTTTAAACTCACCAAGTCTTCTTGGGATCCATCCATGGAGCACTCTTCCAAGCTCCTTATCTATAAATACCTTTCTTCCATCAATCTCCTTTTTATTTGCGCCTACATAAGCATTATGTGCGTCTGACTTGTGATAATACTCTATGAAAGCATAACCTCTCGATATACCTGTCACAATATTTCTTATAACGTGGCACTTTTTTATTTTTCCGTAGTGTGAAAAAACCTGAAAGAAATGCAATGATTGATGATTTTCAAACAACCACCTGTTTTCGCTATAAATCCGTAAATAAATTAATGCAAGTAATAAATTTCAGTTATTCGTATGATATCTACGCAAAAGACAGAAAATCTAGTAGTAATACTGTCGTGAAAATAATAATAATTAATAATAAACAATGAATATAACAGCTACATGGATAGAGATATTACCTTTTTAAGTGTTTCACTAGTGGTGCTCCTGTTTAATCGCGCTATGAATATAGTGTTTTCGGGTATACCACCGAGATGTTTAGGAGGAACATAGTTTGAGGATAATGCTCTCACAATAGCGTTATCATGAGGTATTACGTCTGTTCTGTCGATGCTTCCGGCTTCTAATGGATTGTACTCTGTGGTGAATCTTCCCCAATTATTTTGTGAAGACATGCTTAAATAGAGAAAGCAACATTATGTTAACATTAAAAGCTATATAACTGATTATAAAAGAGGGTCTTATAAAAATAGCAAGGTAACAATATAATTTCTCTTAATCAAATTCAAAAATCATATCTTACCTGTGTTACAAAAGTAATCACTGAATAAGTAGTTTCGACGAGGCTCAGAAAATCGATACAATTTTATTCCTCTGTATATTTATACGAAACTTGTATGGATTGATCAAATAATAAAATAGTTTTCCTAATCAACTAGCAAGTTTCAAGAATACGTGAAAATTTAAACTCTACAACATCATCGATCGAGAAATTGGACATTAACTACAGCTGAATCATAAACCTCAATCCTAACCACTGACCTGTCTCACCATCACCATGCAACGAAATAAATCAACAATCATAACAAACGTTACCTTAAGCACATTTACAAACTCTATTTACAAATATATCGAACTTTAATTCGTTCGTGAAATTTCTTTTGGTTCTTTACTTTCTTTATTTGATACGTATCAGCGCTAGTGTCGTTAACGCGCGAGTTCCTAATTATTGCTTTTCATCGAAGAAAAAAAACGCAGGAGATGTAATTGATTTCACCTCTCAATCTGCCGTCATTTCATATTTTTTTCATTATTTTATAATAACAATGTTGTTTTTTGTAATTCATACGATCCTCTGGTATAAAGGAGGATAGAGCAAACGCTAAAAATCAGCTTTAATTAGTTGAGTTAATCATTACTGTAAAAAATTTTAATAGTGTAGCCCATTTTTTATTTGAAAGGTAATTCAATAGTTCAAGTTGCAAGAGTAAATTATAATCAGGAGCGTGCATAGATTTCTTGCAAACTAGCCTAATTTGAATAAAACTTGGATTCTAGTACGATCATAGGTTTACTATGACGATTTATCCATTCATTTTCATTGTAACAATTTAGGATAATTGGTATAATAGTAAACTTTTATTTTTTATAGTAATTTCTGCATAGAAAATTTCATGTATTTTGCAAATTTATAAACATGTCATTGGTGAACCCATGGCCATTGCCCTAGTGCTGAGGGGTTGGTATGCTTCTGTTAATAATCTTATGTTATATTAAGCCTGTTTTATGATTTCATAGGTTACTTTTTCATAAATCAATTTAAAGTGACCTCTATGTAAAGTAAATAACTTCAGTTAAAAACTAACAATCTACTACTACCAACACTTAAAGGTATTATTAATAGTATCTGATCTGATAATTTCTCAAGATCTTAATATTACTTGATATCTTTGAGAAAGAGGCATATAAATTGTGCCAATGTTTTTTTCTTCACATCTCTATTTCAATTTATTTTCTGTGAAAATTTTAACAACATTCAAACGCTATAACAGGGCAGATTACGTATGCATTGTAATCAAACAATCTTAATATTTTCTCAATTGAATGGCTTACTTTCTATGCAGTATCCAATTGGTGGAGAAATTTAGATATCCCTATGAAAATAAAGTTTATCAAACAAATAATGTATTTGAAAGCATGAAATTCCCAATGGAATATAAGACTCTCCCCTTTTATTAGGTAAAAGATTTATAAAAGCACTATTGAAACTTAAGTTGTAGGTATTTAATTTTTTAATTTCAGTTTTTGGGTTATATTTTTTAAGGTCATATATTTCTAGCTATCAAAATCATTCAATATCTCAATCTCAGCTCCTTCAATATTGCAGAAACAAGCATAACAGCAAATTAGTCCAAAACTAGGCGCATTATACACAGGGTTCTTTTTTTAGTCATAATTTTGAAAAAGAGTGATGCAAAGACTTGGTCAAATATATTACATTAATGATCATCATCAGCTAAACCAAATTTTAACAAGAGTGTCCTCATATAAATTTAACAGTATGAGTCTCTTTCCTACAAAATATTAAAATGGTAGTATAACTTTTTTAGTCTTTAGAGCTCAAGGATATCTTGTATGTATCTAGAAATTATCTGAGAAATATAAGAATTAAAACCAAGCCATTTTATTCCTTACATTTAAAAACAAACGTAGATACATTTTATTAACTGTTATGGCAGAGTCTTGATTGCTTTGCTATTATTTCTGCAATTATCTATTAATGTCTTCTTAAAATAAAAATTCAAAGGAGAAAAGAGACAGCTACCAACTACCAACTGACTTGTTAAAAAAATTATGATAAGAATTATAGAAATAATTATGACAAATATTAAGTAATTAAGAAAATATAGCATGATTAGTACTTTCTATCCTTTTTGTATACAATGGAGTCCTACAACAAAGTCTTGCTTGAAATGAATTATAGTAATGATGAGAATTTCTTCCATATTCAAGTTCCAATTACTAATTACAAAAGTATTGAAAATATCATTACAAGCATGTTGAGTGACATCTGGCAGAGTATCCTACTTAACCTGTGGATACTATATTTATATAGCTTACATTTATGTATTTTATTCCAAGTAACTCCTGTAAATGAGCACAAAGTTTCAGGAAAAATGTTATAGCGTATGATACTAGTCATCTTACGAGTACATTCATCGTTAATGTTTTAATATGAATTATTTCAGATAACAGTAGCTCAATATTTCAAAGAGCACTCATACTTCAAAAAGGCAGTCACCCAATTACACCAGTTTCCACCATCCATTAAAAATGAGTTAATTAATTTCAGTTTGCATATTTATTATTATTTGATTTTCAAGAGATATGATCAAGTAAGTGATGACTTAGGCTGGCTTTACCTGTATTAAATATATTTTTTGCACCTAACCAAGATATTTAAGAGAAGGTTATCTGTAAAGCACATTTCACATTTCTGACTTTGGACAGCTTATGATCATATTCTTCTTACAAATTGACGAAGGGTTAGATGTAAGAAGAGACTATTCAGTCTCAATCTCGCCCGAATAAAGACGTTTTATTATTATTATTATTATATATAATAGTTTCATAATTTAGGGGTGTGTGCACCAAGTTTTGCTCCACCAAAGCTGTTAAAAATTCTATGAGAGTAACATATCTTTGCTGTAAGATTTACAAAAATGAGTGTTTTAATTATTGAGAAAAGCTAAGGATAATAACATTAATCTAAATCACTCTATATCTCTGACATAGTAGTGGAGTGTGGAAAAAAATTACTACATCAATAGTATACAAATTTACATTATCCTCAGTTGTTAATGTTTGAAGATCATATTAATTGCAGCATTCCAGGATCAGGATTCTAGTTTGATCAGTGGTTTATCGTATTCAATTAAAAACTTGAGCAGCAGCACCATGCATTTTTCTAACAAAGTTTCTTCTTTAGGATATTTTTGTGGATGTTCACAAGTTCACAAGATAAGGTAAAGTATTTTTAGCTATTTGAAAATTAAGAATGAATGCAGCTTGTAAAAAGGTTTTAGCATTTAATTTATTTTTGAACAACTCCCTTTCACAATTCAAAGAACACCATTTTGACAGATATTAATATCTTTCCAATAAGTTGTGGACTCAATTAAAGAAATGAACCTTCAGGTAGAGTATGCAAATCTAATTTATTACATCCCAACTCATAGAAGTGAATCTGGTACTGAATGCCATTAACTTAGGAATATGGAATGAAACACAGATGAATACAAATGTAATTAGAATGTTTACAAATGTTATATATGAAGAGCAATAATTTTCAATTGTCTAGTTCTTTGGTAAACAGGGAAACCTCTCTTAAAAAATTCCCAGTGAACCAAGGTGAAAGATTAAAGATAGCTTCATCTGGATATCTCAATGAGAAATCTCCAAGGAATATTATAAATTTCTGATACACCATATGCTCTGATTATGAATAGTAAATATTGTGAACATTCTCTTGGAGAGAAAAGAAACAACTGATATGTAGGTTATGATTGGACTATTCCATTACAAAACAAGTTACATGATATCCTAAGAAAATAAATCTTTACAGAGGGGTAAAATTATCAGAACAACAGATGATTAATGTTAACAATACATCAACGATTGATTGAATAGGGCTCCCATCTTACACCCCAGCATGATTTCAATTCTCAAGCAATCGTTCTCCACAACCTACATCAACCGACCGCCAACCCCTCATTGCAACCCTCCTTCTTAAAACCCTAGCATCTCCTTCATCTTCATCCTTGCTACAAGACATACCCTGGAATAATTTAATGTGGCCCTTAACAAGGCCACCAACTATCTCATGAGGGAGCGGCTCCTTCTGGTCCTTGGAAGACTTGGACTCTCCTTCTTTGCTACTTGAAGCGGATTTGTCCTTTGGGACCCTGTTGGAACTACTTTCCTCTTTTACTTCCTCTTTCCCCTTACACGACTTCGCTCCTTTCCTCTCCCGTTCTTTTCCTTCTTTTAAAACATCCCTAGCCTCCAAAGCATCCTCCCCGACCTCATCAACTTCATTACCTTCCCTAAGTCTCACTCCTTCTTCGCCAGCCTCCTTGCTCCTGTCTATCAGATTTTGCCTCTCAGAACACTCTTCTTCGCTTTCATTACCGTCTCCTTCTTCTTCCTTCACTCCGGGATCATCTTTCTGCTCTTCCGCGGTCCCTACCTCTTTTCCAGTAGCTTCTTCGTCTTCCTTCTTATTGTCTTCTTCGACTAAGACGGAGGGTTCAATCTTATCCGTTGAGGAGGAAGCCTCCGCCGATATTTCGTCACTAGATTTCCCCGGAAGGCTCTTGTCGATTCCAGCCTCCGTCTTATCTTTTTCGACTTCCCCTTGCTTCTTCTCAGCCTCTGCCTCAGGCTCCTTTTCCGCTTCCGGTTTTTCTTCCCCCTCTTTTTTCGCCTTGGCGACGCCGTCAGCTTCTGCCTCGCTACCCGAAGCTTCGGTGCTGCTCGATGCCGCAATTACTTCATCCCGTCCGCTCTCAGCATCAACAGTTTCTTCTGCCGTCCCTTCTTTAGACGCTTCTTCTGCTGGTTTGGCGGGAATCTCGGTCTTTTCGCTGGCCTCCTCCGGATTCTGTGGAGGCTCCTGCGAGGCTGGGGAACCTTCTGCAGAGGTTCCCTCTCCTGGGTCTTGATTCTCGTTGTTTTCTGATTCCGTCATATCCGGAACCGAAAGCTGTTGCTCCATATCTCCCCCGTCCAGGAGAGTTGCGTCTGTCATTATAGAGTGCCCGTCTTCGGTTTCTGAGGCGCTCAGGTATCTCTCTGGACCCTCCGGTACTGTCTGCATGTAGGGCAGGGAGCTGGGAGCGGTGCTCGGCGTAGAGTTGAAACCCGACTGAGGACCGGAGGAAATCGCCGGGAAGAGGGGTGGAGATGTGTTCTGCATGATATTGGCTTGGAGGGAGCGGCTGGCGCGGAGGAGTGCTGTTTCGTACGTGGGTGGAGGAGAATCAGGGATGAGAGTGGTTTGACAACTGCGGGAGCTGGTGTGGGGGGGCGGAGGAGGAGGTGGGGGGATGAGGACGGAGATATCGGGGGGTGGAAGGGAGCTGTCGGAGTCGTCTTGAAGGCAAGAGGATGAAGTCGGATTACTGAAAATGAGACAGAGGTTTCGATTAATTATGCACATTCACTTCTATGAATGAATGAAAGGAGAGAGGACTATAAGAGAATCATCGAAGAAATTGCTAAATAAAATTTCGCTTTTCCTTCTGGAGCAAAAACGAGTTAGGTTCCCGGTGGGCGCCAGGATGTCTACCCAGTATCGCGATGAAAATGGGGAACTATTTGAATACCCATAGATATCGGTCATGGGAAACCAATTAGGCGGCGTGGAAGTCGATGCGCTGACCATGTATCACCCACGGTGAATGGTGTTAGGCTAGGCTTCGGTCCTCTAATATGCCATTAAATGGCTATGCCATTTCTTCAATTTTTCAATTCAATCGGAATTTATAATATAAAATTTAAACATCTTGAATCATATATTTTGGTAGTAAATTTTGCCGAAGGAACAAAAAACAGCTCACATTTCTCAACAAAATATTCTAGAAAAAATATAACGTCTATGCGGATATAAATAAGGGGAGACCGGGACAGGTTTATACAAATTTTCACATAATATTTTTTTATTTTTAATTATTATACTTATTTACTCTTTTTACTGACTGATTCATAAGTTTAACTTTAAGATTTAGTTTGGTACCTTTAACGCATCTTAAATTATCATATTTTGTAACTTAATTGATTTCTTTTTCGATTATGTCACTTGTTTTAACTTGCCCCAGTGACGGCGAGTAAGAGAGAATGACAGTCGCGGTGCCTCTCCTGACTCATCTGCTGACGCGCTCCGATCAACAATACGAGTATATGAACTATGAACATTATGTAAACATATCAAACTTGACCCTTTCTACCCTTCGAAACCTGTTGCTAAAGCTTTATCTACATCTACGTATGTAACCTAACAAGCCGCCTTTCGGAGTGTGGCTGGGGCATCTTTACAATTGATAAATCGTAAGAGTTAGCGAGTGAATTAATGTCGTTAATTAATATTTGTACAAGTCGGTGGGTTGGATAAGAGAAGGGACTGACTAGTCTCTATCTCACCGAAACAGACATACTAAATCTATACTTGGCAATTTTCAGAAGTCTTAGATTCTTCCTCCGTTTCTCAGCATCCAACTATAGTGAGAATATTTTCGTATAAGATTAACCGAATTAAAAGGTGATCATTGAGATGATCTCGAGATGATTTTGATACACGCTCATCATAAAATGTATCAAGGCCTTCAATCTTTACAAAAACTCTCTTGTTCATGTATCGAAAAATTCTCAAGGAGGATGAGATGGTTTTGTACCCTACCTTCCTGCTCGAGGTCTTGCTCTTCTTCGACCTTCTCCCCTCCTCTCCTTCGCCTGGATTGGGCAATCCTCCTCAGGCGCAGGAACTAACCCGGACGTAGAGCAGCAGTCTCCGTTCGGTCCATTTACAGCTTTGACGACGTCCTCGTATGTTGGAGGTGCTTCGTAATCGGGTGGGTCATCTGTAGAAATCTCTTCAATTCGAGCTCCGTCTGAATTCATGGAACATACAATGAAGTTAAAATTTCAAACAGATCAGACCTTAACAAAAAACGACCTGCGAACCACATGCTATATATAGAATATTTTACATATTTAAAAATATTGTATTTTTTAAATTAAGAATGAAAATTTTCTGGAACAATTAGAAAAAATTTAATAAGATCTTCTTCTCACCTCACTCAATTCACGTAAATTCTGCGATTAAAAAAAATCAAAATTATCAAGCGAATTATTTGTTTGATTTTTCTTCGAATAGGTATTTTTATGACTTATGGAATACTGTTTTTTCTCATAATTCTTCATATGCGACCAGCGATAACTTTACGCCGAATCCATGCGGCATTTCTCTTCATGTAAGTTATGCTGACGTTGATGATAGAAAAGCGTCGCCGAAATGAACGTGCTAATTTGAGCATGGATTCGAAAGGAAACGTATGATATTAAAAGTAAAACATCGAAAGTTAAATCTTGAAAACAAAATAACAAATCATAATTAAAAAGGCACTAACACTGAAAAAATGTCGTATTTTTCACAGGAATTAGCAATGATGCGAATGAAATCGACGTCCAATTTGGCTGTAAAAATACCCATAATTTACTCCAACTTAATATTAGATGAAATCAAATATAGAACGCTTTAAAGTCGACTTCAGTATGAGGCGTTCATTTCAAAATAGAAAGAAATTCAGTAATCAGGATGCATCATATGTGATGGATGTTTTTCTTGTACATCATAGCACTGCTTTGAAAGAAGATTCGTCCCCAAGAAAAGGAATTTGTAATTTCCTACGCTATGAAATACTGTCATCAGAAATTAATGTTAGACTAATGCCACTGATTGGAGAGAGAATAATGTTAGAAAATATATCGAATGATAGTAATAGCGACACAAATTAGAGAAATAAAAAATTGACTGAAAGGGGAGAAGGGATATGCAATTAACATTATTGAGAATTTTAAACTGGTTACGCTTATTCATTTTTCGAAAGAATAATTTAATATCGAGATAAAGATATGATCAATATTTCCGAAGTAATAAAAGTTACTGCCATACATTGCCAATTGAATTAAAATACGTGAATACAAAAAATGAACTTCGCTGGGAACAGAAATCCAAAATAATGGTTATTAAAATTCGAAAAGATGGCATAGTGATGAAAATTGATAATTTTAAAAATTTTCATTGAAATTTTCCTCTCAGAGGCTAACGCAAAAATTCAAAAAATAACGAGAAATTACGTGCAACTTAGAATGCTCACTTTTCACAGTCATGTTTAACAACATATTTAAAGTTGGATGTGAACAACATATTTAAAGATGGATGTTATATAGCGACGATTATAATAACCTTACCATACTCTCCCAAAAGATCACTGATGGTCTGTAGTCTATTTTGAAGTTCACGATGCTGCCGAGCTCTAGATCCCATTCGGTATAGCAGTATAATAAGTGCAGCTATTAGAAGAATCAGGCCTAAAAACATAAAAGAACAATAATTTATTTTAGACAATGAATATTTTAATTGAAGGTGAACTATTATCGTGGTATTATCAATGTCATAAATGAAGGATCTGGCGCTTTCCCGGCGAATTGAATGGATGGAGTGTCATGAATGTCGCCATTTTAACTTATACCTATTGATCCACGCTATATCAATGATTGTTAATGACTTATAACGCGGTTCCAAAGAAATACGGCAGAAATAAGTTTCTCTAAAGGATTTTTGTACTGTCTTTAGGTCAAATAATATTTTATGTGAGCATTAAGCTTAATCTATCACGAAGAAAACATCTTATAAGCTGGATGAAGACTTCTCAACAACCCAGTTGGAAATCAGAGAAGTCTTCATCCTCGATATTCACCGAAAAAGCACAAGATCATATTCTATAAGTTCTTACGTCTTTGTTAGTATCTAAAGTTAAATATACATTACAGAGTGGTTACTTTTTAGTTAAGCATTAAAAATTAAAGCTAGACATACTTTGAGGAGTAGCTGTGATACAAAATAGTGAAAATATTTCGATTTATAAATCACTAAGGCTACTTGACACTCAATTTAAAGAGTTTCTTGCTTCGAGCGTACACTAAATCAGTTTGAAAAATTAAGGAAATGTAGGAATAGAAAGAATACATAATTAAAATACAGGACGACTCATTATCACTGACATATAACATTATCATTATCAATGGTAGAATTTTATAGAATTTTCTTTGCCATGTTAATATCATGAATTATTATTCTTAATTTTTATAACAAAATAGTGACTGATATATTGTATTCATCAATCGTTCATAAAACATCACTGTTTAATTATAGTACTAAGCCGTATATTGTCTTTTGTATAGTTAGAATTTCCGTCGGTAATAACACAAAAATATTTCTATACGTTTGACAAATGAATTTGTTGTTGAAAAATAGTTTTACTAACCTAAACTGCTAACAATAAACACAAGAGTGGCTGTCTTTAAGTCTGGGTATCTCTCCATCTTGGGGAAATAGTAGTTTGGAGTGTGAGAATACCAATGTCGATCGATCCCAGTATCTCCTCCCATTCCTCCAATCATTCCCATGTTCCCACCACCTTCCATTGGTCCATTACCTTCTCCATTCTCTGAAAATCGAAACATCAACGAGCAATTATTATTGTTATCGGATCAAATTAGGAATTCATCTACATAAATACCCTGCAAGCCGCCTTTCAGGGGGAATTTGTAACTGTTAGATAAAATATGATTTAATTCATATTTATATATTCATCCAAAAGAGCCAAAAGAAGCAAACAAACGTTTGCTTGTAAAGTATGTCATCCAAATACCGAAGAAAAATAATTAATTGTGAGACTAAAATAGAGATCAGGTACATCAATTACGAATCTGATGATTAGTACCGTGATAAGTGCAGTTACGTTATTTTTGCTTAATATTCTAATCTAGAAATAAATATAAACAGCACCCTCAATGATTATTACATAAAATTTAGGTAATCCATGTAAGTTTGGCGAAAATTAGATCATTTAGTATTAGTATCTAGCTTGACTTTAGTCTCCGCCTAAGAATGGCGAATTCGTTGGGTTCTTATTTTATAGTTGATCAATAAAGTTTTCGCTCTTTAGTACAGGTGGAAGTTCTATCGAATATCATGCAGGTTAATTATATTATAAACTGGAATAATTAATTATCAGATTACATAATAAACTGGAAGATAATTCTATTACATCAACGAATCAACCTCCGAAATGCACTACAAATACGGTAGAAAGAATAATATATATAATAATGGACTCACCAAGACATGAAGGGGGTTCATCACTGGCATCCCCACAGTGATCAAAGCCATCGCAGGTGAGAGCTCCAGGGATGCAGCGGTGATTCTTACACAGGAAGTCGGTACCAGTGAAGCAGTCTTGAATTGAAAAGAATTTTAGAACGGAGGAGGAATATATCCAGAGAAAGAGATCATTGCGGTAGGGATACAGAATTCCAAATAAAGAAAAGAGTATATGAAATAAATTCCGCCGAAATATATTCGTTATGAGTTGTGACTTAGCTAAAAACCCAACATCGGGCGTTAAAGTCTCCGGTAATAAATTAAGCTATTTTAGAAAAATTTAACTCATAACTATAGCAAGACGTCCAGATTCCCCGGATTTTCTTTTCCTATGGGAGTTCAATCACCTCTCGAGTATTTCGATTATTTCGGGACATTATGATTAAAATATTCACAGTATTTCTAAGTAATCGACACATAATCCTACACGACGGAGTTTCGTTTATAGACTAACGTTTCGTGATCATATTTATAAGACAATCAGCAAAATAAAATATGGATAAGCCTGGACGTATTCACAAAACATTTTCTTTAATATTCATGACAGACATACATGTAAATATTTCAAAATTCTGGGCACAAAAATGGCTGTTTATTTAAAGAAAAAATGTCCCAATTTCACACCATCGATTGTTGTTCACCCTAAGCTACGGTGAGTTTATTGCTAGTACACGTAGCAGTGGTTTGCAATACACATATTTACTTTAATTATAGTATTCTAATTATAGTTTCAATTTGATGGGCATATCCTCATACTCTATTCAAGAAAAGAAGAAAAAATTAACAGATTCTTCATTAATAATCCATCTTAAACTTATCTCTAAATATTCTCAAATAGTTTCAACCAATCATAACAGCTATCAATGCGATTCAAAGGTTACGCATAATAATAATAATAATAATAATAAACGTCTTTATTAGAGGGCGAGATTGAGGCTGGTAAGCCTCATAACGCCATCAAAGAAGAAATTCCAAGGAAATATTTTAAGGCTCTTCCATGTAAAAAGTATATTCTCGAATCTAAGACGCACCGTAGATTTGGAAGTCATTTTGAAGGAAATAATAATTATGCGATCCTAAGATTCTGTTCGCTGTGCTGCGTTCCCCAACACGTCCGTAGTGGCTTGTGTTATGAATAGTAATTACTAATTACTTTATATGCATTAATGTCGATACCCTTTGGCTTTAAGGTGCCATAAGAAGCGTGTTCTTCATTTATCACAACTTACCGGTATAGCGATGAAATGACAATGCAAGCGTTAACGATTGCTTTCAAAAAGGACTTTAACGTACTCTGTAAAAACAGAATCATGGCTTAAAACATCATAGTTAAAGTAATTTTTTTATACGATGATGCATTTTAGATCACGAATCTAAGACGCATCCCATTTTCGGAAGATCTAAAAACGCAAGAAAGGTGCATCTGAGATTCGGCAATACTCTTGGTATTAGTTTGTAATTTTGTGTAAAAAATACGGCAATTATGCTTAGCACACAAATGATTCTGCAGCAAAGGAAGGTAGAAATGGAACCACTATGTCGCGACTCACCCATATAGCTGAAAGCAGTGAAGACGATTGAAAGGCGGGAGTCGTGTGCGAATGTACCACTGAGAGATACGTAGAAGCCAACCTCCAAGGGTAGCACATGCTCCCGGCCAACCTAGGGGATAAGTAATGCGAAAAGATTGAGTGAAGTCGGAGAAATGGAGGTAGGTGTGGTGACTTTGTAGCTACTCATAATAATGCATAGTAAATGAAGCAATCTGTTTTTGACACACTTTCTAGCTCTCTGAAAGTTATCTCTTGCTCTCAAACAGCAAAGTATGGAATGCAAAATGGTGGTAAACAAAATATTTATATGTTGATATCAAGATAAATATGATAATGATAAAATTGAAGGATTGAACGTAGAAACGACATCTACAGCTTTCTTTTTTAATTCGATAGCGATTTCTTCTACGTGATTTAAATATTTTAACTTATGAATATTTCAGTTCACAAATTTACCCTATTATACAAATTTTAATGAGCTTCCACGGAAGAACTTTTACTTAGTTTCACGGTGTAACGATGTTTTTGAAATGCTTTACCGGAGTAACTCACTCTTGAGTAGACTAAAACAACGCACAGGGGTTAAGAGGGTTGCGTTATTTCAGGATGCAAGTTAAGCTGGTTGCCGCTATCACAAGCATAGTCGTTTACCGGAATAATACTGCTTATCGGATCATTAAGAAATTAAGGAAGGAAGAACGTCATAGGATAGCCGTAATAACGTCAAGGTAATAATTGGTTTTGATAATAATTGGAAGATGAAGGGATAAGTACTGGAGGCAAAAAGGCTAATTGTACCAGATTCGCTGGTGATATGGTGGTACTAGCCAATGATTCAACACCTCAAATAATAATGACAGCATTAGAAGAAGAAATTAAGGATAATTGAATGAAAATTGAATGAAAATAAATGTTAATGAATGAAAACAGAAGTAATGAGAAATGAAAACAGAGGTAAGGAAAATAAACGGCAAAGGAGATATGATTGTTGGGATAAAGAGGAAGGATAGAACAATTAAAAAAATACAGAAGAGGCAGAATGGTAACATCAGATTAACGGAGTGAATTGGAGATGAAAGCAAAAATAGCATAATGAAAAAGAAAAAGTTTATTTTGCAGCAGCTTAGAACTAGAGTTCAGAAAAAATTGTAAATTATTTTGTATGGAGTGTCATTACGTATAGCTGGTATAAAAACATGGACCTTGGGGAAGAGGGAAAAGGATTGAGACATTTGAAGAGTGAATTTGAAAAAGGTTGGATAATATATTGCAAAGGCAGAGTGAGGAATGAAGAGGTACTGAACAGAGTTATAGAATAGGTAATGCTCTTAAACACCATTGGGAAGGGGATAGAAGAATGGATAGAGTATTAAGGATAGACATATTAAGATAGAAAAGAATAATCACGACGGCTTTGGAAGGATTGGTAAAAGAGATAAATAAAAGAGGAAGAAATAGACTAAACATGATAGAGGACATAAAGATAAGGGTCTAGAAGGAATGCAAGGAACAAGCAAGGGACGGAGGCAGATGGAGACAACAACGGTAGATGGAACTTGCCACACGACAAATGATGATGAATACCCGAGAAATTGTGAGACGTACAGGAAGCTTACGCAGGTTTGAAAACTACACGATTACGTTTCATCTACTTATAGTCCTGATCTAATGAAAATTTTAGGATGATTCAGTTAAAATTAAAATTTCGAAAAATAAGAACTTACGGAAATTGCTCAGCAAATAGTATAACGTAGTGTTATAAGAGGGAAATAGAAATATCGGAAAGAGAAATTCCTTAAAGCTTCTCCAGAGTGGTAAACTCACCTGCTTCCTTGCAGCAACAGGAGGCGGTGGTCTACGACGTCGTGGTGGAGGGGATCTGGGACTAGCAGTCACAGAGCTGCCCACCAACGCCTGAGGAGAAGATGGCGCCCCTGTTGTGGGCATTGTCGTTTCCCATTGCATGACTGCTTCCGAAGGCTCATCGACCAAGTTCGTCTGCATTCCGAAGGTCGGTTCCGTTTCCTTCGTCACTTCCTCTTCGGCCACTAAAGACATTGCGACATCTGCGGATTCTGAATTTTCCATTTCGGTAGAGTATGGACGTTGCATCCAACCAAATAAGCGAGAGCGACGCTGGGGGTGATCGATGGATAGGGGAGCGTGCCTGCGATAACGTGAGGATAATGAGTGATGTCTGAGAGGCGAAGTGGCGGACGGCGATGGAAGACGCAACACCTCCAGCAGAGGCGTCTCCGAGGTTGTTCCCTGACGCACGTGTAGTTCGGTGCTGCCACCTTTCGAAAGAATCAGTTTGTTATGAAATGAATAGAATAACTTGAATTAAAACTAGGAAGGAATGTTAAAGGGTATCGACAATATAGCAACAGTCACAGGAAGAAGACTAAGAAGAGCTTCTGATATATTATTGAAATACTTTGGTCAATTTGGGAAAACAACGAATTCTATATTAGTTTTCTGAAAAATTTATCTAAATCTCCGAAGGAATTAATTAATATCCTTGTTAGATTTTCTTGGGGCCTGTCATTATTTGAATTACTTTTCTTAAACCATGCTAGGAGTGATGAAGATACGCATATCTATAATTAATTTCACAATTCAGAAATACATAAATCAAGAAGAAATATAACTTTCTGAAACGGTTTAGTCTCTAAAATTGTACTATATTTATTCATAAAGGTAAATTATAAATTTTCCGATTAAACATTACCTCAGAGTACTTGAGATTAACAAGACAATAATTCTAGAAGATTTCAAACCTTATACTTTCACATTAAAATATAAATATCTTAATTATCTTATTACAAATTATAATATAAATATCTTAATTATGTTATTACAAATTATAATATACATATCTTAATAAATAGAGTAGTTTTCACCAAGATGTTTCGCAGACTCGCAATTTCACAGATGAATATTTTGGAATATTACAAATAAACCCTTTTATACGCACCCATGTCCTGAAACTGAGCCACACGAAGATAGAGATGAGTCTTCATATGGGCACGGAACTTAGGTGGTCTGACGATCCACACGCAGTCATAGGCTCTGACGCTTCCTGGAGGCACCATCTCCATCATTGTTATGGCACCGCCAATATTCTCAACGAAACCACCACAGTCTGCAATATAAGAAGCCGACAAATAAATTTTCTTATGTCCCTCATTAATGAGCTCCATTTTCTCCTTGAGGGAATCCAAAATTAGTTTTTCCCGGTAAGAATGGATCCCTGAATCGAGGGATGTATTTAATAAATTAGAGATATTGAGGTGGAAACAACTTAGCAAAGTTCCACTTTGGCTAAATTGGTAATTTCCTCCTCGATCGCAAGGATGGAGTTACAGGAAGTTAAAGCTTCATTGATTGATTTTATGGAATTAGAGATAAATTTAGGATCTTTATTCATAAAAGATAATGCGAAGCTCAATTTTGCATCTTCAGCAGATTATAGCTATTCATTGATTATCCTTTACATAAATATAAAAAATATTTTATTAAATTAAGAATGTTCTTTAGGCTTACAAATTTTATGTTTAAGATAACTTTAGTATCCAAGAAAGGTTTTATAGTATTCTCAAGGCTTCTATTATTGACGAAAGTCTCATCTATGAGTAGAATCTCAAGCTCCATTCTGGATAAGGTGATGTAAATGTAAGCAAGGGAGAGATATTAAAGGCAAATATTCTTATCGAGGCATCACTCACGAAGCAAATATTTATTCTATTAGAGATCCATATAATTTAGGGGAAATTCTCTCAATGTATGAGTGTCAATCAATTAAATTTACATCAATAGCATCGCATCGATATTTTTCATAGTCAGAGCTGTTACGGGAAAGGAATACTCGGACCTTGCTTCAATTCATTATTTAGTTTTAAGTCATGGTATGTTAGACTAATGCAGAATGATAGACTCACCAGTGACTGGCTTTATGAGATTCTCTGGAATTCGACCTGTAAGAGCGGAAAACAATATAGATTTTAGTCGATAAAAATAGTTTTTCTCTGAATAGTTACTGTGAATGATTTACAAGCTTAATTACTTAAAATTTGCAAATAAAGAAATCTTTTAACACTCACCCGTGAGAAAAGAATAAGTGGCCTTGTATCCTAGCCCAGTTCCACCGTTGGCGTAGAATCGCACAAGCAGAGATGGGCCGGAGGAGAGAACCACAGGCGGACGGAATGACGCGCCGCTACTTACTTCCAAGCGTTGACCGTTCCAATCATAGAACTACATCGAAATAAAAACAGAAGCAAAAAGGACAATGAATATAAACAGAGGATTACGTTTCTTTGACCAAGTACTTCCTCCAGTAATATATGGCATGATTTTTGGTCACTCAAGTGGATGAGTGGTTCGAAAACTCTCCAATCGCCAAAGAATGGGTAAAGGTAACTTTTCACATAAAGGCACCCAGGAAATATCCCAAGAAGAAACGGACCTGAACTGTTCTGATCGCATAGCTTAGTTGGTCAAAGCATCCTCCGAGATAGAGGAAGATCCTGAGTTCGATTCCCGGTCCCGTTAGACTTTTTTCAGGTCCGTTTCTTCTTGGAATTTCTCCAATCGCCGATATGTTGGTGACCGTCGGGCGCCGATTCCTCGAAAGGATCAACGAGACCACGGATCACCAGCTTTCTCCCAGAAGGTCCCAATACTCATTTCGGAGACTATGTCTCCATCCTCTAGGGGGGTTACATTCTTAACTGCATAGATGCGCCCGACGGTCGCCGGCATATCGGCGATTCGAGAATTTTTCGAAAAAAACTGGAATTCTCGAATTCTGAGTTGTAAAGTCTGATGTATTCTTCCATATTATACTATGGAAAGAATTTTTCGAACCTCTTATTCATTAACAGCCGAGTTCCATTTTCTTCAATTTCACCCAAGTAGACTTACCATGCTCATGATGTTAAATGAATATTGATTGATGCACGTAACACTGATGAATGAATACCCTGAATGCATTAGTTTCAGAATAGCAAGGCAGTCTCACCTCGATTATAGAAGACCCGGAGAGTTGAAAGTCTGAGAAGAGTAGCCGTACGCGGGCGTTTGAGTCTGAGCTGGTTATGACGTACTCCGCACCTAAATCCCTAGGGTACGGAGCTGGGAAGAAGGGTGATGTGAGGAATCCACCGGTTGTGGCATTGGAGTTTACAGTGGGACGATAGCCTTTAAGGAATTGCCGGTTACCTACGAATTAAACGTGACAAAAATTTAAATTTAGGGGGATATCATATGCTCACATGATCCACACAAAAATTGAATCACTACGCTTAAGTACGTGGAGAAAAAGTTTAATTAGTTTGTGTTCTTTTTTATTCCGAGTTGTAAAGTCTGTCGTAGTCTTCCATACTATTCTATGCAGACTACTAGTGGAAAGATCAGACACTATAAAAAATCAATTACTCAAATTCAACTACATTACATTACATGCAAATATATAATAAAGTACAAAGTTCATAAGTAATGATAAGTAAATAGCGAAGTAATGAGAATAATCAAGAACATTAATCCATTGATTAACTGATCCAAGCGGGAAATAAAATTCCTTGAATTCTCCGTAAAGTGAAACAGTGATATATTGACCAAAATATAATCCTAGTTAACATATATTCGTTTTCATATACTGTAAATATAATTTCATAGCTAGAGCTAATTTCATAGATAAAGCTATAGGTACATACAAATCATTATGATTATTATAGCATGATAGACTAGATTACTGTTTCTCAACCAGTACTCCTCCACAAAGCACTGTTCCTCCGCGTTTACGAGTCAGATTTTCCACGACATAATGTAACCATTACTGATTTTCATGTTAAAATTTTGTTCTAATGTTTAGGAACAGTTAATTAAGTAGCACAGAGGCATTTCAAACTGAAGGCATCCGTGCCAGTAACGTTCGTCGTTTAGTTGAACGATGACTCTGATTGTAAATAAAATACCAGATAGGCGTGGTGTTATTTTCTACGATCCGATTTCTATAGCGGGAATACCTAAAATCAAAACATATATAAACTCAATCAAAAGCGGGTTTCTGTATCTTTAAACCTGCGTGAAAATATCATCAGCAGCCATCTGCAATCACAGGAAAACCTTACTGTAGCTTACTACTGAATGAGACAAAGAGGACTTACGTTCAGATGAATATTCCAGGGTGAATGCATGACGGTGAGGTGAAGCAAAAAGCAAAGCCAAAGCGAGAGTTCTAGTCCTAGAGCGATATCCGACTGGGCTGTTTTCACGGTATCCACGAGGAAAGGCGCCGAAGTATTCCGCCTGGCCGATGTCGCCGGCTCCAGTTGGCGGCGATTTCACGTAGCCACAGAACGGCGCACCTGATGCCTCGTATGGGGGCTCCGTTATCCATAGGTAGTCGCACCTTTTTTCAAAAAAGGAAGAAATATTGTACACTCTTTAAAGCATCATCGAACTATATTTATTTTATACCGTTTCGAACCAGTATTTTCGCTCCGATCATTAAATCATATTATCCCTCTTTATCCCTCCTACTTTTATTACACGTAATTATTAGTAAAACTATGTTTTAACTAACCCATTTTATTTGGTAGCTTTGTGAATTCCTATGTTAAACAAAATAAAAACCCTAGGAATTAAAATTTCACCAAGAAACTTGAGAGTATATATACAGATTCAGCAAAATACGGAGAAAAAACGTAGATTAGCTTCGGTTATTTTTAGCATAACATTCAATGTGATCTGTTGTGATTCAGATACTGTATACTGATTAATTTCGAATTTCAGAACAAATGAGAAATACTCAATGAAACTTTAAATCAAAGACATTTTTTATAACAACTGCACTTCCAAAATGTATTGCAGTTATTGAGAGTATTTTCAGTCACTGGTTTCTATCATATTAAGGTGTTATAATAATGGACACAATCTTTTCTTTTTTTACTACCAGCAGAGTTCAAATAGAGGATGAGGGAATATATTAAACTTTGCTCATAAAGATGAGCACCCTAAAACTCAGGAATAAATAGAAGTGGGAAAAATCGACATGATGGATTCGAACCAGGATCTCTCATTTTCAGATATTCCAACCAGTACACTATCCCGAGCTCTTAACAATTTTTAGTAACAGATATACCTAATAAGATTCCCGGTGGGAGCTCACGTGCGAAATGATTACAGCTGTCGAAGCACGTTTCACAATGCTGCTACTACTACTATACCTAATAATTTGAGATAAATTAGGAGAGAAAGACTAAAATTTGCATTTGCTAGAAATATATTGTTGATATTCCGTTCTAATGGAGAAAGTCACGCCCCATTAGTAAAGAATGGTTTGCGAGCAATAATTCATAATTCATATGCTGATTTCGAGTTTCTCTTATTTAATTATAAAATTAGCTACCCTAAATAAGTTTTTCAAAGTAATATATTTTAGAGAGAATCAAATGTGTTAGGATTGCCACTGATTGATTCCTATAAATGAATTGGAAATTAATGAATACGTTATACATTGCACATTATACATACATTGAATTTGTACATTTAGGGAAAAACATTAGGCAAGAGACCCAAAGTCTTACTACTAAGTTGTATAAAAAGTCTGCTTTGCTAGTAGTAGGCATTTTCTGCACGCTATCTGTAATTCTTCCCTTTGGGATAGAGAGAGGAAATGGAGAAAGTATGCAAAGAATGTCCGAGGCCTTACAAAAGAGGCCCAAAGAACTATATAGCGTAGTAAATACAAATAATGTGCTTCTATGCGGAAAGAAAAGAAAACAGTTGCCAAAAATAAATACAACTCAAATGGGAAAGATAATTCCTGATTATAATGAAAATTACTAAAAAGATTAAGTGGTGGGATAACAGATGACTCAGTCACATTTGTCTAGAAAATTATTTATCACGAAAATTAAGCGTGGATTGCAGTGATACATTAAAATATTTTAACAGATTTTAATAAAACGGAATGATAACGGCACAAGAGAACAAGCTACCTAACAAAATGCCTTAATTTCTGATTATACTTTAGTTTTTACAGCAGTTTCGTCAGATAATTAAGGAATTTTCAAAGTAGACATGACCTTAATATCACCCGAATATATCACTATCTATTTAAACAAGCCGTTAGCTAATTTAAAAATTTCAAGAACTATTAATCTTCATTACTATTAAATTGGACCAGAAAACAATGCTATGGACTTTCAAGATAACCTTCATTGCTTCTAAATTAAAATGTCATGCCATAATATAATATTTACGTTTATGTATCTGGAATTGAAGAGAAGCAAAACATGTAACCATCGAAATGATACTGCTAACATCCTTCAATCTATATAGTTGATGCTTTCTGACGATATTTGGTGGAACATTTCCATATTCAATATGAAAGAAACAATTTGTCTTCGTCCACAAATTTTATTTTTAAATAAAATTTTAAATAAAATTTAAATAAAATTTTAAGTTAAGTTTTTAAATAAAATTTTTTAGCACCTGAAGATGAGTTTACCTCGAAACCGGTCGTGTTTTTTCAAATAAAATTTGTGGACGAAGACAAATTGTTTCTTTCATATTGAATCCTTCAATCTATAGCTAAAAATGAGTAAGAGTAGCAATGATGAAATTGTGATACTTTATTGAAGCCATCAAATGCCACCCGGACGGATTTGCTTCAGCAAAAATATTTTTGACCAAATATTCCTAATCAATTCCTGATCACACTGATCAAGTCCCATTTGCAAATTAAACTGTCCAACTGAGGATGCGAGCTTTATCTCTTAATCTTTATATCTTAATTGAATATCTAAAATTATAAATAATAATAGAGAATGATATGCATATGGTAAAATTTTATGCATTTATGTATGAATTTGTAATAATTAGTATGCATGATTGTTAGCTTGCAGTTTCCGACTCCAGATTTTTCAGAAATCTTCAGAAAATTTTCAGAAAACATCTCGAGAAATGGCGAAATGTCGGAAACTTTTCAGACCACCCATGTACACCTAGGACCAGACCTGGATAGCTGTTGATAATAAACAAGAAAATGAATCGACTTCGGGCAGAAACTATCTATAGATCAATTACCTGCAAGAACCATCCTGCGAGCACGTTGACATGTTCATGAAGTGGAATATGACGGTGATGACACAGGATGGACAGGTAACGAGCTCCATGCCGCATTGATGGTGAGCGGAAGTGATATTTGTAGAAGTCCCGCCCTTCGGCGAAACATCCGGCGCCACTTCCCTCGCTGACAAGAACCCTCGATGGCCCAATTCGAGGTAAAGTTTCCTTCCATTATAGTCTCCGCAGATATCATCGTGTCGTGTGCCGGATAGACAGCCGCGAGCCAGTAGTAGTATAAAAGTAATTACAATTCCTGAAAAATGCATGGGTAAGAAAACTGGTGAAGATCAAGCAATGATTAGCTTTTAACAAATCTCATGAAATCGTTCTACCATAACATTTAGCCTTTTACTGAACAACACGACGGTTGAATCATCAGGTGGAGCGGGTAGATGGTTATATAAAATGCTGGAATTGTTTTCGAGCAAAAATAGGTCCCTTTTATCTAATTACGGATCTGTTCCTCCGAATATATGTTGTATAAATAGGATCAGATGGAGGAATTCTCTGACTGAATGATTGTGTATAATAAGAAAGATTAGAGTATATATAATAAGAAAGATAAGAGTAACCTTTTGCTTTGTTTTGCTTCCAAAAATCAATAAAATCTGTTGCAGTAATTTGCTGCGTTAATAATCATTGTGATTCGTTTTTGTAAGGGTGGACTGGAAACAAAATATGAACTGGAGTAATCCTCTGACATCAGACCATACCAATGTAAGAAATTCCATTTATGGCTATCGAGAGATAGGTCATCTAAGCCGGTGTATAATTCGACTGCAGTTCTTATTAAAGCATAATGTTTCCCAACTCCCAACATCTTCAGCTTGAGTATGAAACTTTTTCTTAATATAAGAATTTCATTTCATTTGATTAATACATCAATAAACATCCATTTTTAAGTTCTCTCCTAATTTATTCCGGAAGAGTGCTGAAGTTAGTAAAATATTTTTGTGCCCTATTTTCTATCGATGCCCATACTTAAGATAACCTAATAATTTTATAAGAATGTGATTGCATCGGTCCGACGCAAATTTCAAGGTGTCAACGATAGTCAAAATAATCCAGGACACTTAAGTTGTTTGCGCCTTCAGAATTGAGTACGAAATTAATGATCGGGTTGTTATACTCTCCCAAATAGCCTAAATCGGCCACAAATCAAGTCTAAAATCTACCTCATGCACCTTTTATGCTGAAATGTATTCTACGAGGGTGGTCTGAAAAGTTTCCGACCCCAGATTTTCCAGAAATCTTCAGAAAATTTACAGAAAACATGTCGAGAAATGGCGAAATGTAGGAAACTTTTCAGACCACCCATCTATCCTAAATAAGAATATTTGTTAATTCTAAGTCCAAAAAATTCAATGTTTTATCGTTTTTAATTTATGTTATTCTATGTAGCATGCCAAAACCAAATTTTCTTCCAATTCTCGTTGTAAAAATCATTCTCAATAGACTAATTATAGTTTATACTGATATATGTTATTTAATGAAATGTCATGTAGCATACTTTTTGAGACTCAAAATTATAATTTCCTCCTGTTTCCTCGTAGTTTTCCATCGTATCAGGTTGGAATTCGTATTATTCAAAGTTCAAATTAAGCGAATTTAAAATCCAAACAATTATTTTTATCACTCTCAAAGTAAACGGCTTTAGTAATGATGTTTACTCAAGAATGATTAGTAGGAATTAAAATTAGAACTTTTCAAATCCCGTCCTATTGCAAAACTTTCAATACCCTCTTTCATCGTGAATATGAAGCTTCGCCAGATTTCTCTTCAAAAGATTAATTTGATGCAATACATTGATGTCTTTCATGATTTATACTTAATATTTACAGAACATAGTCATAATTTACATACACCCACTTACACAAACACATACATACATACACATAAAGAATCATACATACATGCAGGAGCGCATACACAGTGGAAACATTAGATTTTATTTTTAATAATTCATTCTCATGGATAATTTGATCAATAATTGGTAAATGGATAATTAATTAATTATAAAATAAATACTTATATGACGTGTACCTATAATTTAGAATAATTTTGTAGCATCGAATATCTGTCACTTTTCAGTCATTTTTTGTCATTTTCGTCAACCACTGATATGAACTCTGGGTTTGTTTAAGAGCCAAACTTCAGGTATAAGCTAAGCGAATCTTTCAAAAAATCATTCTTAAGGGTAAAATATTAGCGATTCCGTTAAATATCAAAGTTGACGGAGATAATCTTAGCTTAAGTTTGAGACCCTACCCGTTAGAGCTGCTTCTTCGCTGTTGGGAGCTCTACACCTTTTCTTCCAGACCCTCATTCGAATAACAGGATAAAAAAGTGATATTCGTCCATGGGTTTAGCAAACATAAATTTGACTAGTCATGTCTTAATTTTTTATACTCCTTTAGGTATGTGGGTGGCTAATTTTAACAGTTTAGAATTTTACCGGCTCTGCATCCTCAGTTATTATTTCTATTTCAGTCTAGAGCGCCTTTCGCTTTGAGGCGCTCACCAGCAAGGAAAGAATTAGAAACCATTTAATGAATGGCATAATTTCGATGTATCCAAAAAAATCCCTAAAATTGACTCCGGTACGGGGCTGCATAAGAGAAACATTCTTTTCATTTCGTACGACTGGAAATGTTCTAAGGATTCTACCTGTAAGTCGAAGGATTTTAGCCCCTTCATTCGCTGAAATACTAGTATCATACGGCACATAATGAACACGGAACGTGAGCTGCGAAAACACCCTCTATTCATGGATGACCTCTCCAGCAGCGGTTTTTTTGGTAAACACTCGTTGGAGCATCTGACTACGGCCATTCGCGGCGGTATGTTAAAGCCAAAGATTTTGGCGCCATGGGACAAAAGAATAACTCAAATGATCACCTGAGGGGAGGGAAGCCCTTGGCCTCTTTCGCTTTTCTACAGCATCATGTGGGGAAGTTTTACAAGTGCGGAGGTGTCAGAAGACGTCGCGGAAAGGTCAGCGAAGGCGGAGATTCCTCTACTGCGTCCTATTCTCTCTCTACATATCGATTGGTTTTCACCTTTTCCACTTTTCCATTTATGTCTTTCGTCAGGTGAACACTCGCGGTGACGTCAGCGACTGGAAAAGATTTATTATTCAAAATTTACTTCGTTACACGACCGCCATTTTTAAACGTTCTTGATTGAATGGGGCAGAAGCCTGGATGTATTTGAGAATCATTCGAACTGCGGTCGCATGATTCCAAACGCTAATCGGTTTGAAAATAATGCGTGAAAGGATGATTAATCAAATTATTACGGTTAACAATTACGATATTAGAAAATTATGGGATGTCTTTGCAGCAACTTGGGAGTAACTAACCCAACATGGATCCCAACTCTTATATAGGCCATAAGAAAGCTCTCTGCCGCCTGATTACTAATTATGCATAACTCATAGAAATCATTACTGGGCGAGATGTCTCTTATTTTGAATGGATCTTGCAGTAATAGTATGAAAATATTCACTCTATGGCCAAATATACACGGTATATTTTAATTTTAATTTGAATCTGAATCTCACTAACGGTTTGATTAAATATGCCGCAAAGTTAACTTATTATCTAACCTCCGCATACTTACAACGTTCTCATAAGTACGCGTTATATTTTAAGTATAAAGAGTATTGAGAGGAATTTTTCAAAATGAGTAATATTTTTAAAATAAAAAACTGAAAGAATCGATTCAGAATAGCTTTGAAATGAAATGCTTTCAACTTCAGTACTTTCATGAACTTCTCAGTTGGTTGGGAAAAAAGTCAGAAATCTACGAAAAATATCCCGAAATTTCGTTGGTATTTTCTTATAAAAAGAGAGGGATTTAAAAATACAAAGTGTTAATTACTGGTTGTGTAATTACTAATAGTTTTTAAAATATAGCTATTGACAATAGCGCCGTGATCATGTCATATATTCAACCTGTGAGTGAGCCAAAATTTATTTTCTCCACGTTAATCGACAAACCATGTTCGTTTCAGCATACCAAAATAATGAAATATTATATAAAAAATCATTTCCATTTAACGAACAACGTCATCAGTTCCATAATACTAAGTTTATGATAAGTTTCCGCGGATGAGAGGGACGTTAATAGGTTTCACCGCATTTTAAGATTATGTAATCTAAGTTGCAGTTGCACCCTTTTTGGTGTCGTGCATGGTAGAGTATAGCTGAGTCTTGAACCGTAAAAATTTAAGATCCTTAGACGAGGATATTTCTGCGACATAAACAATAAATCTCCTTAAGAGAGTGTTGATGTTTTCTTTTTCAGAGTCGACGCAACTCTTTAATCTTCAAAAGTGTGAACAGGGAAAATTTATACTGTCTTTTACCTAAAGATTTTGCAATCCTTCACTTAAAGATACTTTTGTTTAAATGAAATAATTGTGAAGACAAACTGATTGATTACTTCATGTGTATCATCACTTTGCCTCGATTGCACTATTTATCGCTTGAGCTACAAATGATATTAATAATATATTTATGGATAATAAATAAGTGCAAAAGTTATGTTGCACAGTCTGGATGTTCACCAATAAATTAAAATAACTGAAGATATTTGGAACCACCCCTTTTTAGATCTTTTTACTAAAAAAGATTTTTCTCTTGAATATTTCATAGTAAATACATACACAGACTTATCGAATTTTTAATCAATTAGCTAATGTGATGGGAAAATAAACTTCAATATTCAATTATTTTTGGAATGTCTATTTTCAACTAACATGCCTAAGCAATAACAAATATCAAGCGAAGAATCAAAGTTAAACAAACCAAGTTTGCATATTGCACACCTTTGTATGTAGATGAGTTACTTACTGTCTCAAAATTACATACGAGTCCAATTTATACGAAAAATCAAGAACACAATCTTTCATATACTTAGTCTAAAATGTTACACAGTATATACTAGTAGTAAAATAATCCCACTTTACATTAGTTGACGGTGTTTTATACTTTCAACGCACAATTGTAAAAAATTGCTATGATAAATCGGTAAGTGTTACTCGGATGCTTCAGGAGGCAGGATGGGAATCTTTAGAAGAAAGAAGGCTCAATCAGAGATTTATATTAATAGATAAATTTAGACAGAGCACGTTCATAGAAGATGTAGCCGATATTATGCGCTCTCCTTGCTATATGGGCCGTTCTGATACCGCGAGAAAGATAAGAGAACTAGATGCTAGAACCAGTCGATTCAAGAATTCTTTTTTTCCGAGAACAATCCGCGAAAATAATTGACTGGGCAAATAGAGTCCTGGTGCTTGCACCCCCTGCCACACGCCGAAAGGCGGCTTGCAGGGTACAGATGTAGATGTAGATGTAGACAATTAATAAAGTATTATTAAAAAAACTTCCGAGAATATAAGTCATCAAGTGAAAATAAAAGTTAAACATTTTCCCGAACAAAAATGTATTACCAATAATATAAGTTGCAACAAATATTCACTTACACGAATACGCCTAAACCCACACAAAAATCAACCTTATATGAGTACTTCCTTTCCCGAATGCAATCTCAAATCAAATCGACGTTCGCAATTGGAATTGGAATCAAGATTTGGATTGAATCAGAGGAACAATACACTTTCAAATATACTAAAATCTGCATGATTATCGACATATTCGCGTCTTTTTCTTTTAGTTACTGTAACTCATTTGACTTGGTTACATTTAGTTTACCACTTCCTTCTATACTGATACAAATCTGCTACTCCACTTCATCTTTTAAATGTTTCCCCTTTCCTTATTTCATTCTGCGAAAAAATTCGAGTATTAAATCCGAAATCCTTAAGGAGAGGCGCATTATTTCAGGTAATATTAATTATTGGAAAATTACCTTGATAAAAGCTCAAACGATGCGATACCTTCATCAACGTTATCAGCTAAAAGACTACTCAGATATATTTCAAAATATAGCAGTATCAATTTCAAAGATTCTTCGACAGCAGAGGTTATTTCGCACATGAGCCCCCACCGGGACTATAAACGGATGGCATTTCAAAATATATAAATAAATACCATAGAGAGGAAGATTCAGCGATAAAGTTTCAACGCTAACAAGAAATATGTTTTCATACACTTCCATCATGAATTTCAACTTGAGATTGTTTACTCGAGAAATTCATATGGATTAAAGATTATTTTCTGCCATATATAACACAAAAGAATCTTTCTGGCCTACATTATCAACAGAATCTGATAGTGTCATACATACATGGAGTAGATAATAAGCAGTCTTGAAAAGGGTAGAAAAATAAATCAATCAATAATTTTACTTTAATATCCTTTTTCTTAGAATCCTAACACCTTTCAATCCTATCACACTAACAGCATCGTCTTCCGAGGGTGAAATTCTCGTTTGCTCCAGGTGTGGCTTGTTTATTGGGACTGATTCACTCTTTTTCCTGCTTCATATTAAGGTAAACATACTATTTTTTTGTCTCCTGGTATCTGTTTATCTTTCCCGCCATGATAGAAAGCGTGCAGAAACATGTTGGAAATGATCATTCTTTTGGTTTGATGAAGAAGAACAATTTATACTTTCTCCACAGAATTTTATTAAAAACATAAAAAGGAAACAAAACACGACTAGTTTCAGAGATTGATCTCCATCATCAAGTGACCTAGCAAATACGTAAAGTATAATATATACAAGTAAGACTGGCGGAGAAATAAGGAAATAGCTTGTTTTGTTTCCTTATGCTCATTGTTTTTTATAAAATGCTGTGGAAAAAGTAAAAATTGTTTTTCTTCATAATGACGTATTTCCACAAGACACCGCCAGAGACTGTGAATTTTGGTTTGATATTTTAAGGGCATAAAAGAAAAAATATAGAAAAGAAGCAAAAATCAAAAACACTAGCGGAAAGATGAAAAATTGCTCCATCGAATTGCATAATATTTGCTGAAATTCTGGTTTGGTGGCAATATTCAATCTTAAAAGAAACGGCGACTTATTCCTCACCCCAAATATCTTACGGTTTAGGTATCGGGCAATACCTGCTTGTAAAGTGGGAAATCTACATATGCGGCGCATTTGATAGGTGAATGAGCAGAGCTTTTATAACGACGAGCACCCTGGTTTACAGTCAAAATTTTACAAATTTGTGAACCAGTCCTTACGAAACTATTTTATTAAATCATAAAATAGTAATATCTAAGTGCTTCGCTGTAATTTGCAGAAAATATACTAAAGTTGATAAAATATATATTGCTAGGCGTGACTTCGTGGAAAGCCATAATACAATGAAAGCAGAGACTTAGTACTTTTCCACACTGAATTATATTTTAATCATATTCAGTGTGGAAAAATACTGTCTTTGCTTTCGTTGTACTGAAGTTGAGGTTGAAAATGTTAATTTTGTGTAAATATGTCTTGAAAGAAGAGGAGATCGATAGTCACTAGAACGTAATCCATCGCTACTATACGAGCGATATTTTCGATAAGAATTATAATACTAGATTTTTAAGTGCTTTCAACTGACTACAATTCACATACGAGATAAGTAAATTGGTTCATACAGTGTGCTCCAAAGGTAACTCCTTTATTGTGACGCATGGTCTCTTATTTGTTCACTAATACTTTAGATTCATATTCATTACGGATTGAACTGACGGAGTAAATTTACAGAATTGGTTAACAATTATTCATGTAGTGGAGTGATTCATTACACCTCTCAAGAATTTCTAGAGTCTTGAGAAATAAAATAGCGCCAATAGTTTGTTTTCTTGGAACTGTCGGAAAAAAGAAACTTGAAAAGGTTAACCCTTAGAATTAGCTCAAGTAATAGATAAATAATGGATTGATTTAATTATAATCCTTCGAAAGAGATTACACTCGTCTAAAAGGTATATGTTTACATTTAGTTCTTGTGTCCTGAAGCTCTATTTTCTTCACAACATCATGAGAATACAGCTCGAAAACTAGGCCAAGGGAGGTCTCCTTTCATTCTGGATGTTCGTGCTGAAGCTGCAAAATGTTATCATAAAATTTATTCGCAGCTAATATATGCCTAATTCTGTTATAGTCTCATGATAACAAGATTTTTTTACATTTTCAAGAATTTTTATATCTGAGGATATATGAATTTGAATCTTCAGTATTCGGAGAGATGAATTCGGGTGTGATAAATTTCGCAGAACTATTTTTAAAAAGGTCCCGTAAACATCTACTCATTCAACATGAGTTAGAATATCAACGACAGCTGTTGGGTCTCTCGATTTATTTATACTCAGAAATATATTTACCCGCAATTAAAGTAGCAAGAGTCGAAGGATTTTCATCTATCTACATCTACATATATACCCTGCAAGCCGCCTTTCGACGTGTGGCAGGGGATGCAAGCGCCATGACTCTACTTTCCTAGTCGATTATTTTCGCGTATCGTTCTCGGAAAAAATGAATTCTTGAATCGACTGGTTCTAGCATCTATTTCTCTGATCTTTCTCGCGGTATCAGAACGGCCTATATAGCAAGGAGGGCGCATAATATCGGCTACATCTTCTATGAACGTGCTCTGTCTGAATTTATCTAGTAATTTTAATCTCTGATTGAGCCTTCTTTCTTCTAAAGATTCCTATCCTGCCTCCTGAAGCATCTGAGTAACACTTACCGATTTATCATAGCAATTTTTTACAAAGCGTATTGCCTTTCGTTGTGTCTTTTCTATCTCGCGAATACAACACTTTTCTGCAGGGTCCCAATTTTTTTGGATTGGATTTTAGGAGAGAATGAAAGACTGTCGGAAGAGTAGAATCATGGCGGAGTATTCTCAATACTAATTAACAAGAACTTTGGAAACTTTACTAAATAATAATGAAGAAGAGCAAAAGATGATCATGTTACATATTTTTTCTTTGATTCCAGCCACTATCGACTAAAAAGCGTAAAAGACTAAAAGTTTTACTTCTTGCTAGGTGGCAAAGAGTAAACAGCTGTACTGGATAAGTTGGAAATTTTCCCAAATCAACTTTGGATAATCCGAGAAATGTAATTATCATTACGGCGGAACAATGAGATGATTACATAATAAAAATTATAGCGCTATATTTATGTAAGGATTCCTGAAAAACAGATATGATGTTCTATCAGTTTTTAGTGAATACACCTTGATAGTTACATTGAGCATGATAAAACCTTGACACTTTTCTGACTGTTTTCTATAAAAATCAACTCCGTCGCATCCTTGTATCCTATATCCCTAGCATATAGACCTTCTGTAGATGATGTTTTTCCTACATCCACAAATGCACTTTTATGTAAGCATATCCTTAATCCGATCATTGTTTTATCACGTGTTTATTCTAACCTTCTATTCATCACAGTCGCATGCTGTTTCAATTTTACCCCTTCCGATAGAGATTTTTTTGAGAATAGAGGTTATTTGATGGCACTTGTTGTTATCATAAAAACAAGAGTCTCCATCTAATAAGCTTCAATGTAAACGCTAAAGGTGCTGAACAACTAAAAGCTGAAATAAAAACATCATTGTATCATATTTTTCCTGTCGAAACGATACATAACAGTGGTCGCCAAGTATTCGGATGTTACCACTCACTCACACAACTCGCCATCTTAAACCCCGCGGACTGTTCTTTTTCAAAAGTTAATTAAGCATGAAGGTATGATAATTATACTATAGTTGTTGTATTTGGAATTTTGTCGCTCGTCTTCACTTTGTTGGTGATACGAGGAAGATTCAGAATAAAAGGAAAGTTGAAGAGGTTGAACAAACAAAAATTGCAAATGATTCTCAAATTTCCTCACAGAACACAAAAGATTTTCACGAATTTTCAGTGGCCTAAGGAGGAGCAGTCCGCGTCTGATACTACATAATTCTCCCATAGCATTGAATTCAAGTTACTCTAGAATTTTACGTCGACTTACTTATTTACTTTATCGAATTGTACATCTATTTAATCAAAAATAAATAAAAATCCAATCATCGTCAATCGAAACTAAATTGATCGTAATTGCTGAAATCCATGGTTTCCAACATAACTATGATATTATATATTTCCTATGAATTCATTTTTAAGTTTCATATGTAAATAATAATTTTCAGAACGTTACGCACATGTCAGATCCCTTTCTTTTACTATTTTGAAGGTGAGGGAAAGCATTGAGAAGATATATTTATATGAAGTTATTTGTGTTTCGTGAAGAATTTCGCGATAATATTTCTTTCTGTTACAGTACAAAATAGAGTTAGAAAAGATATCAACCAGTCTTGAAACATGGCATTTGACCAAATGGCTCTTTGACCAAATTTCACACGGAGAACAAGCCAAAATTATTTAATCAACAAACTATTTTCATTTCAGCATACTCAACTAATGAAATAGTAACTAAAAAATAATTATTTTGATTTTAGCAATCACTAACACAGCTTCAATAAAAAAAGCCGGTTTTGCAAAGGACGCAAAAAAGCTACGTGACGGCCTCTCTCTGATGGAATAGAATTACTATTCAAATAAAAAACATAATTTTTTAATTTACAGACTTATTGAAACTGATAAGCAGCCTAAGAGATGTTTCAAACTTTAAAAATTTATGCTGATAAAAAACAAAGTATAACTGTAATTAAATTTCATTTACGTATCATCCATTATTTCTCCAATTCCGTTCTTCGAGAAAACATTATATGGAAATTCTTTCATTATGCAAATTTTGGTCGATGAAAATATACAAGTTGAAAGAAGATGAAATTACTATTTCTTTTCCTTCCCAAAGAATAGTTGATACGTTTGCCTTATAAGCTCTCCTTCAAAGTGTTCCGTGAAAAATAGTATTACGGCAATATATATATAGTATATAGTTATAATTATAGTATATAATTTATAGTTGATCTTGATAAGATACGAGTAAATTATAAGTAAAGTACGTAAGAGTAAATTATTACTCATGAAGTTAACTTATACGAAGTACTGAGAAAAAGTGATAGTATTTTAAGTGTTACGACAGCTGAGGTCATTTCGCATACATGGGCCCCCACCGGAAATCGAACCTTTCACTGATGGTAAAGTCACTATCCGGGGGCCCACTAACAATACATTCTGAACAAAAATGACTACCGCAAGTTGAGACCGAAATAGTGGATTCCAAAGATTCTGTGACATACCTAATAACGGGAAAGGCAACAAATAAGTATTTTAGAAAGGAAACTATTTTCATGTTAATTTTAATCCCTCGCATTCTAATTAGGAAATTCAGTGCTGTTAATTAATGAATTAAGGTCTAATGAGATTATGTATAATTCAGTCACATATTTTAAAATGTTCGGATGGAAGTAAACATAGGATTGAATATGTGCTTAACCTTTCGATGACATCAAGGAGTCTGAGCACTAACCCCGGTAAATCTTGTGAGAGGCAGTATTAAATTAAAAAGTTCTTTTTTTCCACAAAACGTCAATATCCTAATATAGCACTCCCATTTCTAGCGAAAATATATTTTTCAAGTTACCTCGAATTTCAACACAAAAATTTTAGGGTGTTTAGAATTTCGTGACGAAAACTGAATACCCTTAACTTTTTATTGTTGATAGGTATAGAAGAATTGCAAGATTATTCCTTCGATGAGATTCAGGATTAAATCTTGATTTACCGGTCCGTAGTTTTTTTTGTAAAAAATAAATTCATGCATTGATAGCAAGAAAACCTCTATGAGAGAGATAAATAATGAGAAAAGTATCTATAAAGCAAGTTCAAACATCATATTTAGGTATGATTACTCCATCTATTATTGCCATTCAGAGACTGAATTTTATTTTACTTGAGTTCAATTACCTTTAAATTTAAGGGTATACTATTCTCATATATAAAGTATACTATTCCCATTACCTTGGAAGTAATTAAATTCTTAGTTTTCAAGAATTGTTCAAAGTATAGATGTGAAAGCAAGTTTGCACATGTACCTAAGAAGATATCATATTTTATCAACTGCACTTTTACGACAATCACGACAATACGTATAGAGATCAGTAAGTTAACGTGCCACCTCTGGCCTACTATCAAGCGTTCCTGAATAATAGTAATAATAAACTTTACACCAAGGGCTTAGACAGATTTTAAAGAATTTTAAATCTTCCTAAAACTCTCTTACATAAATCTTTAGTGTTTGATATGAATAGTATGTGATCAACTCGAATTAGAATAATAATTTTAAAGGCTATGTCTTCCTACTAAATCACTAGGTAGGAAACCATTAGGTGATGCTAGTAAACGAAACACTCTCTAGAAGAATTAGCCTCAATTTAAACAATTTTTAAAATGCCCAGGAATTTTCCTTTTGAAAATAATGAGGGAAGCAGATAATAAACTTTTGGGTAGAAAACCCATCAGCATGGGTTAATTAAGGGACAATTCTTGGTTTTACCACGGAAAATTTTTGCCATCTTATGTGAGCTGGGAACAAATAAATTGCGAACAGGGAAAGAAAAGATATGGGATGGAAAATAAACTAAAATAAATGTAATAATGATTGGAAATCAAATTCCCGTTTAGTTGTTTAATTTTCCATTTATATGTAATTAAAAATTTACAGTCGATAATTATTTCTTTAAATCTTACGTTATATTAACTCCTGATGACAACCGTTTGATGATTGGAGGATTTCTCGGTCAATGATATTTGAATTAATCGTTAACTCTTAGTCAGAGCACAGAACACAAAGAAAAGATAAATTACATAATATTCTAACAATTCTTTACACCCCTAATGAACGTAATATAGGCATATGGAATACGATTTCAAAATCAACCTTTAGAATTAACAATTTTAAAAACCTTAATTTTACAGTAGCTGTAAAAATTTCATACAATGATACTATTATTTGTAATTATTTCAGTACGAGTAGAAATGACTTAGAATGATTCCCTGAGGATGTGCCTACTGTAAGACTTCATATCCAAACTCCTTCGTCTTTGGGAATAAGGAGACTTGGCACAGGTTTTCTTCTCACTGAAAACATCCACTTTACATAACAGAAAAAGTGTTCGAAGTTTATTCGTCGTGACACGGAAAAATTAACTATCCAAGGAATGATCATGCGTACGTAAATTCCCTTTATTTATCACCCACTGATATAATTCTTCATTAGCTTTTTCCTATAGTTCTCACCCGCGCAACTGCAAACACGAATCATAATTCCTGGAATCCTTTTGACACCCGAGCGGAAACTCAATACCTCTCTTAAAATGATTACCGACGTATAATATCTCCTAAAATGCGAATTTGGCCTCCTGAGGATTATGCAGTTCGCGGGATTCTTTAGGAGTGCTCTTAGTCAGCGTTTACAAATGCAAAATACCAAACTTTACGTGATAAATATCGTTAACACACTTTCATCGCAAACAATTCCTTATGTGCCTGAAGCATACTTTAAGACGGCCCAAAACTACGCAGAATGTTCTGAGGATAACTAAACAAGCCAGTTCAAATGCAATCTCATTTACGTTTGACTGTGCTCTCGATTAAAATCACACATTTTCACTGAATAACTGAGTATTTATTGATGAAATACAGAAATATGATCAAAATCAACAAAATGATTTAAACCTCAGCATTAACCATCGAGTACACCCGATGTCTTGTTTAAGATTTCAAATACTTCTTCATCAATCACACCAAAATTATAGTCGATGATAACCTCCTATGTTAAAAAAAAAACATTTCCGTCTTTTCAGCGCGCGGTTTAAATCCAGTAGGAAATAAAGCCCTCTATCAATTCAAAAAAATAAGAAAAATTTCTTCAAAGAATGCAAAAAATAATCACTCACCATTGCTTGGGCCCATTTTGGTTTCTGCAACGGGCAGTGTATTTCTTCATGCGATGGCGGAGGACGACTGCAGCCAGGCATACAAGGGGTTGTGGGAGAAGACATGCAAGTGTGGGAGAGGTTTGAGGGATTAGCCACATGGGATGAGTGCAGGGGATGGGGAAATGGGGAAGAATGAATATGGGAGGAAGGGGAGACAGAAAGGTGGAGGATAAATGCGACAGAATGGAATTAACAAGGAAGAAGAGGAAGACAGGAAAAGGACAGATGCGGAAAGAAACGACCACTGAGAAGGAGGACAGGGATAATTAAAGAATAGGAATATGTATAGGATGAAAAGCAAAGTGGTTGAGGCAGAGAGAAACGTCTGGAGTTATCACAAATGCGACGGGAGGTTTCCGGAGGACTGGCTCGGATTAGCATGGTGCCTCGTGGAGGCTGACTCAATTTCTATGGCTTTAAGAGCACTTTATGACGGCATTTTGTTGATTGGCGATTACAGTGGCGGAGAAACACTAATTTGTTTAAAATATCATCAACGATTTTACCTAAAAGATGTATCATTTTGTGATAAACCTTTTCTTAAATCATACACAGATGGTCCTATACAGAGATTCTATTGAAATGAGTGCGGCTCAATTGGTAGTACGCCAGATTTATTTGCCGATCGCTACTGCGAATGATCGTTATAAAAATCTTCTACGGTCCTTAGGATTAAAATAGCGGAAGACAGTCGCAGAACACCCCGAAACTAAGACAGTTAACTTCCGTAAGACGATACGACGACGAGATAGTTTATTTACGTCAACAAACCACGTAACGCTTCGTAATTTGGAGAAAAAACTTACGAAGTCGTACAATGTATAAACAAAATTATCGTCATTTTTAAGACCCGGCAATTTGAAGTAAGTTTTTGTCACATTAAGAGAGTTTATGTAAACTACACGACAATCGACTCTTCCTACCGCAAGGGTTTCATTAACAAACACTTCCATAGTTAATTAAAAATTTTATTTGTAGAGTTAATTAATCATAGATTTAACAATAATCTAATTGTTAAATTGCTCCCGATTAAAGATAATCTAATCACTACAACTATTATACGTTTAGATTACTCTTCTAATGGCTTTCTCATTTATATCTCCTGGAATAGGTACTCTTTTCTTAATATGGCTTCTCATGGTTGTGAAAATGAAAAATAAAATTTCTTTAACTATCCCAATTTATAGAGGAAAAATTTCTTACTGCTGATCAGAGAGAAAAAATGCTTTGAGCAATGGAAATATAAACTAAAGGATAAGAATTCTAAGGCCAAAATGTTATATAGAATCATTATTCATTTAAACTTTTTTCAAATGTATTTTTGAATACTTACAGGGTGCACTAGTTTATCCTTAACTCTCTTCATTAAAAAGAATTCATAAATTGAAAAGCAAATTTTACTTGAGGAAGGTAATGTAATTCAGTCAAAGTAATTCCAATAAAGCAAGTTTACGTTCCTGTTAAACAGATGTAATTAAGCTGTGTTTGGCATTGATGCATCTTGTGTTCTTGATTTTGTACACTGAAATATATAGGGCCTGCAAAAGGACATTCAGTTGATAAATAAATTCTGTATTTGTTTAAAGCAGGAATTTATTTCTCAAAAACCGCATATTAACAACACACAATAAATCATTAAATAATTTACCATCCCTGTCAATGTTTAACAAGATAGACTAATTTGTGAATGAATCTTTGAAATAAATCAGAAATATTTCACCTTTGGCCTCTAGCTGGTGGATCGCAATGATTTTCAGATCCAAAGTACTTTTATTACCTTAATAGAGTGCAACACACTTAACTCAAGGAGAACCAAGCATTAAATCTTAATAAATTAAATTGTTTATAGAATACATGCAACACTGTTACTGTTTTCTCCATTATACAAATGAAAAACAATTGTTTTAAATTTCATCTAAAATATGAGGGATATTCTTTAAATAATTTATTATCATTTCATTAATTCGGCTATTTACAGGGCCCCTCTGAGCCCTGAAAAAATACCCGAAAAAAATATAGACAAATTAAAATAAATTTTATAAAAAAAGATACATCAATGAAATCAATGTGAAGAAGTGACTGAGTGGAAAGTCATGGTATCAAAGAAGAGACTTTGTAATATTTGACAACATTTATGTTAATGCAATCATTTTAGATCCTGCACAAACATCTTCAGGTGAAAAAACACTTTAACCAAAGAATATATATTGAGATATATGTATATATAAGGAGATAAAAGGGAGTTGTAGATCTATGTGGTTAGGCTAAGGGAAGAACTTACTTGGAAGGGAAGGCAGGCGTGAAGGGTTGGGAAAGGTATCCTCTTTAGTAAGCATACCATTCTTTGAATAGCAACCATCTCCACCACTTCCAGAGAGTGGCGATGATCTTCCTGATGATAGCATGTTAGAAGGAAGTCACTCTTAAGCCTAATTTCCAGGAGGTGCAGAGCAAAGCTAGAGATAGGGTGCCCCTCAAGGAGGAAATTCAACTGACATTGTCACCCTGGTACCCTCCCTCCACTTCTTCCTGCATATTTCACAAGGCAATCCCAACACGTCAATTTGTTCTTTTATAAATTTACATCACATTATAATATAATAAATTTGAGGGCAACAGTTTAAGTCTGCTAATTATGTTGAAAATAAAAGCAGTAAAGAGCTGTAATACGATCTGAAGATATGAAAGAACAAACTGATGGCAATTATATCAACAAGATTCAAAATTACACCAAAACTATCAAGTCAGTAGAAAGCCTCAGTACATTTCATCTCCCAGGAAGATATCACTGAGAGTATAATCAACAGCTTGACATTAACAGCAAGACTTGTTCTTTGTAATTTGTACATATGAATGCTTCTTATAGTATAGTTTCACAATAAAATAGCTTTGGTTCAACATCTATAATAAAGTATTTAAATCATTCATATTATCATTAAAATAATGGCCATACACAAGTCAAAATAGGATAAAACATATAGAAACAGCTATTTGTATTCTTCTTCATCCTTTCTTATTTATGGCAAACAACAGTATTTGGAAATGATAGTAAATTCCAAAATTGGTGAATCATAATTTGGAACAGAAAATTCAACAACTAATAGACATTGAGCAAGTTGATGCTTCCTAGCAGCTGTAACAAAATTGTTTTAAGCAATTCCTCCTTAAAGCATGTATTTTAGGGGGAATCAGGTCACCCAAACATTCATAAATTAAAGGAATGCTGTAAGTTGTGGTGAATCAGGATTCTCAGTAAGGCTGGAATAATGAATAACTATCCCTCTAATTAAAATGCAGAAACTTTCCCATAAATATCTCAAAATTATTATAAAATTTCATAAATATTATTGAAATATCTATTATTTAAAATGTTGGAGTGCTAAGGGAGGCTAATGTCACTGAATTTAAATGATTTGCCTACACAATTAAAATGAAAGAATCGAAGATAAACATAATAGTCCCTAGGAAAGATTAACTTTCAAGAGATTCTTCCTGCTAAGTAAAAAGAAAGATTAATGATAAATCGTGCTCTCAGATAGCCGTGTGTGCAGCATGTTCGACTTTAATGAAAGTGGTCCCGGGTTCGATTCCCGGTGGGAGCCCATATGCAAAATGACCTCATCTGCCAAAGCACTTTTCACCATACTACTACTACAGTGATATGTCACTAGAATCCTGTGCAGGCATTCTCAGTGTTAATTTTCTAAAGCGATTTAGCATACTTCATTCTCCTTTGTCATGACCAATAGGAACCCTTGAAATAAGATCTTATGAAAGCCCATCTTCAAGTTTAATAAATAGATAATTTTCATACAAAATTGTAAAAATGAATTTACACCCAGCACCTGGTACAAAATAACATATGTCAGTAATTGCCAACTTGGTCTGCTGATCAATGATGGTCCATGAAAGGCTTTTGTAGGTCCTTGAAGAAAGTTGAAATTTGCAACTTTTCTTTATCATACCCTTTTGTTATATTCTGAATCATCTTTGCGTCACAAACACCTGGTAAGTGAGAAACCTCAATCTCATTTGAATAATGATTGTACAATTATTTATCAAAATAATGTTTCTCTAAAGAATGTTTCTTGCTACATAATTTATCACAAGAATACAGAATACAAAAAATATATATTTAATCAAATAATTAAATTTCATTTTATTGTATACAAAGCCCCTTCTGGACCACATAAAAATAAGAATTAGGTGTCTGAAATATTATAACTGAATACTGGAAATGTTTATAATGTAACAGCAATGATATTCCTGTTAGAAACTTAAAATCAAGATATAGCAAATATTTTAGGACAGTGGCTCTAAACAGGGACCCTTAGGCTGCCATAGAAATAAGTTTAAGTTAAACCCCATGGGAGAAATGCCACATTTCTGAGGGCCACAAGAATAAAACCTGATGTTCGGGTCATAAAACTTCTAAATTACCTATGATAAACATACTTGCATAAACTTAACATAATCAGCATAAAATATTTCTAAAATAAAATTTTCCTTATAGAATTAATAACAAATTAAAATCAACAATTGGTATATTATAGATGTAGATCATACCATAAACCTTTCTACTTTATAACAGTGAATTTAGAGGGCACATAAATAAAACAAGCTCAGAAATGGGGCTACCAGAAATAGAAGCTTGCAAACCATCATTCTAGGCAATGCTTTAAGCAAACAAAGATTTTAACACATGTATTTCACGTACTTTTGTTACAATACAATTGGTTATGGTAAATAGTAAAAATATATAATTGGTGAAACAGTCAACAAAAGAAATCAAAATCAATTCACTTCCATCATCAACCACTATCCATAATATCATTGTAGAATTTTACAAAATAAAATTTGATTTTGAATAAAAGTATTAGGAATACCAAGAATATATTCTCACACAGCCATCATTGGATGCACATCCATGTATTTATTGGGTAACAGGAAAAACAATGTATATACTTTAACATACCATTCAATATCATAGGAGGTACTTGGATCATTTGAACTTATTCTAACACATGAAACTAGATTATTTCATCTTAAATATTCCAATATGAATCAGGATATTTTAGTTTCCAGAGTTTCCAGAGTTCAGAGAGTTGAAACGATGAAAAATCCAATTCCAACTGTACCAACATACCAATATTTAAGAATGAATTATTTTACGAAAAAATATTTAGGATTCACTTTAGATCAAAAGATGAGATTTAAAAATATTAGAAAATTTCACATCTCATATACAGCCATGGTTGTACAGTCTATAGCGGGGAAATTCATAAAAATAATCAGTCTTCAAACATTATTCGATGACATCTAAAAAGATCTTAATATTGTTCATAAATAATGAAGCAAAGATCCTGACATTAGATACATTCCTATAGACACTATATCACATCTAATGCCATTATTAAAAGTTCATGATAATAAACTAATGTGGCTTAGGTGTATGACCATCTACATAGAAATTGCGAGTAGCTTTAGGCAGTCTCAATTCAATATTATCCAAATCCTTGGTTAGAATGATCTGGCAACCTATAAAAAAGAAAACACAGCTTTGTAGTGGAGATATAGGTTCACTATTATATTAATTACTTCAGTTAATATTACAAATTTCTTTGTTAATGGGTCATTTGAAGGTAAATTTTGCCAAACCAAATAAAATATTCTAAAATATAGACTAAACTATTTCTATCACTATTTGAACACAAGGAATCTTATGGAGTGATATTTGATGGTAATCCATTTTAAAGTTTGATATTTAAAATAAAGTTAACACTTGAGCATTGAGCCTTGTTTTTATCATTGGTCAACTTGGCAAATCATCAAAAATACTTCCTATAACCAGGATTCCATACATGCCAAATGCCATTCAAAAGTGAACTCTCAATCATCTAATAACAAGATGATGCAAGAATTTCTGGAATCCAAACTTTCACTTTTCTTTTTATAATTTCCATAATTTATGAAAATAAACAATTCATTACAGTTATTTGCACACTTAGTCCATTATTTTTTACTGTTTCATGTACTCATTATGGCTTTATTTTCATCCAATTATGGATCTTTTTAGCATCAATAATGTCACTGTAGTTGTATTACTGCTGCTCAGTAGAAAAAGTATACAGAAGTCTAGCTTGTATCAGAACTCAAAAAATCACACATCTCTTCATACAAAAAACTCCAGAAAATATTAACTAAGAGTAAAAAAATATACACAGATAATCTGCAGAACTAATAATCTGCCCATGGATAAATGGGAGTTCACTAAAATATTTTAAATGCAGCAACCCAATTTTCAAGTTAACACTATTTCTTAAGAAACTTGGTAGTGGCAGCAAAGCTCCATAATGTAAGAGCCCACACCAATTTTGTTCCAAATTATTGGAAATTACACATGTATTTTATTCTTAGGAACTATGCTTAGCACAAAAATCATTAAATTATAATTTGTTGCTCCAGTTAAAATGATATAATTGATGTACCTAGTCTAGAGTTTTCACGAAGAAAGGGAGCTAAATCCAGTAGGTCCTCTTCCTTCTCTTCAGCAGGGGGTAATCGATCAAGGTAATCCCCATCAACATACACATGGCATGTTGTACAAGCTAATGACGCTTCACAAGCACCTGTTAAAAACAAATGACAAAAATGCATTAGTTAGTCTGAAAATATGGGAGTGAGGATATATTTTTATCATCTCTATCTGTCAGAAGATATCAGCAATTCTAAAGTATCTGTCTTTGGCCTTCTAGCACAAAGTTGATAAGTCCTAAATAACTTATGCATACTTCCTTCCCTAAACTATAGGTCTTACAATTTAAGAATATTTATTATAATTATTTCCACTACTTCCTACTTGTTTGAAGTGAGCAAAAAATGAAGAGAATATCATCATCCTATTTAGAGTAATATTAAACTTTTTCAATTATCCTTGAACTTCACCCATGTACAATTATCTTTCCTAAGTCTGTTGCTGCTCTAGCTGACAAGATATACAGCTGAAATTACTGCTGGCACTACAGAATTTGCAGATAAGGTATATAGATGACGAGGTAAATATTGATGCTTTTGCTTTTGAGGGAGTAGGAACATCTAGTATCTAAGTATCTAGTTAAGTCACCTTTTAGAATAATGATTTTAATGAAGAAATTGTTTCAGAGGGAAATTGAGCTTTTTATGCATATATAGTATGTATAACCTTTTCAGAATCACTTTTGAAATAACCTCATTAATTTCTTCAGCATTTGGTAGTTTTTTAAAATCACTTGATTAATAATTTTAATTATTAAATCTTCTGGTCCATTCCCCATCTTAAAATACAAAATCCTCATGTTTATTCATAATAACTGGAAAGTAGATTTTTAAAGAAGAAGATCATTTTCCTTAGTATCTGCAGCAAAAGACTTGAGGGTGTACAAGTCCTCATGGGACAACAATTTACAATTACAGCTAATTTACCATTACAGGATGGTGCACTAAATGAGCTGTAAAAAATAGTCTGATACTTTCATAAATGTAGTTTTACTACTGTATTTACAAAAGATTATGATTGTCCAAATATCCAAAAAGAAGGCATAAAATGCTAGTAAATTCAAACTATCAGCTTGAATAGCCATATGTAAAAGATTCTCACCATAGAACCAATTGGAGAATCAAGTGCAAAGCAGCATAAGAAAAGACCAAGGCAAAAATATACCTTGGATTATAAAATGATTAAGTTTCAGTCACAATTTCACAATATTTTCTTCTCTTTCCTGGTTATGATAATGCCTATAACTGCTATAGATTTCTTCATTCAATTACTTGATTTGTCATGCATCAATATCTTAGCTAATGAAATGATTGCAGTAAAACTTCATTATTAATCCATTCTATTCAATTTTCCTGATATGGTGTATAATTCTCTATGGTGTGTGACTTCTAGAGGTAACTGAGAATAAAATACAAGCAATCTTAGTTCATTAAAATAACTAAGAAGAACAGTTTATAATTGATTACTAATCACATACAAAATCAACAGCCGCACTTCTAAATATATGAACTCATAAATCCAAATGTAATAGGCACTAGGCAGAAATAAAAACTGAATGTCAAATGAGTGAGTGAGATCAAGGCACAGGGCTCTTATTTATAATGGAGTTATTTACAGCAATCGAGTCATACATTCTAGGCTGTCAAGAAAATAGAATGAACTGAACAGATTCACAGACTTAAGAAAATTTAAAGCCTATTCCAAAGATTTCTATCTTCCTCACTTGAAAATAAAACACATAGTAGTTCAATGATGGGGGGTATTATGAAACTGGGCCAAATCCATGGTGCAGCAGACCAAATAGGCCTATGGTCAAAAAATATGGTATGCACTGAATTCATTTTTCATAGTCTTACCATAACTCTAGAAAACACTGAATCCTGCATTCTGAAAGATTCTAAATATTTTGGAATTCTAGGTCAACACTAACAATCAAACTCAAGACTGCTCTGATCAGAAGTTTATGTATTACCTTTTATGCCATTTAGTGACATCCATAACAGAAATTATGCAATGAAAACTAAAAAATAATAGATAAATAAAAATTTATTTTTCATTTACCATCTTGCCTTCTAGTAAATATGCTCCATCCTTGTTTCACATTAATCCATCATAATTTATTGAGTAATTGTGATTTATAGCTAAAGATTTCATAATGCTAATTTGAAATTCCTAAAGGAAATTTATTCCCTTAAACATGCTTGTTATGTTAATAAATTCAATTAAATCGCATTTTTATATACACTAAAATTAAGTTTATTTCATGAAAAATAACAGGTTTTCATTTAAACTTTCAATGCAAATTTATAAATAGCCTAGATGGAATACTTATGTAGAAAAGTTATTGAGGGGTGGTATAAATGAGACTGCTAAGGAATGTACCAGTAAAGATTTTTATGATAGATAATTTAGTAAATAGATCTAATATAAGACCTCAATCAATGGCGATGTAAAATTCAATCAAGAATGGAAAATTCAGAACCTCTCAGTAATAGTTACACATTTAGTACCTCTCTAATAATAAATAATCTTATTTATTTAAATATCCTTATATTGAAACAATTTGAAAAGAGTATTTCAAATCTCACAAAATATATGACAGCGAATAATTAAGAATTTTAAGATCTGTAAAATATCTTAAGAAATGAGGAGGCATAACGAATTAACACATTATTAATAGACACGCATTTCATATATTCATTTTCCTTTCTCAATAACAAACTAATTATGATGAACATGGTCAAATCATGATCATATACAAGAAATGAAGGTAGCATTACGTTTATTGGCAAACTAGTAACAAGTTTAAACAGATTGATCTTCATACAATCAAGAATTAGGAACGATGTGAAATATTGACAATTTTATATTGCTACGCTCTAGCTACGGTACGTAGATTGTCATTCATTAGATTTAAGTTCCTAATAGTAAGCAATTGAAAATATTAAGAATAAACTTGGTTCTTTAACCTTAATAAACAAATATAAAGATAAATGATGGTGCGAAAGAGTTTGGTAGCAAATATAATTACGATTAAACTATGAACATACCTTCCATGCTAATACCATGCCTGTGGGCCAAATATAGGATATTGTCTCCAATTTTACCCCTGACTTTTATCTTTTTGCCATCTTTGTCGATGTATGTGACATTTACCCTGAAAATGACAAGTACTACATTAACGTGTTGAAGCAAATTAATACGACCCAAATTCGCAGTTCTTACTCACACTTCGTCCTCCGATTTTGGATCTTGCCATTCATACTCTCCATGCTCGAGCCCTTCAAATAACAAAGGCGAAACTCTTTTTGATATGGTTAAATCTTGCAAAATTTTCGTACAGTACGTAAAAAATAGACATGACTTTCAACGAACTTTCAAGCGCTTCAAACACAAAACCAAACGATGGTTTCATACTTACGATTACTGTTCCTAAATCCCCTAGCCAACACTCCAACCAAATATTTGTTGGAGTAATATTTTAAGCATGTATTTATTGTCCCGAAATTCTTCAAATCGGATGCTATCCAACATACTTTACGCCAAGTTAAAGATATTCCTAACATATTATAAACAATTAATGGCTAGGAGTAAATTAAAAGTGAATATTTGGAGTTGAATAACTGTAAATTTCTTTTCGAGCGTTCAATTTATTAAAAATATGGAAACAACAAAAGATCTTAAATTATCCTCTTCTATTTTTGCATTCAAATCAGCTGTCACGAAATGAGAAACGAAGTGGCGACAAGAATCACATGAGAAAATTAGCGCTTGAAATTATACAGAACGACATGAATCACTTTTATGGTACAATACACGCACTTAGAGACTATAGTTACGAAATACCGCCAACTACCGAAGTAAGTTCTAGCTCCACTAGTTCCTTATTTTTAATTTTTACGGTGTTGATACCGCCTCGAACAATAGAGGAACTCTCCTGAAGATGTCATTACTTGTCACTCCCATTCCAGACCTACTTGAAGAGGGAAATCAAACGAATTGAAAAACTACATCATCAAACATTTATCATACTTCTGATATCGACATTAGTATCATTCTACGAAATACGCGGCATCCCTAATATGCTTTTGACCAAGCTTAAGAAGAATGATATGTTCTTCTTTAATTAGAGCTGATAATTTTTTTCCATTTCAAGTAATTTTTACACCAAGCATTTTATGGTATCATTTTTCAAGTTCAGGTAAATGGAATATTTAACCTATGAAAACCACAATTAAGTGTCCATTGTAATCGAGTATTTAATGTGTGATCCTTTTACCTTAAATTGGTCTAGATTTAATAGCAGATTCACTGAAATAACGGAATTTAAAAGATTAATATACATTGTTCAATTTTCATTAATCTAGAAATCCTTTTCAAGGAAGAGACAATTATAGTTGAGGATCATATGTATTAAACTGTCTACAAAAGACTTCAAAGCAGATACATTATACTTATAAATAAACTCGTCATTAGTGCTTAATAAATCCCTTTATTCAACGAATTCCAGAACTAACGAGCTTTCAGCGAGCTTCATCAAGAAAGAACATACTTTATTCATTATATAAAGGAACACCAAAAAACTGCACAGCCAACCTCAACTGCTAAATACGTACTTTCGTTATAAGTTTAAATTTGAAATACAGAATCTAGGTACACTTGGCACTTTTTAATTATAGTCACTGCACTACATTTGGAAATTAGCAAAATTTTACTCTCTTACAAGACAATCAACTTAAGTCATGCAAACCAGCCTGTCGTATATTATATTTGTAAAATAATTACATACTATTTCAGAAATTGGTTCAGGTTGGTATTCAGGTTGTATCAGCTTTGTTTTATTTTATCGTCAAGTTTTAAAAAATCCAAGTACTCTGCAAATACACTTCTAGAAAAGGGAAACTCTAAAATTACAGAAAACATTAATTTGATGTCTGATTGAGTCATGGATTAATGGACTTTAAATTTTAGCTGGAAGAAAAGTGTTATTTGAAAGATAGAATGGCATTGGAGGAAATCACAGTGACTATAACAGAAAAGTACCCTACAATCAACAGAGATATGTTGATGAATCATATTTCAGTGTGTTAAAAGTAGAGGCTGTTACAAAGTTAGTGAGAAAATAAAAAAATGAGATGACACTTAAAAGATACCTCAAAACTAATCTAATAAAAGCATGGAGAATTTATAGATGATTCATATCCAACTAAAATTGACTCAAATTTTCCATAGTATTAATATCTTTTTATTATTTGATATCCTAGAAGGAAAGCAACTGTCGTGACCACAAACATTATAGTTAAGCCAACTATTAAATAGCAGGCTATGATTGAGCTAATTGTCTTTTTTAAGCCTCTAGTTATAAAATATGTACAATATAAAACAATCATAAAAAATATCACAGTGAGGCATAATTTAATCTAAGATCTACTAAAGGAATTTGTACTTTGAAGTCCTCAAGAGGTTTTCTCAGCTGAGACAGCATATTCATTTAAAGGAAAATAATTTTTGAATGCATGAACTTTGAGAAACAAAATTATTTCCCCAATTAAGGTTATAAATTATTTAATAATCAAATGGATATTGTTACAAATTTCAAGAAAAGTTACTTTTTGGAAAATGCAATTTTAAATAATTTTCCAGTACATTAATCACCAAAAAAGATATTCGTTGTCCTATAAAAAATCATTTACATAGGTGGAGAGCTCAGATATAAATAGATCTTTCTAGATTCCTTTTCTCCATGAACACAATACTATGATGCAATGTCTGGCATGGCACACTTTACATAAGCAAATCAGCGCTGAAAATTTTACCTTGCTGAAGAGGCAAGTGAACAGTTTCCTGGCTTATTTTATAACCAGATTTCTTAAATAAATTTTGACACTGATGGATGGCCAGTTTCACGTGCTTGACAAGAAAGCACACAAGTACAGCACTTTCCTTTTATATTTCTAGTATGCAGTATGAATCAAAGGGGCTTCAAAGTTCAGCAACAAATTACAAATTCCAAACACTGTACAGTAATAAGAATTTTCAGCTTACAATTTCAATCACATTAAATTTTATATTCTCTGGAAATCAATATTTTAGCAGGTACATAACACAATCATTTTAAGAAATGTTTGTGATTTTCTTCAGGGCAAGAATAAAAAGAAATATTCAATCCAAAATATTCCAATCAACACGTGTGAATGTACTACTATGTCATAATAATTTGTTTTGAAATTGATGAAACCTACAAGGAAAGCAATTAAACTCTTTTCGTACATTACTTCTGATAACAAATTATTATTCTTAACTATTTTTTAAACTAGTGATTGATGAAAACAAAATGATGGCAGAAATTTTGGGGTCTAAGGGCAAACCATCCGATATATCTTGACAGATATCAATCACTCCCTAAAACAGACAACAATGGTGCTTGTACAGCTATTGCTATTATTCCCATAGCGCAATCGTTCAATCAAACAACCAGTATCAAATTACATTATGATCATAATGCAGATGATTTTGGAACAATGATGCACAAGTTAATTTTTAGAAAATATATCTGGAATCATCTCAGCTTCAACGTAAACAAGCTGGAATCCCTGGATAACCAAACAAGAAAATTCTATTCAGGGACTAAATAATACCTTAAAATAAGCCTTAAAAGTTTCTTATTTCTTACTTAAACAGATAATTTTTATCTCCACATATAAAATACACAATTTCATACAATTATGCAATGGACTTACACTTATATTGAAATGAAATGCCACAAAAATAAAACCCACTTGTAACATTTTGGAGATGTTTTATACAAAGTGTGATTCATGCAGTTACTAAGGGCATCCTTATGAGCCATGAGCATTGATAGAGCAACACCTAACCACCTTGCATCGTTTAACGACCAATTACATATCCGTAAGAACTGAAAACATTGGGCGCTCAAAAGCAATTTGAAGACTGGCTGCAGATACTGCCCAAAGAAGTAAGCAGTATTACCATGGTGTCATAATGATAAGCACTGGTTCAAATAAGCTCAAAACCAGGCCGAAACCCCTAAAATATTCACTCATCTTTTCTTGATCAAAGAAAAATAAATAATATTTTTATAGCTCTGGCATCTATGTCAGAGTCCATTCCTTGCCCATTTGATTTACTTGGTTCTCTAACAAACTCAACACTTATTTCACAATAACATACAAATGCCTCACTCATACCAATTTTTTCACTCACTCATGCTAAGTTACGCTAGTTTTGAATTATCCACAAGTTCTTCACTCTTCAATCACATAACTCAAAAATTACAATAAGTCCATTGGCATGTTGATGAAATAAACTAAGAATCATGGATGGGATGCTAAGAAATTTATACAGGTGCATTTGTCAATATTTAATGGTTTTTAACCTTTTATAGTTTGTGACAATGGCAGCACATTATGTATTTTCATTCAGCCACTACTGTCATTAAAGCAGGGCTGGGAATGCAAGTTTATCTGGCATTCTCTAATATTGTGTCTTTGCAGCAGGGCTCCAGAATTTTGATCTCCATGAGGAAACTTGAAAAGTTATTTTGTTACTCAAGCCTCATCCTGGATATTCCAGGAATCACAGCACCCTTGAGTCTTGCTCCATATCTGGTGTCTTCTTACAATCCATTCAGACAGACATCATAATGGAAGCAAACTTACGCTTGATAGCCTCACTATATTTACTGTCACTTAGGGTTTAAAATCACTTGGAATTCTCAAGAAGTTTTTCACGCAATGTTTTTAGCCTTCCAGCAAAGTAACTCTCTAAAGTTTCAGCACAACGATAAAAGGGAGATTCACGTGGGTTGTAGTATCGGCAGTTGTCAAATATTTTTGTCATATCACCTATGAACTCACTCAGGCGATCATATGATCTTTCATTGATTCGAAGTTCAATTGTTTGAAGATCTACAAAAGAAAGAGCATCACATTTGTTAGCATAGGTATTAAGAGAATGGGAATAAGAGATAATAATTATTCAACAAACTACCTTTCACATGTTTGATGATCAACTTTAATTAATTTAGTTTAATTGAGAGATTTAAATTTTAAGGATACATAACTTCATATGGCAGATTTAAAAAGAAGAAAGGAAATCAATTGGGATTGGGAGTGGGGACTTTTGTTGAAATTAAAGCAAGAGTTGAATCTTAAATATCATATTCTTCATACCCATAGGTTCCCTAATAACTTTGTAGTAATCAGGTGCTTCTGTTGGATCCACTGGTTCCATGAAGGGCCAGGCACACTTGTGAGTCTGGAGATAATAAGACATTATGTATACTGAGTATCTTCCAGGGGAATAAACAATACAAATAATCAATGGCTCAAAATTTGCAAATTAAATAACTTCAAGAACTCCATTTTATTGTAAACTTTAATTAGTTCCCTAAAAAAATTCAAGTTAATGAAAAGAGGCTGAAAGAGCATTTATATAGGAATTTGGAAAATTACTGTATAAAAACTAGAGTTATTCCTGACAAAAGGAAGCAATATTAAATGATATATACTAAATAATGAATCATATAAAATTAATTAAAGAGAGGATGGTTCTTCATTCGAATTCCAAAGCTATGCTATGATTTCTTCTCAGAGATTAGAAGCTGCTTACACTCCAAGGCAAGAAATAATTTACAATACAAACCTGCATTTGTTTCATTAGTTTCCTCAGTGGCTCAAAGTCCTTAGGTGTAAGTGGTCTCATGTTGGCAGTATTCATATCACTTGATGCCTCACATGAAGGGCAAACATATTCATCGATACTATCAGCCTCTGATTGTAAAATGCCAACACATCGACCATGAAACCAATCTTGGCATCCATCACAGCATATGTAAAACCTGTTGCAAATTAAGGCAAGGTAAAACTTAATTAAATAAGGTACAAAATCATCCATCTACAGATATAAAATTAAAGTTAAAATAAAAATACAATAAAGCGTCAAATTATCCAAAATTGCATCTCTCCTAGAGAATTGCAAAATGATGATATTTTCCTGGTGTTGCATAAAATGATTTCTCAGCTTCCCTTGCACACCAATCATCATTTCTAAGACTGACCATTCACTTTCCTAATCATCTTAGCACCAAATGAAAAGTTCTATGATATGAAAGCAAGTATGCCACCAGCAAAGCAAAACTAACTGGTGAGAACGTGCACTAAGTTTCTATCATTCCATTCTGCTTTCTAGTCTCACTCTGCACTCTTCTCCACTCAATAACGCAGCTCATAAAGCTGCAAATTTTAAGTAACTCCAATTTTAACACTTTACTGATAAAATCTGTCCCTTAACACAAGTCAAAGAAAGAATCCTTACTGAGATTCATCGTAAGGCTGCTTGCAAAGACAGTAGAGTTCTCTGGTGTCTCTTGCATGTCTGCATTCCCCACACACGAATTCTGTCATGCGCTTACTGTCTTCTTCAGAGATTCCCACGCATGAACCGTGGAACCAGTTGTTGCACAAATCACAGCCCACATAGAATCTGATGCAAATGAAATAATCACTTCAGTAACACCTTTTTCTTGACACTGAGAGCAAGGAATAATATTTGCCCTCTTTGAAATGAGAATGAATTTCTTTGATAATTTCAGTGACTAGTAAAAAATAACTCAAATTGAAAAAGAAAGAGTAAAAGTAATTTGATGAAAGGTTTCCAAGCTTTCTTAAGCATTGAATATCTTCATTTAACATGATTCCTCCAAATGAAAAGGAATACTTTGTCAAATTAAAAGACAGCATGCAGATGAAAGCCTAAAATTTCATTTTAAACCCTAATGAAAACATAAAGCCAAAATCATGCTAAACATGCAAAATCATGCATATATAATAGTTTTCTTAACATTAATCAACCTTGTATTCATGGAATGGTTCTTGCTATGAATATTATTTGCAGCATACTGAGATATCAGTAATGCGCAATCATTGAACAAACTTCAAGAAAACTATTATCCATCATAAAAATATATAATTTAGTAATTTTGGATCATGTTTCTTTATGAGCTCTTTCTTGAAGTTGATGTAAAACTTGGTCACTTCTACATGAACAAATGAACAACTTGTTTGATACAAATTGGTTGAGGCAATCACTAAAGAAGAAAAGCTCCGGAAATATTTAAGTTTTACAAAACTAAGGAATGAAAAGTAAACTCATAGCTATTTTGGTAAGATAACTCTACTGGTTTCTAGCTTCTTCATGGAATACAAGGTGCCACTAATGGATGGATACCTCAAAAATATTGAGCAAGTGCACCTCAATACTCCTCGACAAAAATCAAGCATTCTGTGACATATATTCTTCTATAATATAATCACAAACATTAGAAATGAACAATTCCAGTTGGATAAAAAATTCATTTGTCTCCTTGAGAGTACTACTAGTCATAATCAAATATCTCCTTTCACATAGCAAAAGCTAGTTAAGTCCATGGCGTGACATCCCTTAGAGGGACTTAGCCTTGGCAGGAGGCATTTACCATGGGTAAATCTGTGGTCAGGGCATCGACTCCCACGCCTCCATATTTGGCTCTCCGTAACTGGAGCATAGGCAAGTAGCCTTTCTCAAACAGGCAATGATCCCTGATATTTGGAATTGGATAACATTTCTTTTCCAATCATCTGGGCAATCTTTGGGTTTACCTGCTGCCAAAAGGCATGTTATCCTAGTTATGCTATGCAAATAGCAGACTTTTCTATCTCATCATAAGTAATTTGATGTAATTTATTTTTGTCTATATTACTTCTTTTATTCTCAAATTGCATATAATCATTATCACACAATTTCCGCTTTTTCATTTCAACTATAAATTCTCATTTCCAAGGTGATCAAGACCAAGACATATTTAATTTCCTGGGAACATTGCCTATGATAAATAAAAGGCACAGAATTTATTTGCTTGTGGTCATCAATTCAGTTTAGAATACAGAGATGAAAATGCAATGTTTGAAGCTACTGTGTTGAAAGAGAAGACAATCTTCTACAACCATAACTAACAAAATAATGTAGATTTATACTCAAAATTATTTCTTTAAAATTCCTAATAAATTCTTCTTAAGCTATTCTGCATTTCATTGATGCCTTGTCATCTCACTGAATTATCTCAAAATTTTTATCCTGTATTCTTCTAGGAAGTTATCAACTCATTTCTTTCATTTAGTATAGAGCTTTGTTTTCCTTAGTTAATGATTCGGTCTTTCAATTTTCCAAACCAGGCTCTTATTATGATGGGTTCTCAGCATATATCAATAAATAGGTTATAGCATAGATGTTTACAGCGGTAATCTTACTTCTTACCTATAAGACTTGAATTTGGAGGATGGATGTATTTATTTATATGACATAAGTTGCTTACAGGCAAACTAGAGATATTTACTATACGAGGACTTTTAATAATCAATTCTGAACTTACTTTGAGCAGACAGATTTTCATGTCTCCCATTCAATGATTCTTCATTTTCTTTGCTTTGCATCTATTTTATATCCACTAGTAAATTTAAAGAATTTACTAGTGGATATAAAATATATTAGCCCATCATAATAATGTTTTCTCTGTCATCCATTCTGTTTACATGAAGTTGAAGGTAATCAGAAAACTTGACTCCTTGCTCTTTCAGCTAGCTAACAGCATAGCATTAGGTGACATAATATTTGGTGTTTTGATTGAGAATTATTATTCTGTTGTTCTCATACTCCACAGCATTATATTTTTTCAAAATGAAGGAATATAACTTTTTGTAAAGTATATTCTTTGACTGTATACTCTCCATTCCTCCAACTCTTTCAGAAATTAGCAATCTTTGATAATTCAAACATTAAATTATCCCAAATCAGATTATAGCATTCATTATTTTGTTCAACAAATACTTTTGAGAGATAAATATGCCCAAGTTTCTTTCTTGCAGTCTAATTTCCTTAACTGAGATTTAAAATAAAGGAAAAGATAATATTATATGTACATACAACACATGTGAACCATGCAATTCTCTAATGGGGTGAGCATTTAATTAGCATTGCTTATTCTCAATATTTCACATTTTTGCAAACACCTTCACCTCAGATATACCAATTCATTTTTTAAAGAATAAGGTAAAATGTATGAAAAGATGGATGTAGCTGAAGCAAAAAGTGTATGCAGGGATAGGAGAATATTTTTGAGGATTACTATGAATTAACAATGTAATGGGAAAGGGTGAGTTCAAGCATTCAGAAACTGAATTTTCCTCTGCACTAAACAAAGTTAATGAATTTCCCTTGTTAGCAGGCACCCTGTTATGCTTTTCTACTAAATTCAAGTGAAAAATTCAAACATATGGAGATTCAGATTAAAATAACTTACTTTGTCTCATCATAAGGTGTCCTACATATACAATATAACTTTTCCTTGCGCCCTGAACGTGGAGTGGAAGATGCTTGTGATGCTGATCGATTTTCAGAAGTCCTTTCATTTCCACTGCCTCTTCTTCGTTTTCCAGCTCTTCCTTGTGAAAGACCTGCTGATTGTGCACCCTGAAACAAAGAATACAAATTCATTAACCTGCATTCTTTGAAATTCTTACTAAAATCCATAATAACATTATTAACAAAACTTTACGAACATTCTACATTTCAATAATTTTGAAAGATCAAAGAAAAAGGTACTTGTAAACAAAATTATATTAGTGAGATAAAAGTGCAAAGATAGTGAATGTGAGAAGTTTACCTTGACTTTAAAATAACAAAAAACAGACTTTGCATTTTTAAGTTAAAAATAATATGAATCGATAAGTTTCTGAAAAAATATCTTAGGATGAAATAATTAATGACATTAATAAGTGATAAGCAGTAAATAATTTTTTAGACTTAAAAATGGTAGATTAAAAACTTAGGAACTCTTCTGCTGAAGCCCAACTTGACAGTGCTAACTAAAATACCAATAAAGTATCTTCTGATTTAGCATATTCCTATAAAATGCATAAATTACGTTTTGACTGAAAGAGAAAAGTTTCCAAGAGACAAAATTCAAAGCAAATAAAATGATGTTTTCAAGGGATACCACCTTCTGAGAGGCAGATCCTGATTCCTTGGTTTCCGTTGGAGAAAGAGGAGTTGCTGTTGCAGGGGTTGCCCTTCTCTTATGTCCTCTTTCTGAGGACTCTCCTCTTCCTCCCTGTGGATGACTCCTGTCACCTTGTGTAGATCCCATCCCACGAACTTCCTCTTGCTTACTACGTTCTGCCCTTGTTCTTGCAGCAAGTTCTCCGGCAACATCCTTCTGCAATTGTAAGAATGTAAAAATATGAAGAAAATCAATGCATTCGATAAAGATCAAAATCTAGTATTGTTAAATTTTGACCAAGATCAGAATCTAACAGCAACGCAAATGAAATTTTCATTTTTCTACTTAAAGCTTTCTTTCAATTGAATTCTTTAAATAATCAGTTTATTTGTTTAAATGATAATAACTCCTATAAGGGAACTACAGCCTCCATTTCTAAGATTAAACATTGCAAAAGAATAGCTGGTTTAACTTAGTCATTAATAATGTTAATTGAAGTATCAATACACAGTAGATAGAAAATGGGAAAATTCTTTCACAAGAAATTCACAAATGAAATGGTAAAGTTCAGTTAATACACTCTGAAATACGCTGATTATTTTGAGAAGAAAAATTTAATGAAATTCTTGTTGTACCAACAATAAATAAAACAAATTAAGGAGTAGTACCACGAACAGGAGAACAATCGTTAAAAGAACCATGATTATGAATGTGGTATTACAAAAAGAAGTCTTGCTGTGTAATAAGATGAAGGACATCAAATGACATCCCATCTGTAGGAAAAACTCATAGGGAAAAAAGTCCACAAGTGGGTACACTAGGTCCATGGATATTTAACTAAATGAAATATTTCCATCCAAACTTATGACAGTCATTAACCTTTAAATGTCTAGCCTATTTGTACTAGTTATAGTAACTCTTTTGGTGCCTTATGTTCCCAAATGGGCACACAAAGTTTGATCTTCTGAACATGTGTAGTTTTCATCATAGGATCATGCAATTTTCAATAGTGTGTTGTATGGTAAGAATAGTTGTAAGATAAGACAGATAATTTAAAGAATTCAGAATAAATTCTACCAAAGAGACTGAATTTCTGATGATTTGAATCCATTCTTAATAGGTTAACATAAAGATGAACAGTACCTGAATGTCTAGGGTCAACTCTTTCTCAAGTAACATTCGCTTCTTTAGAATGTCCTTCTTCAAAAGCTCCTTGTGTCTGAATAGTAAAACTTGGAGACGAGTGGCCACTGCTTGTCTTCTCCTTTCCTCTTGAGTTTCCCGCCACTTCCCTGTTCTTGATCTACTACCTCCTGTGGCACCAGTTGGGGTATTATGGGTGGCAGACGCTGAAAGCAGAAAGACAAATGTATAAGCCTTAAAAATATTACCACTGTAACCCTTGAAGTATAGACAGCATGAGAAAAAACCCACCTGGTGTTTCAGATACTGCTCCTGCTGGTTGAGGAGGTGAAGGATGAGAAGGAACCTGAGCAGCAATAGGTCTGGAAATTTGAGTAACGGAAGGAGTAGTTGTCGCTGGAGCAATTGATGTAGCAGCAGGAGTAATAACTGGCTTCACATCTTCTTTCTTTGGCTCGACCCTATCACAGGTATATAATTAAATGTTAGGAAATTCAATGAAGCATTGTAAAGTTACAAGAGTGATTAAAAGTATCATTAAATTTAAAATATTGAAATCATTTAATCTCACAAAAAGATATTTACATTTGAATAATTGATATGAAGCAATTCAAACCAATTATATCATATAAAAAACATGGAGATTAAGCCCTCAGCTTTTTCAAGCATTTTATAATAATAATAATAAAAAGTCTTTATTCGGGCAAGATTGAGACTGAATAGTCTCTTCTTACATCTAACCCTTTTTGATTGATTACTATACAATCTTGTCTCTAAATTATGCACATACAAAGCAAGTCAATAAAACATATCATAGTCATCAGGCAAAGCAGTACAACATACCATCAATCAGCCCATATACTGAACAATGATGGTTTTAAACTGGCCTCACAATTCTTAAAACATCATAAGTTAATTTCTTAGCTAAAGTTTAATTTACCTTTGTGTAACTCTTGGTTCACTTCTAGGAGCACTTCTCTTACGAGGAGGAGGAGGACTTTGCCAATCTTCATCTTCAGCTTGGTCATCCTCAGGTTCATCTTCTTCATCATCTTCTTCGTCATCATCATCCTCGTCGTCTTTTGAAGTTTGAGTCCTCCTCCTTGGAGGACGCCTTGACAAAGTTGGTGCTGGTACTGCTGTAATGAATAGGAACTTGTGAAATAATAATAAAAAACATAATGACAAAGTAAAATTATTACATGAGCTAAGAATAATATTTGTTAAACTAACTGAGGGAAATTACCTACAAAATCAATGAAAGAGTATTGAAATTATGACAGAAAAGCTTTAAATAAACAGTACACTAAAGTGTTTTCAATAACTTAAAGAAAGTTTCAAATAAAAGGTCAACCTGTAAAGTGGAGAAATATGAGGTTGATGATGTTTAACTTTGACTACATGAGCTTCATTAAACAATTCTTGAAAACAATTATTCAATTTACCAAAAGTTTGGTCTGAGTGCAAAATTCAATGATAAAATTACAAAATTTTAATAGAATAAAAAAATCATTAAAAAGAAAGTAATTCACTAACTCATTTCAGAAACATCTTTTAAATATCAGTGTTATATAAACTATATTCCTCTATTTAGCCTAAAAATTTGGGCATACAATAGAAATGAAGAAACTATTATATGCAGAAGTGGAATACAAGGTAATTCAAGTGTTTAACATTTATTTGAAATGATGGAAGTAAATAGAGATAAATATTATCACTTTCTTAATAAACATTGATATGATGAAGTTGAACATCATCAATATGAATAATTTAAGCAAACACTTCTACTTGCAATATTTTGTAATCTCATTAGGAATAATGCAGTTAAATTAATGTTAAACTTCAACTCACTAGTTTTTTCCTGCTTCATCTGACGCTCTTGGTACCTCTGTAGCTGGATCAGCTTCTCCTCTATTTCTGGATTTAAATTCTCTTGTTTCAGAGCACTCTTGATAGCTAATAAAAAATATAATTATTATTAGATATTACTAATTTCTGCATCTCTTTAAACTTATATGACCAAATTCCTTATTTATACACATTAACCTTAGTGATTATTGTAGAATGAATACATACTTTGTTGAATGTAGTCAGGTGTGAGCACAAATTTATTGCTTTGGGAAGTCACTGGAGTAGCTGCTGGTTGAGTTGCATCTCCCGATGCATTACGGACTGTCTTGGCTACTACTCCTGGGGTATTTGCACCATTAACAACTAGAAGCTGACCAGTGGCAGTGGTTCCAACTACACGAGCTGTGGTCACAGTACCACCCTGAAAAAATACCACAATTACTAACGAAATGGAGATAACCTTCCTTTGGAAATGTGAAAATTCTAAATCCAGAAATTATAAAACAGAAGGAAATCAATTCTGTAAGTGAATTTTAACAACAACAGAGACAAAGGCAAAGCAGATCTCCTGATACCAAATCATTTGATTATCATTGATATAGAAGATTGTTTTACAAGTTTTCGGATTCAGCTAGAAACTACCCTTTTGGGTGATGAAGGTTCTTGATGGATACACATATTTGCTTGCATGCAGACATTCTAAATGGACTGAAGCAAAATGAATGCTGCCAAAGGCATAACTAAATTCATTTCTGACACTTTCTAAGACAATCAATGAGATTGAAATGACATAACAGCCCCAGGGAATAGAACCTGGGACCGCTTTCAGCAAAGTCGAATGCATTGCTCACTAGGCTATCTGGAGGCCCTGAGTATTTACTACCCAAAGAGTAAAACAAATTATATTCTTAGGTCTCACCTGCTGGAGAAGTACCTTAGAGCCTGGTTGAGCAGATGTTACAGTAGCATCTCCAGCCGGTGCTGGTGTTGTAGTAGTTGTAGTTCCAGTAGTAGGCGGTTGCATGGCCAAGTAAATTTTGGTGGGACCAACAGGTGTACCAGGCTTATTTCCATGAGCTATGCAAAAAATTAATGTTTGGTTAATCATAGTTGTAATATTGATTCTGACAATTAAATAATTAGTTACAATAAAAAATTAACTCTAGAGAGGTCACTAACAAAAATATCCAAAATAGAAATATTTTTTCACAAACAACATAAGCAATTCATAAGTAAGATAAATATACATAGGTACCATACTGTTAATTTGAAAAACTTGAATCACAGGTTGAGTAAGATTTCAGAAGTTTTATATTTAATAGAGAGTGACAGAGTAAAGATAAAGAAGTTAAGTGATGAATTTTTATATTTTCAAAACATAAATTATATATATATGTGTAGATTTAGTGAAAATTAAGTCTTTTGTGCACGGATAGTTCAATAAAACCAATAAATTCTTTTTGAAGAATATCTCACTCTAACACCATAGCTCTCTGCAGAATATGTTTAATACTACAACTTCTTCAAGAATGGCTCAAAAAATAAATTAATATAAAAATTATATATAGAATTATATAGGTCAGCTCGCGGAAGTGTACTTATGTTTGAAACATCGAAAGAATAAAATGTTTACTTTAATTATAGTTTGGGAATCCCTCTTGATAAGTATTTTCCCTCCTAATTCACTCTCAGATAAAACCCTTTGTGAGTATGAGTATTTTATAAAGATAATTAATGTTTGAAAATAGGCAGAGAAATTTTTATCTTCTCTAAGATAAAAACTTGTATCCCTGCCAAGATTTAAACACTATATTTCATAGATTAACTCTTGTTTTTTATCATCATTCTGACATATGCTAGAAAAGCTTACCATGTTAACCATAAACTTCCATTTCTTCCACATAAATTAAAGCATAATACACAGCATTTAAGTTATATTTATAAGGTGAGACAGTTCCTAAGATGACTGAACTTATCAGGTTTGATTTAAGGAAATAATAACTTCTGCTTTTTAATCCCAATAAAATTTCTACCCAGGCATATATCTCAAATACTGTACTATGTGCTCACATGTTAGTAACACCAATGATAGTGGTATATGTATTAGAAAGCCTAAATGACCACAGATTCAATGTGGAGAAAAATTATTGATAAGTAGGTTCCAAATAATTTTGTAAAAATACCTTTAAAGAGTTGCTGCTTAACTTGCATTTGCAGCTGTGCCATTTGCTGTTGAGAAAGATCTGTCCTTGCAAGACCTTGTAAAACAATCCTAGGTCCCTGAGGTGTCTGGACAACCTATTGAAAGTAATCATTATGTAAATATAATAACTATGATAATCGAATAAAACTTAGGGCAAAGTTGAAGAAAATATAGAAATTATATGCTTAGTACAAATTGATTGCAAATTAAAAAATTGCTTAAGATACCTGAGCTGTTGCAGGTTGATATACGGTGCCAGGAGTCCCTGCCACTGATGTTGTAGGAGCAGTGGTTGTTGGGGTGGTTGCTGCAGTTGTAGCTGCAGCTGCTTGGATAACTTTGACTGGACTCTTTGGAGATGATGGAGGAGTTGGAACCTTTCCAACAGGAGACTTCTCTCCACTAGATGCAACCTGATGAGACAGGAAGGCAAATGCTGAGTAAAAATCATCTCCTTGATTGACCAAACATTGCATTTAGTAGAAGAAATTAACATGAAAATGATAGGCCAAGACCTTAAAATAAAAGAGATCTTCCTAAATTACTATATTTCCTGGTAAATAATCCACACACATTGGAGAAATTATCTATATCAAAATCAAAATATTTCTAAAGGGTGGAATAGGATTCACATCCTTTTCTTTCTAGTGTCTAATCACATATGTACATTCATATTTAGTCTGGCTTTAGTTAATGACTATTCAAATCTCCTGCAAGTCTAAATTCCCATGACAGACCAATTGATAAGATCATTTGGGTAATGAACCATGAAGTTTAAGTGGGTCATGTATGTATTCAGGATTTGGCCAAACACAATGTCATCTCACTTATAAATAAACTGATTTTAAAGTACCTCACTAACTTGAGCTACCCTTGATAATCTGATTTTATTATATCTTAATCCTCCCATTATTCTTGATGCTAAATCTCATACTGGGGTACACTTTATTTGCAATGCTACAGATTTCAGAAGCCAAAATTTTAAATCAATGAAAATGAACATTAACCAACCAATCCATATTGAAACTAACATTAATGGCCTTAGAATGATACATACAACATTCCAAACTAGTAACCCTACAGTTTGGTTTGAACCATTTGAATTGATAATCTATATAGATTTTAAAACAATTAAATTTTACTGTAAATGTACATACTGTCTGTGGAACTGGTGGAGCTTCAACAGGTTGTTTGGTAAGAGGTGTAGCCCCTGGAGGATTGCCACTTGCTGTGGCTGGAGCTGCTACAGTCTTGACTAGGACACCTTGACGAGGACGAACCATTGTAGGAGAGGTTGGTGTTGATGGAACTGTTGTCCCTGGCGGTGCACTCCTGATGATAACTTGTTGTCCTCCAATTGTGGCAAGCTGGGCTTTGCCGGAAGCTAACTGTTGTGCAAGTGCTGCACTGCTCACAACTATCTGACCCGAAGTTTGTAACAATTGCGTTGGAGCAGTGAGAACCTAAGCAAAATGATTCAAGATTAATAACAACACAACCAATCAATAATATTACCACATAAAGATGATTCATTCTGATCTTTCCAATAAAAATTAACAACTATAAAAATATTTAAAAATCAAACTGGCAAAAGATGTTTTAAAATTAAGTATTTTAATCAAAAGAGGACAAAAGTTACTTCCAGATGCAGGTTCTTCATTATATGAGATTCAATTACCTGTCCTCCAGATAAAACTACTTGACTTGTGGTTGTACCAGATGCAGGTTGTTGTATCACAACCTGCTGACTGGTTACCACTGAAGTGGGAGCTGGCGCTGGAACAACAGGCACTGCCCCCTTGGCACCAAGTTTAACAGGAGATTTAGCAGCTTTCACAGCAACAGGAGTACCTCCAGTTGAAGCAACCATGGCTACCATTGGTAATGCGCCAGGTCTTGTGACGACAGTAGATGTAGCGACTCCCTGAAGAAGATAAATGAAAAATGAAATTTTAGAATTCTCCTAAAAAGATATCGCAGAATTAACTTGGCAATTAAGTTGATTATTTTTCAGTTCAGGAAAGTTTTCAATAAACATTAATATCTATAAAGAGTAAAATCAGTGATACCACAGCTGACGGAGATATCTCATGGGGTAATCATGCTCATTAGCCAAACTGCTATTATCATTGGTTGCCAAGTCTCAAAATACATCAATACTTTGCCAAGAATGAACCCCTTTCTTTCACTGATAATAAAGAATTAACAGTAATGATTTGGTTTTATAATAGTATCTAAATTTTGATACAAGAGTGCATTCACAGGCACCTCCTAAAACATTTGTTAACTAAGGCAAATACAAGGAAAATATGTTACCGGGTCATTCTTCTGCAAAGGTATCAGGGTACTCAATAAATATATACAGTCTAATTCTATTACCCTAATGACTATTCTTGAATTAGTCTTCTTCTAAAACAATTCATGCCAAGAATTATTTTTGATCATAAATTACTCATGAAGCTTTAGATTAGTGTTAAAAAAAAACAAACTTACAGCAGTTGCTTGTGCCTGGGTTGTCTGAGTGGTAGAAGTAGGAGCTGGTTGTGCTTGTGGTATAAGCAACTGCTGAACTTGAGGTCCCGTCTGGATATGAAGTTTTCCATCAGGGAACTGCAATAATTGCTGACCTAAAATGACAAAAGAATTAATAACTTCAATGATCTTGGTATGGATGAAATACATACAAAATACAATATCAATAACATACCAGGCAAAAGGCCCCTTATCTGAATTTTTCCATCAGGACCTCTGGTGATATGTACTCTCTGTGGAACTTGTTGACCTGAAAATATTCAGAAAATAATTTTCAAATCCAGCAAACCATAAAAAATCAGACTAAGAGCTAACTTTTCAGCATAAAAATACATTTTATTAAACTCAAGTCATATAAGGACAATAGTTCACAAGCTTGTTCATTCAATGGAAAATCACTCATGGGATATCCACTATCAGTGTCAATCACCTGGAGTGACTTGCTGTTGCTGAGGACCGGCTGGTCGTATTTTTACAAGAGATTGCCCACCTGCTGGTTGTGCTCCTGTCTGCCCAGGTGCTTTTGGAAGAATGCTAGTCGGGCCTCCATGGATGACTCGAGTTGTTCCATCAGGACCTGGAGTTTAAAAAAGACTATGTAATCAAATGAAAGATCAAACGGGAGTTGGAAAGAAATTCACCGGAATGGATTATCTTAAGAAAAATTTCAGAAATACAGCACTTACTGCGGGCAACAAATATCCGCCTCTGACTGACTTGACCTTTTCCACCTTGTTGAGAAGTTTGAGCTGCCAACAGTGTTTTTGTGCCTTGTGCTCCAGATTGGCCTGGTGTAGGAGGTATGGCCACTTTTGTCACAGTTCTCACCCCGTCGGCCACAACTGGTGCGTAAAATTAAATAATAATTAAATAACCCAAATGATGAGCTGAATCTAAGATGAGGAACTACTTTCACTATAATTTCTTTAATGATGGTCCATCAACAACAATTTTCATTGCTCAATAAAAATAATGATTACAATTATTATTCTAAATTATCTTGATATCCAAGTGATATTAGTTTTGTTAAGCTCAACCAAATTCCTATACAATAAACCTGTACATAATAATAAATTGACAAACAGGAAAAAAATTCAGGAAATTCCTTTGAGATTGCAATGGCTTAAGGCTATTAATATGCAAACAACTAAGAGAGGGAGAGAGAGAGAAATGGACGTGATCTCCAATTTAGATAGTTATTCAGTAATATTACCAATGCATAAAATTATTCACTAACCTATTTTCCCCTGGCTGCTCATTCCACCAGGAACAACTTTGAAGACTTGTGTTCCAGGAGTAACACCTAAAAGGAAAATTTATTCTTGTACTATTTATATCGTGAAATTTAAATAAAAATCATAATTGTTTTAATAAAGAAAGCTAAGAAAAATCTGAATATCACAATTTCCACCTTATCACTAAGTAATCTTCAATTATATATAATTACTCAAATAGGAAAATATCCCTCATCCAACTTACCACGCTCAAGAGCCCTTCTCTGTTGATGAGCTGCACGCTGCATGCGTAACTGCTGCTCCATCCTTTCTTTGATCTCTTCAACAGAGGCTTTTGCACTCACCACACTAGTAGTACTGTTACCAGACCCCGTAGTGTTTTGCTGGCCAGGATCCAATCTGTCAGGTTTTGGAGCGAGGCTGCCAGTCCTACTCCTGGTGACAACGTGGGCATTAGCCCTCTCCCGCCTACAGCCGCCACCGGACGGGGCAAGAGCAAGGTATGGAGCAGGTTGGATGTGTGGGAGAGGGGTGCAGCGAGCAAGGGAGTGGTTAGAAACGGCCGGGGAGGAGAAGATGAAGGAAAGGCTTGCAATCACACACTTACTGGACAGACACATGGTAGTATACATATATGATAGTGCAAAAACTCCTATAGGGTATGCTATGTTTAAAAGTTAAGTCTGTCCTGATGAATATTGCAGGAAAAAATCAATGCGGGCTAAGGCAAAATTATTTTAAATGAAGTTATATGCAAAGCATTGAATCTTCTTCTTTATCACATGCATATCAAAGCCATGCAACAAAAATACAGGCAAACTGAAAAATCTAATATGAGTGACTTATTAAAGCTAGAATGTTTCTTTCATGAGTAAAAAAAAGCAAAATATCATAAACCAGCTAATGATACTTAATAAAATCTTAATAAAAAGTTGGTATTATTACAAATAATATTAATGAAGGCTTGAAATGATACATTCTAAAATTACTCCAAAGGTGAAGGTAAAATGAGCATGAAAGTGGCAATTCTCAAAGAAAACTGACAGCAAAATTAACTACAGAAGTGGATAATAAACCTAGATTATACTCCATTGCTTAATTAGCTTCCAACATGACATGATTTAATTTAAAATTTCATAGCAAATTAACATATACAGCTTTTGCCTGTATTTTATGGTGAATGTGCAAAGAGATGACTAATGATATGTTAATTTGTAATTTAAAAGAATTATACATACATGCACTGGAGCATAAGCAAAAATATAAAATTTCTGAGGTTATATACTTGTCATATTTACCTGAATGTAAGAAAACTTTAATTCTAAAATTAATACAGAAAGATATATTGCGAGAATTTAAATGGAAGTCTGGACTGCATTGCGAAAATCACTGAATAATACATATATGCCATTCCAGCAGATGCACAAACACAATGACAAAAAATTGGCAATTCATGCTGCTGTTTATATACAATGGTTAAATGGCAATCAAATATAAAAGGGAAAGGGTATTCAAAGCTACAAAATTCAAAAATAAAAGCAACACTGAAAATTATGAAAACAAAATCTCAGGAGTACCACCGTTGGAATTAAAATATAACCTATAGTTCCAGGAAATCTTTGGAGATGAATACCAAATATTTATTCTAAAATAAATTTACTAGGAGATTGAAGGACTGTATGATAAATGGAGTTTTCAAAGATAGGACCTTACATTCAGGTGAATATTTAATTTTCTTAACATTAAAAACAGAAAGTAATTGATCAAACTCTTCTTTAAATTGTAATCTTTCAGTAAAACCCCCATTTCTTAAGGGAAAATGGAGCAACAAGAAAAAACCCATGAATATTAAGATTTATAAACAGATATGAATTAATGAAAATGTCTACTATTTTTAAGTTGCCCTTCGTTGCATACATTTTGAAAGCAGTCAACCTTTTCATTGTCAGCCATTTTATAATGTAGAAGAAAAAACCCAGTAAGATAAGAATTTTGATGATATGATCAGTTAAGCATTTCAAAATTTCAAATCTTAAGAGATAAAATCCCCAAAATAATGACAGGGCAGATAAATCTTATTTTGGCAATGTCAAATCTGGGGGTATTTTATAGTATAAGCTAAGGTGAATGATTTTACCTTTCCCCATACTGTTTTATCTCCCATAATTCCAGGCGCTCTTCATCTACCCATTCTTCTGTCACCTGTGGCTCAGTGCTTTGTGGACTCTCTGCTCTCTTTCTTTTTCTAAGGCCCAACCTATGCGAAGTCACTAGATAATGAAATGGCAGATGATACTCAAATTAATGAAGAACAGAGCATAAATAATACATTAATTAGGTTATGATGTTGCATTGAAGCAATAATTGAAATGAATCGATCAACTAGAATTGCATAAAAATAATTAATTTGTCAACTACAGACACTCAAACTTGGAAATATCATGAAAGATATGATCATTTTGATAAAATAATAGATAACTCAAAAATAAGTAACTACAACTATTATCTGTTAAATGTATTAATAATAGTCTATAAAATCAATCAATCAAAACATAACTCGTACTTCTGTAATGTATTTTTTAAATGTCTACTTGTACACAGCTTTTATAAGAAGATTCATTGAAATACACTATTTTTAACTTACCTCTCACAGCTTTAGGTAATTCCAACGGTATGGTGACCTTACGGCGTAAGTATTGAGTTTTCTCCAAGAAAGCTCCTACATGCCGATGACGTAAGACTTCTGTGGTGGTTATTTCAGTGTCTGTAGTAACCTGATGTTTCCCATCACCACCAGATGGGCCTTTCACCTGAAGAAGAGGAGTAAATACATAAATATATAAAGCACTATGGATAAGAAATCAAATAAAACCATAAAAACAGGTAATAATGTGACAGATTCACTAACATAAAACTGTTTTACAATGATAACATTCTATAATCTTAAAAAAAAATCCAGCCTTTTGGCATGTTTATGGTATCAAAAATTGGCAAAATTTTCGCTGTACTTGAAGCATATCAAAATTCAAGAATTATCAATAGTAGTAATATAAAATAAAAATCACAGAAATTCAGGAAAGTGCAACTTAAAAAGTAATCTGGAAATGAAATTTGCTAGCTTCCTAACCTGCATATCATCCCAACGAAGACAAGCCCACAGGATTTTGAGCTGCAAAGCTGCAGCAGCTAAAGACGGTGAACATGAAGCCTTGAAGAGCCAACAGGTTTTAAAAAGAGGCCTTGGACATGGATAAGGCCAAACTTGCAGATTTGCCTGTAATCAAACATATAGATCAAAAAAGAAATATTTTTAGCACAATGATGCACTAACTCCAAATGGCTCAGTAAGATATCAACAGTGTAACTGGACTTCAATTAACACACAAAAACATTCAATTAATATACCTTTGCCGCTGGATGAAAACCAGGCACTACATGATTGCCTCCTTTCCTAGCCAAACGTTTCTGTTCATGCTTGGGCAATATTAACACACTTCGCTTCTTAGACTGTTGGCCTGCCATCTTCCTGCAACTTCGAGCCATGAAATTAGAAACTAGTGGATACTTGACAGGAACTCTCTTTTTAGTCCCAACAGATCCTGGTGGTCTCCCAACAGTTGATGCATTTCCCTTTTCTGTTCCGTTTGCTGCAATAAATAGTGAAAATTGTTACAACTATCAAGCAAAATAAAAAATCATTAGAAAAATTAAATATTAGGAATTAAATTGAAGCACCTTGCACAGATACATAGAAATACTAATATGAGACTTGAATGCTAATTATTAAGTCAATAACAAAACTTCTGATTTACCTATGGAGGTTGTAGTAGAAGTGGTAGATGGGCTGGTAGTAGTTGTTGTGGCAGGTGTGGTACTCGCAGCTGATCCAGTACCTTTGCTGCCTGAATTTCCACTTGCAGCAGGTTGAGATCCGGTGGATGCTGACTGAACAACTACTTTACGAAGATAGATTTTTCTACGAGTGTTGTCAGAGGAATATACACGCCCTTCAGGATCAGGTTCTTCCTGTGAAAGGAAGTTCAAAAAATATTAGTATTTTAAAAATAGCTTCTAAACATGATATCCAGTCCATTTAAATTGCTTAAATAATATTAAACCAAATCAGACTCAGAAAATGTCCATAATATAAATATTGGCAACCAAGTCCATTTATGCTAGTTAAGTTGGTTAGATTTACGAAAGATTTAAATTCCCTTCATTGAAATTATCCTCTAAGTACACTGCACTTCTCGCAGAATAGTTTTTATTCAAATTAGACTTTAACTACATAACCAAGAATACCAGTTCTGTGACACATTTCAAGATGATGCAAAATGCATTAGGATGGTTGGTATCATGAATTTTTATAGAAAATGTAGGTTAAATGATGTACATCTTTAACTTCATCTTCAAATTTTAATGCCTGTTGCATATTGAAAATAAAAAATATATGGAAGAGCTATGTATGTTGCCATTCACATTGAAGCTGATTTAGATAGCATTTTACATCCTACTGCACAAATACTTGAATGTTTAATTGGAATACCATTGTACTACATCCTTAATACCCAAAAGAGAAAAATCCTCTCTTGATTATATAACTGTGAAACATTCAGCAGGATATCAACTGAGTAACCTATACCTTTATCTCGCGTCGAACACTCCCAAGACCTCTTCGACGTAATGACAATGACCTTCGGCCAATTTCTGAAGGTGGATGTGGCTCCTCTTTGATAGAGGTAACATTGATCTCTGAAGAGGTATTTGCAGCAGCATTACTAGCCTCTCCTGATGGAGCCGCATTCTCTGATGGCACAGCTTTAGCTACTGGAGTGGTTCCAACAGTTGCTGGTGGTTCTTCAGAAGGATCTTTAGCTTCTGGCAAGGGACAAAGTAGGAAATTAAAGATTCAGTCAATTTCCTCATTTGATTTTTTCATTTCGCAAAGGTTTAAGTAAATGAAATCCATCTAGAATGCATTACTAGGTTGACATCAAGTCTAACTAATAATAATAAAGAGTTTTAGAAAGGACTTATTGGCTAACTGATATATTCCAAAAATCTCAATGCATGAAAGTTAACAGTATTCTAGTTTGACTTGCTTGCGAAAGTACTTATGGAGTTTTCACAACACCGAAAAGAAGGTCATGGCTTCTGATTCTGGTATGTGATATAATGAAACTCAAATATTTTCTGACCAAAACTGAAAGAAGAAATACCACTACTTATTTAAAGTTCAACAGTTATCTTGTCATACATAAACAATAATATACACTAACAGCAAATGGGTTGAATATAACTCTTCAATTACGTCCATATAGAATTTGATACAAATAAGTTTTCCAATCTACATTCTCTACCATTCATATTTCACTGTCTATCAGCTTGTCAAGGCTGCTTTCCCTTCAAAGTAGACTCAGAAAATAATCACGACCTTCAAGAAAGACTACTTAAAATACAAAGAGAGGGCATCAAGATATGACTGATTGCTATGCATTGTGTTTAATTCTTACTTATCAATGCAGCATGCTCTATCATTAGGAGACACTTCAGGAACAGATTTAGGAAGAAAATTGTTGAAAACTAACCTTCTTTAATTACTACAGGCTTTACTGGTTCAGGCTGAACTTTAGATACATGATTAGCTGCAACTTGCTGTCTCTGCTCCGAGTGGTTGATAAACTTAATCAGACGCATAAGGTCACTTCTTGTTCGAACTCTTCTACGGCATATGGGAGAGTAACATGATGGAACATATGGTGGATTTTCTGGGTTCTCCAATTCCAACTACAGAAGAAGAGAAAAAGAACGAAATATATAGCATAAATAGTAAATTATCTATATTTATACTGGTGAAAGTGGTAACATAAAAAGTTACTCTATTTTGCAAACTGTATTTTTATTCTCAACCTTAAGACGGATAATTTATCATTTAATATTTAAAAGAGAAATAAGGAATAACAGAACTGTACACAAAGGAAAAATATCTAAAGTCATTGATAAAAGCAATCTTTCCAAACTGATCATTCGCAAAACAAGAGATGGCTAAAGTTAAATTTTAGTTATAGTTGAACCACTATAGAATAGCCTTTTATCAAGAAAATCAAGAGACAAGAAGAGGAATCATCCAAAAAACTCACTATTGAGCAATGAACTAAATATTACCTGACAATATGATGAATAACAAGGATGAACTTTGGCAGCTTCATTCAATTTACTGAGATTTGCTCGCAGAATTGCAACTCTTTTTGCAATCTGGGCCAGAACTTCTTTAGAGAGCCCACCAGCTATGACTCTTTGTACTGACATTGCCTGTAAATGAGAGTAAAATAATTAAGAGATAAATTAGGAAATACTATAAGAAAATGTATGATCAAGGCAAATAAGTATGTTGCAAAGAAAATGTTTTCAATTTTAGAAGTAATTTTAAGCATTAAATTGACAATAGTTAGTAATTTGATAGCCTATGACTACGTAATAGTTCAATGAATATTAAACAAATTTTGGAGTTAGTTTTCAGTATGTGCTTACAATTTTCATTAAATACAGGGCGAATCAAAAATTAAAAATCAACAAAAAAATTACTAATAAACAAGAAAAAGATTTGAAACCTATCGACTAGTAATCACTGCTACAACAATAAAATAAATGAAGTACAAATATATTTGAAATTTGATTGCAAATTAATCAATGCACTACTTACAGGTGCCTCTTTCTCTGCTCCTTCTTTCCCCTCAACATCCACATGGCCTTCTTTCTCCTGTTTAACCTTCAATGTAGCAGCGTTCTAAGAATTGAAAATAAGTACATTCTAGATTATGAGGAGACCTTACTCAAACATTTGAAATCTAAAACAAATGAAGCTACTTACCCCTTGTGAAAGAGCCATCCTTCGCTCTTCAGCAACCTTTAACTGTGTTCTACGAACCAATAATTCATCTATCTTTGTTTTCTTGGCAACCTAAAATGAAGAAAATGGATTAGTTATAACCTGATAATGATTTAACATTAGAAGCAATTATATTAAGAAATGAATTTGTGGTATAACTGAGGCATTGAACCGTTATAATATTTATTCTGATTTACACTCAGGTTCAATGAAAAGAACAATTTTGACTAAGTTCCAGTTTTGCTTCTTGTGACAACATAGAATCAGTTTGAACTACTCTTATTGCCCTGACTACTGCAATATGGCATTCTTATGAGAAAATCAGCTTTCATTTGTGGCTTTTATTTTTAATATAAATTTACACTAAATTTTAAACAAACTCACAAGTTGTAGTTACACATTTAGTTACCATTCCTCCGACTTCACTTAAAAAAATGATAACCATTAATGTTAGGAATTGAAAGATAGAATTAACGACAGTCTATAGTTTTCATTTCTTTCAGTTTAGATTAAACAAAAGTAATGGTTTCCGTAATTTTAATGTATGGTGTGATTCTCACTGAATGCCTTGGGAATATTTTCATACAGTGCAAGCCACAAAAATACATTTATTAAGTATGTTATTAAGAGTATAAAAAGTTATCACAAAAGTAGTTGCAGTTGTAGGTTGCATGAAAAATATTTCTTACCTTGGGATAAAGTAAACGACCTGGTGCTAAAAGAGCACGACTAACATCTACTTCATCCAATTCTGTGGGATATGGAAAGACTTTGAGCTGACGTAACGATGTTGCCAATGAAGAGCCACTGCCACCTAAAACTAAACCATAGATCAATGAAATTAAACGTGACTATTAAAACAAAATTCTAAGCCTTTACAAGCATATTCCTTTAAAAGTATATTTTGTACATATTTTAAGTAAAATTATAATTACAACATAATGGAACATGGATATTAGAAGGCAATAAGTTATTTAGTTAGGATATATTTTGGAATATATTGAGTGAAACGTCTCTAAATGGAGCAGATCTGGTAGACAACAAATCATAAAAATGCAAACAGAAGGCCAAGTATTTTTATAATACTATGCATCATGGAAAACTGAAGTTTGCCATACCTTCTCGCACACCCTCCTCCTTAGTGATAATATTATTTCCCTTCTTAGGTTCTTTGGTTTCCTCATCTACTTCCATTTTAATGTCTACTTCATCTTTCTTTCCTTCAATATCACTTGAATCTTCACCTTTCATTGTTGATGTCACCACACCCTCTTCGTCAACTGATTTTCCATCCAGTGTCACATCTCCCTTTCCTGATTTAATATCTTCAACCATTTTCCGATTAAGATACTTAAATGTATTAGGATCTACTGCCAATATTTTTACACCTTTATCATCTGAAATAGAGAGTATCAATCAATAACCATCACTATCAGGACAGTAGTAGTGTTTTAGAAGTTCTTCAATACCTGAGGTAATTTCACATATACAAGTTCTTGCTGGGAATCAAATCCAGAACTGCTATCAAACAAAGGCAAATGTCTTATGATTGGCTAGCTTGGAGCCAGTTACTCAAAGAACATATAAGAAATTAATTATAAGAATTTTATAGAAAACGTACAACACATCAGAATGTTCACTACATGCTCCATTAATAGAATCCAGCCAGCATTACCTATACTAAGGATATTTATATTTTGCCATATAAGCTTTAATATTTAAACTAAACAGAACATGAATTGACCAGAATAGGCTAATGAATACATTGCTTGAACACATCCTTCATCGAGTCATTTTGTTTTCATGTTAAACAGCTTAAAGTGCACATTTATTTCCAAAAAAATTTATCCAATATTCAAACACATTAGGATTTTCCCAGTAGAAAGCATCCTCTAGGAATTAAAATTTCTATTTTATACTCACACTCGTTTTTAGTTTTCAATGTTTCATAATCTTTTGTATTTACTCACCCCACCCCCCTAATATGTGAGGGTTTTCCCATACCATAGTGTTTCCTCATCTATTTTTATTCTCATTTCATTTACTTTAGTAAAATATCAGCAATATATGAGGTTATAGAGAAAAGGCTTATATAGAGAAAAAGTGAAAAATTTTACAGGGCGAAAATTGACTTCATGACAGGTGACATAAAACCCTTGGTCTAATTAAGTAGCTTTCCTTATTTATTAAATAAAACTTACCTTGAACTTGAACCATCATTTGATGGGGTCCTGCACAATGTCCAACTAGACTACAGTCACTTATGCGAAGTTTACGAGTTGCAGAGAGCCATAACCAGCCCCATTGTCCATGAATTCGATATTCTTCACCCTTTTGTTTCCAAACCTTTTTGAAGAGAAAATCATCAGAATAAAATATCAAAATATTTCAGGAAAATATCACAAAACATAAATTTAATAATAAACAGAAACTAAATCTTCAATTTCTGGAAATTGATTAATCATCCATCCTCTAAAGCATTTACAGGCACAGAATTCTTAGGACCAATTGACTCATAAAAAGCAGAATCATGTAAGAGGGAAGTTCATATAAACTGTCAATGGTCTAAAATATAGCAATATAGAAATATAGCAATGGTCTAAAATATAGCAATATAGAAATATAGCAATGGTCTAAAATATAGCGTTTAGTAAAAGAATAATTTGCCCGATAAATATTTATGAAACAATGCTACACATCTTTACTCAATTACATGAAAACGTTTACTCTGAAAATGTGACATTGATCAATTACCATCATTTTATTACAAAAATTGCATGGAGAAGAATGCTAGTACCTGATGTCTGAGCCCAAGGGTGTATTTCACAAAATGATAGGTCATGCGATTGCGTTCCTCTTCCTCCTCTTTCTCTTTTTTCTCCTTCTTTTCCTGTCTCTTTCTCTCCTCTCTTTCTGAAGCAGTGAGTCTCTGCAACCGAACATGGCCTGAAAAGATTCACGCAAATAAACACATTAATCTTAATAACCAAAGTTTATAATGTTTCGATAATATCTCCAGCAATGAATGTAGGTGATCAAACAATTCAATAGTAAAACTATGGTCAGCCTCGGCTTTATTTTAAAGCATTCATATGATTTATATCTAACAATTTATCAAATATATAGACAAACAAGGGTCAGTAAGACTTAAGAGATTTGCAATGCAATTTAGTATTACCTAGAGCCTCATGCCATACAGGAGCAAAGACAACTGGTTTTATACAAGTTTGTAGGACAATGAGAGCTCTGGAGAAGTCTCTAGGAGCAGATGATGCAGACACTGAAGTTACCCAAGGACGCCGAAGTAGAGGCCAATTGACATGAAGAAAAGGTGCTTGCAGGGCCTGTTCCAAAGCAAGTAATGTCTGTCGAAGAGCATTAACAAGTGATGCTCTTGACCCTGAAAATAAAGTTCAGGCTTATAGTAATTCCCAGTACATGAGAACGGAAGCCACATTGTAACACAATAACCTGAGCATCAAATTTTACCAAATAATCTAAATTCGTGGAAAGAAAAATTTAAATGGCAAAGAAACAACTAGGAAATGGATTGACACCCAAAACAATAAGCATTAATCCATTCTGAGCTGTATTTACTTGAGATATAAATTAGAAGCAATGTAAAGTTTAGAATTGATCAACAATTTCATAGCAACAGACCATGAATCATGTTCCTATGGAAACTCAAAATACTCTATTTACAATTTAAAAAATGAGCAATTATATTAGAGAATATAACTCCCAAAAACCCCTAAAGTGATGTAGTGCCTAAAAGCATTCCCCATGAGCATAACAGCAACTAAGAATTTAAAAACAAATTAACAATTTTAAATAAAGTTTATATTATTGAAAAGAAATAGATAGTATTTAAACATTCTCAATACATCTATAAGACAGCTTTTAATATGAAGGAAATTCTGGAAGCACTGTGAATAACTGATTAAAATAGTTTCCAGTTAAACAGTAAAGAGCTGTAATTGGTAAAAAAGTAAAATTTAAAAAAAATTAAGAAAGAATCAAAAATGAAGCTGGAACTTAAATCTTCATTTTAAGTATTACATTCTAATAGGAATTAATTTAATTTAAATTATTGAAAATAAATGTAAATAAGCAACAGGCTAACTTAACTTACCATACAGAGTACCCAGCCATTTAAATTCAGAAGCTGTAGTGAAAGAAAACTTGTGTGACAGATGCCTTTTCTTATCTCTCTCCTCATTCCGCTGTGGCTTATTTAGGGATGAACTGGGATTCACTGAATACTGATTTACATACATCCTACAACCAAGCCCACTAACACTTATTCCTGGTCCACTACCTGTAAAGGAATCCACATATGAGTTGTGCAATTTCTGAAGGAGAAGGTTGAAGTGAATATACCATGTATACACTTCTAATAGACACACTTCTGAAATTGTTAGCACTGAAATCCATTAGCACTGAATAGCCATTTAGAGTGTTGTCACTAGTAATAGTGAACAGTTATATAACAGGTTTGTCATAAAGACCTTTTAATAGCTATAAGTTGTACCACTAGGAAAGAATTTTTTTACTTAAAATAATGCTCATGAGTGGCTTGAGGGTACAAATTTGATCTTAAGTAATCTTACCTTTATAGCTTTATAAAAAGAAAACACTAAGGTCTAACTTCTGAAATTGATTGTTAAACATTTAATACAACAGGTGAAGATTATTTATAAATCTCCCCTATATAAACACCATTTAACTTCAAGGATTATGAATTTTCCTCTTCACAAAGGCAATTAAATAGAGTTACATATTTTGCACCAACAAGCAAGCTAGAATACAAAAGCTATTGCATGTATATAAGTACGAGCTGTTTACCTGAGTTGGAGTTTGGTGTTCCTCCATTCTCCATACCAAGTTTGAAAAGGTATGTGCCTGCAATAGATTAAACAAAAATAATTTTTAACAACATAAATTTGGTAAATGTACTTTTACAGATGTTCTGCAGCATTACAAAGATTTTTCTTGTAGCATAATTTTAACAGATTTGCAAAAATTAATGTCTTATAAATAAAAGACAGTAATATAAAATGATTATATTATATTACTATAAAACATAACTGGTGAAGAAATATTTTTATAAACAGGTAATCAAAGTTAGTAAACCATTTTTTAAGAGTAATACACTTATCTCCTCTCATTTTAAAGTTTACAAGTATTCTTGTGATGTATCTCTTTAACAATAAACATTGATATCAAATAACGGTTTTTATGTTCGGAGATTCAAGAATCTTTCCAATGGCCACATACACAAAAGAGCCTTGGGCCTCTTTGTCAAATGGAGAGAGAAAGTGTAGATTACAGGCCTTCTAAGAATCACTCAATATGCATTTTGGTGAAAATGCCATCCACAGGGGTAATTCTGCATTTACAGTCAGTAATGCATGTTTCCCCTTTCTCCATTAATGGAAGAGGTGAAGATCCTCTGATGTATTCATCTGACAGAGTTTCTCAAACCTCTTATTCATTAATAGCCAAGTTCCAATTTCTTTTCTTTCAACAGGTATTATAACTGTATATCATATTCACAAAAATCAAATACTGTTAAACAGATGGTTCAGGAAGGCTTCTAAGACCACAGAACCATGATTTATATAAACTTACCAGAGGCAATCTGCTGTGCTTTAAGTCTTGTCATTCTTGTGAGAGCCTCAGATCCCTCAGCATCAGGAGTAGGAGATGAAGGAGGTGGCAAGCCATGTATAGTGCCAGAAGTTGGAACACCTGACATTGATGATGAAGGACGTCTCTTCAAATCTTCCATGCTGAAGGTACGTGGGGTAAGAGAGCCTGTTTTTGATCTTGTTACAATCATAGTTGCTTTCCTACGGCGTCTAGTCCCTGATGCACCTGGTTAAAATTGGAAATATAATATTCAAGTTCAATCATCTGAATTCAAGAATGAAATATAAATGATTAGGTGATTAATGATGACCATGACCAATAATCGTGGTAGTAAACAGCAGAATCAAAAACCATAGATAGTTATCAGAAAAAAGTTTTGAAAGACATGCAAAAAAAAAAACACCACAAAACTTCCCAAAATTAAGAATAAGAAAAATTAACTTATATTTATTAAAAATTAGCAAAATGTGCAATATCAACTGAAATATTTTCTTTAGACAAAATTTTAACAGCCATGCTCAACAGTCACACTGAGAATGAAATTTATTTGAATATTATTTAGCTATTTAATGAAGTATCAAGATAAAAGCTGATGATAAATGAGATATTTCACAAGGGAAACTATGAAGAAATTTAGGAACTAAAGCAACAAAAATCTTGCTAAGTACAGAAATTTGGATTGATTTCAGATACTCCTTCATTTTATAGTCCCTAAATTCCTGTGTTATCCCTCCCAACTGAGTAGCATCTTTTCTACCACCGAGGTGTGTAAATATCAAAGTGAACATAAATAATCTTGACAGCTTCCTTATGTTACATTTGATTTCAATAAACAACAAAAAAGGATCTTGAGGGATATTGGTACAATATGACAAAGACAGCTGATTCTTTAAAATATACCAATTAAATAATTTTTAATAATTAATAACAAAATTTTTAATTAAAGCCTATGAATGAGAAACTAATATTCAATCTCATTCACATAATGACTTCAGAGTGTTTGGTTATCCACACCATTGGTTGCAATTATTCCATCAATTAAAACCATTCAAAATATTTTCCAAAAGTCAGATTAAATAATACTCCAAACCAATGGCAATAAGATGCTATTTCAAAACCTTAAACTCATCTCTGCATAAATAGGCAGCAAAAACATAAAAACTGTAATGCCTTCCAATATTTCAGTATTAATCAAATTAATGGAAAGATCTGAGTATACTGATGCTAAAATTTTATAATAGCGATAAGGAATTTCAGCTATATATATTAATAATTTTATAAATTTTAAAAATACATCTATATTTCGAAAATATTAATAGAAATGATAATGATCTGCTAATATAAATGTAAATGAGTAAAATTATCTGAATTTTTGTAAAATAAACATTTGTAGAAGAAGCCTGAACAGTAGTAAGAAAGGAAATAAAATGTAATCATATGGTCAAGCTTCTTTCTAGTTATCAAAAACAAAGAGAAGGACAACAATACTTAAATAATATTTTATTTTGATGCAAACTGTCATAAAAAGGTTCATAGATAAAAGCCTAATTGATAGAAAAATTCTGATAAAGTCAATTAAATAACAAAATATCATAAAGATGGGCTTGTATGAAGTATCAAATCAATATTATCATCAGTAATTTAAGTTTCTCAATTAATCAGAAAAGAAAAAACTCTGCAATGTTATACTTTTTCCAAAACAATAAACAGAAACTGGGAAAAGCACAATTTTTCAATATAAACCCACAACAATGAAAGTTTAATGCATGAATAAAAGGTTCAACATTCCTTAGCAATAATAACTTCCTTGGATCGAAACTCAGCATAAGTCTATCAATGGTCCATATTTAGCAACTTTACAAATTCAGTACCTGTATCAGTAAACAAGTAATGATATAATAAAAGTTGAAATAATATTATTTAATGGGAATGAAGTAACACTAAAAAGTAAACACTATGAAGCAACTCAGATAAAGTATAAGCTAGCTTCACTCAAAGACACCCCAAGAATTGTTTTCTAAACATCAAAAAAGTTTATAGCGTAAAAACAAAGGAAACGTTAAATTATAATGTCATCGAAGCAGCAATAAGACAATATTATGTAAAATAAAAGAAGATATAGAGATGATGAGAGACAACCTCACCTCCTCTGCCTTGCTCAGAGGATCCTTCTTCTGATTCAGGCTGAGCACCCACTGAGGGTTCGCCTTCCTCAATCCCTGACACAGGGAGGAAACCATGACAAATAACAACCAGTGTAAATCAAATTTGATCACTCTTTACAGAATAGGATCTTTAAGAGTAATTGCAAATACAATGACATCTAGAAGAACTAGATGAGCTGTTCATTGTTTTTTATCTGTTGTTAAACTTGGAATCAAGAAGTAAACCCTAACTTGGATGCAAAAATAAATGTGCCATCAAATAAAATTATTATTGTGAAAGAGTTTTTGTCTCTAAAATATTTCTTCATCTAACCACTTTCATAAGTGATACATGCCTTAAGAGGAATAATTACTAGGTGCTGTTGTACTCACTTTAGCTTCACTTTTGATCATTTCTCCAATAAAGATAATGTTGTAAAATATTTTGAAGGGGATTTCCAATGTATTTTTCCTTTCCTAATTAGATTAGATGTTCACAGAACTTTATCATTTGGTTTTCTGTTGATTAATTTGCTAACTTTATTCTATAATGCTTGGGCAGTCTGAGATTGAGGTTCTGTGTATAAAATATCCTGGTACTCAAAATGTTATGAGTCTTCTTCACTGATTTTTCACACACCTATTTTATATTTTAATGTTTTCTGCTTAGTTAAATCTTGTTTTGACAGAAAATTACATTTTAAATTGGTAATTTTAGAAGAAGGGAATGAACAGACATAGAGATGACTAAATAGCTCATTATTCTGCAATGATGCGGGGATTCATAAATAGGTACATAGAAAATATGGTCTTAAATTATACTATCATTACCAGTATCTGTACCACATAATTCCATACAACACAATAATGCTATAAAAAATCAAGACAATAAATACAGTATGAAACTACCTCCTATATATTAATGTTTCCAGAAGAATAGTTATCATTAATGATTCTTGATGAAAGATATTTTCACAAAAAAATGAAAATACCATCAAAAGTGCACACAGAGGCAATAAGCTAGTTCACCTAATCATTGGGCATAATTACATTCTCAGCTAAGAAATATTTGTCAATTTTAACTTAAGCAGCAGAGTAATAATAATGTGATACATAAAATGTTTATTCTGTAGGATTACGTAATTATGCACCATTAATTTTTGCTTACTTGGGAGCTTTTCTTGAAAGTCTCAACACTATAAAAACTTTACTGATTGAAGGCCATTTTTGAAGTATAAACTCCTCTATGAAGTTTTGCCATGGGAATGTCACATTGCATGATCAGGTCAATTATTGTCATATGATTAAAATGAAAGAACAGCTCGACTACAATAAGCAAGCACTGAACGGTGAATTTGTGCTTAACATTAAGAGGAGGAAAGCAAATGTTTCTTATAATTCACAAGCATAACTTTACTATCTGGCCAAAGAAGTATAGAGACACCTTAACTAAATTTATCAGAATGCCCAAGCCAATAATCAAACAAGTTTATTGCTTATTAAAGTAATTCTCTCAAATAGGAACAGGAAATACAGTGGTATTTTTAATCCGGAGCAAGTAGAAAGAAACAGTCTTAAGAGGAGAAAAGAGTAATGAGTTGTAAGAAAAAGGATTTATGATTTTTCAGATATCAGATTCATGACATTTGTAGATGATGGCATTTTCTCACAACCTTCAAAATATCCACAAATAAAGGCTTAAATTTCTTACCTGCTAATAACTTATCAAAAATACAATGGAAAAGAATTTTTATAATCTGCAAAAAGGACCTTACCTCCAGGAGTGGAATTGCCATCAGTAGTTGATGTCACCTTGGAATCATCTTCTCCATCATCATCATCACCTCCTTCACCATCATCTTTCTCTTCATCTTCTTCCTCTGCTTCCTCACTTTCCATTTCTTCATCTTCGCCATGCTTCTGATTTGAGCCATCCTTCCAGAAAAAGTAACAAAAGAGAATATGAAATTCAATGTAACTACATTCTATGCAAAGTGATGTAATATGCCTAAGAACCTCTCTATTTAACTGGATGCAGTACTCTAGCCTTATAACTTTTTTCTATTTAGATGGCTTTGCATGAAGTAATGTCCAAATAATTTGATTTTGTTGAAATATCAACAGGTTCTTACATATAGTTTCTTCTCATATTTCACTAAAAGCACTCAAACAAACAAACACGACATGTAGAATTTAATGTATAATATCTACTCTGACGTCTTACATAACGGATGAAACATAAAAAGTGATTATTTTCCTGATATTTTAAATATTTTATTCTTGCGTCTGCAAATATATGAAAATCCATATTTCTGAGAAGCTTAATTTCAAAAAAATCTTTATCTCGTAGTGAATATGATACATAACTCAGGAGAAAAGTTAGGCTAAGTGATAAAGAGGTTTACTGGTTAGTAAGGCACACAATATAGACTTTACCTTGTGAGAATCATTCTGATCACCCAGAGATGGCTCATCAAATTCTCCTTCTTCACGCCTTCTCCTCTCTTCTTTTTCTTTCTGATGCTTAGCAATTGCCGCTGTAGAAAGAATACATCTCATTAATACATATTATAGAAGAAGAATAATGATGAGCAACAAACACCATTAAAAAAATTAATTGAAGTTCTTTGTTACTTATCAATCTTTTAATAGCCCATGACTGATCAAGAAAAAAAGAATTAACATAAAAAAAAATGGAGGATATATTCAGAAATCGATAATTCTTACATCTTTTAGAAATCCTGGTGAATAGTATAAAAACAATTTTACAAAAGAATTTATCTGAAATTTTACTTTTATACCACAAAAAATCTATGAAGCTGGACAATATACCTGATCATCATGGAAAACTCATCATTAGAAGATAAATCAAAAAATATATATATATATCCACCACAGGTCAAAATATAAAAATAATACGCTACGAAAATGTGTTGAGCCCTAAATATATTTTAAATACCCAAATGAAAATGCAGAGAGTTCAAAAGAAGCATGACAAAACAATAGTAAAGTACCAAACACCAATGACAATGCCAAGTTTTAAAACTGAATAACCCCTAGTTTTTTAAGCCCAAAATGTGTCCAAATAGATATATAATATCTGAAGATATCTATGAATATCAAAACAAAAATAATAACCCGATTCTGAATCCAAATAGCTTCGTTTGCTCCCTTTCAGTTGTTGAGTAAGCCTTTCTGTGATGGCCATTTGTCGTTCCAATTCTTCTCCAAGATCACCAAGCTCTCTCACCAGAGGGGCCTCCAATTCTTTTGCATCCAAGCATTGCTTAAGTTCATTGAACTGAGTGCGGCTGCTGTAATACCACACTTCTCCATCTTCACTTTCACTGTAAGCAAAAATCGATTAAATAATATAAAGAATACATAAGAATGTGAAAACAAAGTGAGAGTGAGTGGAAATGCATGAAAGGGATAATGATATAAAATAAACATTATGCAGAATGTATGGGAAAATAATCACTTGGTTGCACAGGTTAACATATGACTAAGGATACAGAATACAGAGGCGAGAAAGGGATAGATGAACCAACCCTGTAACGAATGTATACCCCACCTCTCCTCCCCCAACCTTGTTCATCACAAATTGCTTGCAATAAGCCTTCAAGAACTGTTGCCCCTCATATTTGGGTCCTAGACAAGTCCAAAAAATATTGTAAAAACAAAGGGAAGGAAGGGAACCACATATCTTGTTTGAAGTTGATAGAAACATTATTTATAGTGGAAGGACTCAATATGAGAATATTAGAAAAAAGAACCTTCTTTATTGGTAACTTTGAGACACAAAACTCCCAAGTTATAAATTTCTGTAACTAATTTATATCGAAGCTTGCAACCTATTCATTACACAATATGGTTCCGATATGGTGGGACAAATATGAGTAAATAATTAACTAATAAAGAAACAAGAACTGTACATACGAAAATTGGAAGTACCATATAAACAAAAGAACTTCCCTCAATTCCAAAAGGTATAAATTATCTGATAAAAAATACATTGCCAATATTTATATGATCTTTGTTAGACAATACAGCATGACTGGAGTGGTAATTTAAAATCATCGAAAATGGCTCTAATATAGTATTTTTACTGCTACATCAACATAAGGAGACTCAAATTCACCGATTTTCTTTATTTAATTAACAATGAATGGAAATGTAGAGGCATAAAGCAATTAATATCTGTTTTACTAACATTTACATTATTACAGGCATATTACATATTTCTGATACAGCTCACTTGCATGTTCCCATGACTATGACTCTTTAACTATTTATAAAAGATACACACAGTCTATCAATATGAGGAACCTGCTGCCTCAATGAGAGATCAATGCAGTTTTTCCGTTGTTCTAGAATAATTTTGCTAATTGCAATAAGTTTGTGTCCATCTTGTTAATCTAGGCAAGTTAATAGAAAACCGATTCTCTGCCAAGAGAATAAGATTTTATGAAGACTGATAAAACAGAATAAGGAAGCAATATATCATTCTGGTACTTACATAAATATTCTCCTGACAAGGAACCAATATTTACGTCCATGACGATCATATCCAAGGTGCTCTTGTCTGCATAGAAGCCCACTTTTCTCCACCTCTGAGATACAATCCGTGACACCAGGAACCTGTAACGTAAAATATAATCAGAGGAAGTTCACAATTATATGAATGCAAATATTACTGCCAAACTAAAGTTAATGGCACAAACCTGATGTGCTTTGCAAACTGAACATTGCCAGTCCTCCTCAGGTACATCCTCCAACGGTGGCTGGACACATTCCAGATGAAATACAGCTGGACATGTCTCGCAACATAATAAGTCTCCCAAACGGTGACAAATACGACAATGGTCATCATAATGAATATTCCCTGAAATGGAAATTTCCATGTCAGCAAATAAATTAGAGCTCTTATGATTAAATGTATAAATTGTATAATAAGTATTAAATTAATAATGATAATCCTCTTAATCTGGTCTTTTATAAGAAAGAGAAGAACCATAATCTGATACATGCATTATTTTTTCTTCCTAAATATAAATTCTTTCAATCAATACCACCAAATGTAGTAGCTCCATAACTCTATAAAACATTCAAGATTTAAAAAAATGAACAATAATTTATTATTGCTGTTTAAATCAATTTAGTTTATCTATATTAATGCCATTTATAAAAGCACAGAAATCAAAACATATGGTATTTATTTCATCATCAAGAAACAAAATTTAGAGCATCATTACAATCCCTCCCTTACGCCAGATTTAGAACGGAGAAAGAAAAGAATAAACTAATGAGATAAAGGTAAAATTCAAATGAACTTGAACAACAGCCTGAACTATTCCAAAACTTATGTTTCACAAAGAATAAATTATCAGTTAGTAAATTCATCAAAAGTCATAGGCTCAATCACCTCATAGTATTATTTGTCAAAGAGCCAGTAAAATGAGAACAAACCTTCATTTAGCAAGTCTTCTCTGACTGGATTGGTGATGAGGAATTGATCTGTGAGGAATGTGAGTACTTTAAGGCGCTCCTCTGCAGTCACAAATGGATATTCAATTTCACCAGATGAACGATTTCCATTTGTTTGGACCTTGTTGTTTGCTCCACTTTTATCCAAGACATCTGGAGAGGAAAAATGATTTAATTAAAAAAATTTCACTCAAAGTAAAGTATTAAAGGATAAAGACAAAATTAGAATCATATCCAGAAACCCCTTCTCTTAACATATTTAAGACTTTGTGTAATGCCACTGACCAGATTAGTAAGGATGTCAGTATTATTATCTAAATTCCTAGAAATAGTCCACGGCTGAATGAATGATAATTGTAGTATTTAAGATGAATACAATCTATCTTGTGTTTGCTCTACAACTTAATGGAAACCACTCTAAATTCCCCAGGCAAACAATAAAAATATCTACATAAATTTCCATTGATTTATTATTAACTTACAGGAGATACATGCATTACTCTCCCTCCTAACAGAATCCATTCTCATTTCCAAGCAGCTACCATATTCAAAAATTTTAGTGACAAATTAATACCATTTTTCCAATCCTATTACACTCCTATTTATTATGAGTCTTTGAACTCACAGGCGTTTTCAAGAGCTAATAACACATCCATTTTTCGTAAAGGAAGTGTGTATTTCACACATTATTTTCTTAGAGGATGTAATAATTTTCCATACAAATCTACATATGACTTACTACATAATACTCACTTACATGCAAGTTTTTCTATCATAACTACTCTCATTGCCTTTAATACACCCCAACCCTCTCAAAGAGCCAAACTGACTGCACACAGACTTGGAATTATTCCTTCATTACTATTTAGCTACTGATTAGCTTTTTTCAGAATAACTTTTTGTATGTAAGCTATGAAATTAAAAGTTTAAAATAGATAAAAATTAAAATTAAAAAAATATATATTAATGTTATCCCTCTTTCATTTATTTTTATTTTCTATTTCAAACTCACATACCACCTACACATCTTCATCTAACCAAATAACATCATTTCAATTCACAATAATTACCACTTCTATCAGTCAATAAAATCCAGCTCATCTTCTCTGAGAACACTTGAAGGCATGTCTCTCACTATACTAGTTCTTACCACTGGCTGAGCCCTCCACCCTTCAAGCCAAATATGGCCTTTTGATCACTTCCCAAAACTGATTTAAATAATTTTGTTTCCCAGTTATGTTCATGCCAAAAAGTGAAAGACAAAGTAGAAAATATTTCTTTTACTTCACTCTCCAATGAATTCATTACTTCCTAAACAATCTTAATGATAATCTATCTGAATGTAGGAAATTCCCACGTCAAAAGCCACCTGATGGTTTCACATGTGGTCATCTCATGCAGTCAAATGGTAAAGGTAGACATCCGATGAAAACAAGGTTACCCACCCTTATGCTAACCTTTCCAAATCTGATAATAAATAATAAATTTAAGAAGCATAAGCTGGAGGTTCAGATCTAGAAGATTTTTATTATATGCTATATGACTCCAAATATAAATTATAATTTTATCCCCATAGATGAAAATACAGCAACATTCACTTTCACTGAACTTACATCCATTCACTAACATGCAATATACAAGTAAATATATAGCTAAACTAAATTAACAAATCATCTTAAATATTCACACAGCAAATTGTGAAATAAAAATAAGAAAAACGAATTACAATAGTGAAGTTCTTACCTCCTGGATTACCAGTTGGTCCACCCAATATTCGCAGTAGTTCACCAGATGGATCCAATTCAGTTGGGTCACTTTCTACGTATGCACGAAGCACTTCTGGCCAAGCAAATGTATCACATCCACAGAATAGCGAAACATTCACTGAGTCCCTGGTGGATGGATTAAAATATTTCAAATAAATACAATTGAAATCACTTTTCAAAGATCTCACAGCAATTCATAATTACTGCATACCATTATAACAGAGCAAACATAAAAGTGAACTAAAAATTCCGCTGCCAAATCTTTCACCTACAATTATATCATTTCCAAGTACACTTTACTATCCATATCATAATATACTTATTCATTTTCCTCTACTTTGATACTAACATAATTTAGCTTCTTAAACTTATTGTTATGATACAACTACACTTTGCATCATTGAACTACTAGCAAAACATGAAATTGCAGTATGCTAATGCATTACATACTTTATTAATACTTAACAAAGAGTTTTGATATTTCCTGGTGCATGAAGTACACAAATATGAATGAAAAAATTACTTTACTCCATTATTAGCAATCCAATTACTTTTAAACTGGTAGGTAATCATAAAATCAGCAATAGATTATACAAAACTTTGACACCATGCTACCTTCAGCTAAGAAAATTGATTGGAGAACGCAAAAAAAGTTTCTTTGCAAAAAAAATGTAATTTCTTTTGTATCAGAATAGGCACCAATTCACCTCACATCTTTTCTCTGAACTAAGACTAACTTAAAAGAAATTGATAATGTTTAAAAAGTAATAATGAACATTATCTCTCGCAATAATTAATCTAACTTATTTTCAAATTCTCTACGCATCAACTTATGTATGAAAGAAATATCTCAGATTGTAACAATAGATATGAACCTTTCAACAGGTTCTACCTATGGATTTTTATAAACATGACTGAAAATCTCCAAATGAAAACAGTTCTTTTAAATTTATAAGAAAAATCTGAAAGCTATAAGTTTTAATACTATATATACCAAAAATAATACAAATACAGAACTAAATACTAAAAGCACACAATCTTTAAAGCTGATAGAAAGGTAGCATGATAAAAATACTATAAACAATTAATAAATAGAGATACTTCACAAATCTGAGACTAAACTGAACAAAAATTTTCTTTTCTTAACACCAGAATCTAATGCTACAAAATATCTTACATTACTAAGAAGAAATTGCACTTGGAAAATACATTACCTATGATCCAAAGGACCAAAGTGAGTTTGCTGAGCATCTTCCTCCCTTAATAATGCTTTCAGCAAAGAGAGATGGCATTCAGCAAGCAATGGTGTTTGCTCTTCTGATACTAATGCAGCACAAAAATCTTCAAACCTATGAATGTTAAATAGGTAGATTAGGGAATCAATTAAATATATGAAGATGTTTACCAGATAGAATTCAATTATAATTGATATAATCAAAGAAAGTGAACTTAAAGAGAGTAAAATAATTTAAACACATTAACTAGCTAGGAAAATAACCAAAATTCGTTCTTCAATTCAAAGGGTACATTCACAACAATGGAATGGCATTCATTCAATCAAGATAAACCATTTGGAATCACCTTATAGTAATAAAGAGTTTAAAAGAAATTTTGTGGAGAATAGTTTGTTGTGATTAAGTAGAAGTAGGCTAAAGCATTTACATCAAACTCAAATAATCTAAATTATATTTCATGTGACAAATTATATACCTTTTTAACAGAGCCTGGGAAGGTACTGTGCACCCTATGAGAAAGGTGCAATATTTGATGGTATCTATACTGACATATAGGCTATGCTTGGGAATTACATTATTTTCAAGTATTTTCGATACATATTCAGACTATTTAGGAAATTTTTGTCACCTTGAATATATTTTAAACTAATATCCTTTGATTTTTTTCCATTCTCTCCAAATTTTCAAAAAGTTGCGCGTACAATAACATAACAATATAAAGGCCAAATAAATACGCCCACATATGACAAAAAACTCGTAGAGGACTTGTATTTTTATTTTTCAAAAGGTATCAACATATAATTCTGTTGACCAAAACATTTCGTCAATTGCCAATACATCGAAACATATCATAGCAACAAGACAGCAGACGACATTCTACGCACAATGAACATTATTTACCTATTAAATGAAACAAAACAAATGAGCAAAGTTACGAGAAAAATTAACGCACCTGAATGGTGATAACCGCGCAAGAGTACGGAAACGGCGCAGCACCTCGTAGACACCCAGAGCTTGTAGCACTAGTTCCTTCGGCACTAACAAATCGTCACTACTTTTAGGTAAATCTAAGGGAGGGAAGTCTTTGTTTTGTAACCACAAAGGAACTGGACTAGGCGGTGCTGGTCGCCCAACCACCGACCGACGTTGTACACCACTTGCTGTACTATAACTAGAGAGCGAAAAGTCACTGTCGCTACTCGCTCCATCACCACTATCTTCATCGAATTCAGATTCACTGGGAAACGGTTCTTCTTCCAAATCACTTTTACCACTATTTGATTCGTCTCCAAAGTCAGAACCATAATGATACTCGGAGTCTTTTTCATCCACGGCATCGGGGTTATAGCCCCTTCTTTGGTAGCCTGTCCCTCTTCCATACCTATCTCTTCCTCTAGGCCTTGTACTACGACGACTACTCTCACTACCCACAGGAGAAGATGCTCTTGAAGCTGTCGGAGTACTAGCCTGCGAATTAGGTGTCTCCGAACCCTTAGTTTCTCTATTTAAGAGATATTTAGGTTTTTTCAGCATATGCATTTGAAATTTCCTAGGTCTCTCCATAACCACAGACTTGGGGGGCCTCCCCCGCCTTTTCGTTCCTCTTGCAGACATCTTGCCAGATCCTATGACGTTCACTTGGCACTACCTAACACGTGGTTTATGAAAACAATCCCTAGTACACAAATACAGATGTCACAGACGCATAGTTACGGAACCCATTTTTGAAGTCATGGATTTGCGCCATTTTTTGGCAAAGGTCACGTGACCAAACATAGAAAACGCATTTTGAACTGTTGATGAAGTAGCTCGGTCATTACGTACTCATTTTTCACGCTTACACTGCATTTCACACCGAAATATTATCATTAGACTAGGCATTACTGCAGAAGACGGCGGGAATTATCTCACCGACGCGAAATCCTAAGTGTAATGCCAGCGGTCGAATCTTTTAGGAAGCTTCTTGCTCATTGGCTGAATGAAACGCCGCCATGATAACGAAGTACACTGTTTCTCGCTCATGGCCCTCAAAAATAACATCCAGACGATCTTCCCCGAGTTATATCAGCATAATAGAATTTTATTTGCACAACAGTGCAACAAAAAATCTGACTTGACATAAAACGTCACGACACCGTAACATACCGTAATATGTCAAATACCAGTATATGCCCAATCACAATGCCGGACAGGTAAAAGCTGTTCCGTGTGACTACCACCAGAGGGAGCAGTTAACGTTGCGTTTCGCCTTCAGTTGGCAACAAATGGAAGCAGTAGGGCATGTGTCGGTAAATTCGAACGAAGACTTTTGAGTGGTGTGACAACGATTTTACTCCATATCTAACGATTAACAATATCCGAAATGAAAGAAGTACCTTATATGTATCGTCTTAAACCTATTTGTGGGCTTAATGCCCGGGTAGAGCTTCCTAAATGCATGTACAGGTTACGTCAGATTCAAGGCTTAGTAGATCCTACAGATGTTTTGGATAACAATATATTGGCTAAGTCCTCTTATATAGAAGAAAAGGTGAAGATTTTAATTCAGGTTTAAATTTTTTCTCCCCATAACGCTTGTATGTGTGATGAGATATGCTAACACACTGCATGATTAACAATCCACTAAAGTTATGAATGCGGCATTGTCTCCAGGAAAATCATCCGGCCGTGAAAACGTTAGAACAAAGGCAAGAAGCAATATTGGGTCAACTTAGGAATTTAAAACTTCTTGTGGAGGAACTTAGCAGGCAATTGAAGGCTCCTCCGAGCTCCTCCCCATCCTTATCGGATCGAACTTGTCCCAACAAACGATTACAGGTGATGATCACTACGTCAAGTTTATCGACGTTGATATTTGAAATAACATATGCTAAAAGGTTCGCCAGTTTTACAGCAGTAATATATCCAGTCGTTTCTGAGAATTATTTTAATTATGTAGTTTGATTTACTAACATTTTCAGCTAATTTTATTGTCGTAGATATCAGGCTGGTTTCAGTGCATGCACGCTTTTGAATGCAAGTAATTTTAAGTTTATTTTTTTTCTTTAATTCACCTCTTCATATTTTTCCATATAGGAAAAGGAGGTTCTCCGGATTGTGGTTAAAGCATCAACTAGACGATTACCTCATGCTCTACTAGCTGCAATTCTATTATGGTGCCCACGCGATGGAGGTTAGCACTTGCAATAGGAGTGGATATAAAAATAACATTCATTTTCATGTTTGATTTAATACAATTTTATTTTCGTATCAGGTGTGTACTGTGATTGTAATTCCTTCCGTTTTCATAGGCCTTGAAGCACACGCAAATCATTTACTTAAATTGCGTAAAGGCTTTAAATTACAATGTGTATCATTATTGTGGATGGGTCACTTCAACCTTTGAGCTTAAAGAGCGTATTTTAAAGCTATAGGATAATGATAATTGGTCAATAAATTGTTATAGACATTCTAAGATTCCCGTCTTTTATGATTACTAGGAGTGGAATTATTCAAGATCTGTTGTAACAACATTATTTGTATGATTTTAATTTTTTTTAGAATACTGAACAATATAACTCACAGAAAGATATTATATCAAGAATGAAATGTTACCTTCCTTTTAAAAAAAAATCACAAGAATGCTTAGCTGTCAACCTTCGATAATATCACTGCTGTTATTCAAAATATCCTTATCAGAATTACTGCATTGGTGTCCTAGTCTGTGAATCTGATATACATTGTTTTAAAATTCTTTATCAATTTTTAAAATTTTTATCGTTCAACTTTGTTAAGCTAAATGGAATTGTGAAAAAGGACGTTCTGTTAATGTTTATTACTCTGTTCTTTCAGATGCCACTAAAGCAAAAGCTGGAGAATTGCAAATTAGGTGCTTTTGTCACTCAACTGTTACTTCGAACAAACCAGTGGCAGAGTTACAAAGTAATAATTTCTCTAGTGAAAGTTCACCATCTGTCCAGCTTACATTGATTTGGAAAGATGGTAAGAAGCTCAACTCACTACAGCACTTACTAAAAATAACTTAAGAGTAATGATCATGAATAATTATCAGATTTCTTCTGTAACCCACCGTTGATTCTAGTTAATTAATCCTGGGTGTATTTTGTTCTAGCCTTGGAAAATGTTTCATTATAATCTTAATATATATGTTATTATCAGTATTAACAAAGAAAGGTGATTTAATAATGATACTTGAAAATTGTGAAATTTGTTATATCCGAAACTGCATTGCCCTATGATTATCAACAAAATTATCAATTGCAGAAAATTTTTTCACACGCTCCTAACTATCAAGTTCATGCACGTAAATCTCTATTTCAGTTGTACCTGGTGGTGTTGAATTTTCTATTGGAAATTCATGCTCTTGGTTAAGAGGAGAAGGTCTTCTCCTAAGTCTGATGTTATCCCATCTTCCATCCAGTGTTGGTCTGAAAACTCCTAGTCTTGTTAATGAAATTGCACTTTCTGCTTTACTTGACTCCTGTGCAGTGGTTTCTTCCATGACTAAAAGGTAAGATATTTTCAATGGTTGTATTGTAATGGCTGTTATGTTACTTCTGAGTATAATTTTCACCAGAAGAACAAAAGTTCAACAGAAAGATCAAAATAAAATTTTCCCCATGTTTTACCTGGTTAGGTAAGACTTACTACCAGTCTATTATTTGCCTTAATAGATTCTTGGAAATTACAAAAGCATAAAAAATGGAACATTAATGATGTAAAGTTTCATATTAGGGATATTTAGGAAATTTTTGAACAATCTTTTATTATTTCATTAAATAAGATGTGTGGAAATTTTCTATTGTCTAGTTCTTGTAGTTATCATTTTCCGTAAAGCTTTAAAATTTTCAAATATATTTCTGTTCTTTCAAAGAGATTATGTTAATTTTAGTATATTCTGGACATTACTTATGTTCAGTTATATCATAAATGATGGTAGGTTTTATGGATGCATTCCTGAGTTGTGTGCTTTAGTATCCAGACTCACCATATTTAAGTAAGAATTATTCCCGTGGATTGCAGACTTTTATGCTATCTAATTTATGACCTGAAGTTACTTAAATCTTATTATAAATATCCTCATGTTTTTTTAGCTCATCATCTGCTCTCAAGAAAGCTCTTGCAGCCATCTGGAAGTGGGCCTCTAATCCTGATCTCCTATCCCTTCATGCTCATAGTATCTCCGTTGCAGAGATTGTCTTATGGGGGACAATGAAGGATCTATCCCTACAAAAAAATGGACAATTACCATCTGAAGCTCCTGAGAAACTATCTGCTTGGTTTCATTCATACTCTCAATTTCTGGGGTTCTAGAAACTTCAGAGGGATATGTGATGAAAGACATTAATTTATGTAATTCCTTTGTGAATTCCTAATCCAAGGATATTCATTTAAGAAAATAAAATCTTAAGAATTCATTCGTTTTATTCAATACTTCAGGAATTTTTCACCTATACCTTACCCACTTATGCACGACTAATGGTATTCTCATAAATTTACGCTTTCCAACGCATTATTTCTTCCACTCTGAACGAGTAATTAAAATTCTTTAATTCAGAAATTTTCAATTTTGTACATCGTTGAATATCCTTAGCGCGTTTACTCTACGGCTCTTTATTTATCCGAAGTTATATTTCCGAAATAAATTAGGTGAAGATTTCAGCAAACGTTTTCTCATGATATCTAACACTGGCTCTAACGTACGAATTCAAGCAATTTATATGTGAGATTTCTATTATTAATTATATTTTTATTGTCTCCTAGATTTATGTTGATTTGATGTAGGCGGTTTAATAAGTTTTACGTTGATTATGCTCTTAATTGATTTGAAGTTTCCCCGGTAGATGGCAGGAGTTGCTCTAATGAAAGTGTTTTCGTCATCAACAGCCTGTCCAACGTAGAAGAATTTCATCAGAGTTCTTTGAGTTTAATTGTCAAGTTTGGTACTTATTTCAATTTCATTACCTTATTATTTCATTATACTTTCAACACAGCTCAATTAAATAATTAAAACAATACGAAAAATCACAAAATATTCTTTAGAGAAGAAAGAGGAATCTCCGTAATTTATCCAAAATAGCGTAAATGATGCAGATCATGAAAAATATATTTTACGTCAAATACATGGATTCATACAGAAAGAATTATTGAAATAATTTATGTTAATTTTTCAGCGTTCGATTTCATATTTTTCTATCCCTGTATTTATCATCATATAAGAGCTATACTTCATTTATGCTAATCGATCTTATATTGCTTCCGTATATATTTTATGTGCGAAGGATGCCGCTTAGAAAATTACACCATTCTTACATTGTACGTGATAAACGATTCAGGGTTACTTTCGATGACTGCATGCGCAGCGACAGATATTTCAACGCGGAAGCTTATCCATAGCTTAACTTTGAGTCCACGGAACACTACTGGAGTTATACATATTTATGGATGGCAAAGGTTCATCGTAAGACTTGAATAATGTCTGGAGGTGATAATAATTCGAATATCTTTTTAATAGGAGAACTAACTCGAGTTTTTGACGGTGATTGTGTTAGAATTCTCATCAGTGAATAGCGAAAAAGATATTAATGATAACAACAGCATTGCATAGCGATGAGTTACGGAGCACGGACAATATTTTAAGACCTTCAGAATGGCCTAGAGGTTGAGAAACCATAGGGAATATCATTACACTTCTTACTCAGTTTTTACTCTCATCTGTTATGGATTTATGGGTCATGAAGAAAAATATGTATAGCCTATGAGCGCTGCTTCGGATATTCCTAATTCGAGGATAAAAACGCGCATAAGCCTGAATTCTTATTTGCTATTGCGTAAGAACGTCCATCTACCAAATGAAAATCTCCATTCTCTTTTTTCTATGTCCATATTATTATAAGGAATTAGTAAATAATAACAGAAACATATTCCGTGGCACAAAATTCCAAAAAGACATACTGGTTACCCTCTGCAAAAAAACGAAGTTATCTTTTCAAAGTGGTGCGCTCTAAACTGGGGGGCCCGGATGATAAGCCTCCAAGGAACCCGCCTATTATTGACCACCGAGGTTCTATTACTATTTTATTTGAACTTTTGCATCGCAGTATTTTATTTGAAGTTTTGCGTTTTATATTCTCAAATTTTGCAAAATTCGGGGCTCTGTCGAAGCCTAGCTTCCGGGTCCCCAGTTTGATGTGGAGACATTTTGAAAAGCTAACTTTGCTATTTAATAGACAGCGAACGAAATTTCTGCTAGATACGTTTTAGGTCGAAGATCACGCGCTTTAATAATTCACAATTACTTATCACCATGTCTGAGGAAGCGGAGAAGGGGAGCGGGTAGAAATTTCTCCCTTCGGTAGATAGCCGGCCGGCCCTGAACAATATTCACGTAATAATTTTTCATTCTATGTTCCGTTTTTCTTCTTCATGATAGAAAAGTATCTCATTATCGAATTTATTCAGAAAAAGTTCCTGTTTTTTTATCATTTTTCATTTCTATTTAGGTTTCAGAGAAATTTATTTTAAAAACATCCGGGGAGTGCACCGCTGTGTGCAATAAGAGAGTTGCTTCTGCGCTGTTAGTGAAAACTCGTTTTTTCACTTTTATATGGTTAAAAATTTCTTATTCTGCAGTTATCATTCATCAACAGCAGCATTATATATTTTGTTTTCACGTGGCTGATTACGTCTTACCTACTTGCGCGAATTTGAAAAAAATCAGAACTGAAAGCTATATAATGAATATTTTAATTTTTATTCTACCCTTTTAATGGAGAGAAATTCTCTTCCCAAGTTTTTTATTTCTTTACTCATTGATGCTACACTTCGTTATTATACGACTATTGAAAACTATTAATACTGTGGAACGGAAAATACTGATCAAGTACCAGAATTCCTATAGAGGCTGTAGGGGAAACAGTGTAATAAGGAAAGTCGTCTTTATAACTGTCAGTTAATACTAGTTAGTTATTTTATTCAAACAATTATTGATTTACATTATCTACATCTGAAAAGAAATCGGTACTAAAACGGGATGACTTCATTTATTATTGTTCTCCTAAATGATAGTTTAAAAAAGCGAGACTTTTTCAATATACATAAAAAGGGATTGTCTCTGGAAAACTGGAATCATACATGAAATACTACTTTGAATACCCATAACAGAGCAAGGAATTGCTAGAAACTAAAATAATTACTCTTATGATGAATGAGCACGCTCCCAATTAAGCACATCGGGAAGAATCAGAAGAATTATTCCACGGGAATTCACTTGTAATCAGAGTAGCGCAAGAGCCCATTTAAAGAAAACTAGAGCATGAAATTTTGATCCAAATTAGAAACTGAGGAATGGAACTCTCCGGAGAGCTCTGTCAAGGGCGACGGTAAAACAGAAAAATTGCGTGCGAGGTCGCAGCCACAGTTTTCTGCTGATGATAGCAGATGAACCTATATATTCTGAGATAAGGTATACCTATAATAGCTCAAGATGTATGTACTCCTAGCTCAGAAGTAGATCTTTCACGGTTACTGCTATTGATGAGAAAGATTAATGAGTCATTTATTCTGAAATTTCCATCCAAATATGTCGCATGCAACCAATTTTAATTGGTCTAACTATATAACTGATGAATACTCTCATCTGTTGTATTCATCATAATTTCGAGAATAATTCCTATATTGTATATAATATTTCAAGTATACAATAATAATACAAGTCAATTGTATGAAAATATTGAGCTTATTAGAAACTAATTAAACGTAAATATATTGTAATCCGCATCCGCACCTCGATGACGCAAGAGCAAAATTGAGTTAGAAAATCTACTTGCATTGCATCTTCAAATAATCAAGAAAGCATTCACCGTAACCGAAATAAATCTTTGATAATTGGTGAATATATTTCATATAAAATTCCATTTACTCCCTTCTTTCACAGGACTAAGGAGAAAGAGGATTTTTTCTATTCGTTAAAAAGTACACGTTTCACCAACCTTTACGTACACATTTACATCACGTACCAAATGGATAAAACTATAAATTATTTGAAGTCACCCCTAGGGAAGGCAGGATACTTGATATTTTGATAGTAAAGATATATTTAACAGTAAATGTGTTTCAATTCAGCGCCTGTTTCTCTTTACAACTTAAACGTTGCAAAATCATCATATTGTCATCATTGCCATCTTTGGAGCGGACAAAGAACTAATATTGTGTTATTAAGGTATACATGAAGGCAGCGTGTGTGTCACTTATTTGCAATATTTATATCGTTATTCGTATGCTCGCCTTCATTATTTATTAATATTCGGGATTTGTAGTGATATATATTTCTATAGTTTTGCTATGTAATTGAACTTGATAGTAATTATCTGAAAAGCAGTGAAGATATGATAGACGTGTACAGCTGTAGTCGATGATCAAATACAGAAATGGGAAACACTGACAGCAAATTGAACTTTCGGAAAGCTGTAATACAGCTCACTTCGAAGACTCAGGTACATCCTATCAATACTTTCACTTTTTATTCTGAATGGTGTATCTGTTGTGAAATATGTTGTGGTGATTGAATTGTGGTTGCTTAAATATCTCGTCAAATTTCATTTAATAAATAGCGTATGTTATGAATTTTTCCTTCTCTGTTACTTCTGTTGTCATTGTGGAGAAGTACTTCAATATTCGTAATTGAGAAATATAACAGCTTTTTTAATTAATCTCTTATGTAACTAATATTTATAAACATTTGTTTTGACATTGTATACGTGGAAACGGTTGTATCATGGAATAGCCCGTCGAAGCAGACGACGAATCGTTTTGGGAACGACTTTGGGGCTGCGGTGTTGAGGGTTCAGGAGGTCCCTTATCTCCTGCTGATGTTTTTGCTCTGGTGCCAGCATCAGAAGTTAGATCCCTCCGAGAAGAAAATCCTCAAACTCTCGCCACTCTACTCTATAAAGCAGTTCAACGTTTAGTTCGAGCAGTGCATTCAAGCTGTAGAAGTCATGCAGAGCAAGATACAGGTTTGTTTTACATCATTTATGTTTGTACCATATTGCACTTTGTGTTTCGCTTTGTAATCGGTTAATTTTCGCAGTCTTTGGGTGATTGATTAGGAAGGTTTTAGATATTCTATTCACTCAATATAGTACTCTTTAAGTCAAGAATATATCAGTTTCAGCGTAATATTTTGTCAATAAATAATGCTTGAAATGATTTTATATTTTCCTTTTAGATTGCGATTATTTTTCTTTTTACGTTAGGTTTTACCATGTAAATGCTAAGTGTAGCACTTAAATTATGATCATTAGAAATTGAATGCCATTATAGAATATGATCTTCGGTATGAGTGGCAAAAATAAGAGTGATAATGCTTAATAAACTTCTGTACTGTAGCTAATGGAGTTTAACCATTGATTGCAAGGGTATTCACAACCTTTAAAAGTCACGTATTGTTAGAGTATTAATATATGCATTGTACTTAAGTATTTCTTCGTAATATAATATTATTTGCTAATAGGGTAGTTAAATTTGAATGGATTATTTTCTGATTATGAATTATAATGATTAAACTAGGTGATGATACTGTTGCTATCCTATGCCAGTCATATTCCATACTGTTCATTTCTGTTAGCATTAATTTGATTAATATAAAGATTTGTATAACTCTAATTAGTAACTTACAGTGAGCACTCCTTTTTTTACTTACCATCTTCTCTAGTAGATAACAGTTAACTTTTTGCATAATTTTTCCAGTTCTCAACTGTGTTCGGTTGCTGACGCGAATCTTGCCACATGTATTTGAGGATCCTGATTGGAGAGGCTTCTTCTGGTCTGGGCTACCCACGTCCAGTGGTTTGGGTGCCCTTGATGATGGAGAAGAAGAAGATTCAGTGCCTTTGGCACAATCTCTGGTTGATGCTATTTGTGTAAGTCTTTGAATGCTGTGATGGAATGCTAATGGATGATGTAAATGTTACAAGAAATATTCATTGGTGACATTTTATCTATAAGCTCCTTGCTATAATCTTCTTCCTATCAATATACCAAAGAAAGTTCAAAATCAAATAGAATTGGAAGTGTGGGAAGCTCAAATAGATTAAATATTATTGGCTAAGGATGATTGTTGTGACTTCTATGCCAACCTTTTCACAGTTTTTATATTCTGATAATAAAAGGTCAGATATATTTTGTCCTGAGTTGACATTTATCGTTGTTGGATGTGCAAAAACAATTTGAAACAAATATTTCTCATTAAAGCAATTGAGGAACATGATTACAGTGTCAGCTACAGTTTCTGCATGAAAAGGAAAGTAAAGCTCATGTTTCCCAATCATTATAATTACTTATTGCACAAAATTGTGTATCACATATGCCTGTAACCAAAATATTTATATGGACCACTCTCTGAATTTTATTTCTTAAGTCCATCTTTTTGTGTATTTATTTTCCACCTTTGAAAAATTAGTGTTGTAATTTAGCTGTAAATATTCCATAATTTTTTAATGCAACACAGACTGTAAAAATATATAAAGAAGTTTTTTTTGAAGTTTTACTCCCTTCACATAGCATACTGTGGAAATCAGTTAACACGAAATATAGGACTAATCCATACGATTTGCATTAACCAAATTTTATGTAAACATATTACTTACTAACACCACCTGCTACTTTTCATAGATAGGAACCTTTATATGTTCTTCTATTGAAAGCATGGGTAATTTTGCATTTATTTAATGATTGAATTTAGAACTGGTGAATCCAAAAATTTGATCATGTAAAATTACCTGTTCATATCATAATTGACGAATTTACTAACAAAATTTAACTACAATATTAAAAAGAGAATGATACTTCTTATGGTGATAGATCTCACCATTTATACCATTTTGCATTATCCAAAGAATTTTGAGGGAATAATTACTTCCAAGCCATAATCTGTTCTCCCTTTAACCATTTTACTATTGCAGCTTAATGTTAAATAAATTAATACACATTGAAAGTTGCAGGAGAAGGAATGAATTAATGCTACACTTCATGTTAGTAGATATTTAGCATTGACCATTCTCATTTAAACCAGTTTCCACTGTATATTATTCAACTGATTATTAATGCTTCTCCCATGTATGAGATGACTAATTTCCTATAAATGTTTTAGTTTAAGGTCAATTTGAATACAAGTTTATAAAATACACAATATAGAGTTTTGGTTACGTAAAACTCTCAATTATCCCTGGGCAGAGAATCTGTTCAATTTTTTTATTCTTTTGATCATTTAACAAATTCAAACTCAAGAATCACACAATTATTTTCACAATATAATGCAAGCAGGTCTTGCATAAAATCTTTTCTATGGAGCAGTGATAAGACTGCTGTAATAACATTCACATATCACTTCTTAAACTATCTGCAGTGGGGTGAGGAACTCTCTGAAAGAGTCTATGAAACAATCAGAAATGATGAAAAATGGGAGAAAATGATAATGAATTGTTTATTTAATTTAATTATGAACATTAATAAAAAGGAAACGAAAATCTGGATATTTTCCGATTAACCATTTATCTTCTCACTATTATAACCACTCATAATGGTTTACTGTATTTCTGAGAAAATACTAATACTTAATTTTAACCTAAAAACAATCACGTGTAAATAAATTTGATTATATTTACAGCAAAAATTAAAATTTTCTCTTCAAGGATCTTATGTTCTGCCCAGATTTCACGGTAGCAGCAGGAAGGAGATCTGGCCCTGTAAGTCTCAACCACTGTTTTTAAATATACTTATTTTCTATTATCTATTACCTGAGTAATACAATACTCATTACTCCAGCTTTCAATATTTATTGAAAAGTATTTTATTATTGAAATAATGGTGAATAATGAAAATAATCATTAAAATGGAAGTTATAATAGTTTATTATTAAAAGTGGTAGAGGCATTAACTTAATTGATGCATTTTTCATTAAGCTTTATCCTGATATCTGAAGCAGTAGACTACCATTGTTTCTGGAATATTTTTCATTAGACAAAAGGAATGTTTTTATCAGTATAATCTGTAAAATATGAGAGAATACTCATGGAAATATACCCCAAAGAGACATTCTGAATTTATTTTTAAAGAATTGTGATTTTGTTCTTTTTTATCATATCGTAATCATCATTATGATTATAAGTTAATGGTATACTTGTAAATATGTGAATTTTTTCTGAATAAAACATTTCCATATGTTTATGGTCCTGTAAATAAAGGAATGTAACCAGTGGATAATGATGATAAATAATTTATATACAGTAGTACTCCTAAGTATTAATCCCTAACTGCAGCCTAAATGAACCTCCGATTGGAATTTTACTGTTTTATCTCATCTCTTTCTCTCTCATAGACTGTTATCAAAGCTTTTTGCAGAGCCTTTATGACCATAATTTGGTAAACTTAAGCAAATTCATGATTACAGCTGAAAATTCATCCCAGAAAAATCTTTTCCTTTGTTGATGCCTGCAAATTATCTTCATGGGCAATATTTTAATTACCTTTTCATTGTTTTTACAAGGTGTACATGGCAATAAAAGTATTTTATGATTGCTCATTTCTCATTTCTTATCTCTGAGGTAAGCTTGTCAATTGTGTAATGATTACTATTTTATGAATTGAGGTATTAGGTACACTTGTTGGCTTTCTCTGTTTAATGTCATAATAGCTTTCATGATGTTTATCATGGGAAAGAGTGCCTTACTATCCATAGTTATTTTATTTTATTATTGACTCATCAGTTTTTGCTATGGAACTTTTTAAATTGACCAGAAGATGTATTAAAAAGTTATCTATTCATTGATTACTCATTTACTGGAGAGGCAATTTACAACATTTAGTTGATGAAAATTATTCTGCCCTCATGATTGTTCCTGATTTCAAGTTAACTAAATATGACTAGAATTGTTTTTATTAAAATCATTGATGTCAGGTATGTAATATATTCATAGTAATAAAAAATAGTCTGGAGTATATATAGTTATCTGTTATATAGTCTGGAGAAAATCTGGATATGGAGGATTAGCACACCTGTACAGCCTTGCTGGATCCTGTAACTTAACCATTGACATTATTTTAGCAGTTAAGAAGGATTAATTTTTTACATGATACATGAAATCATTTTCTCTTTTAGGAAAAGGCAGAAGACCTACAAAGTCTAGATAGCTGTGAATATATATGGGAGAGTGGAGTTGGGTTTGCTACTTCTCCTCCAAGGGTTGCTCAGCATGATTCCAATCGAACTGAGCTGCTGAAACTTCTTTTGACTTGTTTTGGTGAGACAATGTATTTTCCACCTCCAAGGCAGTCTTCATCCAAGGAGTCTCCTGACAGTGGTAGAGGTATTAATTGCTTGCATTCTTATATCAAGCTCAAAATGTCATGTCATTCACTGAAAATATTGAAAATAATTTAATACCATTAATAAAACTTGGAATCATAGTTATCTTCCAGTCTCATGATGCAATGGCTCTACTGATGACTTCGTTCTATACTATTTCTCATAAGTTCACAGTCATTGTCCTTAAAGAAGATTTTGTGTTGACTTTACTGTTTTTTCCTTACTTTTGGTATTATTGGTGAGAATTATGAGTGAGTCAATGGTGAAACCAGAAAAAATACTGTCCTGCGCATTAACTCTTGTGCCATGGCATTTACTGTCAATGACATTTCTTTTCAATTCAATTTCAATGAAGGATTTCAGGAGAGCGATAGCATTGTATGTATTTAACAACATATCTTCAAAAATATGTGGTGAACATAATTTATATTAAGATGGTTTGTAGTCTAACATTAAGTTTGATGGCCCAAAGGTGCTATAGTACCCTGCTGGTGTGGCTCTCGGACATCCGAGTGGGCTACCGCTTAGCGTTGTTGAAAGGTGTCCTTGGTTTAATTCTCTGTGAAACCTTAGATTTAGAATCACTTTTGAAATCATTACTTACTATTACCATGCTAGTTAATATTGATTAACATGATTTAAGTTGGATTCTTTTCCGAATGGCTAGTAATATTTCATGAATTCCAGGTTACTTAATGGAAACTTAATGTTCATTATTCATTTTACCTTAAGTTTCATTATTCAAGAAAAGTAAATAATGATGCTTTATTATCCAAACCATTGTTAAGAAGTCTTACTTTCATATTGCTGTATTCAGTTAAAGGAATTTTAGTAATTAGCACTACCTTAATTAAAGTGAAAGTAGTCTTTGGTTCAATCTAGCAGGGCATCAAACTGTAATATTTTTTGTTCCAGCATTGCTCTGCTTCATCGAGAAAGCCAAATTTTGTATCCATTCCAGCTTTCTCCTTCTGCCAACATTTAATTGGTCTGAAAAGTATTTTTTCATACACACACTATCACCTTTGTACCTCTATCAAATTGTATAATTTAGTAATGTTAAATTATTAGTTGTGTTTACAGTTTTTAGTAAACCTCCTATTAGACTCAAGTAAATTGTGCTTTGTTGGGAGCCAAAAATTAGCTCAGCAAGAAGAATGGTTTTCAAGTTTGGTTTGGATTCAAGAGTTCCAATTTTTTTGGTTTTGGTTCGTTGTTCACTTGAGCAGAAATAATGATTTTGGTTCAGTTACAGTTTGATGCCCTGATTTATTGAGAATGCCAGTTTTAATTCAGCATCAGAAGAATGCTAGTAGGTAATAGTAGATAAGATACCCATTTACATTTCAGAAAGTTAATGAGACTCCAAAAGTCAAATAATTTTGTGGAAGCTAATGCGTTTAAACATTCATCTTATTTCAAACCCTGTGAGACTAGTGTTTGTAAGTGCCTCATTGAACTTAATTAATTGAAGTCTTAATTTTTCATTTATGTATTTTTTTTCCAGGCTCATCTCAAGTACCTTGTGGACCAGCTGCCCTTAGAAATCGCTGGGTGCGACTTTTCACTTGTGGTTCTAATAGACATGCCCTACCCGCTTTCACGTCTCTGTTGAACATAGTATGTGCATATGATCCTTCTGCGTCACCTCTTCCGTACAACCATCTTCTTTTCTCGGATGCCCGCGAACCTCTGGCAGACACTTGCTTGCAGTGCCTTGTTGTATGTCTTGACCCATATTATTGTGCCAATCCCAATTGCCCTTGTGCTGGAGGTGCATGCAGTAATGTTGGAGATGATGGATCAACAAGGAAAGAGGTAAACCTTCATTGGAATTTAAGATATATTGTTTAATAAATACATATTTATTTCTGTTCAGTTCTTAAGTAATACCAGCAGGCTATTTTTAAGGCTTGTACTCAACCAAAAATATATTTCCTTGAGAGGTTTTCACTTACTATTGTGTGATATGTATTGTGATACTGTTGTGTGATTTAAAGATTAGTAATTACATATGTTTGTTACTACAGCAGGGTGGAGAAGGGCGTAGTCATGGAGGCTGCTGTGAAGATAATTTATTTCTGAATTATTTATCACGTATTCATCGTGAAGAAGATTTTGCCTTCATGCTTAGAGGCTTTGCAAGACTGTTGAACAATCCTCTAGCCCAGACCTACCTACCGAATTCAACTCGTAAGGTTCATTTCCATCAGGAACTTCTTGTGCTCTTTTGGAAAGCATGTGACTACAACAAAGTAAGTATTACTGGCTTTTCTTAGAGATTTATCACTGAGATTAATATTGGGTTGGAAGTTAAAAGAATTGATGAGTTTGATATCTTAACAGTAGAAGATATGAAGAGGATTGCTGTATCATTTTCATTTGGTTACCTAAAGAGATTAAATAAGTTAAATTGCTTAGCAAATATTTTTACAGATATATTATAAAAGTGTAAGAGGAATTTGAAAAAGTAATCATCATTTACTTAGAATTTAATTTTAAAATTACTCAAAGGGAATTTGATTTTGTTGACATGCTATATGCCTCTATGTCATCTTACTGTTTGAAAATTTCTTAATAAAGTATTAAAGTGTTTTGTTTCTCAATTCAACTTTCAGAAGTTCCTTTATTATGTCTTGAAAAGCAGTGATGTACTGGATATCCTTGTTCCCATTCTTTATCACTTGAATGACGCAAGAGCTGATCAGTGTAAGCTAGTTTTCACTTTACTTTTTTGTAAAAATTTGATGATGAAACTGTATTAAGTTTATTTAAGGTATACTTTGATTAATACTCCAAATATTACATTTCAGCTCGTGTGGGGCTCATGCACATTGGAGTGTTCATATTGCTTCTGCTCAGTGGGGAAAGAAATTTTGGGGTTAGGTTGAACAAGCCATATACAGCCACCGTTCCAATGGATGTGCCAGTTTTTACAGGCAAGCAATATTTCTATCAACTTTTGTTTCAGGAATTTATAATGATAATAATCTCTTATTGGAATAATATCTTTTCTTAACTTATTTCATCATTTTTTAAAATATCCTTCAATAACAATTTTTATTGAAAATTTGGAGCACCTGTAGAAACAAATCTCCTGACTTTAATGTACCATCTCTTGATAATTATTTTCTTTTACAATACTGTTGTATGTTAAATATTTCCTTCTTATATTGATTTTAGGTACTCATGCTGATCTCCTTATTACCGTTTTTCACAAAATAATTACCACCGGTCATCAAAGACTGCAGCCGTTATTTGATTGTCTGCTTACAATTCTTGTCAACGGTAATTTCTACTTCCTTTTATTAACCTCATTAATGCTATCTTTAGTACTAGTATCAGTAACTTTTAGCTTTTCTATTATAACTCATTTTTTGATATCTAAAATTATGAAATGTATTGAGAAAATATTAACATATATTTTTCAATTAAATTAATAGGGGTTTTTACTTTTCAGTTTCACCTTACCTTAAGACTATATCAATGGTTGGAAGTACCAAGCTAGTCCATCTTCTGGAGGCATTTGCAACACCATGGTTCCTGTTTTCTTCACCATCACATCACCATCTTCTCTTTTTCCTTTTAGAAATATTCAATAATATAATCCAGTATCAGTTTGATGGTAAGCTTTTAGATCTTATGCACTTGGAGTTTCTCTTTTAACCTGTGAATAAACGCACCTAAAATGTTTTGAAAAATCTAATTAAATTTCAATTGAAGATAGAAAATAGGTATATAACTGTATTTTATCGAATTGGATATTTTAGCCATTCCTACTTAGATGTGATTATGTATATCTCATCTCATAATGAATCTAAATACTTAACAGCTGTACAATATTTTCATTTTAGATATAAGTTAAATTGAAAAAGCCACATATACTTGAAATATGAGATTTTAATGTTAAATCTAAAAGTGTAACGAATCAAATCAGGGATTACTTGGTTGCTCATAACTTGCTCATTCAAAGGATGTCAGGAGAGTCAATTTTTGAAGACAAAAAGTTGGAGATTTTCTCTTTAGGCCAAAAAGTCTTGTTTCCAATCAATTCAGTCATTATCCATTAGCAAGATGAATTAAATTGATCTGATATTACAAATTATCTCTCTTTATTAGGTAACTCCAATTTGGTGTACACAATAATTCGAAAGAGACAAGTTTTCCATGCATTGGCAAGTTTACCGTCTGATCCAGCATCAATATCTAGGTCAATGTCTCGAAACACTGGCATGTCCAGATCTAGCAGTAGCAGTCATATTAGTATGAGTCCACCATTGCCTCATGCTCCCACCCATAAGAAGAAGCCACACCGTTCAACACCAACCACTCCTTCGTCACCAACACCGTAAGTGGGGATTCATTTCAGCATCTAAATGTAAATGTAGGGAACGTTTTAATACTCCTTTGTAATGGCATGTGAAAATTTTGCATGGCTAATGGATTTCCTCATGATTTGAATTTCTCTCAGCATTGCTGTCATCCATCAATATGAGAAATTTGTCTCTAGCTGTATCCCAGGATTGCTAAGGTTTTTATTTGCTTTTCTTGCCCTCATCTTGTTTTATTTCTTCTTAATATTCCTTTTTAACTAATTCTGATATATGACTAAAAGGTCATGGATGCTACTTTTTTCTGTTTACCAAATCTTTACAAAATCTATCTGTATTATCCCTTGCTGGTTCCAAATTCCCTCTATTTGTCTTCACCCAAACAGAGGTTTTGAGCAGTATTAAATTCTTACAGATCTTTGTAATTTGAAATATCTATTCACAATTAATTGTCTTTTTACTTTACTTTTGCTTTTAATCTGAACATTGAAGGTCTGAATTCTGTAGGATAAAATAGGGCATACATCCTTCATGATGTTTAATGGCTGTTATTGATCATGTAGTAGTTGTGGATAGAAGATAGTTCCTTTAAGCGGATATATGCTATCATACTCTTTATTTCAATTTTCAAAATTAATTTTTTTCCCTGGGATAAAAGTATTGCCTTAATTTCCTTTTACAAAATATAAAAATGTATATGTCTTATTGACATTGGCGGGTAATTATAAATTGTATTGTTTATGATACTCTTTTATTGCTTCTTTCATGATTTTTTTGTGACTAATAAAACATTTTCCTAGGAAAATAGTTAATCTAGGTACTGGTTTAAGGTGTAAATGATATGAGTAATCTGTTAAAGGTTTCTCAGTAAATTAAATGAATATAAACAAGATTCATCTTATAGTATAAATTTAAGAAGAAAAGAAGGAGAAAATGGAATTTATGTTGAAGAGCTGGCTATAGCTATAATTGAATGAACATACCAAGAGAAAGCAACAAATTCTTTGAGAAGATATAAAATAAAATTAATTACCTTATACACAAATATGTAAAGTATATTATCTAAATAATGCCTGTTGTTGAAATATCACTCAAGTTAAATGATGTGCAGATGGTTATAATTAAGGGAAAGTTCGAAAAAGGTAACATTAAATGTAACTAGAAAAACCTAAGAAAAGTTCTGTCTAAATTATTCTGCTGTTTTTATGCAAAAGCTTAAAAAGTATTGTACATTAGGGACAGAGACTTGGACATTGCTGATGTTGGGGAGGATGGAGAGGAGAGGATTCATAGTGAAAGTATGGAAGGATCAATACCTGCCCAGCCTGCTGAACCAGGCACTCTAAAGGCAACTCTTGCTGATACTCCAGGTTAATTACTTTTCAGTGTTTTTCTTGATTAATATACTATAGCTTAATCTATGGTAGAACTTAATGAATCCTGCTTGAAGAAACTGCAAATGAATCTTTTTTGTGTATTTGATCACAATGTTAAGAAGTTTCCAACTCAAAATGTCCTATATACCCTTTTTTAGTTCATAAATATTGTTTGCTCCAGTTTCAGTTAGTTTATCTTTACGATATCCTTAGTAGTTTTTATTTATCAGTTGAAATTTTGAAACCTCTTAAGTAACTTTATTTTTCAACCATTACAAATGACATCTAATAAAATCTTCCTAATACCCCTGTAATATAGTTGTAAGAAGGACACAATGCTTAGAATTAGAAAAATTGTAAGTTCAAAGTTTTATCTGTTATTAACATTAGATTTTTCTAAGCTTATTTTTTGAGAGCATGCCTTAAGATAAGCCGATCTCAAGTGCAACCTTAAAGACTACAGACATCTATAAGTTCTGTTCTACAGTTATCAACATAAAGATAAATCCTATATTATGATCACCTGAAACAGTCTCAAAAGCTTGCTTGTGGTCATTAGGAGAATCTATGGCAAGACTCTTTAAAAATAGGATGTTTTTTTTAAATAATACTAATGATTTATAATAATAATAATTTTTTGTAAATATCACTAATGAATAGTTGGGATTCATTTTCTTATCTAGTGAAGCTATTTGCTGATTGATTTATGAAAGTTATTTTTTGGTTCTTTGTCACATTATTCTTGACTTAAGTTTACTTAATTATTTGGTTTTCAAATTGGAAAATTTGTTAAATTAAAGAGTCCTAATCAATATTCTTACCATTTCTCTGATTCTTATTCGAACAACTGCTTTTTTATTCGAAAGAAGAAGGGCAATTTTATATCAGTTATCTCATTTCTTTTTGTATGTATGATGTTGAAGATGGTAATTTTTATGTTTTGTTCTACTACTACTATATCCAGGTATCGAGAATATGACTGAACCAGAATCTGCCCACCCGTCTGCTAGTCAGTTGAATGAACTCACTGAAGGCCAACTTAGGGATTTAGATCAAGCCTCAGGACAAAATGAAAATTTGGTGAGTAGAACTATCTTTCAAACACCCAAGGTCATTGATTTAGCAGAAGTACATTTTTCCTAAATTTTGTGTAGTTTATGTGTATTTTCACATTTATTTTACTCTGGCCAGGGATTGATAGTGTTTGAAGCACATAGGAATTCTCTAGCTTTGGTATTTGCTCTCTCTTTGGATGATATTTTGGATCTTGAACTTTTCAAAATTCAGTGAAAGTAATTATTATATTCAGAAATTCTCTATGAAAAAATAGATATTTTGTGGAAGTATAAGGAATTTATGGATTAGATATATAAGTGGATCTCTTAGAAAATGTTATCAATTGATAAATAATTCACAACATTTATTATTTAAGGTTCTTAAATAACTATTCGTAACCTCGTAAGTTAATGGTGGAGTAAGTAGAGGCATGAGATTGGGACCAATAATTATTGCTTAGGAAACCTTTTAAAAACCATAATTGATTTGAGCTGTATCAGTGAAAGTTAACCCCACAAGGATAGTTTTATGCAATTGTTTAGATATGGAAAAAGTTTATTTTTTTAAGAATTTTATCATATCATTACAGTATTTCATTAGAATTACTCTCAATATTGAGAAAAATTTTCAATTAATTTTGAATCTATATTATATTTTCTTATCAGAACACACCCAAACTTGATACTAAACCCCTTAAGGAGGAAAATTCTGCCAAGAAACCATCAGTAGGTGAATCATCTGCTACCCCATTTCGCAGAAATGCATCTCAGGTAGGGTTATTTCAATTAACATTATCTATACTCATGTATAGGTCAACCTATTGAACATTTACTAACAATTTCAAATTTAGGTAACTTGTGTATAAGTTGCTCCTTGCTCTTCCCATCATTAGTTAATAATTCTAAACTAATATCAGAGGATCAATTTCATTTTATGGATTATTTAATATTCACATCTCAAAGAATAAGGGAAAAATTTATAATTTAAGGTTTTTAATTTACTGCTAAGACATGAGATTGGGACCAATTTTTGTAAGTATTAGCTACTAGGAGTTTAGGTAGTTGGCTGGATTTGACATCTCTAATTATTTCTCAGATTTAATTGGTATAAACATCCTGACTGCCTCTAAGGTACTATATAAATATTTAATAATATAATAATTGTAAACTCAGTACATAATACTTAGGTGAATGAATAGGTTACCTCAAGATTATCTTCATTGAAATTTTGTATTTAACCCCACACATATGGGTGCCAGATCTCTCCAAAATGGACTGTTTCATGTGTTTTTGCAATTCAATACTATCAGATCTTCCTTTTGCTGTCAAGATTCAAGCCTTTGAAATTACAAATTAGCACAATAGTGCCATTTTAAGGGAGCATGGTTGACTAGTTGCTCTTAGGTAAACCTGGGTTGTTACCATGTACATATTCCATCCATCTGGGGTAAAATATCCACCTATACATAGGCATGTCTGGTATTGAATGAAAGTTTTTGTTTGATTTCAACTTTTTCCCAAGTCTCTCATTGTATATTAAGTTATTCTTACAGAAAAAAGACTTTGTATAGTTCATTTTTATCTTAGTTTCATGCATGTTGAGACATTTTATTTTTAATTTCTCGCAGAGGCATAGTATCCGTCAACGTGAGACACATTCTCTTGGTGCTGGAGGGAGCACTGGAGGCCCTTGGGTACCAACACCTGAATGGGTGCAAAGCTGGAAAAGCAAGTTACCACTTCAAACTATCATGAGGTTACTACAAGTTTTGGTACCTCAAGTTGAGAAGATATGTATAGATAAGTGAGTCATTTTCATCTTAATTTCTCCAGAGTGTTTATAATTATATATATTAATAAAATGTAACTATCCCAGTAATAAGATAAACTTGGTAGATAGTGTCCTTCCCATGAGTAAAAAGTACTTGATATGAAGAAAAGTAATCATGTTAAAAAATATGTTATGAAAATGTTAAAAAATGTTCATATTTGAGTAATTTTATTGGTGGACTTCATTTTTCTAAATCTTTTTAATGTCGGAAACCAAGCTATCCAAAACCTATTGCATAAAATTCAGCATTCAGATATGTAAGCCAATTTTGCGCAGGATTGATATCTGTGTAGTACACATATATAATCAGGGATTAAAGTTAGGAAGTGTTGAAGTTAGAACTAGGTTCAAAGAATAACTTTTGGTTTTGGAGAAACTGGGACAAGAGGAACATATAACTGCATAGTCTTGAAAGGTAAAGCAGACTCTTTGTCATTGTCTGAAATTCATTAAAAAAATGTTTCCTTCTCCCTTACTTACCTGTTAAATCCATCTAATGTTAAACTAATTTCTTTGACCTACGATGACCTCTTATGTATAAGAAGCCAAGTTTTGTCTTATTATAATGTCAATCATTAATCTTAATTCAAAGATGACGTTGAGCCTTATTGGTCTCTTATTAAATCTATTTTTCCATCATTTTCAGGGGACTTACTGATGAAGGTGAGATTCTCCGATTCTTACAGCATGGAACCCTTGTTGGCCTCTTGCCTGTACCACATCCTATCCTCATTCGCAAATACCAAGCAAATAGAGGGACCACAGCATGGTTTCGCACATATGTTTGGGGAGTTATTTATCTCAGGTATGGAATTGATATATTTTTTGAAAATTTGATTAATTTTAACATTAAATGATTGTGGTTTGCATATTTTTTGATAGAAGAAAGGAAAATATGAAATTTTTCGAGAAAGATAAAATCATTTTTTTTACATTCTTCAGTTTAACAATTATTCTATATGATGAAATTAATGAGACTTCATCTGAAATTTCCTCATTGGTGTTTGCTTCATCATGATTATTTTTCTTTTGAGAATAATGCAGCATAAAAATTGAGCTCAATTTAAAGAATTGGTAATTTCATTCAATTCAATGTTGCTGCCTGCGATTCTTTATTTATTAATATTTGAATCCATTATTGAATTATTTTATAGATTATATTCACAAGCCTCATAGTAAGGCAGTTCATAAAATATATTTAAGATAAAAGCTAAAACTTGTCTTCTTTATTTAATAAAGTAGTGATGAAAATATTACTATTTTACAGGAATGTAGACCCACCTATTTGGTATGACACTGATGTGAAGCTCTTCGAGATCCAGCGTGTTTAAGCCTACCATTTAAATGAGGGCTGTTCTTGCTGCTTGGGTCTCTTCAGAGAAGCTTATTGTGATGGTGGCCCACCAGCTTGGGATGACATTTATGTCCCCTTGTTAAAACCCTAATGTATTTAACTCAATGGGTATTTGCTTTCTAATGGGTGAATGATGAGTCATTGTCTCCAAAGTTAGGATTTAAGTGAATAGTTAGAGGTCAGGACTGTGAATACCACCGTCTGTCATTTTCCCATTGACAAGAAACTTAGTTTTCCTTTTATGTGATTGAATGGTCTGGGGCAATTTATTTGGTTTTGCAGAAATGTTCACTCTGAATCCCCACTTGTTATTATTTCACATTTTTCCATAAACCCCTGAGTATCACATATTATGTACTAAACATAAGACTGGTTTACATCTCCACTGAACAAATATTATGATATCTTCAAATATTTATTCTCATTAGGAAATGTTTTTTTTCATTTTCACTGCTTATTTTATTATCAATTTTCAAAACATTCCAAGCTAGTCATATCGCATTTTAAATTATTTTCTTGGGTTTTCATTCCTTTGGAAATTATGGCTTATAATTCTACTCTTTATCATTAATTTTATAATTCGGTCATGTAAACTGGACATGAATGATCTTCAAATATTCAATGATGTTGTTCTTGGAGTTATAATTTACCTTGATTTTCACCTTCTTTTCTCTGATAGATTAATGAAATTAATGATAACTCTTTGAAACTTGACATCAAATTATGGCAATTGCTAATGCTTTGTGTATATAAATATATATTATATATGCATGAGAGAGCTTACGAAAATTCTACTCCTTTGATTGAATGCATATTAAATATACTTGAGTTTCTGTCTTGGGAATTTGAAAGCCTCCAGCTTAAGGAGGCTAATGAATGAACCCATGTCACATGGCTGCTTCCAAGTAGGATCCTGGAGTCAGTCATTCCATCTATTTATTGTGATACAATATTTCGTGTTATGCAAGTCCTTTTAAAATGTAGAAAGATGGGAATTCTATTAAATTATTTCAGATCAAACGTCCAGAGTTAATATTGACAAGGAAAATATTGTAGAAATGTCACATTTCAATTTTTAAGATTTCTGTACTTATTTTTGACTGAAAACTATTATCCCTGTTTTATTTGTCAATGAAATTTTAACAAGTTAACCAACAAATGGAATTACCTATCATAGGACATGTTTTGTTCCATTTAATTTGTGAATGAAATATATGTAGAAAGGAAATTTAATTCAATGCTTATTATTTTATTTCACAAGACTATCATGTTACATGGGTCTGAAGATCGTAAAATGTTAATTCCTAACATTCCTGTTTCTCCTCTGATGCTAAGTGTATAAATATATTTATTACAATGATAGATGTTTGTTTTATCTCATTAAACCATGTCGTCTTTCAAAGTATATATCACAAGAAACAAGCAAATTGATGGTTACGTAGTCTAGTAAATTATAGGAAAATCAAAGTTTGGTTGTAATAAACATTTTGGTTGTAATAAAACTTTATTTTAGCTTATCTTATCAAATAAAGCAAATCCCTTTTAATGAAAAACATCACAGTCTTCTTTAGAGTAAACTAAATTTCAATAGCATTTATAAGATTTTTAAATGTTTCTTGATAGATAGTGAATTTATGTAAGAATAATGTTTAAATAATTGATAATTCATCTTTGAAAACAATATCATCATTATGCAGCTAAACAATTTTCTAATACAACATAAAAGTAAGTTCTCAATACTAATATTCTGCTAAGTAGTGTTAGTTGTTTGCTTAAAAACTTTAAACAATGAAGTCTTAACTTTTACAGAATTACTGATGCTTATAAGTAGTGTCAATCTAACATTGGCAAATAGTACCGTATAATCATTGTCTTAACCTTATCTGTGAGATGCTTGATTTTGTCTGTATTAACTGATTTTGGAAATGTGAAAATGCACATCTACTTAGTTATTTTTTTTAACCTTAAGAATTTTCATGTTGCCATGTCTCTTTTAGTTTGTAGCAATAATTTCATTTCTTGTAACAAGATAGGTGGAATTAACAGAAAATCCTCTTAAGTTAAAAGGTTTGCTTTTACTTTGACTGTAATAATAAAATGGTCAATGAAATTAGTCTAATAAATTGAGGAACAGCTGCTTTGCCAACAGATACAGTGCTTCTTTGGAAAACTTGACTGATGGGATGGGTTTACTATTGGGAATAAGAATATTGGCAAATTAATAAGAGAAGCCTGTACATTTAATTCACATAATTCTAACATTAATGATGACAAAGAATTACAAGAGCCCATTTAGAATACATCATAACTTAATATCAACAAATGGTCAGAGATAAATTTACTTCAGTATTAAATGCCTCAGAAATGTACATACACACAATATGCTCATAATCTACAAGAAAAATAAATACCACATGTATTCACATTTATTTTTATAATGTTCATTTATTATGGTATATATAACATAAATAATATGATTACATTTTACAACCAAAAGAGCTTGTTTTGGGACATAAATATATCAAATTCATCAATGATAGTAGCCTAAATCAGTTCACATAAATATTACTTCAAATATCAGTTTGGTTAATAATTATTATGAAGGCAGCACAACTTTACAACAGTAACTTGAGAATATTTCTTTGAATCGGATTTACAAGATGCTCTCGACAACCATTATGTTCAAAATAGGACCTGCTAAATGTATCTGCAAGTTTTAATTATTTACCTAAGACAACCATCTTAGATAAAATCACTGGAAGGAAGACAGCACTTTACTTTCCGCTAAAAATGATAATTTCTATTAAAGCTGACTGCATTATAATCATGACTTGCTCTTACAACATAAAATGCTTTCCCATAGACATGTAATTAAGAAAAACTACCCTTTCATGACTATTTAATTACACACATTACAGTATTTATGTTTAACAATTACTCCATGCATGCAATACAACTTGAGGCTAATAAATGAATCTCATGCTGAAAAAATCACTACAACTGTGGTGGGAATTTTGATAAATCAGCTGATATACTACTGATACTGTTTCATAAAGATACCAAAAATTAAGAAAGGAATATAGTACAAAAGAGGTCTTCAAATATTTAAAATGTAACACCAAAGAGAATAGAAGCACATAAAATTCATTCTATGCATCAGTTATGATATTTAAAATTCCATTCAGAACTTGGCTGTAAAATTTCAGTACCCCAAATAATTCCTTCTACTATCTAACATTTACCATGCAAATATTTCCCTTCAGATCACAGGATGGCACAAGAGGCACAGCCTTTCATGGCAGGTCTGACTTACACTGCCTTCAGAACTATGATGATGGACATTCTCTTCATTGCTACTCTTTGAAATTACCCCATGACGGCTCCTCCAATCATCGTCGTCATCCACGATAATCAGTGGTCTGTGAGCAGAAGCTGCCTCCGTGCTAACATCCATTACCCCTTTCCCCCGTCGAGTGCCCAGCAGCCACCAGAAAGAGCATTCTACTTTGGCTCGAAGTCCTGGAATAGCCCAGATTTTCTCCACAGAATCACTTGAAGGTTGCTTCCTCTTTCGTTGATCTGACCGTGGAGTGTTGTTTTCATCATTCCCCTGGGGCAAGGACAGAAAATATGGCTCTCTGATAGTTACATTTGGTATAGTTTCATTCAGGAAATGCTTTTCAGATCTGTTACATAATGATCCAGAGGTTTCCTTAGATTGTGCACAGCCTACTTTGCAATCAATGGATACAATCTCATCTTTACACCTCCCTGGATTCATGGCAGCATTCGACCAGTGACCAGGTTGGTCCCTCTTAAAGACCGCAATCACAGTTCTGCTTGGTTCACCAATGGGTTCTGCAGTTCCACTTCTACCCCTATCTAAGTTTGAGCAACAACCAACCACACTGGCACACCTCACAGTATCACAAGACCCAGAAATAGTTTCAGTTCCATCCATCCTGCTTGAGGGGCTACAAAAATGAGCTCCCCTAATGGAATTACTTGAAGATGAGGGCAAATCGCAGTCTTTGAATCTTGAAGGATTATGGTTTGGTCCATTAACCACATATCTGTATGTGTTGTGAACACATGGTACACTGGCACCTGATGAAGAATTCTGAGCAGAAATGCTGTGATTGAGACATTGCCTTTTTGAAGGTTGACTTTCAGAGGAAGAGGAAGCATCAGCAGCAACTCCAAGAGCACGAGTACAGGAAAAAAGCAGAGAATGTGGGTGAGAAGATGCATGAATGAGTCGTATTCCACTCCTGGCAGCTGTAGAGGATGCTAATGGAAACAGTGCCTTTCCATGTAGATTAGTAAAAGCAACCCCTAAAAGAGTCAATGATTGATTAAAATAAGTATGCACAACAAATTCAACTTCTTAACATTATCTAAAGTACATATAAAGTATTTGAAGCATCAAGCCACAATTCTAACATTCAAGTAAAACTATGGCTGATGTTATCCATCTAGAACTTGTGATTCAAGATATAGGTACTCTTAACATTCCTACTACAAGAACTAAAGGTTTGTGGAGGGCAATCATTAAACAAAAATGTTACCAAAAGAGAGTAAACAAAGCTTAAAAAACTTTATCTGATAAAATCAGATTCCATGCAGTAATTTAAATAACTTCATCAACCCATTTCAACAGTTTTATACTCCATAATCTTTTTTCACTGATACATCATTTCACTGTTAGAGGTTCCCTAATTATTTCTAAATAACAATATTTCGGTATAAAGTAACACAGTACAAAGTTAATTACATCACCATTAAAAGAAAAATTACAGTAATAAAAGAAGGTAATATCAGACTAATAATAATAAGTGACTAAATCATTTGCTTAATTAAATACTTGGTAGCATTTGACTGATTAATATTAAATGACTAAAATGTAAAAACAATTTTTAATTGGATTAAAGTCTAATGGAAACTCTAATACAAAGTGTCTCCATTGGATAAAGATAAGAATTTTATCAAACTATATTAATAGTTGAACAAATTCTAATCAATACTCAGATTGCTGTGAGATTTCCTGTCCTTCTGAGCAATAAGAATTAGAACTTATAGGAATGTATTTGGTACATGAAATCCAAGAATAAAATTATTTTAATTAAAGATTTATATAAAAATGATTTTCCATTAATCTTATTTCTTGTTCTTGTCATGTATATAAGAAAATATAACACATACATCATCATAAATGCAAAGAATTGAAAAATATAAGTACCTAATGGTTTTCTGTTGAGATAGAACTCAAGTCTACCATGCCAAAGATCAACGTGAACTCCAACAATGCTGCCCAATCCAAATGGATACCCATAAGAACTCCTGTGGCCACCGTGCTGGATATTACCTACATTCCAGAATGCAATTAATAATCAAGCAAACAACTTTCTTGGAACCTAATGCATAAAGATATACATAGAGTCTTAAAAATAAAACTAAAAATTACTCTTCCAATATACTATTACTATGAATTCAATTACTGCCTTGATTACTGATATATAATTTTCATGTTTTTACCATGAATAGAAAAAAATGATAAAATTAGATTGATTACAATTGCAAAGGACAGGGCGGAGTATAAATGACACTAAGTTGTGAGATACCTATGATAAAACATATTCTTTCCTTAATACTTGGTTGTTAGAAAGATAATTTTGGAACTTCTATGATAAATTCCACAGTAGGTTATATTGAAATGCAAACATAATATTACTGAGTGAATCAGACGTATTGGTAAAGGATGATCTATGAAATTATACAGAAACAATTTGTTTGAGTATCACATACCAACAAATACAGTATATTCAGTGAAATACTCAATTATTTCTTGACCCAATAAAAACACAGTTAAAACATTAAAATGTAAGTTAGTACAAAAGTCATTCCCATAATGAGCAAATAAATCTCTGAAAAATATACATTTATTGTTAACCTTAGAAATTTTGTTATAAGTGGTCTCTCAAATGACGCATGAATATTATTAAGATGGGTTGCATTACTGATTGTTAAAATTTTAAACAAACCATTGTAAGAATATCCCCAAGATTCATTATCTTCTCCAAGGAGGCTGCAATAACTATCTTTACGAAGTCCCACAGCAGCAGTACCAACACCAACCATCTATAAATAGAAATTTTTGATGAAAGTGTTACTTGAGCTAGTGGATGAATTCAGAATCATCTCAAAGATATGTCATCATGCCATCTATTGATTATCAATGAAAACAAAGGTTTCATCCTTACAATATCTGTTCCATACAGTGGAGTGAGAATCTTGACCTCCCAATAGTGATGCATCCCTGGCTCTAACATGTGCTCTCCTCTGATTGCTGCTGTCCCTGTGCTGTAGCTTGGATGGAACATCACCTTATAATAAAGAAAAGATTCATTATTACCAAAGCTATAATTTCTGATGTTTAAAGGATTAAGAAAGGATTTATATGCTGTTTTAGATGGGTTAATTAACTTTTTAATCTTTGACAGTATCATACACAATTCCAGCCACCTAAGATGGCAAATGTACTAACATCTACCTGAGCTCCTTCTCACAAGTATATCATGTATCTATAGACTAAACAGTTTCCCTTGTGAAATAGGACCTGAACGTTGGTCATGCACAGAACCTGCCTGTTGACCGACCCTTGCTCTGAATTGAAATTGAAACCTCAACCCTTGTTTTACAGATCTAAAATTAAATCCATGAAATGTCCAAAAATAAATACATTAAAACAACACTGCAGTAACATCAACTTTTAAATCTTAACTCTTTACAATCAATTAAACCAACATGCCATATGTATTGTGTTCGATATTTGAAATGAGTTTTTAATGTGCAAAAAATAATGATTCTGTTAGCTTGCTTTTTTAGAGAGTTACCCAGATGGTAGCACAATATAACTGGTGCAGTTTTTTATAATTAGAACTCACAATTAGATAAATATTAATTGTATTGTTATTACATGCGATTGTGATAACATACGTATCCTTTAAAATAATCAATTTATAGAGAGGAAGTTTTTAATCACTTGAAATATTTATGTGTGGAATCTGATCCAAGCTGAAAGCGCAGTGACTACAACAGAAAAGTGCCTTTTTATGCTGCTTACTACCTAACACTTACACCACATCTATTATATATAGCTGATTCTTAATGATATGCTAACAATGAGCTACACAATTTACCTGTCTGTTATCTTCCATGAGAAGAAGAGGAGAGCCAACTCCAGGAGGACGACCAAATCCTCTACCAATGAATCGTGCGGTGCCATGGGGATTGCAGGCTGCTGTACCTTGGTCACCAGGATCCCATGTCCATTCCACCCAACCTTAGGTATCAAGAATTATTCCGTTCATTAAATGAGGATTTATCCTTGCAACCATATCCTCCTTACCACTAACTGTTAGATATACGTAGTAAAAATAGAGAAGTACTTTGAATACAATAGTGCTTCCTCGTTGACGATATTAGAAGTCAGTTAAAAACGTTTTCGGCTTTGTAAGGCAAAATATTTAATACCATAACCCATGAACTACTTGAAATAAATTTACTATAAGATTGCCAACTGCATTCTTTTAGAGTCGAAGGTTATTTATACAGAGGTACGTCTTCAGCCTTCGAGTTTGCATTAAATTTCTGCTCTGAGTCAACTGCATCCAATTTTGGATGATCTCCTTGGGATCGACTTCTTACGTAGTTTACCATGGTGAATTCTTAAGAATTGGACAAAAACGCACAAATAAGGGTCTTATCACTTCAAATTGTAGGGCTGTAGAATAAATTATAGCGTCAAGAAAGCTTCCTTATTGATAATCTAAATTTATAAGAAATTAATGCTCGAATTTTAGAAACCAGAAGGCTTTCTGAAACAACCTTGTAAAAACAACATAGAGGTGAACGAAATGAACTGACTGATAATACAAATTTGATAAACAGAATTAAATTTAACAGCCAAAGTATCCCTGATCCATATTCTATGATTCGAGAAAGATAGTAGTAAAGACATTAAAGTTTTGTAATATTACATGTCAAGCCTTTATGAGCGCAAAACAATCCTTAAACACCACTTCTTTCAAGCTAAAAGACATTCAAGTACGTTATATCAAATGATGGATTAAGTATCATATGGAAGAAGCATGAAAGAAATTTTTGGGGATAGTCACCGTCTTCTTCTTCTCCACAGGAGCATTTTAAGAGAGATGTACGCCCAAGTTTGGATACGCAGTCACAGAATGAACTAAAATTCGCTTTTTCACCTCGCTTTATCTTGCGACATATATACGGCATTTTGTAGTTCAACATATATGTTTGTATACGAGTGTCAATTACAATATCTAATCGATTATCATTTTCAACAATACACCCAGCTTGCGCAGGATACCATATTTGTGGTGATGGGAACTATCGACTTATTCGATACCAGTCGTTCATTGGAATTATTCGATTGGAATTCTAAACATTTAAATGATACGGTCGTTGATTACTTGAATGATTTGTTTTATTTATTTTATTTCCTTAGATTTGGGCTACTTTTTTAGATAATAAGTTATCTATTTGAATTTTCTCCTCGGTATATCCTTCATAATTATCCTACTCTCCCCGATCGTCTCTCACTCCATCACCTCTGGCCCCGCCTGTCCATTCGGTTACCAAATTGTTTTACATTTTGTTCTCTTAAAAATTCTGGGACGAAGATGTATTACATTTTTAGCATTGATACTGGTTATTAATATCGGGTGACACTATCTCCGTTTCACCAGCTTCTTCCTGGGTTTTGGTTACTTAATTAGTTAACACTATGTTATTCATATGGAAGTAGAATTTAGGTATTTCTGTTCTTGATCTAATTTCTATTGAGTTCCCTTCTCTTAAGTACTACTAAAGACTGGAAGTATTCTGCCCAATAGGATTTCAGGTTATTCATACTCTAAATAAATATTCGGCTATCGTGATCATTTCAGTCAAGTCAGCGTTTACTGCCTTTACCCATTTACCTTTCCATATTTATTAGTTTCTTGTTATATCTTTTCTTACATTATTTCTCATATAATTCTATTTTGTTTCTCTATACGTTCCGAATTGTGGCATCCTTCAACCTCGCCTCGCATTTCCATAAATATTGAGGGAAATCTTACAGTATACATATTGGTAATCCTCGTATTCGTCTCAGGAGTTCTCATTCTCCAATCAACACTTTCATACACTCCACAGTTTACTGACGATTTATATTAAGAAAAAAGTCATGATTGTGTTTTTATCCCAATATCAACCAAAATATAGAGTGAAATCTTACATCTTGAACATTTTTGTAATGACTCATTTTGAACTTTCTGTGGTATCGATAAAAAATTTGCTAATTTATTATTGTTTCAATTTATTTTTTATCTAAGGGAGATTTCCTAAAATCCTCCAGAGGGTAATTCTCTGTAGGAGAGATTACTCCTCCAAGATATTAAAGGCTATGATTTGACAGTTTCTAGGGCCATGGGACTACTGAGTCTCATATCACTTCCCTTCGGTGAGAGTTATCATAAACAGATCGTGATGGTCAGTAGAACTTGGCCTTTTATTTTGAGATATTCCTTCCTTGCTATATTTCTCCTTCCCAAAGAAATAGGTGAAATGTGCTACTGTTGCAGAATTGCAACTTTGCAATAGTTCACTTTGGAATGCAAAGAATCAAGAAAAATCACCAAAAATGATCATTACTATATTTATTTTTGTATTTTACTCCAAACTCATAAATGCTATTGCCAGTTCTTACAAGATCAGTGAGTGGAGGATTATAGTTCTGTGGTTTCTATTGTTGAAGTATTCTTTTTCTTTCATGTTCTCTGGACCCTTAGGAAATGTGAAACCACAAGTCCTGTCAAAGGGCATTGGTATCTTTTTTTGCCTAAAGCTAATATTTGAAGATTTTTAGCTTTTCTTATTGCTTTGCCTTCTTTGATTACTTTGCTTATCCCATCTGATGGACTAAAATATATATACCTGACTAAATTATGCATGGATTAAAATATTTTCCAATTACTCAAAAGTCTACATGCAAATGAGGCCTCAAATTTTCCTTCCTTATCACTCAAGACTTACTTAGAAGAAGATTGCTAAAAAAACTCATCCATATTTACCAACATTTTTACTCAATTGCTATGATGTAATTTGTATAATTTACAACTCATCCCATGGTTGTAAACCATGTTGTTCTAACACCTATATTATTATCAATAAAATTTACAATGGGGAAAGTGTATGACAGTATTTTATGAGTAAAATATGAACTATTTCTGAGAATTAATCGTAAGACTTTTATTAGTGTAATATAAGAAATTGACCAGGCAAGCTGAACAACCACCCATTCACCATACTGTACACCAATAAAAATATTATGGTCAAAAAGTTACTTTATAATGAATTAAAAACCTTCATGATTGAAAAGCACTTTACCAAACCACTACAATATTACAATGTAACAGCCGTATCAAGGAACTGATGTCCATAGCTCTGCTATGGAGGGGTGTAGGAATGGTAAAGGTTTGGAAGGACTTGAAATTTAGCAAGAAAACTTGGTGTATTTCTCTAATAAATGCAAAAGCACTGCTTGAAAGATTGCCATAGTAGATATCCATGATTACCCAGCTTGCTGCAGTTCAGAATTACCATCACCATCTGATCAAGCTCAATCAGAAATCAGTGATGAATAAGACAATACAATAATTAGAACTATTACTCTGGATTGTTTGAAGTGAAGAATAATGTTGCTCTTCATCTCCTATTTTTCATGTTATATTCCTTAACACACTAAGACAACAGCCAAGTTTCCACAACTCACGTAAACATTCAAATACATAAGAGCTATCAAACTGTCGTGATCAAATCGTTTATAGAATAGATTTTCTTTTGCCAAAATGTCTTTTCGTGCTACTCGTATCACGTATGTATTTTCTCAATCTCATATACATTATATCTTATTTGGTTATTTTTATAAATTATTAGTTGATATCTAAGCATGTTATTCTATCTTTGATGACGTTTTAAACGGGTTTCATAAAGAGAAGATAAGTAATTTTGATTGCGTTTTCTGCTAAAAGCGATCCTCGTAGAAGAGAAGCTCCAGCCAATTAAGCTCTCACTTGAGATGGTGACGTTACTACTTCGCAACGAAACCTAAGGCTAAACATGGATGGGCAGAGGAAAGAAAGTGAAATACAAATTAATTTATGAATGTCAATTTTCATATCACGATCTTTAATTACAAATACAAAGTTGATTGTTATTAATAGAATGGAAATGTATTTAATATTTCCCAAATATTCACTTACAAAGGAAAGAGCATAGGCGAGCATAACGTATTGAAAGCAAAAGGAAAAAGCATACTGCAAGACTGAATAAATAAAATTCGGAACTTAGGAGAGATAAATAACACTTTTACTTCCTAAAGGACTACATGGAACGAACTGCTTTCCTTCTTTGGCCTGAAAACTTAAAGAATCAAAGTAAGCTCTGATAAAAAGTTAGAATACTAATAATATAATTAATATAAAAGTGTGGGTTTGGAGATGATAAACGAGTATAAGGGATCATAATTTCCATGTGGAATTATGACATACTTGTCTCGGGCAATATCGAATCATTCGAATAGTGGACCGGACCAGCGGACCATCGACCAAATCGATTGTTTACAATCGAGAGTGAGAGGAGGAGGAGGTTGAGGGACATAAAAAGAGTGCGGAGATCACGTATGAAATCAAATTGGAAGAGTGTAGAATGAATCATATCTCAATTGCTCTGCTAGCAGAATATGACAAGGTTGCGGTTATCTTAGGAATGTTATTACTTGTTTTAAATGTTGCCTTTTTCATTATTTCTAAGGTACAAATTTCCTGAAGAATATGTAGTCATTCCTAATTCTTCTCTTCAATAGGTGTTTTCTCAACAAAAATTTTTGCTTGTCCCAAGGAAATGGCCTCCTTTTTTTAAATCGTATGTACATTCATGAAGCTCTCCGAAGACTATAGTGAGGGTGTAATGGAAATGTTATAACCAACTTAAGGTAGCTAATCCAAAACCAACTTTGTTGAAGAATTGTTTTATTTATATCCGCGCACCTCAATTGCATCAAATATTCCGTAGATTATCGTTTTGTTCGTTTCATAGTATGTCATCATTCTATGTGAGGCACACTAATGCCTAATTCATAGTAGATTTCAATAAATATCCAATATGTTTACTTATTACTGAATACCTCTTTCTTTCATCTGAGTATCTATCCGGGATTCAAATTCTAGTCAGTGGTTAGTGATTCAATCAATGATTTCAGTGGTTTAACTAAATGTGTTTTGGCCCTGGAATTTTTATGCATACCCCTCAAAAGCCTGCATTTGCTTACAATAAGTAAAAAAAAGGATATAAGAAGATGGAGGTAATTTTTCTTATTCCTTGTACTCTTATCAACATTGAAACTTATTCTTGATTTTGATTGAATTTCTCTGCTAGTTATTACAATATTTTAATGTAGGCTCAATTATGATTCTGAAGGAATCAAAAAATTTCTCCTAAAAAGTTTCTTTTTAATTCAAACCATATCCTAGCTCTCAAGAACTTTACTGAAGTTAAGCTAAAATACAAAAATTTCCATCCATAAGTCAGTTTAGCTTAAAAATATCCAACTTTTACATGAGATTTGTGGCATTAGTATTGATTAATGCAAGAGTAAGTGTTTGTGTATAATTAAATTAATAGTGCTGATCAAAATGATTTATGTGGTCATAAAGGAACTGAATTTATGACCATTGTTTATAAAAAATCAGCTTAAGATTTGTTTCTTTTGGGTGTTTTGCAAGGTTGGAGCAATGGACTAAAGTTTAGAAATGTGTGCACAAATTTTATGCCTCTGGAAACTGCTAGTCTGAAATGCACTTCTGGATAGACAAGCGAAGTCAGGCATGTGGTGGTGCCCCACCTGGTCGTCTGCGTGGCCCTCCCCTTCCACCACACAGACGACATCAGGCCCACAGTCTATTTCGTTCCGGCCGCTCCACAATACCAAGGTGTTCCATAGCCAAGCCACCATACCGTCCTAGATCAAGATTGAATGCTCCTCCTGGACGAACAATCCCCCCTCTCCACCACAATGCAGTGCTACCACCATCTGACCACCCTCCAACCAGCAATATAACCATTTCTCGACCACCAGAATCACTCCCATCAGTTCCACTGGGTCACCCAAGCTTGGATACTGACTATGTTGCTGTGAGGAATGCGGAGTGCTTACACAGCCAAAGTATACGCCCCCCTCCACCACATCTGTTTGGAGATGACTTGGTGTCTGGTGGAAGCCAGAATGGGGGTCCTCCATCGCCAGAGTCGGTTGGGAAGCTTCGTTGTGGCATGTGGGTTGGGTTTTCCATGGGAATCTTCTTAGTGGGTGGGACCAAACTATATTTTGCCCACCAGGTAAGTGATTGTATGATTTTGCTGCAATCACTTATTCCATTAATTCATTGCATTAAGACTTAGCTCATAGAATTATTCAGAAGACATGGATTAGGAGACTGTAAAGTCTCATTTCCTTGCCTTCAATATAGTCAATATTTTCATACTCAAGTTTTCATAATAGGGTCTTTATCGACCAAAAATATAATTATAGTTACGTATTTGATTGGTTTGCAACATCAACTCGAGGAGTTATAAAAGATTTAGATATGCAAATTTTACAGATTTTAATTTGATAAATTCTTGAGATTTAATCAGTTAAGTTGCATGAAAATTGCTATCTTACAAAGTAAAATAGAAAACTGTTTCTATTCCAGAAGTAAATAAATCATTTAGACTTCCTTCTGCTGTAATAAAAAATTTTCCTCTCTTCGACCTTTTAATAAAATACAGATGGTGTACCAAACTTAAAACTGGATTGGTTAATTCTAATTTGCTCTCATAATTCTTAAAAATGGTTCTACTGAACCAATAATATTCTCTTCTTTCATATTAAATAACAAAATTAATGAAAAGTTCTCTATTAAAACTTATAATTGATTGTTTCAAGAGTACACTTTAGAATAAATTATTGGTTATCTCCATTTTAATAAATTTTATCTTCCTTTCTGCATGAAATATTATAAGTTTTGCCCTAGGCACATGTCTATTGCCCTGACCTTACTATGGCTCTGATAAATCTTATATGCCATTAATTGAATCTGATTTTATGTTATAAGTCTTTTAATGTTAAATTTAACTTTTATTGGTTATACATATCAAATCTGATGTACGATAAAATAATCATATATTTTCCAGGGATCTGGGGTAGAAGTATTGGTGTTTTGTGCAATGCTGTTGCTATTCTTTCTCGGATGCATTGTTTCAATTTGTCGAGCTAGAAGAGAAAGACAACTTGAACAGCAGTTTGTTGAAGCCTGTCATCACAGCCGACCTATTGATCCCATCCATCATTCTGAACCATCGCAGCATGTAAGAAACTTTTTCATGATTTTTTTGATTATAACATGATCTTTAGTTTTGTTTTCAGTCTCTATATCTGCTGTTGTGTTGCTGCATGGGTTATGGTCACTTGATTTTTAATTATCCACAGCAAAAGGTTGTAATTTTATTGATGTCAATCTCAATTGCCAAATTCAGGCAATGGTTGAAATGACATACTGATTTCATTTTTCATCTGAAGTATACTAATACAAACAATGATTGAAATGATGAAGTTACTAATAAGGTATTGACTAGTCATAACTTGCATAATTTCATTTTAAAATGTTACTCCACCTCTACTTAACAGCACTCAACGAAACCCATCCGAAAATATTTAGTCAAAAACCTTTTAAGTTTTAAAAGCAAATTCATACTCCATGGAGTTAATAAAATTTTTGGTCTTTTTCCAAATTTGGCAATTGTGAATAACATTGATGTAATCTTTTTTTATTAGATATTTTTAGTATTTTGGCATTAGCATAGAGTAAGATACTATACTTATTCTGTGGTATTAGTCAAACCAATAGCTGAGGGTAATTAAACTAAAATTGCAATTCAGTGGTAGCTTCTTTTAAAAATTAACAAATCTTTCACTTTTAACAAAGATTTTTGCAGAATGATCTTGAGGATTTGCTTTTGTTGCACAGTTGTTTGAAGTATTAAGAATTTTTCAGGAAAATAGAGAAAAATACTGCCTATTATTATTTTTAGTGATGAATATTAAGTATATTTTACATTTTACTAGAAATTTAATGCTACTTATTCAGCAAGCTGCTTTAAATGGTTAATAAAAATACCTGGCTTGTGGATGGCCAAGTGGGCTATGCATTCAACTTTGGTGAATGTGGTCCCTGGTTCAATTCCTGGTTGGGTCTGTGTAAGTTAAGCTTAGCTGTCAAAACAGTTTTAAATATCTACTCCTAAAATTCCTTCATGAAGAAAGAATTGTGTGCAGGTTATGCCCATGAAGGTCATACCCTTACATTAGAGACAAAAATATACAGTGGAGTAATAGACTGTAGTTATTTTTCCTAAATAATTCTTGAGAAATCTGTGCAACACTTTTTATATTCTTACTTATAAATCTCGCATACTATTCTAGTTACTTCCTATGAGGTAAGCTTGTAATAATTCCAGTAACCTTTCATCTTGGTTTTGCTGCCTTTCTTTCAGTTCACACTCTTTTATAAATCCATCACTATAGATTCTGTCACTTGTCTTTTCCATTCATACTCCTCATGTTATTTATTATAACTGCATTCAGTTTACAGGGATGAGGTTTTGTGTTGTTTACTTACATGTCTCTCCTGAATTATTATTATTATTTATCCAACATTTGCTACCATACATTGTAAGCTTTAGTGTACTTCTATGTACATCCAATTTCACATATATTAATGGTAAAATTGTACCTTTTAATTTTCTCTTTTGATGTAGGTAATTTAAAACTTTTGAAACAGAAGTTTTCAGTATTTTTCCAGTCAAAGTTCAAATAATACTTCATACGATATGCATATTTAGGGTTATGCTTTTCCTTAGAGTTTTTGGTCCCCTATAATTAATTTTTGTCCTGTTATTAGTTTAATCCTCTCAGCATCCCTTCCTTATGATTATCCTTTCTGTCAATATTGATAGTGACCGTGGTTTTGCTACTCATCACTGAGCTACTTGGAAAGGTTACTTACAGTTATCATTTCTACTACAATTTTTCTCTCAGATACAAACAAAACCCCTTCTGAATTACTTATGACTGAGGTTTCTCCAACATCTTTTAAAAGCAGCAGATATTTTTGCACTTGTTCCCTGTATTTTTGTTATGGTGATACCAACAGAAACAAAAAGGCAGTCCTGATGTAATATTCTCAGCAAATGTTTCAATCAAGTTACTCCCATTGCCTTTTCAATCCCAAGTATCAGTAGGCAGCTAAAGAGCCCATTCTCGATGGTTTGAGGTGTCAAATATCTCAATTTGTAGAGGATTGTTCAACATTGGAAAGGAAGCAGTTAAAAGAAAGTCAAAAAGACTGATTGTATATCAAAGAGTAATTCATTTATTTAGAATTTTCTGTCTTAAGCTTAATGAAAGTAAGATCATTTAAACATTTTACAAGGAAAAAAGGTAAAATAGCCGGCAATCAATGTATTTAAATCAAAAAATAATAGAAATCTGAAATTAAATTGTAGCAAAAGTACCAACTATTCAAATTGAAAAGTTGGCATTACTATAATATCCTGCTGTATCTGTGGTTGCAACATCAGTTTTTACTATTTCAACTTTTTTCTCTCACATTGTGAAAAGGTATTGGTTTTTGATGTTCAGAGTAAAAAGATTTTATTTCCTGATTAAAAATGGTGTGTGCATGATTTTTCGTACATAATATAATAATAGTTTACTTCGTTTTTGTAATTACAAAGAATAATGCATGATGATATTGTCCTTTTGAATGTCCACTTATAAATGCAGGAGTATGGAATAAAGACTACCTCCATTTTGAGTTTGATATGTTGTTATTCTGATAACTTCATTTCGTTTAGAAACAACAGAGATTTTTCTAATAGCTGCTAGGTAAAGGTTGTGTTGCTTATAATTTTTTCCTTAATGTATTAAGCGGTATGAAATTGTGAGTATAAGAATTGAAAACTATTCACAGAAGTTAATTGGCATAGATTGAAGAAAATAGAATTAAATTATATAGTTTATGATCACTTATGAAAAAGTTTTGCAATTTTATCCTATATGAGTTTTATTCCTATTTTTAATTTTTTTTCTATGCATAGATTCTTTATTGATTTGAATTTGTTTGATCTTGATTCTACTTAAATATAGCATTCATCTTTGACATTATTGATGTTTGGCATGAATTTTGTTTATGTGGGTGTTTATTTTATATTTTCATGTTTTTTAGTGTATCTGGTATAATTGTAAATATCTATGTATTGTATTTTCCTATTGCCATTGCTCTTTTTCATCTTTTAAATGTTACTTTAGCTATGTCTTCAAAATCATCACCTGTCCTCATCTACATTTTATTTTCACATCAATGTAAATTTATTTATATTTACTTTTAATTCTTTCCTCAGTAGAGTTGCTGTCACATTTCCTTTTCTTATCTTCCCCTCTTCTTCTAAATTTTAGCTGCTCTTGTTGGTAGGTTTTCCACACACCCCTTCTTGTGGGCGTTTTTCTGCAGGGATTTATTTTTTCCTTAGCACCGACTTAGGTTTTTTTTTAAAGCCCATTAACACTTTCTTTTAGCCCCAAAAAATATCTCTTTAAATCTTTTTATGATATAAGGGTTAGATGTAAGAGTAGACTCACCAGTCTCTATCTCACCCAAAAATGAAGTCTTTTTATTATTATTATTCCCAGGGTGTTAGGAATCTGCCAATAATGTTACTTTCTCATTAGTTATTCCAATGACTGTAATAGGACTTTGATTCTGCTTTCAGATTGTTCGACAAAACATTGGTACGACAGTTCCCCAGCAAGAGGTGGTCTCAGCCCCACTGTCTACAACTGATTGTGGTCTTTCAAGAGAGGATGGTGGTCCTCCTCCGCCCTACCACATTGCCATTCTTCTACCACAACCTCCAGGATCACTTCCCTCATCACCACCCCCATCCTACACCAAGGCAACTACTTAAAGAAAATCAAATCAAAGTCAAATCCGCAGGCCTAGATGAGTGTTATTTCCAAAAGTTTGTGAGCCCCACAATGGGACTTACAAACTATTTGATGGAGTATTTCTCAATGCGTTACTTCTAAATTAAATCGATTCCAGTTGTTATTATTGTGACCAGACCAATTTTGGTTGGGTTTGATGCTCCCAAAGAAAAGATTAAAAACTATGATTAGATGGGTCATTCTTAAACTGCTGTTTTATATTTTTTTACTCTGTGATAATTGTAAATCTTGAATATTTATGAAGGAATTTTTCAGTGTTTTACCTTGATGAGGATATTCTTGTAAATCTCAAGTATTAGATACTTGTATATAAAATAGAGCCATTATCTATTTAATTTGCAATATTTTTGTGTAATGTTTTATTTATTGAAAACTTTTTATGATTTTATTTACTTGCAGTCTAGGTGCAAGTGTTTTCAAAAGCAATTCAAAATTATTTTTGTTGATTTGCAATTTAAATGTTAGAGAGCAGTTAATATTTACTCATAAGATTTCCACTTTGTCAGAAAGACTTAAATAATCATTTTATTCTCGTGATAAGATTAAATAATTTTCTCTCTCTTTAATCAAGGAAAAGCATAAGGTAGAAAAATGAGGTTTTTGATTAATAAATGTATCAGTACTTAAAGGTATTTGATCCTAGCCACTATTATGCTACCAACCATGTTCTTTCTTAATTCATTTAATCTTTTCACTAAATTTAAGTCAGTTGTAGAAAAGCATTTACTGAATCATTAATAAAAAATTCAAAGTGCAGCTTTTATACGAGTAAATTGACTGCATTTAACTTATTAAATCTAATGATAGACAAAATCAATGCACTCTATGCTTAAAATTAGTTACTAATTTATATGTATGGAATATGAAATAACCCAAAATATATGCCTAACAGATACTTAATAATTTGTCTATATAAAAATAAATCGTGAGAGACTTAAGGTATGTCCTCATGTTGGAAACGTGAGAGTATCAAATAAATAATTTTGAATTCAATTTTGTGTTTTATTTTATTTACATACGTAAATAAAGTATAAGCTTCTTTGAAAATATTGGAATCTTGTATTTCTACCCTCATCACTCAAATCTATAATGCAGCTTCAACTAGTTTAGATTGCCTAAAATTATTTCATCAGAATTACCTTTCCAAGCTAAAGCTATACCAATAAGTAAGTCTTACAAATTACAATTTACCTTCAAGTAACCAAATTTGTCAAACTGTGCTACCATTAGACACTCTTCTAAGAGACTTCAAATATCTTGGATACACAGTTCTGCATCGTGGCTGCCTATGATTGACTATGGAGATACCAAAACTGAACATAAGAACACTTACATTCCTTAGCGTTGGAATTTTGAAGTTTTAACAACACTCAAATTATTCATTCACGCTTAGATGTTTGCTAAAACCAACAAGTGTCATGAGCTTATGAACTTAAACTAGCTGAGGATGGCAAAGTGTTAATTAAAAACACATCACTAACAAAATTTTCCAGACATTAGCACGCAGTTCTCCCAAACATATCAATATTTGAGAATAGGAAGGCCACATGAAAAGTATAGATATAAATTCATGATCTCAATGTAAGAATAAGTACCTTGTTATTGAAATATATTTGTGCTAGTATGAACAGAACACCTAATTGGTGTTGCATTCTTTTACCATCAACATCATTAGTTTGTTTTCTATAAAATTACAGATTTTAAATACAAAATACTGGTTTATGTTCCTGAGGAATGAGGTTAGTATAGTATCAAAACTTACAATCAGGATTATTAAATTCAATCAAACCTGTTAAAATTTTTTGAAACACTAAATGCTGAGTATTTAAAATTAAGAACTTTATTTTGACATACTCTCCTGACGGTTATAGTTATAATCCAATAACAATTTAAATGTCTGGACGATTCAAACATTCTGGTTTCCATTTTTTAATAATAAAACAAATTTTAAAAGAGGTAATGCATCTCAAACATGAGAAAATTATCATGCCTAGTTTGAAATGGAACATTAACCACATATTAATAAATTTTTTGTGAAGATGTTTATCCGATCAATTAAAAACTTTCAATGCCACGCATTTTATGTAATATTCGGAAGCGGTTTCAATAGACATTTGAGAGAACGGATGAGCATATTTTCTTTCTGCAGCCTATTACAACAGTGAAAGGAGCCTAATTAATACACTCATGTTTAATCTTATACTTAATAGATAAAAAACGAAAAATATCAATCAAAATCAACTAGTCTTAAAGTTGTAGTATAGCAACTATACTTTAGCAAGCATAAAGTTGTAGTATAGTAACTATAGTTTATAGTAGAACATATAATGAAGAGAAATACTAAGGATTAAATAGATTAATAACAATGGGTTTTACAGTTACATCCATTAGAGATAACCAAACCGTAAATATTACGATGTTTCTGATCAAGTTTCATTACCTTCAATTTTTGATCCGGCAAGCAGTTCGTTTCACGGTGGCAAGCGATAACCGCTCCTTTTCAAGTCTTAAATATTAAATAAGAAAGAAGCTTCAGAATAGGCAATCATTCACAATTTCCAATGTTGGTCATACCCTTATTCATTCATGATTTTAACCCTATTGTGTCTTGACTGGTCTTGACTCAACCTGATGATACATCGTGACGCTCAATCCGCTCAATACAGCGACGTTGTTTTCGTAAATGACGTCACTTGATTAAGGGGTGAGGCAAGATGGCTACTGCTATGTTGACTTGCTCGTGTTGTCTCCGATTTAAATACAGTCCAGAGGAAATCGAACAGCGACACAAGAGTCAACAAATTGATAGAATGATTGAGAGAGAAAGACAAAGCCTCCGTAGGCAAGTGAAATTGCTTCTTCTTGGTGCTGGCGAGAGCGGCAAATCAACTTTCCTGAAGCAGATGAGAATCATCCATGGAATGCGCTTCGAGCCGGAGGCAGTGAAAGAATATCAGCAAACAATATACCAAAATGTGGTCCGAGGAATGCGTGTTCTTGTTGACGCTCGTGATAAACTTGGAATTCCTTGGCAGTATGAATCCAACTCTGAGGCCGGGGAAGTCGTACTTCGCACAGATCCAAATACAATTTCAGAGCCAGTACCCTTTGCGAGGTTGTCTCCCTTGCTTCAGGCCCTTTGGGATGATTCTGGTATTAGAACAGCATTTCATAGGCGCAGCGAATATCAACTGGTTAGTCTAAACCTAATAATAAGGCGATAGTGTCTCATATAATTTTTTAATGAGTATAAATTTATGTGACAATTTGTACAAATTATTCGAAATTCAATAATGAAGGGTCTCTTCAATGATTTAAAATCATTCTTGTGACTTCTTAATAATGTTCAGGGTTTCTAAATGCCTGTCTTGTGATTAAAAATTTAACCGCACGATATAGCTATCATACTTCTTAACATGGAAACTGGAATTATTTTCAGTTTAGTTTACATCTATTGTTACATCTTCCTGTCAAAATTGATTTCAATTACTTCGCTTGCGAGCTAAATAATTTATCTATGGGACATGAGAAATTGTATAAGAAAGAATTGGACATTGACAAAACACATTTTGGGGTCCCATAAACTCCTTCGAAAGATAGATTTATAAAAATTTCATCTTAATTCCAAAGTGAGTGGTTGGTGATGGCTCTTTTCGAGGGCTGCTGAATCCTGCTTGGATCATAATGGGCCCTCAGTCACTTTCTTCTTTCAGTACTGGCAAATCCTTAATATTCAATTAGTAAGTAAAACTTGAATTTGTACCTGGCGTTTGTACTTGTCTTACCCATGGCCTGGCTTACTGTTGTTTTCTCATATGGTGTGTTTTGGTTTTTTATAGTAATTATGGTTTTGAAGGCAGTGTTTTATGATGATATGTAATAAATTTTAAGACATTCTAATGCATGTTCAACCTCAGTAAGATTTTATTTAATTAGTTAAGTTTTAGCTAAGATTTATTTAAAACACTCAGTATGGTAGTGATTACAAAGCAATATTTAGTGTAGTATTGGGCTAAAGAATAGCATGATTTATATTAATGGCAATATCCATTAGTTAAATTTTGCAAAATGCTTATTACTAGGAAGTTTATCTTGAATTCACGTTTTTCTTCCAATCATTTGGCTTTATAATTGCCGTTTGTAAATTACTGAAGGTAAATTTTTGGGTCGAAGGGTCAAATTGAATTAAGTGTTTTTCATTGATGCAAAATTTATTTGAGATACTGAAGACATCCATTGAAACTGAATGTGTATGAAGGTTTCAAATAAGATAACAGCTTATTCCTAGTTCACAATTTTATTTTGAAGGCTACTCATATACTCCAGAGTTAGGAACTACTCATCTTCCTTTTTGATGTATCTTTAAATTAGTATAAATTTAAATTAAAGAAAGGTAATCATTTTCCTGTATGTTCGAATGAAGATTTAATGAGAAATTTACATGTTTTTGGAAAGCTTGAATGAATGGAAATATTAATTCTGGAATATCCACGTAAATGCAGGGGAAAGAATAGAATGACTAAGAATATAGTTATGAAATTATGGGGTTGAATTTAGCTACAAGGATGATATTTGTATTTGAATATAAGTCGGGAAAACTCTCATTTGTAATGGCATCTTTTGATTTTTTATATTACTTTTTGTTAGCAGAGTTGGCTTAGTGTATGTATAAGTTCATTATTTATGCTTCAACAAGCTTTGTAGGTTAGATATTGGAAACCTCTGTTTTTATGTTTTTGATTGTAATTTTTGTTTTTCAGCTATCTTTTCAATTAATAGATTTTGATTGATTACTTATATCTGATGTTTTATATTGTTTGATGATTCAAAGAAACTAATTCTACTAAAAATGATTTGACTTAGTGTTTCTTTTAAAATTTTATTCAATAAGCAAGCAATTTCATAAAGTAAACATATATGAAATGCTAATGAGAAAAATAGCTAAAAATCAGTTTTAGAAATTGGATTTTTCAACCCATATTTTCAAAATCTTCCATTAAATTACTAAAGTCATCACAATTTAATGTTATTTCAATCTTATTTTCATTTCCAGAGTGATTCTGTAGAATATTTCCTGGACAACTTACATAGGCTTTCCAGGCTGGTGAGTATTTACTTTCTAATAACTAATAATACTTTCTAGTAACTAATTTGAAAGTTTCTTCTTGGATTACTTGAAATAGAAGAAGATATTTAATCATTAATTATTTTGAATTTTTGTCATTTTACAATGATAAAAGTCTCAAGGTAGAGTTAGATATATCAAATATCTCTTCTTCCAATGCTATAATATAAATTAGAAGATATTTAGGGATAAATTAAAATGCTCACATTGTAAACAAGTGCTTTATGTATCCTTAGACTTACTCATCAATCTTTTAAAATCTATTCTTTCTATTTTGCTATAAATTGTGTGCATTTTACATCTAATGCATGCAAATGAGTTAGTGAAATATCAATTCTGAATGGAAATGTGTTTTTTAAATTCAAGCCAACGTAGAATGATTTAGATGGATTGCTTTTACCCATTTTTTAGTTTGTTATAAAATGGATTAAGGTTTTTGCATCTACCTTTTCTTTTCATAATGATAATAATGGTTTAAGCAAAGATTTGTTTTTCTCTTTTTGAGCAAAATTTCTAGATCAGATAATAACTTCAAGTGTTTAATTTCAACTAAAGAGTAAAACAAGCATTTGCCATTGAATTTTGGAAGGTTTTAATTTTTTTGATAAAAATCTTTCTCTTCATTGATTTAATGAAAATATCATAGATTGCATTCATTTAAGTAGTTCAGTACAGAAGAAAATATTTTAATTATATAATATTGTAAGGATAACCATGTTGTTTGAGGTTCATTGTATTTTTCTTGTGAAGTTAAATCTTTATGTTTATTTATATTCTGCTATTTTTATAATTGACTGTTGAACACCAAGGAGTTAATAGAAGTTTTATACTAGGCTTGTTTATTATGAAGAGAGTAACATCTCTCATCTTACTTAGTTGTTTGTAACAAGTGGAAACTGTTTAATTATTTCATGGTACACTGCAGGCAGTTATTACGCTTATATTTTTAATTTATCATGACAACTTAAATTGATCACAATCCTGTTTATTAGCATAATATTCATAGCTATGAACTATGTAAAGTATCCTTTTCATGTTAGGATAATAAACGATGATTTTAATTTTGAAGGTGTCTCTTCGTGTTTTAGTTTAGATGATTAGAAGTATAATTATACAGTTGCCTGAACTCTGTGATTGACCAGCCAGAATACAAAAAGTCACTCAATGATTCCTTTTTATACTTGACTGGGTTGTTTTCTAGCATAAATGCATGAGAATGGCAAGGCAGCAAAGGTGAACTTGCCTTCGAAAAGGTCAAGTGCTGGCTTGATGATTCCTTTTCAATTTTATGAATGAATATTAATGAAATTTCAATATATCTTATTAAAGGTGTCATGATTGTGACCATAAATCTCTAGTTTGTGATGAACAGAAAGATTTTTATCAAGTATACTTTCTTATGTAACTAGTCTCAACCTCGTCCTATCATTATTTGTAATGAATATTTAAAAGCTATTAAGCCTGCAAATGATAAAAATGAACTATAAATGTATTTCCTATTGAACTTTTGTTACTCTGAGATTCAACAGAGATCATCAGGTATATAAAAAGTAGCCCTGTTTGTGTTAGGGTCTCTATTTGGTAACTTATATTATAAGACTTTTTGTTCAGGCCAAAAACAACACTTTAAATTGCTGTAAGCAACAATGCAATAAGGTGACAGAAAGTGTGCATCTATTATTTGGTTGGGATAAAAGGACTACAAATTGGAAATTTCATTCCAAATCCTTTATTAATCTTAACAAATCTTTTGGTGGATTTTCTAGAAAAATATCATAATTTATATATCTCCTAACGATTGGCAAATTAATCCTTACTCATTTACGCTATCTGCTACACTAACTTTGAAAAACCTTGATATTTGTCTTCAACCATTTCAGTTTAATTCCAGTTGCAAATTTTAGATTTTCTTTGAATACATACTTCATTCACATTAATGCTGTGAAATCTTATATTTACAGGACTGGGTGCCATCTAACCAAGATATACTCCACGCAAGACGAGCAACCAAGGGTGTGGTGGAATGTGTGATACCCATTCGTGGTGTGCCATTTCGTTTTGTAGATGTCGGTGGGCAGCGCTCTCAGCGCAGAAAGTGGTTTCAGTGTTTTGACTCAGTAACATCAATTCTCTTTCTTGTATCATCCTCAGAATATGACCAGGTGCTTTTAGAAGATAGGTAAGCATACCAATTTTCTCTCATTTAGTGTGTTCTTGAATTTATAAAGTGAGCTCTCAGATTGCTGGGTGGAAAATGCATTCACTTTTGGTGAATTGGTGCCAGGTTCAATTAAGCTTGAAACCTCACTGTGCAAAAAGAATCTCAGCCTCTTAATCTCTCAGTCAAAGCAGCTTTAAAAAGTGCCACAAGTACTAAATTTGTAGATCATCCCAGAAACATATAACTAATAAGCTATCTAAGCTTAATAGCTTATAGTTTTTATTTGTTGTTTTTATTGTCTTTCTTGGGTAAAATCCTATGTTCCTAGTTTATTTTGGAATTTACTTTTCAAGGGAAGTTTCATACTTTTATAGCATCTGGATTTTGTTGTTAATTTACAAAATAATTAAATACTGATAAACTTTGTTGCCAGGCTTAAAATTTCCTTAGGGCCTCCTCTTTCTGTAGACTTATTTCATTAATCTCTATGACTTAACTAACTTAAATTTCTTATTTTTGAAGGCAATGAGCATCTGGAGTATTTAATATAATGATGTTTGGAATATTTCCATTTATAGGAAAGTTCTCCCTCTAGTTTTATGTTTTCTTGAAAGAGGAAAGCCTGTAAATAAAGTTTAAGATTGGTAGCAATCTTTTCTATTCTAATAAATTAGGTTCATTGATTCAGAGGTAAATTTTTACATTTCAGACGTACGAATAGATTAGAGGAGTCTAGGAATGTGTTTGACACAATAGTGAACCACCTGGCCTTTGGAAATGTTTCGGTAATACTCTTCCTCAATAAAACCGACCTTCTGATTTCCAAGGTGAGATCTGGACATTCAGACATTCGTAGTCATTTTCCTCAATTTACTGGAGATCCAAGGGAACCTACAGATGTTCAGGTGGGTGTTTCATTTATGATTTTATTATCCTTAAAAAATTGTTTACTTTATTTAAAAAATCTTTTTCAAACTAGACTTATTTAAAAATGAAATTATTGGGAATTGAATACATTTGGGTTTAATTGTGAAACTACATATATTTATGAGGAAGGAAAATGAATTGGATTATTCCTCTTATCCTTCACAAAATCTTATAAATGAACTGATATATTTTTGTTTGATCAGTCACACTTGTTTCCTTGTTTTTACAGTAAAATATTATGTACATTTTTCACTCAATACCATGTTTTATCATAGATTTCTTAAATTCTTGTTTTTTATTATTCTTTTATTATTATTATCATTATTTAGAATTTTTGCCTAGATAATGTACTTCATTCTGTAATATAAATGTAGAAACTGCTGAATGTTCTTAATTTTCTTTGGCATGTAATTGTATATTGTGAATAGTTTGATCTTGTAAAGGTGTTGGAGAAGGTTGTCCATCTTGTATTGGTTTGTAATATTTATGTAATATCTGATAGGTTTTCTTAATTTATTCAATGGAAATAATGATACAAATCCATATTTCATGGTTTTTAACTACTGTGGAATATAATGCACTTCATAATTAATTGTAAGGGATAAGAAATTCATTTTTATTTGATGTATAAGATACCCTAATTATGGAATAGAATTCAGAAAGACTGGATAAAACTTGATCATTGTAGCTATGAAATCAAGTCAATTTATCTTTTAATCCTTCAAAACAATGCTTTGCCACTTAGGTAGATTTGACTCATTTATTTATTGAGTTGAGCCTGTTTGGTTGTTGTGAATGTTGGCCCAAATATTTCCATTTCTCTTATTATAAATGTGTTTCCTGCAATGCATTCACAGATAATTCCATAGACTTCTTTTGTCATTATCTGCTTTCTGTCCTGAGAACAGTTTGGTATTGCTCAAGAATTTCATATCCAATAATTCAATGCTCTTTAGTATTTTTATATAAGTAAGTTAGTACCAAGTTAATTTAAGGATTATTATTATCTTTTATATTCCTGTAAGCATATCTACCCTGAATAAATTTAATATATCTCTCAACCCATTTATAGATACTAAATCATGTAGCATACATTGTACCTCAGTAGATTTTTTTGTGATTGCTTTAATATTTAGATGAGAAGATCAGGAGACTTTTTAGAGCTTTTTCTTTAATGTGTGAGGGTACATAAAGATGTTTATGCTGTTAGCATGTATTTTATCTTCATCTACAAATGTTGTAAATCAAGCTCAACATTTTCCATTTGCAGACTTTTATACTGTCACTGTTCTCAAGTGTTGTGAGAAGACGTCGTAGAAGTACTGGAATCGGGGGTAGGGAGGGTGAAGAAAGGACTCAGCCACTTTTCCACCATTTCACCACAGCCGTTGACACAGAAAACATTAAGGTAAGATGCTCAAACACTTTCTCTTAATTGTCCTGCCTATGATCATTATTTTTCCTGAGATGTTGGTATAAAGTGTAAGCATTATGTTGCTACATAGATGAAGAATGTAGCTTAAAGCCAGCAAAGTAGAGTTTTCATTCATAGAAATGCCATGGAAAATAGAATTATTTTGCATATAAGATATTATGATTATTTGAGTCTTTATTGGTTAAGTTACACCTAAAGGACCCCATAGGTTTCATTGGGTAATGTGTAGTTTTATTTATTGAATATGCCACAAATATGATCTAAATGGAGGGTTTGTAAAAGTTAACTGTAGCTATAAAGTAGACTCCTAGTTTATTTGTCTTTAAAGGAAATATTTCTCAAATATTACCTTAAAGTGGTGCAAAGGCATCGTTTTGCATTGATTTCATTATGTGATAATGCTTTTGGTTTTCACAGAACTTTCCAAAGTCGGTTTGCAATGTTTTGCAAACACTGCCATTGGCCTCTTCAGTGAGGTGTGATGCTGCCCGAGTCTTCCTTATATATGTTGTTTATCTGATAAATAGAAATATATAAAATAAAACAGATAAGTAAAAAGGAAAACTCGCTCAGCATAACCTCACTCTGCCTGAAGAAACCAATGGCAGTGTTGGTGAAACGTTGCAATCTGACTTTGGAAATTGCTGTGAAATCCAAAAGCATTAAAATATAATTACCTTAAAATATTGAATTCAGTCATGTAGCAGTTTCCATTTCACATTAGCTGAAGTCCCCTTTGATTCTCAATAGAGAAAATACAATTAGGATTGAATACAGTTGTCCTATTTGTATTGCAGAGATTGTAACATTCTCATCTTACTTTATTTGAATGGTGAAGCTTGACAAGAATGAAAAATTTCAATTTTAAGTGCTCATAAGTTTGGAGCCAAATCTATACTATATTATAAATATGAATATAAATAATTATAGAATTCCTTTCTTTTTAAACTTGTCTCAAGTTCATATGATGATTCTTTTTAATTGAATTATGCAATAGAAATTGAGTCTGCAAAGGAGGAAAATTAACTTTATATACATTTCTTATGGGAGCGTTTGACTCCTCTGGGTTAGAACTAGAGACTAATTTCTACAAAATAAATGAGAATGTTATATGATGAGAATTGGCTCTCATGAATATGCAGGGTTGCATATTTGCAACTTCTGGTTTTGAGTTTTAAGGAATAGAATGCATTTACACTCAAATTATAATAAAGAATAGCTGAACTGTCTGATTCACTGTAGGAAGTAAATATTGATGAGTAATACACTAATTGTGACTTAATCTACTCTTAATTGAACAATATATAGCCACTTCAACAAATGGGATGTGAAATTCTAGTATTATTTACTTAGCATACTATGATGATATAGGGAAGTAACTGATTAGGAAAGTGGATATGAACGGGCACAGGAATCCCCACCCATACACCAAAAGGCAGCTCACACAGTGCAAAAGTATATGTAGATTTATTCAATGAGATGCATTTGTTGAGTTTTGTTGTTTCATTATTTTTGAATCCCATTGGCAAAATCTAGCTCTGAGGACATTCCTTTATGGTCATATGTCGTTGATCATAGAATTTGTCATTGCCAAGTTTTTATAATTGCAAATGCTAAAATCTCATAATATTTCATCTCTTCATCTTACAACATAAGTTTTTACCATACTTTAAATATGCTTGAATTCTCAATGTATATTTTTGGTAAATTGCATGAGCTTGGGTTTGACAATTGCATTGGGCATCGGTGGTTTAGGTTGTTTGAAACCTCAAAATTTCAGGAAATATTTGTGTATTTTATTCAAATTCTTGCAATTTCAAATTAAAAACAATTTTCCATGAACAGCATTAGAATTTTTATTCTATTCTTCTTCTTTGGGTGCTTATTTTTACTTCATACAACTATTCTTGCAACTTCAATTTTGCAAAAGTAATAAAAAGTGCAAATGATAAAAAAGAACTTTACTATAGCTAATGGAAATCTATTTGGAGTGATCAATGTTTGAACCCAGAAAAAGTAATGAATAAAAATGCAACAATATATTATTCAAAGAATATGTATGCAAAGTTTGACTTGAATCTGACAAACTGTGCTGGCTGTTTCAAAGTCAAAGAGAACCACATAAAACTTACCCTCAGAATTTAATATATAGGGTAAACTGCTCTTAGTTTTATGTTATAAAGAATAGTATGATTGAATTTTCATAAATTAAATCTTTGCATCATCAGGGAAGTAATTTACTGTTTTCCTTGTGCATGTGATAGTGCCATCTAAAGATGCTTATCCTTAATGATTGATTTTCCATTCCTTTACTTGCAGGTTGTTTTTGGAGCTGTCCGAGATACCATCCTACGACGTAATCTTGAAGCCCTCATGCTCCAATGATTTCTTGTCTGTTACAATCTAAGAGAGTGCTTTGAAAAAGACAATCCTTTAGCTACAGTCTGTACTGTGCCCTGATTGCTCTCCACATTCAATCTTTTAAAGTAACAGAGTGTCACATACTGCCTGATATAGCCTCATTTATATATATAGTTTAAGTAACCTCTGTGTTTTGAAAAGTGGATGAGTAAGGGTATTTTTTTGAATTTCTTCCAAGCCTGATAATCATTTGGATCAAGTCATTTGAGCATCCAGAGAAACATGGATGGTATCAAGAGCCATTTAGTGGCAAAATTCTTGTGATCAGTCTGACCTCCTAATGAAATCAGGGTTTTCTTTACGCTCTTGGGGTTCCCACTTGTTTTTAACCAAAGTTTCCCCCCTTCCCATCATCCTGTGGGATCACCCTACATCTGTCAGTTTTTTTTCTCAAAAATTGTCTTTGAGGTGCCGACCAAAGTATTCTGAAGCATTGATGGTGTCAAGTACAAATGAAATGATGTTTACTTTCATTATGCTCAATTCCTCACTAATGAATCCTGTCTGAGATGAAAGGTATAATTTTTTTTTCGAAGCCACTGGTTTTGGAGTTGTATTCTTTATACTATGGATTGAAGCTTGTTTGGTTGTTCGCATCAGTGGGAAGGTATTTGTGATGTATTTTTTTTTGCAGCTCTGCAAGACTTTTTTAAAAATAAATCATGGTAGACATCTATGGAGTGGGAGAATTTTATATATAGGCCTGTGCCTTTGCTGTTTGGCAGGGATCCTGTCAGTTTTATCCCCTTGACTATGGTCACACTGGATGTTGCCATGTTGGTATTATTATCAGTTGTTATCGTGACCATCGCAAGTTTTTATTTGGTTGGGGTGTGGAGAGATAGTTGTTTTCAGCGATCTTCTCTAATACTCATTAGCTCCTTCCAACCCTTCTCTTATCGGCGAAGGGGCCTCTGTTGTTAATTTGTAACCAGACAGCTACTCTATTTTATATACTCATCTATACATGAAAAAGATATTATGTTATACAAATCATTTCTAGTTGTTAAGAAGTGTAAAATAAATATTATTGAATATATGAGTCTTAAATATGTGTAATTTATTCATTCCATATATTCTCTAATTCTTGTTAAATTTATGGTTTAATCAAGCCATGGAATTATTGCTTTTTGGCACTTTTTTGTAATCCTGCATTTGTAAAATTGTTATTTTTAAAATTATCACTCAAACTTCATGAAATGGAATCACACCTATTTAAATGTGAATATTTACTGTTATATATTGCTTGTATGCATTTTGGTACATTTTAAAATTGGTTGCTATCTTTGCCAAGTGTAAATTATGTAAATATTATTAAATATGTGAACAAAGAGTGATCTTACAAAAATTATGTGGAAAGGTGTATAAATTTTTATATGTTGATCTCAATGTTCATGAAACTATCTACTTTTTTGAAGCACAAAGGGTACCATTGAGCAGAATAGCTTGAACAAGTGCTGATAAACATATGAACTCACTGACAAAGAATTGTTTCTGACTTTTGTTGTTCTATTTTGGATTTTCCAATCTATTCTGGCTTCCAACTTATCGTTGCCATAAGATAAATTGAAAATTTTGACTTTTCCTTTTTCTGAAATGGGAAAATGGGATTTCATCATCACTTGAAAACTCCTCTTTGAAATAATTTCTGTCAAAAAAATTGTGTACATCTAATTCTCTACTTGAAATAAAGAGAAAAAGTTCATCATAGTGATTTGTTTTTGTTCACGAAATGAAAAATATGTGAAATTTTGTTATTAATCAGGAATTTCTTATTGCTGTGTTAAATTGTTGCTCAATTATTTTACAACAAGATCAAATTATTCTGCAGTCCGTAATATCATATAATGTTAGAATCGTAAGTGCTAGTAGAATTGTAAGTAACCCACAAGCAATAGCCAAGCAGTCAACAAACCCCTATTTGAAAGCTTTTAAGTCTTGAGATAAAAATTAGAAAAATCATATTTCAAAATTATAGAATGGATGAATATAGCTGTGAGGGCAAAGCATTGCAATTCAATATCATAGATTTTATATGACAGTAATGTGGTACATTCCTTTATGATCATTATTTTCTTCAAAATGCTTCTTATAGATTTCTTGGAACATTTAATTTTTATATGATGTATAATTATCATAAAATATGATTGCTCAGGAAACTAAGAGTCATCCAGAAATAAAGTCCTTGCTATAATAAATTCTGCATCATTTTATATATTTATTTGCAAAGGAAGCTACCTAAATGCAAACTATTGTTCCAATAAGCACTAGTCAACTTATGGTACATTTCAAAGATAACAGTTATAATTGCTCCTACCAAAAGTAACCTTAAGCTAACTCAAAGTTTAAGGATGAATCTAGGCTACTTCTTTAAGTCTTCTATGATTTTCTATGTTGGTACAGGTCAATAATGAGCATGGAAAGGGAGAATCGTAGAATAGAGATAATCCATTGTGGTAAACAGAATTTTCATTCCTCTAAACCTCTATGTTGGAAGACTAAACTTTAGACCCTCTTTTTAAGTTCATAGAGGTTTCTCCATAGGAAAGATGCCGGGTAAAGCATGTAACTTTTATTTATAAGGAATACAGAATGTGACATGTTTTCCAAATATGGTGCTGTATTCTGAATCATGGAGTAGGTATTGATAATTGATAAATTATTAATATTATGCTAGAAAGGATATTTATGTATAGTAAAGGAATAGCTAAAACGTTTTCGTGAAATTAATGTAAAATACGGACTTAAATGCGTGACCCAAGTCAAGCGGAAAACATTTACTGGCATGTATCCTTAGTGATTTCTTAAAACGACATGATGTGGTAGTATTTTCAGGCGCAAAAATATTTCGTCTTCTTTTGTTGAGTATTCAGGGTAAGCAGAATAAGTCATTGAAATGTGTCGAGAGATTGACCAACGCTATAAACTTTGTTTTGCCGACTAACACAAGATTTTCGCTGGCTGCAAACATTTACTAGAGAAAGATATATTTCAGAATAACTGCTGTGTAAGGCACCTTTCTATTTGGACAGGTGTTTATAAGCTGTGTCATAATAAATTCCTATATGCCAGTACGGAATGGGACGACTATGTAGAGTTGCCGCGAGTTTGCCCATGGAATTCTGCTATGAATATGATGATGTTGCTGTTTGAGGACCGAGGTTTCAAGGTTCGGAAATCTTATAATGATCTTAATTATAGATTTATAATAATTGTAGATTTTCCGCGGGATTGAAATGAAACTATGCAATTTTATTATCGGACGGCACTCGTGCTACCTATATTTTGTGATTTAATTATGCATTAAGTTTGTAATGCCGAACAAAAAAAGCCCAGAAGTTCTAGAGCTGCTCGAATGTTACTCAATGTGGCCCTTAAAATTCAGACCACAGCCCCTCAGTCGTACCGATGTTGAGTCATCCAGTTGGGGTCCTCTTTTCTGTTCTCTTTTATACTGTATAAAAATTTTATTTTCATTTTTGAGATTATTAAATCTCGATTTCATACTATGATAAAACTATTCTTTAAAGCAATTTCTCAGCGAGCCTATCCAATACCATTGTAGGTGCGTTGGTATGGGAAACGAATTTTTATTGCAATTACCGATATTTTAAGTGAGGAGAGGAACAGTCCGCTCCTTTGAAATGTTTTTAACTAATCCGCAATAAGTACATAATGGTCCTAAAACAGATAAGTGATTTCGGTATTTTCCATCATCATCATCGCTTTGTGTTTATATGTAATTAATTGTTCCAAAGAATATCATAACTGTAATTAAAGGAAAAATAATTGCCGAATTATAAGTCGCTGCGGTAATGATGTGTTTTAAATGCTACCATATTCAACTCTTATAGAAAGTAATTACTTTTCAAATATTGAATAATATAGAATTTATAGATGAATTTCGCCATATATCTGTCCGCAGCTTCTCAGTTCCATACCCGTATCTCAATAAAAGAGACTCTCTAACGAAGACCTAATATTATGCTGGTTTTTACGTTCATAGAAAGTGAAACGGAAGAATTATTTAATAAGGCGAAATTATCTCGCACCAGTTTGATGCTCTGTTGAATTGAGGACAGATAACCCTAACAGATCGTGAAACCCAGCTTTGACGCACAAGAAGGTTTCGTGCGAAGAACAGAATTGCTACCAACTAGTAGTCTTAAATAGCACAAGGCGGAATAGGAGCTCTCTCTTGGTGACGTTGTAGCGTGCGACGTGATTGGCTGAAATTACATCCTAAAGAAAGGCGAAGGTACGGATCGACTGAATAAAGGAGCAATGCGGAGGATCCGCTGCTCCAACGTTGAGTGAGACTAATAAAGCTCGTGCCATCGCTTCAGCTCCATTTTTCGCCTTCAGCAGAAAATACTTGGATGACTGCATTGGAATTTTCTCTTTTTAAAGCTGTCTTGATTAAAAACTATAAACTAACTGATAATTTCATCACTTTAGTTAATCAAATCAAGAACAAATGCCTATAGAGTCATTTGAAGATTGCTTCTCAGCAGCTTGCTTAGGCAGATAAAATTGGCTAAATAATACACAATATCTCATGTAATCAGAAATTATCGACTCTATATTTTGGTTTCCAAAAGTAATTGGAAGCTTCTACTTAAATATCGATTGATATGTACCGAAATGCTGCATCCACAGTCATGTAATCCATTTATGCGTTTTCAGGAACGTTATATAGTCGTAGTCATTGATGCTGAATCTGTGAATGTCTCACAAAAAGATTTTCCGATGCATATGCGAGTATATCGCGTTACTATTTTAAGCTGTTAGCCAAAACGCTCTTATTATATGGTATATAACGATACGACCAATCGACAACAATATTCTGGGATAATCCCATTGAATGTAAAATTCCAGTCTTCAACGTCAATGAAATTTCGAAGAAAAAACGGACACGAACAAAGTCTGACAAGACCGGTACTCTAACTCCACTTTCTGGGAGGATGCTTCAGCCAGATCATTCAGTCACTCCATTTTTGGGATACTTTGTAGGATAGTGAACTTAATTGGCTAAAGTATCCTTCCAGCAAGAAGATCCGGCTTCGAGTCCCGATTCTGTCGTACATCTTTTATTTCTGTTTTTCCCTCTGGAGTTTCCTAGGTGCTCGCCTTTACATGCAAGGTTACTTCTCACCCTTTCCCTCTCAGTAAAAATTATTTCGTATCAAGAGTTCGTTTCACTGGAATTAAGTATCACATTAATCTTCGGCCCGGGGCCAGAAATGTAATTGATTCCTATTGAATTCCTCTACGAAGTACAAGTGTACCTTGTCCCGATTGAATACTCTTTTTGGGCCCTCCTGAGGTCCTGGGTCCCTCAACCGTCATCCATAGGCTATAGGTCTGTTCTCTTTGCCTCTGGAAATGGCTACATGCTATTCATTAAAACTGTTTACTAATAATTTAGAACTCGAAAAGAAAACAGGATTTCTCTCAATTGAGAATTTAAAAGCATGAAAGACTTTCGATGATCGAAATTAAATGAATTTGTTAATTTCTTGATGGACCTCTCTGTAGAAGTATAAAGCTACGAAAGAATGTCTATAAAATTCGAACTTTCAAATTTTGTACATAGCGATTTCCATTTAATTATATACTTTATTTATTATCCGATGACATCCAAGAATGGTCAAATGGCTCAAATATTAGGATATTTATAAGTTTATTTAGTGGAATACATAGGAATCAGTGGAATACGTAGGAAATACATGGAAATTAAATTTTTTAACATGTTAATGATTAAAATCATACATATAAGCTGTAGAAACTCTCAGTTTTTTAATTGTGCATTATTTGACTTTTGTTAATTATATCATTTGATAATTTCTCTCTATCTCAGCTCATTTTATTGAAAAGTTATGTTGATTTTGGCGTTAATGTAAAATTCTTCTCGGCTCTTTCTGATTATTCTTATTGTGAATCAAGATTTTAAAACGAGTTAATATCTTGGGTTATTGTAATCAATTAATCATCCTTTATAAAAGCGACATACATTTCAAAGGCTGGGGTTGAATTTATACACTCAAAGGAAGAACGAATTTCCATACCTTGCCTTTATTACACTTTCTTTCATTTGTTACACAAAAGCTGTGGATCATAGACATATCTGTCTTCAGTACAAAATGCTTTAAGTTTTCTTTGCTGATTCAGATAATAATGTATTGCATTTTTATATGCTGCATTACAGCATATTAAATATGTTTTCATTTAATTCGTTTGAACTACCGAAGAGTTGATATTTCTTAACAGAGAAATATTCTATGCGTTTGAAAATATTCTGAGTAGTTTTTAATTAAGCCTCGATTAAACTGAATCTTAAATTTTATGAGCATACCCAAACAGAATAAAGGCAACATATTCTTCCTTCGTTGATTACATTTTTGATTGTATTCCAATAAGACAATCATAAAAAAACGATTAAATTATATTGAAGAAATTACGAACGAGTAACAAACCAAGGATAAAAAATAGGCATGGCATTTTCATTGATTAATAGCCCATAAAAGCTAAATATTTATTTTATATATCTTAAAAATGAGTTCAAAACGTCTCACAATAGTCAAAAAAAGCTTCAGAGTGGCATGGTTATAAAGCAAGAAAATAAACATGGTTTTTCTTAAGTACAACGTTCCAATCAAATTGGTCTATATGTACAAAGCCAGTGCTAATGCGTATTCCAAACTAGGATTTCTAAATGCCGTAAATATATTTAGGGTAATACATAAAACGTAAAATTTCTGCATTTCTACTTACCATCAAATATAGCCTATAGTTAAAGATTGAAAAATTTTAAATCATCCTATTTTAAACATGGCTCCGTACTGGAACTTAACCGAAAGCCCAAACCGAAAAACCGCTGTTTTCCGGTGAAAAAACCGAACCAGAACGGAAAGTCTTGAACCCGAACCGAAACTGAAATCCTCTAAAATTCCCCTCTGATTTTTTTCCAAACATTGTAAGATTTACTTGAGTATAATTGGAAAAAAGTTTGCTAAACACGTGTAAAAGACTTGCAACTAACAATTACAAAGTATTGTGCTAAAATTTAGTTTAATGCTATGCATACAAAAAAGCAGGAAATAATAAAACTAACTTTCAGAATGATATTATATTACAGAGGTCAGAAGGAAAAAGAATGCTCGAACCGGTTCGACGTTTGCAAAAGAAGCGAAATTTGAACTGAACCGAAATTTGTTTTTCTCGTTGGATTTGAGCGAAAACCGGAAAGAAACTTACGGTTCGATACCCTGATTTTAGGTATGAATTTCTTTTTATATTAATTTTATACTATATTATTATTTTTTTAAATAAATAATACTGTAGTTTAATTTTAGTTTGCCAACAAGCTTCACACCTCCATCACTGAATTATTTCTCAAACGGGCATTTTTATTTCAACTCTTCTTGCTTATTTACTGAAATTCTTTGCTGGAAGGAAATAAGTCAGCGAGTTTCTTGTTTCATCGATCGACGAATAGAACTTGAAAGTAAAAAATCGTCTCCGTGTCCTCTTTAGTTATTTTTAAGTAGCCGGGTGACATTCGCTTGATTTGTAAAAGGAAAGTGATGCTTCGCCGTGGTTGAAGTAGTCGAAGCCTGTGCAAATGTATATTTATAAGAACGTTTGTGTTCACTTTGTAGGGGGTTTGTGAAAGATGCACGGGCCAGGAGAAACAGTAGAGTTAATTGAATGCAAAGGGGATGGGATATCCGAGGAGATCGTGTAGGATATCTGGAAGAGGAAGTCAGAAATAAATCCGCGATGACTTAATGGGAAACAGGAACAGGATTAGTACATCAGCGGGAAAGAGCTTCGGTAAGGACATGTTTGAGGAATGGAAGGTACTCGAATCACTGAGAGGATGTTCCGAGTGGAAGCATGTCATTCAAGACGAGGGAAGTTTTGGGATATGAGACTCAACGCGTGAAATATCAGGACGTGATAAATTGGAGGATGTATTAGACATAACCAGGGTGTGTTTCCAGCGACAGATATGTTCAAATACTTGATAAGGCGGTCGTAATGGTTTTTAGAGATATATCTTGTCGTAAATATTTAAATCAGACTTCACTTGGCGAGGCATTTATTTTTATCGTATTTATTTCTAATTCTTCTCATTTTCTTCTGTTAAGTAAATTTTCAAGTAATTATATCTTCGTTCATTTTCTTTTGAAATGGAGTCTTTACGATACTTCGCTTCGAAAGAATATAATCTGGGCAATTTTTCTTTGGCATGAATAGCGATTTTTATTAAAATCTAATTTCAAATAGAAGAGTTGCATATTTTTTGAAACGTTCTATTTCTATAATTCAGTTAACTACTGATTAACATCTTTACTACTTAACATTCATTCTATTTCTAAAATTCAATTAACTACTTATTAAGGTCGATTTATTAAAAGTCGTTTCTCCTCCTCGCAAACAGTTCGGATTTGTTTTCTTCTGGTTAGAATTCGTCACCGATAGATGCTTCACCGTCGATTCATCATTTCTTCATATAGTTTCCGTTTCATTGGCTTCAATTCTTGGAGATTTATCAAGATGTAATTTCATCTTCTACGTCACCGGTTCAAATATTTCGCGTCGCTGACGACCGTATTGCCCAATTATGTTCCTTAAATTCTGCGGTGATTATAGAAGTTTCGGAGTACTTTTCGATTTCTCTTTCTAAACGAATATTTTGTCGTATTTAAAAAGTTTTAAAATTTTATTTGCTCATCCTTGGGTCAAACATAAATTGAGATCTGGTTGGAAGTCAAGGTATCCAACTGGCTACTTTATTTAGGATGCATTATTATATACATCTTAGAAAATGCACATTTTAATTATTGGCAATAGATGGCATAAAAATATGGATAATTTCTAAATTTTATGTTCACGAAAATGACTTGTAAATATATTTCTGAGACAGTACTTCATTCCTCGCTCCAATTTTTATGTTAAAATAGTATAATAACGTGTATTATCGAATATATCATTAAGTTGTGATATTGGCATCAACACCTATAAACATAAATGAATTATGTTTTTCCATGAGCAACCACTTCCACAGGAACAAACGCAAGTAGAATGTTAGAATCGGTCGTGAACTAGTGCAGCGAAAGTGATTTATAAGCCGAAAGAGCGCAATTTAGATGAGCTATGTTGATAAAACGGTATCCCCACACCATCAGAAGCTCGGTGTATCGGGTTTTGTTTCTGAGTCGAGCAGTGCCAGGACAGACATATGGGCCTTAGGAGGAAACAGCGACTTTATTCATCAATTAGTTTCAGATGTAATTGTTGCCATGGTGACATTTGATGGAAACATGGTAACAGGTGAGGCTTAAATCAAATAAACGACGATTGCACCATCTCATTTAATATTCCGGCGGAATTGGAAAGTGAGAAGAATGATGAGATGATAGGGTAGTTGGGAAAGGAATAGCTTTGGATGTATTAGAATTCGGCGGTGGATTGTTGCTTGTCTCTTGAAGGCATCAAGAAGAATCTCTCACTTTTGATGGTGGTGAGAAGATGAAGACTCTATCACGAGGAAGTACGTTCGCAGCATCGTTATCACCCTCGCATATTATTCACTCACCAATTCTTCGTATCTTCCCCAGCGAAAAACCCTCATCGGGTCAGCCTCCAACTCACGGCATTATCTTTTCCCTGCCGTCGCCACCGCTCTCCCTCTGGTATCTTTAGTGAGCAGCCCTGGGTGTGAAAATAGAACCCCAGTGCCTATTCTGCGTGGTCGGGACTCCTTGCCACTTCCGAAACGGATATTCGCTCCCTCCACTCCGCCACAAATTCCATACAATGTTCCCCCGCCGCCCCCGACCCCTCCCCCTCCGCCCCCGGCGGCTGCGAGGTGGGGCGAGCCGTGGACGAACATGGAAAAGGGTTTGGGGGGACTGTTCCCTCTCCATTTGACCCCATTTCGACTACTCACGGTCGCCTTCTTTGTTAGCTAAATGGGGGAGGAGATGGGCTTCGAAGAGGTTAAGGAGCGGACAGGGAATCGTAGAATTACGTAAGGATGGCAAGGGTTATGTAAATGCTTGGGTCTGACTAGGGTGTTTCTTACTGCGGTAAGAGAATGGTCACACGAAGAGGGTATTATATTCGGATTTTTTATCTTCGTTAAAGAGGGAGTTTTGATGTCTTCAAATTCTATGATTCTCTCTTCTCTTACTCCGAAAAATTTTTCGAATATTTTCTAGTCATTCCATCACTGATGACTCTAACTTATGAATTTTTGTGAAGTTTAGTCTACCTGTTGGCCAAAAGCTATGCATAGATTTCTTCATTTATTGTATTTTGCAAAGTTTATTCCATGTCTATTTAGTCTATATTTTAACGCTATAAATTAATCACTTGTATCGTATGTATGCTTTTGAGTCGCAGCTTTGCAACCTAATCTCTCGCATACTCTACCTTCCAATTTCACGATGCAATACAGTATAGATTACTTACTGATTCCCGTCAGTATTCTCATTTTCTAACAGAGCCGCGAAGTTAAGAACTCTATTGCTGTTGCGTACAATAACCGCACAAGAAGCATTCAGATAATTTTTTATCATTATATCAATTGCGTAACATTATGGATATCCAGGACGTAAGGAAATTGTGCAGAAAATCCTTCGCCACACACTTGGGAAGTTTATTCTTAAGCATTCTTCGCAGGTGAAGGATGAGTGAGTCAACATTTCCCTATGTCTACAGAAGATGATGAGAACCATTTCACTCTTCTATTTTTACCTGGAAAGTCTGCTCGAGTGACATCCAATCAAGAATTAACTAAATTTACATTATGCCGCAGGATCGGTTAATTTGCGAGAAATCGTTTCCGAATGCCGTAATATTTGCACATAACATTGTCAGACACCATGACTTCGCAACATCTTTGAGAACCGTAGCTTAAATGAAAATTTCTCACAAGGGTGTTTCAAAACCGAATGCTTGTCTGCTTACTAAGAGAAGCAGGAAAAGTGATGGATCGGAGCGCGAAAGATCACGGATGAGGTTTACTGGCAAGGGAAATTACACAGCGAAGAACATTCGAAAGCGCCTCGGTATGAATCAAGGAGACCAAAAGGTCCACGCGTGAGATGGAGATGTTAGAACGTCGCAGCGTGCTAAAATGGCATAGAAAGCGGTTCTTGGGATTTTTCCGTCTTGGCCAACATGATAAATGCAAACTAAACGCGGAGCTCCAAGTTTAATTCGGAAGACTAATTCTGCTAATATGAATAAGTATGGTGAATGGATGAGACATGACAACGTCATGAGGTTGTCCGCGCAACACTTTGCGGTATGAATTTTGGCCACAATCTCATAGTCTTTTGCTTCAATTTTCGCGTTTTATAAATGCTTATGCGTAACACCTCTGCATCTAAACATCTTCTGATAATTTACCTTATTTTTTCCTGTTTATTGAAGTAACAACGCAGAGTCATTACTCAGAGATGAGAATTTATTTAATTCCTTTAATTAATTACTTAATTTCTTCTCACCTCAGAGAATACTCTGAGATGAGAAGAAATTAAATCAAATAAATTGTCTGCTGAAAGTTAGTTTTTGAAAATGTGAATTTGAGCTTTGCCAGATTTCTTATGGTATTTCCTTGACCTTATTTATGTTGCTTAACTACCATGTATTATAGCCACTTACATTAGATACTTGCTCTGGAAACGTTGCTTTAGCGCAAACATTTTATCCTTCATCTATAATGGAACTGTTTCATAGAGATTTGAACATTTACCTAATCTCTGAGATGTCGTTTAAAGCAAAGCTAATGACCTCATTATAAGGATAAATTTAAATAGCTTCAATATAACCTTCAACTGAAACGTATTTGGCTTTTTACGGAGAACACTGATTAGACGCTAAGAGTGACAGTGGCACCTGGATACTTGGCTGCTCTAAAGTCCTAGGAGTTTACATCTGGCATTTTGTCCTGAATTCGATGAAACCTGTTAATTAATGTCATCACTGCATTTGCTAAGAATAATTTCACAATTTCACACGGTTCTCAGAGTTACTGTAACTTTTAGAAACTCTCTAAACAACGAGTATCAATTTAATGATACCGTTAGGGTGTGAATTACGGTGAATGCTCTGAATTAGAATGAGGTTAACTGTTATTGCTACACAAGTTTATAGTTCGTATATTCATCCCAAAATGATGGCCAAATATTTTTATGGGTGTTATTTTTAATGGACTGCAACTATGTCATCTGCTCACTGATTCCTTTTCATGAAATCATCTAAAGATTGCGCCGTCGAAAAAGTAAATATTTAATTTCCCGCTCCTTATATATTATAAGGCTAACACTTAGAACAAAAATGTAGTAAATCACAAGGATTACGAGAAAAGAAATTTCTTAACATTTCGAAGACGTAAACAGTTAATGAAAGTTTTAGGGATTCTAGCTAATTTACTGGTGCATTTGTAGAAATATGGGCATTTGAAGAAGAAAATATGGGTATTTGATGGTGAAAGTCCGAGGTAATGTTCCCCAAACTTATGAGACATGGGGGTGGAACTAATATATGAGGACGGGTAATTTTAGTGGAAAATTTTCACAGATGACATTTTATATAAATCAAAGGAATTCTCAACAGATTTTTTTATGGGTAGTACTACCTTTCATCTACGAGGAATGCAAAATATTCGGAACATTTGTTTCGATATTCATTTATGAGCATAATGCATTAATGCGATATTGCTACGATTGAAATTCACGTTTATTTATTTTGTAACAAGTAAAGCTATGTAAACTAAACGATATTGTACTATCCTTGCTGTATGTTTTACTTCATTTTCTAACTTGGCGAAATTTTATATAATTAGCATTAGATTACGAGGAACTCCTCAACTGAGACAGATGTAGCGTAAGTTTTACTTGGAATTCCAAATGTTTATATAAAAACTACATTTCACCTCTTGTTAATTACCTTTTACTTGTAACAATGTCCGATTTCAACTAGAAAACCTTTTTCCTTATATATTATTTTCCTCTTTTCTTCCGTGCTAAATAACATCTTGATGTCTCTGAAATCAGAATTATGTAACGGTTCTAGTGCATTTATTTTATCCAGTATAAAACGAAACTAATTTACGAATTAGAGTAAAACACACGGGAGTCCATTAGAGTTTAACAACTGTGTACACGAGTAATACGATAGCCTTGCTTAAAAATATTTTCTGAGGACGAGAACTTTTTCTTACCGAAGGACCGGTTTCGTTCCTTTGGTTAAATTTATATTAGGTATTCTTTACATATCCTACTAGAATAGCTCATGGAATACATAGATTATCTTTTTGCTTTAAATGCCACTCTATTTACATTATGTTTCAACACGGGCGATTTGGAATTTTCTATTTATTCGCGACTGTTAATAATATGGAATTCTTTTAGCATTTTCATGGGTTAAAAATAGCGCTTATTGATACGCGAGAGAAAAGTCGGAAATCAGTGTACAGTGTAAATAATCTGAAAATCTCCACGTCTGACTCACTCTGATGCTTATGCTAAGGCGTGAACTTTCGCCGAAAATCTCTTCGAAAGATTTTCAAGTCCGCCTCTGTTTTGAGCAGCTCTGCTTTCTGCTAAGAATCTGCCGATTGTCCCATTTATAGTTCCGCCTGCTCTCAAAAAACTCGGCATGTTTTTCTGCCCACACTCCCAGAACTGGGCCTCAGTGTCGCCGCATAACCCCTAATGGCCCCCGGAGAAAGAGGCGAGAGAAAGGATCATTTACATCTCTGATGATTCTCTCTTCTGGAGCGCCAAAGCATTTTGCCAAACTAACGGAGATGCCATCACCAATAGCAGTTTTTTGCCCAGAATGTTTCGATCTTTCACTCTATGCCGCTCATTTACAAGGCGTAGACCGCAAGACCACATCGGTGGCTATAGTGGTCCATCTCACGGCCGTCTTCCTTTCGGATTTGGAGAGGCTGGATCTCGCTCGGTGGCATTCTAAAAGGGTTCACGGACTTGTGGAGAGGTTGATGAAAACAAGAGATGGATAGACAAATGCAGGATAGGCTAGCTCTAAGGGCTTCAGAGAACCCATGTAGCGAATGATTAGAATGACTTTAAGGCGCAACTCAGTTTTAGTTGAGTAAATTTATTCGACGTATGAATTGAAATCAAGTTCACTTCAATTTTGCTTCCATTTTGAGATTGAATTGTCTAATTGGATTTAGGATCAGTAACTGCAAATAAAGGTTCAGTGAACAGTGAATAAGGGCCTAGTTACGATGAATGTTCTCTTGTTTAAAATTCCCGATTTTTTCAAGAACTATTTTAGCATAGCGATTTCAATAACTGTTTCAAGATTGAAATGAAGAATGTTTCAGGGTCTTTCATAAATTCCAAATTAATCTGAAAAATGATACTTGATCAGTATGGCAATTGTGAAAACCAAAAGTGCAAATTAAAAGATTGGTAGTTTTTGTCGCAAATTTATAAAAATTAATTACAACGGTGAATTATATACGAGTATATGTCCAGTAATTCGGCGTGATTCTACTTTCTTTGAAAATAAATATTCTTATGTCGGAAAATCCTACTATTACTCCGCTTGAGGAATGATAAAAGCGTGAATTTAATGTTTCGGTAGTTGGAATGCGGAAAGCATAAATTAACTTAAAATTTTAATTTGCACCCAGAATACACAGGAAAATTTGCAAAAGTCTCTTTTATCACCACCGTTTTGTATCAGTGATTTATTATTTCATGCTATTTTAATAAAAATAGATGAACGTATGATATAGATTCCTCACTATGTTTTAACCATAACAAGTTCCGAGTATTTGTATAAAATATCATAACTACAGGCAACAGTTTCGTTAATTCAGTTCATGTCTTGTTCGCAGTGGACTATCTTCAAGCATTCCAGGATTCTCTTCCAATGTTTTCATCTTCTATGCCTTTTCTTTAAGCCTCTCTTTTGCATTTTATTTTATGCTCTCAGCTTTTCTTACGATGTGGCTTAGTCTCTTTTTCTTTCATTGCCAATTGGTCTCTGTTTGGAGGTTCTTAATAGCTTTCCTTTCAGACAATCGTCTTCCTCCAATCTATATCACCTCTTAAAAGCTCAAGTCCTGTTTATGCTTTCTTTTCTCAAATGCATATCTACTCTATCCTATTAATAGAGGGCGCTAGCTCCGAGACCGATGGTATTTTGGGAGTGTAAGTTGTTCTTTTCTGAAATACGAATGTCGTGAATTCTTAATTTGAAAATGATTGCGAAGTGTCTCTAGGCGTAATTGTTGTTCGGTGGTGAAGGTTGGAAAGATTCTTATCAATATATTCGTTGTTAAGGAAGAAAAATAATTTTTTGATGTTGAAATAAGTCGTATTGAGTGACTTTTGTATTAATGTAGCATGTTAAGGTAGCATGTTAATGTATAAACCCTCCGCTTTTATTGCAATATTTTCTTAATATGTACCACAATTTAAGTACACATTGGTATAGAAAGTAAACATACAAAATTGAGAGAGGCTCTACCGGTAAAATGAATTATGTGGATGGTTTTTGCAACTAAGTTTAATCTCATGTAATTTAAAGATATTCGAGAAACCTTTGTAAATCTGAGCTATGACTTAAATAGGCTCCAATGAAGAGTAAATGATGAAGTGCGTAGCCATCTTGGTCCATCCGATTCTTATTCCACGAATTGTAATGATGAATTTTAAATTTTATGCGATATCAATAGAAGGTGATTAAATTAGGTTCTCAAATTCAAATTTCATGAAAGATATAATAGGTTATAATAATTTTAAGTAAAAGCTTCAGTTTACTTTATTTACCATTCAAATAGAGTAAGACTCACTCCATAAGCTGTCAAGAGCTTCAGATAAAACTCGATGCATTTCCTTCCTTATGGAGAATTCATCAGGATCCGACACGACAACTAGGTGAGGATCCATGACAACTTGAGACAGTAGACCACAATCTTGCCCCAGAGTCAGTCTGATTCTGATTGCATTATCTCAAGCAGCGGATATATTATGATCAATTATTTTACATATGATCAGTTGTATTACTTGATCAAATTCAGTTAGTCTCTTCCGAAGTTAGCAGAAAGAGACTCAGAAAGCAGTAATGGGTCAAGAGAAAGCAATATAAAAAACGTAAATTAGTAATGTACATACTAACAGAAAATATAAAAAAATCGACAAATAGTAAAATCGAAAGCTATACGACAAAAACTATTATGAATACATTAGATCAGTCTATGTAAGCTAAACTATATTATGTGTTTGTAAACAGAAAATAGTTGTTTTGCAAAACTTTTGTAAGGTCATAAATAACGTATCGTAAATTAACTAAAAATCGTACACAAAAATAATGCTTGAAAAGACCATGAACTATTCAAATTAATCGATGAAAATTTTTATAATATTTATCGAATAATTGAAAGTCCGTGGAGATTGAATGTTCACTTCGAAGTAGGAGTCTCTAAACATTCTAAGAGACATACATTCACAGAACGAGCTAGGCTGGCCGGCTCTAAGGGATCATCATTTTATATCTTCAAATTAAAATATATCTTATATCTTACTTAAGAAGTAGGTACTAAAGTATGTTTTATATGTGGGAACACATAACTTAAATATGCTCTTAGAATTGCTCAAATAACAATGAAAGAATATTAAAAATCTTACCATAACGGTGTTCTGATACCGTGAGTATAACATCCATTTATTTCGCAGACCACATTGGAATCTCTCGCGAGCCGTGGTATGGAGAATCCCTTAGAGCATCAATGGATTGATTTTTGCGGTTTTTTAAATTTATGTACCTTAAATTTATACCCTTCAAATTTTCCATCAGTTAGATTAGATGATATCGAGAACGCTAGGGACAATTTCCTTACATAAGATACAATCTTTCAGATATCTTTAGATATTTGAAGATTGTTGTGAAATACATTCTTCATAAATCCCACCTTCTATCGAATGGATTACTAATCCCACAGTGGTCGTTAAAGCACTACAAAAGTAGCAACTTTCGAAACAATTAGCAGCCAAGCGAGAGAAATCGATGGACAATTATGTCATGTAGGTTGAGAAGGCTTAGTAAAGAGTGTCCTAATAAATAAAAGTAGAGAAGACTTCCTGCCCACTCAGCAGGTACGGACAGGACTTGGAACAGAAGGCAGTGTTCGAGAAGATGTACGATGGCAGTGCATTAAGGGTGAGATGGAACGGTATGAGTCTAAAGATAAAAGGAGAAGTCACGCACAAGATAACGCTGTCGAGTCACCTGCAAGGCGTCTACGAAAGTCACAAACTACCGCAGGACCTAGTTTAGTCGGTGGTTGGTAGTGAACATAGATAATCCGCCATTAAAATGCGTTCATTTTTATCTAGCTTGCAGTAGATACCTCTGCCAAAGCCTTGCCAACATCGTAGATGTGTTTACCCGAATTAGATTTCACGTTTGTTTGCGTTGAAGTCGAGTATCCTGCGATCTTCATTGAATAAAAAATCGATTGAAATACTTTGGATCAGTTTGGGTGTTTCCTGCACATTTTATAAGTTGAGTACAAAGGATGATGATGATGATGCTTTCGAAGAGTGTGGTAAGTAATCAGATCGAGACCCCTTAGTTCAATCTTTAATCAAGGTACCAAAAGTTACAAGGTTTAACCTGCAACATTGCAAAAATAGGCGTTGGGTATTACTGTTAGATTTTTAATATAACCCGAGCATCGAAGCTTGATATTTTTTCTTGATTAAATTTCTTCTTGGTAATTGTAGTGTTGACGTTGTTCGTTGTCGATCTTTAAACTCCGAAGTCATATGATCGCCAGAGCAATCATTATTTTGGAGCTTCATTTTTTATTAATAGTCCATAATCAAAAATAAGTTGTCATGAAAAAGGAATTTGGAAATCTCGAAGAGAATAATTATGCAATTCAAGTAATAAGAGTTAATGAAATCTTTAAGCTTGAAAAAGGGAAATTCTACTTTTATTAAAACATGAAATAAATAAATGTATAGGTGTCCAGTTATTTTAACCAGAGATCGAAGTATTTGAGTTATTTATAATGTTAGCTCCGTTGATTTCTGAGAGAACACCAATAGTTGTAATAGGAGGGGGGTTCGTAATGGTATTCATTTCAGCGATAAGCAATTGTAACTTTATCATTTTAATCATTACAGGAAAATCTATAAAAAATTGGAAAAACTTAAATGCTAAAAGTCTTAAAGGAAGCTGTCAAGATACCTCTACTCTATTGTTTTTGGATAAAAGATTGCAGTCATAGCTTACGGTCTTTCTTGCTATGCAGTAGTAAGCGGGGAGAGATAGTTAACGAATAGAATTCTTCAGAACAATGAATTTTGCTTTTACTGACAATATTTTACTCAATCCCAAACAATAAGTACTGTAAATAATCCATTAATACTGTAACCACTTCAATATTAGCACAACTTTAATAGTTTTTATCAACATACACATTTTCAGTCGATTCAACTCGACCATATTTAGTGAGCGAACTTTCTCTTCTGTTTATGATATATTTAAATTTTATCTATCGCTTTTTATTCGACGGTTTGATAGATGAGAGTATGGTGCGAGAAGAGAAGACGTTATGAAATTTATTATATAATATATTGGTTAATCCTATTCATCTAGATAGGGTAGTATTCGCCTGCCTCTCATAGTGTTATATCTACACTTCATCATTTTCTTGGCATTATTTACGGTGCTCAACTTTATCTGTTTTGATATTCCTCCTGACCGTTGATATCTCCATCTTTTGGCCATACTTTAGACACACGAAACTCGTGAGCGTTCCTTAAACCCCACCATGTTACGAATAGCAAAGGTACTAAATATACGTCTTGACATTTCTGAGGAGCGGAACTCGTGCTTAGCAGTATTCCATAAAACAATGTTTGGAAACAGTGAATGAGCACATGTCTCCGGTAAAGCAACCGTTTGGTTTTGGAATAGGAAGTCAAAGGGTAAAAGGGGTTCGAGATGGCTTGGGGCCAAGGATATTGCAGGGTCAGCGTCGGTCGTCAGAAATAATGGAGTGGATCTCATGAGACGTGGCAGGAAGAGAGTGACGACAGATGGGTCTGAAACTTGAGAGAATTCCTCGTAACATCGCTGGAGATGAAATCTTACTGCCCTGAAAACTACGAGTCCGAAAGAGGGGATCGTCATCTTGCATTACGATGAGTGCGTCGGAGATGAGTAAGATGGCGATAACAAGCCTCGGAGAGCAGAAATGGAGCGATCGGAACACCCGGCTGAAGATGGCTTTCATGTCATTCCAATGCTATCGGACATCAGTATGCTGATGGTCTCTCTTCTAACTCCTGCCAGAAGTTAACAATCGCGTCCGAGGAAGTTTCTAGATACGCCGCTGCTTTTTTTCGTTGTAAAGAAATCATTCTTGCTCATATATAATTCTATGAACCTTTTTGACTTCAATATAAAATCTATTTCGTTTTATTGTTTGATTTTCAACATATGTCACTGAGGGAAAATATTAAAACATCAGATAAAGTAAAAAAAGTTTTGAAAAATAATTTACAAGCATGAATGATTTAATGCCAAAGAAAAATCTCGAATCTTTTTAATCAAACACAGAATTAATAATGATTCAACAATAATTATTAATGATTTTTTGTTGAACCTTTCACATATAGCCTATTTAAGGCATATTTTGGCAAAAGAATTCAGTTTTTCGGTTGATTTACAATTACCTAGGTAAAAAATTGTAGTCCTCTGTGTTTTTCAAGACGTTCTCTTAAAAAAATTCTGTAACCGACTTTAGTCACACCTTGATAGGTTTCCTTGTAAGTTTGTATGCCTGTCTTCTTGTCATCGTAATTCTTTCTTGAAAAATACGCAATATTTCATAGTCATGATCAAAATAGCTGAATCGTGACCAAGTGATTGGAACTGTCACATTTTAAGGACATTGAACAATGCTTCGTCGTTAGCTCTCGTTGGAGTGGAATGTGTAAATTCATGGTAATCGTACCTGAAATCGAAAAAATCATTGTTTTATTCTAGGCATTTTATTTTCAATTACCTTGGACAATAACGTTAAAATTTTGCCAAGTAGAAAGGGAAGAACTTATCTCTAGCCCTCTGATGATAGCCAGGGACAATTTTCCCTTATTAAAAGTATGTCTGTGAAGTAATCAGCCTGAAAGTTGATTTGAGCCGTAACCAATGAACTACGAAAGTCTACGAGAAGAAATGAGCATACTGGGTAAGGTAACGTGTGAGGTATTTTGTTATTGTTTTTCTCACTGAGTCAGAATCCTGGAAGTGGAAAATGTCCTAAGATGCACCATTGTAATCTTGTGAATAAAACTTTTCATATCATTCAGTGGGGAATGATCAAAATGGTTGCTATTATTCAGCTCCCTTCATACCCCACGAACGTACAAATTATCGCACCATACTCCTAAAAATTATTGAAAGGTGCGTATTTTACCAAAAGACGAGCGAAAAAGGTCCATCCGTCTAGGTGGAAGGATTTTAAGGAAATTTAGTCGATACAGAATATCAACGGTTATTTATCAACGAAGTACGAAAAGAGATAATCATTAAATTGATTGCAATGAACTGTGAGGGTCAAATTATCAACTCTCTAAAAGGTCACATTAATGAAACTGTAATCTTCACCTGAGACATTTGCTGGAAAATTTATAGGTTGTGTGTGATGATACTACATTTCAAAGGTATCAGCGGATCCATTACATGGCATGGCTCAAAGGATAACCAGAGGCTTTACATTTCTCTGGTTCTTGCTTCCAAATGATTAATTTAATGTTTTCCATTTGCCTTTAGAACCAAAATAAAGAAAACTATAATTTTCATTTTCATTCTATTGCTTTCATTATATTTTGTCTCAGTATTGCTATGGTAATATGAAGGATACTGAACTATAGCGGTATAGAAATCATCTTTGTCACTTATCTGCTGCTATGAAAAGTGTTATTTTATAATCATTGTGCTGTATTTACGTTTTGGTTTTCCATTTGTAGCATTCTGACTCACAAGGGACTGATCGTCAATGAGGAAAGAAGGGTAAAACTGTCTCATCCCGCTTAGTGAGCCGTATTTCTTTTCCAAAGCTTTTGGGATGTAATGATTGGGTTTTAGGATCCAACTAGTATACTTCTGGATACTTCACGGAGCTTATTCTGTCGGTAACATTGCCAAAGCATTGCACATTCCAATTATTTTTGTTTGAAGAAACTGCTCTAAAGGGAACTGAAACTCAATTTTTTTATAGCAGACGTTTTGGTAGGTTGAATCTCATTAACGTGATAGACAAGTTTAAATGAAAGAGAGGGATATTCGATCAGTATTTAGTAAAATATATCAACCAAACTCTCTTGGATTTCCTATTTTATTTCGAACTAGTTCAATATCTGAGATAGACGGGTAATATTTCAGTATAGATTACTCTTTTGGCCTCTTAGTATTCAACTACGATTATCGTTCAGTGACTTTTAAGCAATTCACGGCTTCGTAACAGATGTTTCGCGACATACTGTTATTGAGTTAGTAAGATCTATTCGAGTCGCATGAGAATTCCAGAGCTTTTGAACGTTACGTGATGTATACGAGCGCTTGTAAGATGTTCAACAGGGCATTGAACCGTGATAGATTTCCATCCGGTTCAACGAAAATATCGGTTCAGATCCGGTTTAGCTCCTTATTCCAACCGGTTCGGAAAGTTGTTTTCGCTTCCACCATTGTCAATATATGATTTTGGAATTTTTTATATAATTTCTAGATTTTGTACGTTAACTACGTTACACTAAATTTTAGAAAAAATACCTGGTAAAAGTTAGTTGCAAGTCTAAGTCACACATATCTAGTAAACATTTCTTCAATTACATTTAACTAAAATGTGCATCGTTGGAAACAACAATTTGGAGCGAAGTGAATATCGGTTTTCGTTTTCGGCTCGGGTTCAAGAATTTTAATTCTTTCGGTTCGGAATCGGTCTTCAATCCGGCTTAAATAACGATTCTTTTCGGTTTCGGTTTCCGGTTTGTACCCAGATATCCAATCAAAAACCAGGAAATATAAAATATTCTCGTTTAGGTCATCATCGTTTTTTCTTCAGAAATGCGACTTTTAATAATACTTATATAATTTTATACTCTAAAATAATTTTTATGATCAAAGCATGTGCCCCTAGTTCAATTCTGTGCCTTATTTTGTTGTGAAGGGAAGAAGGTCGGAAATCTCTGGCCTGGCAGGAAGCTTCAAAAACTATGGTTGGCAGAGATGATGTTTTCAATGCTCACAGTGGCAAAATTCGTTAGGAAAGCCATGAATACAGCTCTGAAAAAGGTGTTTGGAATGTCTCAATTTACTCCCTCGCAAGATACGTCCGACGGAAGTCGACGATGAGTGAATTCCTTGGCGGAGCCGGACGAGTATCTTCGCGACAAAAAGATGAATATCTCAGCTGTTGAAGAATCATTGCCGGGTAAAGATGTTGGTAAACCGCCAGAGGCTTGCTCCGGTATGAAGTAGGAGATGCTAGGAGAAGAAGAGAAGCACATGGGAGACAGAAGTAGGAAGAGCAAGTTTTACAAGAATAGAGGCAAGCAGAAGAGGAGGGGAAGGGAGTGGGAGGGGAAGAGACTGGATTAAGAGGAGAGAGAATAAAACCAGAGAGAGAGAGAACGGCGTGATACGACTTAGAAGGGTTTCTAGGCATGTTTTTCGAAGAGAGTTTTTCGAACGGTCTATTTTCGCGTGATATGTTATTCGGAAATTTCTTATTTATCAGACCGCTCTCCCCTCCTCTCTCTTTCGACTCGTGCATGAATGCGAGCATAAAATCTATCTTGATAGACGCCGAATTAGTTTCAAAGGCGACTGAAGTAAATTCTCGAATAATTTTAGAGTGGGTTGATTTTCGAGATTCCCGAGTTCACGAGAATGAATCGCTTTCCGGTTAGCGTCGGAATAATTTATTCAGATAAAATTGGAATGAGTTGTTTTTAGATAGCGGTGTCGAAACGATAAGATATGAAGAAAACTAAATGATAAACGAAAAGGAAAATGACGATGCTAATTGAAGAATTATTCTCGCAGATACGTCACCGGAATTGAATTATTGTGGAGCTTCAATCATGAAGTTCAAGTGGTGAGATAAATAAATAAAAGTTGGTAAGATAAAATAGAGTTTAAAATTACAACTGAAGCAATAAATTTTAGTTGAGGCTGTATTTATAATACATAGAAATTTCAATCAATCGAATGCGTCTACCTAGATAAAATAGTTCCTCTATAAAATTCATAATTTATTCACTGTTTTACAGCAACGTAACTGATAATTAACAATTGTAAACGAGGCTCCCGGATAGACAAGTGGGTAGCGCGTACGACTTTGGTGAATAAGGTCTTGGGATCGATTCCCGGGAGCCCACGATATTACCTCAGCCGTCGAAGGACTTTTAACAATATTACCGCTGCTACCGATCTTTCATCGCTTTTAAGCATTTCTTCATACCTCCAGACAATGTATAACTAACACCCTTATGTAATGCACTAATTAGCTCCGTTTTAACACCAAGTAGCTTGAAGTGAAGGATTTCATAATAACAGAGTAAAGAGGACTGCTGTTATGAAATTCTCTGCGCGGCGAAACGTTTCTAACGCCACTTAAATTAATCAAAACGGACGCCAGAACGTTCCATTAAACTTTTGCCTCCTTATCCCAGAGTGGTTTTAATCTAAGACGGATGTAGTTTTAAATCTTAAATAGATGCCCATGGGTATTGACATGCTAATCGGCCAACATCTATATAGCAGTGCGGAGTGTTGTCCAGAAAGTTTGGCCACGCCTGAGATGGTAAAAGAGCGGATGGGATGCTGAAAGAGAACAAGAGAGCGAGATGACGAGAGCAATTGAGTGAGGGATAGAAATAGTATTGGGGAGAATGGGATGAAGGTTGGGAGTGGTGGCAAAATACAGATCGACTGGAAGATATAGAATCCGAGACTGCAGAGTAAAGAAATCAGACTCGGCGACTGCAGGAGGCCAAATCAAATCTACATTATATACTCGTTGAGCTAGAGCCTAAAGAAGTGGTTATTAATTGATGGAAATTATATTTAGCGATAGTAAGTTTATATGTGCTTCGACAGCTGAAGTCATCTCACACGTAAACTCCTACCAGGAATCGAACCAAGGACCGCTTTGTTCGAAGACGAATGTGCTACCCACTTGGCTATCTACAAGTCCTAACAATTTAATTAATTTTATGAGAAATATGCAAGCTATATTTGAGGGTTGAGAGTTATTTCACCTTCCCACGTATTACTAAAGTTGAAAGAAGAAAGAATCGCCCATCATCAAGAAATATTCTCAGTTCGAGTTGAATTATTTTAATTTTATTTTGATGTGTTAAATTATGTATAAACAATTATATTGGACCTGTTTGAAATACTTGTAGTCACAAATCAAAATGTTGATAAGGTGAAAGAGATTATATATATTTAAATTTAAAAATTATATTGAATACTCAAACCTTCAAATAGAAAGGTCGGGAATGATCTTCTCTTCATTCAAATATTTCATTAATTAATTATGGATATTAAAATTTATATCTCCTCTATTCATTTAAGAAGAAGTTAGCTAATATAATTTTAATCTGTATCAGATATAGATAGTTTCCTTTATCAGCCTGAAAATTATTCAAAAATATGACACATAAAGTAAATTCGTTTTTTTCGATAGTCACAATGAAAGAAGAATCGACCTATGATTTCAACTAGAATATCTGAGGAATGAATAATGGGTGATACGTGATCCGAAGACAACCATTGAACGGGGTGCGCAATGAAATTAATTTGTCAAGGCTAACGATTCTGTTTACAATACTTAACTAGCCAAATGGACGAGGGGCTGGATTAAATCGAAAGGAATCTCAAGTGAGTAACGCGATAACATCGGCCGAGAAAAACGCGAACAAAATTAAACGGCGCGGATTGAAAATTTCCTAGGATACATGCGTTTAACCGTGTTCCCGTTTTTCCAAAAAGCGATTGTGATGTTGCCCCTGTTTTTCCCCCGTGTAGGGGGAGCCTTTGGACGTTCTCCACCACATTTGGCAGAAAGACAAAGGTGCTAGAGGTGATTCCAGTCCCGTGCAAAATATCGGATTACCTCTTTAAAAGCAATACTATAAGAACTGAATCACTCTATTATTTCCATACCACGAAACTATAGGAAGGCGGTTAAAAACTTTTCGTACGGTGAATCGAAGCCATCGCCGGCTGCCGAGATGTTAGCGAAAGCTCTGCTGGAATAGCAGGATGTTTATCTTGAATGGCGTCCATCTTGTGAAATTCATGGGGGCAAACATTGTTTCTTCCATTGCTTGTGAACGCGCGGAGAAGTGGGTGCGAGTTTTCTGCCACGCGCTCTATAAGGGAAGCAGAAATCTTTCTTAACCGAAAAAAATGCTTGCGTGGGAAGTGGAGAACTGTTTTAGAAACCAGAAGCATTGAGAATGAGAGCGATTCTAAGAAATGTATCCCTAAGGGTGTACTGAATCGACCGTAGTCGGTCGCCCGATGAAACGCATCTCGGATCACGGTGTTTTCACTCCGGCCGTGAGATGGATGGTCATTCCACCGAGAATTTTCCGAGCCCGCATATTTCAACTTTGAGGAATCCTCTGCATCTCAGTCTCAGCGAGTCGAAGGGAAAAGAAAACGTGTTTAGCTCTCGCAATCCCCCCGTGCTCACCCGGTCTCGACGTGCTTCGTCCTTCTGCCTTCCCCCTCATTCTTCTCCCACCCCCGGCATCCCCATTCCACACCCCACCGCCACCGAATCCGCCTGGCCGTCCGCCAGCACTCCTTCGCCGACCTCCTCCCAAATTGCCGTGAGCGGTTCCAAGACGGAGCCTAATTGATTGGTGGAGGCTTGCTCAGAGATGAGAAGGGAGCGAGGCGAGAAGTGGTCCAGGAAATGCTCGGGTACGGAGTGGAAAAAGTAAACTGGAAGCCATCGGTGTCAAACACGGTTCATCACTCATCCGCCCCGCTGCGAAAATCTCCGCTCAGGGGTCGCGAATGTTAATCCGCGAGGGGTCAGCGGCAGGGATGAATAAAAGGGACCTTGGGGTTCTCGGAGGGCACGGAGAGGGAAAAGGAGCGGGTGGGGAGGAAGGGACGCGATACAGAAATCTGCCTGGAGAATTCCGCACCAGAAGCAGATGTTAACGACACTCCATGAGGGATGTCATCGGAGGTTTTTTTTCTCTCCCGGGAAGTATGGTCCTAGATTACGGTCCATAAAGGAAAATTGAAGTAAACATATGCCCCCGAGTTGGAGATTATATTACGGAAACGAGCGATCCGTCCGCGTAATCCGCGATAAAAATTTCGGTGCGCGTGGAGTAGGGCGCAGGGAAGGTCGTCTGTATCGAAATTCGCTCCCCATCGACGTGACTTTTTCTCTCGGAATTTATCTCGATCAGAGGAACGTAGGAGGAAAACTGCCGATGACCATGGCGAAGGGAAGTTTGGAGTTTCCTCCAAAGTTCAGAATGCAGAAGGAAAGAATGCGCGACCTCGAAACGACGTTAACGAATCGTTTCATTATTTCCTCGTTCCTTCCTTTGCCGTCCGCTTTCTTCCAGCGGCTTATTCATAGAACGTTCTGTTTGGTGATTGGGGTCGCTGCTGTCTCTCATTTCTCAGCACACTAACGCTTCACGCAATTGAAGAAAAAATAGCGCCAGCCGCAGAAAAGCGTGGCGAGCTCCAGCTACCGGCTCAAAATATCTATCGCGGTGTAAAGCTTCATGTATCGCCGATGAATTTTGCAAGTGCAGCCGCTATGTCGATTCGACTGATACGATAACTCGCTCGGTTTCGAACGCGAAATTTTATCTCCCAGAATAACTCTGCCCGCCCGAGATTTTGCGCAAGAACGGGAGGAAACGGAGAAGGGGCCACCGACGTGGTGGTTACTGCCCATTGTATCGCCTTTTTTCGACCTTACTTACGGCCGTCGTAAAGATGCTGTTGATTTTTCCTCATCTTGCGCCGCCGCAATGGTTTCAGTTCTGTCCGTGCAGTATTCTGATCGGAGGCCGGTCTGACACTTGAATTGTCAACCGTAAGATACAGAAAGCTCGATATGAAATGAGGCTTACAAGATGAGGAGTGAAGGCCTTGGCAAGATGAGGAGTGAGGCATTTTGTTCTTTGTAAAATTTGCTGCCCCACTGAGTCAGAATGCTATTAATCTAAAACGATCAATGAAGTGCAACAAAATAACCGTGGGAATAACAGTATCGGTATTGTTTTTTTAAAACTGCTTCGAAAGCTGCGTTTATTTTGCACGTGGAATCCTACCGTGAATCAAACTCGGGACCGCTTTCACTAAAGTCGATTGCGCTGCCTACATGACTATTCGGAATCCTAATGTATCAGTAATATAAAATTGATGTATTCCAGCCTAACTTTGTGGTAATGACGCTATAATGCACAGAAAAAAATTTGTACATTAAAAAGCACAAAAAGGTGCAAAGTAAAATAAACTTTAAAAAGTGTTTTTTTTCTTTGCATTGTAATAATACTCTTCATTGCATTTAATAAGGAATTACAAATATGTGTGCCTTTATAAGCTATCACTTATCAGCTCTATTTTCATAGCCAAGAACTAGAGTGAGCCAAGAGTAACTGAAAGGAACATTTTTTAGCTCATGAACAAATCAAAATAATCTATTCATCAAGACATGTTAAAATTCAGTTTTATAGGAGGCGGTATTGCTCGTTGGCTCGAGTAATCCTTTTCATTCCATTACTTTCTTCAAGCCACCCGTTCTAAGTTTAAAAAGGCGTTGGCAAAGAATCGAAGCTCTTAAATCTTAATTTAGCATCAATCTTTTGCTAATAAATGGCATCATTAAAAGGGAGTATATTTTATGTCGTGGCCACTATTGTTATCATTAATATACATTCTCAAATAATAATACGGAAAAGATCTAATTTTGTGGTAGTGAGAGACAAATAATTTTACTCTATTTACTTTTACTAAGGCATTCAAAGCTTGTATATTAATTAGTTCTGTTAAGTAGGATTAGTAGAGTAGCCATGATGGTGTTATGAACTTATATCCTAATAAAAGGAATATTCGTTACTGTCATTCATATCACTACGCAGCTTATTCCAAACAAGTTTAATACGTCAACTAGGAATTCGATCTTTTCCTTTTTTTATCAATTTTTAGCTTCAATGTAGTGAATTTATTTTGCAATTCCAAGAAATCGATTTTTGGAATGATCCAATATCAACTGTATTATTTGTAGAGCGCTACAATGATTTCAACTGTTTCATAATATATCCGATTCCATAGAAAGGATGAATCTCTCCAAATTCTTTGTCTGAATTATAACTACATTGGGTATTTATCATCATTTATCCAATATAGATGTTGTTTAAACGCAAAAGATTAGAATCTAGAATTTTGGTGTTTATTCAAACTCTTATATAACGAATTCCTTAGCAGTATTTTTGAGACGTCTAAATATTTTTAGATTCTTTCTGTTTCTTATATAATCACGCAGTAACTTCCTATTGTTTTTAATATCCTTATAAAGATCTTCAAATTATCTCCTATAAAAGTCATAGATTCATATCCAACAATAGCAAAGGTCGGAATTTCTGCCTTTCGAGGAACCCTTTATGGATTCCGTAGCACTTTTTGTTAACCATATATATCTTTGAAACTCCTCTTCTTTTAATATGTTCCGTCCGTAAATCGAAGTAATTAATGATAATTTCAGTTTTGTTGACATATTTAATTCTTGTTTTATCCGTCTGAAAACGAAACTGAATTACCGTCGTTCTCGTCGTAGGCAAGAGTAGTGGCCCTCCTAACTACATATATGTTATATTATAACTACATATCCTTTCATATATATATTAAAGGATTTTATGTGACCTACGGATGTGACAGATATTTAATTCTAGACACTCATAAGGATACTTTTAATATTCCTATCTAGGTATCGAACATAAACGCCTTGTTGAAATTACATATTTTCTTTCATAAAAATCTAATTCAGTCTCTCCCTTTAGATAAGAATATAAACAATAATAATATTAATTTCTTTAAGGAAAAGATTAAGATGATCCCAATTACATACTTTTAATAATTATTATTATTGAGGAATACGCATAACCATTCCTATCCGGAGATATCCGATCAGCCGGTACTCGAACCCGTGACTTTGGGATTCGAACTATAACCACTCATCCACAATAAAGAAAAATTGCTTAATATTCTGCCTGTATAGACCTTCCCCAAAGTTTATGTGATCCCAATCTCAAAATGTTTGGGAACCCCTAATAAGTGATTGGAACAGTTTTAAAGCAATTTTATGAAAACGTCTGTTGCCATCCAAGAGCCAGGAACGTACATTAGTAATACCTAAAAATTATGCAGCCTTCAGTGAGTGAGAAATGGAAATTTTTCCAAATTTCAGAGAGAGAAAAATTACTTAAGCCTTCAATATCAAGGAAACTTTTTCCTCGAAAATTCTCTTCGAGAACGTCCGCGAGGGAAGCGGAGATAGGCAAAGAAGGATTATTTATACTTCCGAATATTTATTCGGCAGAAACGCTTACAAGATGTCCTGTCCTTCCTCGATGCTTACAAGCTTGAAAGATTATGATACTTATTATCGACGCCTACTCTTTCAATCATTTTTCCTTCGACGATTTCCTGTTTGCGACTCCAAGCGTTGAAACCCCGCTTTTGCTGTGAGATGTTTCTCGAAAGCGGCCGATTCTTGCCTTCTGCATATTCCACACCTGTTTCCTATCCATTGGGATCTGGATCGTTTTTCTTAGTTTCCCCTGCCAACAACTTTATCAACTGAGGCCAATTTTTCCTCGTCCTCTCACATCATATTTCCAATGTGAGCGTAATATGACATATCCCGGATTAATTTAGTGCCTAAATGTTTTTACAATGTCACGGCTGGAATTTCGCCCGCGCGAACTTACATTTAAATCACATCTTTACTTTATATTTTGTCAAAACTCAGAGAAGATGTATATATATTTCATCGGCGTTTAAGTGTGCCCGTAAAGCACGATTCGTATTTTAGTCTTTTCGAAGCCTGTAACTTTGGTACGGTTCATCCCATCCTTCATAAGTTTTCGCTAAGTCAGACTCATGCCGACGGTATCTTTTTGGTTGGATTTCCGTTTTGAATACCCTTGAGTGTATAACGAGCTTAAAATTTATAATGGCGTTTCCGTAGATAGTTGGAAACACTACTAATGAAAGGATTTATGAACTGCGAGGAGATACCGAAGTGTTTTATGTTAAAGTTTCATCGCGAAAATTTGTCATAATGAGTTTCTCATAAGTTCGCCGATATATTACTCTAGCTGAGAGGAAGCTAGATTTCCAATAAGAAAATTTATCATAAAATATTCATACAATTTCACATTTAAAAATATCTAAAGAAAGTATTTCTGTGTATCCTTCCTGTATTAATTAAAATGCATTCTAACCTTTTCTTGCTATTTTGAGCTCCTTCACGAAAAAATCTTAAATATTCAAGAGGGAAGTAATGAATAACTTAAAACTCTACTTTTTCGTTAAAACTCAGGAGTAAAATTGACTTCAGTTTAATTCAGACATCTTTATTTTTAGTTTAACTAAACTATTTGAAGTCAGATTTTTTCTTTTCTGCGCCGAAATCCAGCATTATTTCTCTTTCCTGCAAAGTATCGCGAGATATTTTGCGTGATTTTATCGCAAGCTATCTAAATCTAAGCTAGGGATCCTTGCGCAATTAACCAGGTATGCGAGAGCTAATTTTGGGGTTTTAAAAAAATATCATATGTTACAGATGTTCCAAAACTGAGCTCTATGGAAGTCCTTGAAAAGTTTCTCAAAGGGATTAAGAAATTAGGAAAGACTCAAGGTTCTGAGAAAATTATGTCGCATCTCGTCTGAAATAAAAAAAATATTCTCCTTTCGTCTGGCGAGGAATGAGTTTAAGCGACAAAGAATTGCCGTGGGAGTTGATTACTAAAACTTAATAGGCATATGAATTTGATTACAGAGCTCAACGCAAATTGCTAATGCTCTTTCACACATTCTTTAATGTCATTAAGATGTGTAGCTTTGAATTCTTTAGAGAAGAATCATCTAAGATGGAAAAAAATCAAAAGATGTCTTCTAAATTTCATTTTGTGACAGAGTTATCAGTTTGTTTTACGAACAGTGGAGAAAAAGGTAAGAACTTCACTGACTCTAAACTCTTTCAAAGTAAATCAAGCCAAAGCAAAGTTAATATTTACAGGGAAAGTTTTCTTAAGTTAATTACTTTGAGTACACACCTCAGCAGTTCGGACGATTTTAATTCCAGAATGGGATACGGTTATGTTTCTGAATAGAGAATAGGAAGAAAATAACCGTTAAGGGAAGTCCTCAAAGAGTCGTCGTCGTCGTAGTGTGTGTGTGTGTAAAAGTGTGCAGTAAAAGTTCTTCGACAGCTGAGGTCATTTTGTTCGTGGTCTGCCACTAGGAATCGATCCCGGGACCGCTTTCATCGAAGTCTAACGCGCTGACCATATGGCCATCCAGGAGCTTTTCAAAGAGCCATAAGAAGAAAAAAGTATATAAGTCTGAAAAATTATATGATTCATCAATTAATTTCCAGTTGTTTCCTGAAATTTGAAGAAGTTCTTAGAATGCATTTTTATCACAAAGTGATGATTAATCCATTTATAATTCGTTTTATGCTTAACGACATCTATAAACGGATTGCCTCTGGAGAAACGGTTATAATCGATATTAGTAAAATTAGATTTTTAAGATGCAAAGGCAAATTAGTTTGCAAGTTGGCGTCAGGAGATTTAATGGTTGAGTCTGTAGACCAAATGTTTGAGTCGCCTTCACTAAATATTCAAATGATAAAAAACAATGTGATAAAAACCATAGGCGGTCGGATCACTAGAATCGAAGTAAACCTTATAACCAGCGTTGATGGGACAGAAGTGAAAACTATGGTAAACCTTTTGTGAATATGATAATGATTATCTAATTTGAGAGCCATCGAGTAAAATATGACAGGCGATTATTACTCTAAAACACAAAGAAGTTATAAGAAGACTGTTCTTTTTGTAGAGTCCAGGGGCTTCAAGATTATAATTTTGGGCGAGATTTCGAGGTCCGGGATGAAGTTCCTGTGTTGTTCCTTCTGCCTCCTCAAATTTATTAGTCACCATAAAAGAGGAAGGATTCTCGGTAGCGATGAAATCTTGGTTCAGTTTTAGAACTATTGTCGGTAGCAAACGTCTTGTCTGTAGTGGCAGTTTCCTCTACTTTACTAAACTCAAAGAGAGAAAAAAGAGATTTGAAATGCATGGTTTGATGGATCTACTCCTTGAGGATCTTTGAACAGCGAGCAAACTCCTTTTTTTCCGGTGTTTAGAATTTTTTAATTCCGTGACGTGGGTTTTTATGGCCGGGTTATTTCATACTCCAATTTTAACTGGGAGAGCGCGCGTTATTCTGGAGGACTCATCTCTGAAAGCGCGGTGTTGCAAAGTGTGCGAGAGAGAAAGAAGATAAATAGAAATGCGTGTTAGAGCCATCGAAGCTCATTACCTGGACGAAATTAACTTGATGTTTTCCGGAACATTAAACATGCCCACTATTTTTGATTCCAAGGACCTATCATGCTCATATATATTTCATGTGTGCAGTCGTAAGGAGAGTCATGTAGTATTGAAGGATTTCTGTAGGCCGCCGAAATTTTCGGCGAATCGAAATGGATTTCAAATCAATTTTTAAATTAATAAGTGATCAAAGCTTTAGACCGATGCAATCTTTTCCTTTGAATATTTTGTAAAGGAGCAGAAAAGTCTTAAAAATGTTGTTTTATGATTTCAGAGAGCACGGGAATAATTTAACTTCAATCAGGTGCTACTTATCTATATAATTAATGTTTATTTATAATTATGTATAATTTATATTAATTTGATTTATAAAGTGCTCTATAGTTATAGTTAGAATTAATTATTTTAAATAAGTGGATAATATATAGCTTTTTAAATAGTTGAATTGATAGTTTTATCGATTTACACGAATTTAAACATTAGAAAAGGGTGATCCACGACATTAGTAATTATTGTAATTACAATGTCAATTTCAGGAAAATTTGTTTCAAAATATACCGAAAATATTTTGCAAGGAAACGAACTATTAATGGTAAGCATTTGTGATATTGAATACCCATAATAGGGAAGTCGGGCGTTTTATACATTCCATTGAGTTTCAGTCAGTTTAAGACAGGAAAAGGTTTTCACGTGAGGCATCAAATTTAACGAAAAATTTCCATTGAAATTTAATATTTTTTAATTCCTCTACATAATTTTCCTGTGGCCATTAAAGGACAAGAGCCGTTGTAAAAATTCTTTTGATTTTTATGCGAGAAATTCCACACATTTTTTCCGAGGAAAGATTTGTTTACTAATAAATGATTTTATGGTGGATATATGAATCATCGAGCGATTTACGAGGCCGAATGCAGAAATAAATTCTCAGGCTCACCTAATGGCGTGTATCCAGATTTTATGCAACGTAACTTCCGCTCCAGAGACCTGTTCGTTGGATGTTCCCTTCGTAAACGAATTAGCATCCACGCAGCGGCGAATCGATGATTGCCGATTCGGATACATTTCGTGACCTACTCAACTCAGATGAAACGAAATATATTACTTGTCCTCTTCCTAATTTTCGAATTCAGAAACCTCTTAATGTGCCAAATGTATCTATCAATCCACCGATGAAACTGGCATCGGCTCCGCAGTTATCGTTTCTCTAAATTTTCATATTGAAGAGCAGACGGTTTTTTAGTATTTTGAGATAACTATAAATATGTCAATTAATCGCTTTCAACATAATATTTTCTGGAATGTATCCTATATTGAAAATGTAATAGCGCATGTAAATGTCCCTAGAATGAAGATTACCACATTTTTTCATTGATATCAAACCAGTAGCTGTGAATACATGGTTTATTTGAACATATTTAATTCAAATTTTCTTTCAAGTTGCATTATTATAGGAAAGGATGCTTTAATGAAAAAACTTGGTAACCAAATCCTCGTTAACACTGGTTAAAAATCACGACCATTTAACCCTTCTCCGTCCAACAAATTTCTTGATATTGTAATCACTAAAGTTAAAACTAATGGGTACAATTATTTGAAATTGTAATCGTTGTATGTAATCCGACTAGCGCTTTGTTTGTAGCACCAGCTCATTGAAAAAAGTTGAGTTTTAATTTTCAAAGCATATCTTTAAATTATGAATTTTGCGAAAAGTGATACTGAAAGAAAATAGACTATTATTTTTCCATTTCTTGCATATTATGAAGGTATTTGAACGTGTACATCGTTAATATATTGGTTTGGCATAACCATGTTGGTAATAAATTTACTTTTTAAAATTGTGATTGTTAGAATAGTACTTAATCTAATCGCAACTGAAAAATTTCTAACTTCTTTAGATACCAATATTTTTGTTTCATTCGAGAATAATATAAAATCCGTAAATATCAATTATAATTTCCACATCAAATACGTGATGATTAAATTTTATGATTTATGAGTAACACTATCTCTGTGGCGGTGAGGTAAGCTTTATTTTAAGCTGAACTTTATTTGGTGGATTCGTTGTGAATATGTTTTTCATACCTCTCACTAAATACATATTTCTTATATTTATTACAAGTAAGTTACACAAGTATGTTTAAGTGTAAATAAAATGTAAAAATAATTTTTAAGTCTACGGCCGTGATATTTTTAGGAGCAAGTAAAATTTACCACTATTTGAATGATTATTTAAGTTTCAAAACTTGCCCAAGCGAACTCATAACGTGCTATAAGTTATATCAGATATATGCTAGAGGTTATTACTATGCAATCAAAGGAGTCAGCATAATAATATAATCAAGATCGAAGTGCTGCGTGTACAAGATCTCTGATGTTGTTTGTTTCGGCGATCAGTTCGTCTCGAGCAATTATCTGCCATATGGGTCAGTTCCAATTTTCTTGATATCTGACCACAACTGTGTTGTGTGTTCACTTCTTGGCTCAACTGATAATTTTTAATACAATCAAGCATCACTGAAAATGGCTCTCTTCAAGCTGGGCCATCAATTAAGAATAATTGTTTTTCCAGTATTTCAGTTCGTATGAGGGGCAAATAAACACAAGCCCCTGAATCGCCGCAACCTTGAGTGCAATGACGAATTGTTCTTGCCTATACATGCGGAGCTGGACTCGATGTAGGAGCAATTCAAATAAATCAAGAGATCGTTTGCCATTGTTTTTTTTTATCTCTAATTATAATATAGATTCGAAATGATGATTTTAATTATGTCAATTAATGGTAATGTCAATCTCAACAAGAGTAGTGTATTTGGCAAGGGTGACCAGCTTATGGGGCGTACATTTAAGTTGAATATAAATGGTTCGACTGCCATTATTTGAACTGTGAAAAATTATAATTTAACGGCAACGAAGTGATAGGTTATTTATCTAACCCTGCCCAATTTTAATTTTGTCTTTTCAACTGTTTACCTTTTACTTTACTCCCAGATTGAGAGTTATTTCCTTCAGATGATAACCATAGAAGTCAAGTATTAAAATTAATTAAAATCAGCCCGTGGTTTTGAATCATCTCAATGGATGTCCGAGGTCTACTATATCCTTCAGGTAGTAGTTGTCTTCAATATACTCGCTTTCTAGGCAGGCTAAATACTATCGAACATATCATATCATTGCATCGTGATTGATAAATGTTTCCATACTGAAAGCCACTGAAGTGGGAAATAAATGCTAATCGAATGCGAGTTTGTGTCAGTTGGAAATCAAAGTCTTCCGCATCCTGAAACCTTTAACCAAAGCTGTTACTTCATTTGTCCGCCCACGAGCTTTTTAACAGGTATACGAGCGTTTCTGTCTGCGTCTCATCTCTCCTCGGTGCAATTACTCACAACTTCTGGAAAATCTCTTTTCCGCTTTCCTGAGACAAATCAACCGTATCGGAAGCTAAGTCTTCCAGAACACGATCCGCGGTCTTAGTTCAAAGATTTACGACCTTTTCCACGTTTTCGGAGGAAATTCGTACTCTTTTCAAGGCCGCGATGCAGTTTCGAAAAGTTTGAATGATTGTATACACCACATCTTAGCCCTCTGTGACAGGGATAGAATGCTGATCTTTTAGATGTATTGATAAATTTACACTAATAATATAATACATTATTGAGGTATGCAAACTTAATTATTCCTGGCAAGTTATCTCAATTCTAAGCACAAAACCACAGCATGAGGCGTATTTTCCAGAATTGTGAGGTGAGGCTAAAGATTAATACTCTTTCTCTCATAATTTGCTCATTAAAAGAGGCAGTAAAATAGAACACTATATTTAGTACTGTGCATTATCTATAATTTTTAAATAAGTTAAAATTCACACATCTAGTTTTCTTATGCTCTTCTTCCGGCGATCTTAATAAATAACTAAGTTTTTGATACTAGAAAAATCTAGAAATTAAAGTAGATGAGAAATTTATAAGTAACTGGTACTCGAACCTGGGTTTTCCTCTATCTGGGCCGGTACGTCAGACCAGTGTCCTCCAAACTATTTTTCCGCGCCGCAGAGTGGTGGTAGGAAATTCGTTTCTCCACACACTAACTGACTAGGTTTGCTGTTAAATATAAAGCAATCTGTACATCGAATGTTGAATTTTCCAGTCATAATCGCAGAAAAATACTTATTCTCAAAATTTCGAGATTATTGGGATCATACGTCTTATGAAGGTTATAAATGTGATGCTGCATTCGATCAAAAATTCAGGTGAACAAAAACATGCAGAATCTGCATTGCAGATACCTGGGCAATTTCTACTCAAAATATAAGTAACTATTAATTCTGTGCACATTGTAGCAGCTAACGAAGCGCATAACGAATAATAGTACAGAGCTGTTGAAATATGCTAGTAAAAATAGTTCCATGGTGAACCTTTTAATCTTTGCGTAAATTTATGGTATAGAAAAATATACTAACGTTTCGCAAAAACTCAGTTTCGAATCAATACTACAGTCAAATTTTTCGCGGAACACAATTTGCTAGACCCTGCTCTAGAATAATCATGCTGTTACGGAAATTAGCCTCACTCTTTTCATTAGTAAATCTCTTTACCCTAACGGATTTCTCTAAAAACGGAGAGAGACTTCTCTGTATGGCAACTCAATTAGTTTTACGAATTCATCCGGAACAGCGGAAGATTCTGGTTCAAGTCTCAACCACGTATGACTTTTTAACTACCGCTTACTCGTTGAATCTCTCAGATTCAGGAGTCCTCTTCGTCCTTCACTTTAATATCTCCGGCGAAATTAGCCTTTAATGCCTCTCTCCACACAGGAGAAAAACTGCAAATTTATAAAGGCGCGAAATCTGGTGATTACGGAGAGTGCGAAGTAGGCTGAAATCTCATAAGAGCGTCGGCGTTCACGGCTGATGTGTGCGCCCGAGCACTGCCGGGTTGAAGAATTATCGGCGCAGCGGATTTTTGGACACAGCTCACGCTTCTTTTTAGAGTTTCTATGTTCTCATTTTTTCTCTACACTGACCCAGATTCTCCTTGGAGCTCTCCTTTTGATGCTCCACCTCGGCCAAAGGAACTCGTAGCCACCGGGACGTTCTTCCACAATGACCACTTTATCAGATTCCGATACGTGATATATATTTTATGATTTATTTATTAGCAGCGGTACAATCAACGCCATGCGTATCAATTAATGACTCTAAGTAGTTTTAAAACGAAGATGAATATATCTTTATTCACATAGTTTCTCTGGTATTAAAAATCTGTGTATTTTTACATATATCTAAAGATTTTTGAATTTTTTTTTAAAATTGAAGTAATTCTGGTATCACAGATAGTAATATTCATAATAGGCATCTTTCTACAGGTCAAATTACGCGGTATTTGAAGCACACCATAAATATATGTAAACCGTATATAGATTGTTAATTTTGAATTCTGTAATTTTTGTTATATAAATTTATATATTCTCTGCGTTATAATTCACTATTTCCTACTCATCCACCTCATCTCTGATTTTTGTAATACATCCTCTACCCTGAGATCCTGAAGCCACTTAATGTTTTACGTTCTACTCAACGCCCACATTGAGAAGATTTCTTGGCAATGGATATTTTTTCCGCAGTATCTATGTCACTGCTCTACATAAAAGGTAGTAATCCATGCGTAACATTCCGCCAGCCTTCATTAGGTTTTCGGCTATTTTATTCGTTAATGCTTTACATTTCGTGCCGCATTATCGTGATGAAAATTTTCTTCGGCTCAGAAAGGAAAAAATCGTATCTTTCATTAACGTTGGTCACAGCCTTTATCATAGATGTTATAATCTCAAAATAGGGACTTACGAAAGATGCTGAATAATGTACTTTATTTCGGTCACTCTTAGAATTCTTTGGAAAGTGTTATACATAGGGTTATTGTGCTGCAGTTGCGTAAACGGATAGCATTTTGGCTTGGAGAGGAAAGCAAGGGCTAACTACCTCATTCATCATCTTTCCTAGTAAGCCTCAATCTCTCTCCAGAGCTTTTGATAGCTACTGGTGGAAGTTTTGAAGGTCAAACAAGCCTTTGGATTGAATCAGATACAAACTCGTAAATGAGATCCACTTTTTAATGAAGAATACTTTTGACTCGACTATTTTAAACCTAAGATCTACTGCATACTTCCTTTCTCTATTAACTATATTTACGTAGTATAGGTCAAGGATGGCCAACAGTCGATCGAAATAGATCTGTAAACCGTCAGGGGGTCGATTGGTACTTGTCATCGAGATGATTCTACATGTCCGAATAATTTTCATTACTTCAATTATTTCCCTTAATTTTAAATCTACGTATAATTAAATTGACCATTCTTTCTAAAGTAAAAATTTTTGCACTCTCGATCGAGGTTGAACTATTTGCATCAAAGTCGATCGCATGAGGCAATTAGTTGGACAACCCTGGTATAGGTTAAACAATTAGTGCTGAGCTAAAGCGTGTCTGTCGGGTTGATTTAATCTGTGCGTTCAAGTTATTGTCCTCATCCTCACCTATTTTATCTCATCTATATACATTGCCATACTGTATTGTATTTCGTATACATTAGGTTTGTTGTCCACTTTTCGTTGCCTCAATGTCTTGGCTGTCAATTGAAGTTGCTAATATCATCGCCATCTTTTAATAATTTAAAGAGTTCTAGCTAATTACGAGCATTAGACATTCAGTATACTAGTGACTAGGAGAATACTTGGTTGTTTCTTTTCTAAATACTATCAATTGCTTCAGGCTTGACTTCGTGGTAGGTTTCCATCATGACTAGGATAAATAAGAACACTTATACCAGTACCACTCAAACGTGTGGTGTGTTGTTTGAGTGGTACGGGTATAAGTGTTCTTATTTATCCTAGTCTTTTCTAAATGTTCGTATAAGTATGTTAAACCTTTTTACTCTTATTCCAGAGATCGCGACTATATTTCTCATTTTCTTTTGGTCAAATCTTGATTTTAAATCCTTAACTTTCGGGTTTCAGACATTTGCTATGAAGCTTGATTTTTACTAATCTGCGAAAACATTTTCCGTCTTCTGAAATTTGTATCTTAAAATTTCTTGTGGAGAAATTGGCTCTTTTGAATGCTTAGCGCATATTGGGTGAAACTTATGATTGAGCTGTTGAAATTTTATCCTCCGGCCTACAGAAATGGAAAGTTAAAATACGAATTTTCTTAAAACACCACAACTGTAAATTAACAAAGAAATTCTGGAAAATTAGAAGACATTTTTATTACGATGTTCATCATGACTCATTCACATTTACGCTTCGATTTCTCTTATTTCACATCATTTAAAACAGTAGATTGAATATTTTGAAATTTGATGATAAACAGAAATTAAAAATGACATGATTGGGACTGAAAGCGCTCACTCGAAGGTCTCACTTTTTGAGAAGGTATAAAAAGCAATAAATTACTCTGCTGGCGAAGTTCCTGTCAAGAGAATATTTCTGCAGAGTTCAATACCTTTTCGTCATTCTAGTTTCGAAATGTTTTGAATTTTCGTTTGCTCTGTGTAACTTTGGGAGAAAGTAACGAAACTCATCAGAAAAACGCTAAGTATTTTGCTGAAGATGGGCTCATAGGTGGAAAGAAGGTATCTTAGTGGAAGATCAGTATTATATTTCGAGAGGCAGGTAATGGTGAGCTATGGTTAGGGAATGTGAGGGATCGAAGCGATTGTTTAGGAATAGAATGATTTGGGGAGTCTACAACAAAACAATCTTCCGATTGTTAATTCATGATGATGAGAGAATGAAAATATTTCTGAATCTGAAAGAATGCGCAGACAAAACACATTCTTTGGAACTCGTAAATATTACAACTTAAAGTGATGCCTCAGGAGTTGGACCCTAAGAGAATAGGTCAACAAAACAGTTTCCGTCGTAAAACCTCTTTCAAGGACAGAAAGCTGACCTAAAACACATTTACTGGAGTATCAAATGGCTACCACATTGAGCCATGGTCCATCTAGTCATCGAGCCAAGTTACTCTGCATCTAAAATTAAATAAATTAAAATGTAAAATTTTTAAAAGGAATCAATGAAATAAAAATTAATTTAATAACAAAGAATAAAGGAATATTTATGTTCTATAATTAGGTGCGGTGTAGTATAACTTAGTCAAGAGTCCTCTCCTAGCGTTGCTATTCCCATCACTTACGGGAGTCGGATGGTAATTTTTTTAAAGGTTAGTGGTGATAATGAATTTGGTTTTACCCTAAGTCTTAAAGCCGGATGCCTTTCTTGCCGCCAACCGTTATCGGGAATAATGGGTCCCCACCAGGAATAGAACCCGGACCGGTTTTACCAAAGGCGACTACATGCTACATGCTTGCCTATCCTGGAGACTAACACAATAATTATTAAGGAATCCAATTAATTCTTACTTGTATGATATAGATTCCTTTACGATATACATGGGTGATCTGAAACGTTTCCGACATTTCGCCATTTCTCGACATGTTTTCTGAAGATTTCTGAAAAATCTGGGGTCGGAAGCTTTTCAAACAACCCTCGTAATTTTCCCATTAAGAGGAGAATTGTTGGACGTGACATACAGCAATGTATGATATATATCGTTTTTGTTATGATAGTTTTCAAAGAATGTGGATTTTAATGTTTGTTGTAAAGAAGCAAAAGTTATAAATACAGAAGATCGAATTGCTTAATTTCGATTACAGGTGAAAGAATGCGATTTCCGAGTATTCCCAGAAATAGACATGGCAATGAATATAACAAAGGGGAGGTTTTCATAAAAATGGATTGATTATCCGATTTGTAAGCATGAATCATATTTCCTAAAAAAACAGAAAAGATATATATCTATCCGACTCTTCTTTGACTTTTGCGAGGTTTTCAATCATTCTTTACAAAATTTTCTCTTTAATTTAATTTAACTTAGGCAAATCTTTTACTGTCAAATCTGCCACTACTTATCAGCGATGTATTGTAGAGGATATATTTTTTTTAAAGTCAGTCCCAGTTCTCTCTCTTCACATTATTTATTTTGAGATGAATACAATCACATGTAACAGATTGTCATCTTTCGGGAATAAGAGATCTAATGATATCTGCATCCACAACACTTATCAGTTCTCTATTTACCTTGTACACTCTCAGCTCGAGGTGAATGCATTCATCTTTTATATATTCCCTTAGAATCTATTATCTTATTTCATCCCTTGGAGTGAATATGTAATGAAATTCTGACTATAAATAATTATATTTATGATAAACAGAAATATATGTAATTTAGTTAAAAGCTTATTTTTAAATCGGAGGATGTTGTCTTTTTTTGGTATATATCGGTCATAAAATACAAATTTATCAGAAGGCGTTATATATTCTGATAATCGCTGAGCATGCCATTATAGTAGTACCAGAGTAGGTCTCGAAACACTTTCGATTAAAGGTGGAGTAGTTGGTGCTTCTTAGAAGAATGAAAGGTTGAAGATTTCCTTTTTATAGATCTATTTATTTAGATACCTTCCCGGAGGTCATAGCAGGTGTTGGAAGATTGTGATTTGAGATCACTGGATGAGTCTTTGATGCTCGATTCCTCTATAGAAAGCAAGGACCGCAGTCTTTGAATCGATTTTTCCGTACGAGAATAATTCTCTTATTTCTATCCATCCCTTTCCTCACGTCTGTATCATCAGTCTGTTTAATTCACTCCAGTCAGTCTGTTTTACCTTGCCTTTCATTCTTCCTCCAATTTGATTCTAAGAATTTCTGACGTTAAGATGTCAAATCTTATTCCTTACATTTATCTTTATTCGCCTGATTGATGAAAGCAATTATTGTTCTCGTGATATCTTTTGATCATCGGCAATTGATGTATCGATTTCCATCAGCTGTAGATACTCTATGGTATCGTTTGCCAATGGGAAAAAATACATCAGCTCTTCATTACAGAAAAATATTTTTTTTTTTAATTTGAATATCCGGAGACATCCGAAAATTTTTTATTTAAACTCTTTTTATGCATCTGGCAGTTTGTAAAATTTTGTAATTGGTAAAAATTTTGGAGTTCGGTTTGCAAAATCCGACGATTCGTTTATTTAAATATGTATTCTTTTTTTGTACCTGACTGTTTTTAAAATTCTTGTATATATGTGTTATGTTTTACACTGGTCGGGTGAACTGCTACGAGCAGTTGTTCTTCTTTCAGACGTTGGGGTCTCGATTGTCATCCCTTTGTTATAATTAGTTGTTTATTTCTCAAGAGTCATTTGATACTGATTGTGAAATTGTTTTCAGGGGCAAATCCACCAATAAAAAATCAGGCAGTAAGATAATACTGTTGCTTGAATTTTCTTCACCGATGATTTTAGAAATTTGGCACCGACTATTCAGTAATCAAAACTGATCATGTTTGTTGGTCAATGCATGTCAATTCACATGGGAATAGCTCTGTGCACCATACGAGCGTTGTTGCAATGCATGATGCAAGCTGAGAACCGATTTCAGCAGTGGTTCTTGAATTCATTCGATAAGTAGGTCATAGCCTTTTATGACAACGCAGCTTGTCAGGATAAATTTCAAGATTTTTTCCAGCTCAAAAATCCGTAGATAATCTCTTACTTGATTGGTTCCGTAACAATTTCATTTGTTTTCAATTATCACTGTAAAAGAAAATAGTGTAAATATTTCAAGGGGGAGAATGTCATTATTTTTTGTTGGCGATATCTTCGTCGCATTCCTGAAAAATGATCAAAATGTATTGGTATCAGTATTATATAGGCAATGGTAATATTTGAGATTGTTTATAATACCTATAGTGACAAATTCAACGTCAGATTCCTTCAAGGCAAAACTAACCTTACCTCTCCACCAGCTCTCAATCCAGGTTAAGTCGACAGAATGACATCTCGGATACCAATCCAAAATGTTACTCATCCGTCCATCAGAAAATATACCTGTAAGGTGTCGATGGATGCCAGAAAACCACCTCGTGCGCGCCGAAGAAAAACTACCTCGTGGATCGCGTTTTTTACGCACCATATAACGCATACGTCGCCTCCCGATGAATAATTTTTTCCGCGGAACCCTCTGGACGACCATCGGGAGGCCATCGGCGGGACCACCGGACCTGACCACGGCGGACCCCTGATCTGCATTGAGAGGATCCCAAACTTTCCGCTCGGTTTCTCCTGCCGTCGACGTCACCGGCGTCTGCTCGAGGCAATGCCTCGCGGACAATACCCACCCTCCCCCTCCCCCACACCCGTCCTTCCACCCCGCAGACTAAAAAAGGCCACCCCGCCTTTAACCCAGCCTAGGATAAGACGGCTCTCCCTATTGGTCGGCAGGAAGCCCAGGAACCCCGGGCCGCGGGGCGCCCTCCGACCAATCAGAGCTCACCTTTCTGCCATCACTAAGATCGAGTGTCCGGGACCCTAGCGGAGCCCGGCCCCCGCTATATATCTAACCTGCGCCCTCGGATCCTCGCTCACCCGGAAGCGGACCGTCGAGGCAAACGTAAGTGTTCCACCAGAAATACCCTCCGTCTTTCGTGCCGACCTCCCTATCCATCCTCCCTACACACGCACACACGAGAAAGAGGCACCGCCATTTCGTGCGTATTGCATCCTCCACAAGGTGGTGGTGATCGTGTGCGAAGTGAGAAATCTAGTACCGGGGACTGTGTTTCGCGTTCGCAAACGACCAGTGAAAAATTTCCACGGGACTGTCTATCTAAGAGGATTATCAGCCGATCTGCATCGTCGGGGACGCGAAAAAGGTACACACGAGTGCGTAGTGAAGTACGGTGGCGCTGCGAAAAGGACGCGGCGACGGTTGCTGAATTAGTGCGCTTCAGTGTACGGATTTCGAATTGTATTTGGATATGCCGCTGCTTCGCCGAGTTTTTCTCTCTTGTTTTCTCTAAAGGGACGTCTTTCTGCCCGTGAGCCGAGGGGAATTATGGACTCGAGGGGGTCGGCGCAGTCGCGCGACCCCAAACAATGTGGCCCCACGGTCAGGTTTGAGAAAATCCGTAAGGAAAGGTGATTTTCAAAGACCCCCCCACACACGGAGTCGCTGCACAAGAGGATTGTTTTCCCAAGATATTCACGTGTTACAAAATTTCGGGACGGGAGGGTTTGGTTGGTTCTTTGGAAGGGTTCGGATGTGGACGTGAAGATCTGCTTAAAAATGGATGGCAGCTGGAACGAGAATAAATCCGAATTGAATTGTGTGGATTCACTGTTGTTTGGAAAAATTTTCGGGGAATGATCATTAACTGTGAAGCTCGCTCAAATTCTTAAAGATTGCATAAGAGGGTTGATTTTCATCGGGTTGCCTTAAATTTATTTTAAAGTTCGAATTTCAAAAGGGAATAATTCGCGGAATTTTGTTCCGTATCAGTTAACGATCTTAAATCATCGCGCATTTGCAATTCGAATCCTGATACGATCAAGGGGAAAGATTTTAAACTCAAATTTCAATTCGCCAGGCGCTGATCGTTGTTGGAACCAATCACAATGCTTAATTTATTCATCTCATCCTAAATGATGGTCATAGATAACCGAGAATGGGGTTTGGGATCGCGGAATGTATTCGCTCGATCTAATTATAAACTCGCTCTGCCCCTGATATTTAATCTTAGAACAAACATTTTTCGAAGTGGCGGATCATTTTCGATATGGGCCGAGGAGACATTAACGATAGGATCCCGGATCTTTGCGAGGTTTCTGATCATATTGAGAAACGGAATAGAGTTAAAGAATGAAATGATTCGCTCTCTGAGAGGAATTTCCATTTCCAAGATGGCTCTCCAGAATATTCCATCCCTTCCGCCGTCTCTTCCAGCCTCACAACCTGTTTCATTCATGTTTATTTGCAACTCGCATAACGCGACTCATTCACTTCGTCTTCTTCACACCCGTCCCTCGCTCACACGCCTCTTCCTTCCCATTCATCATCCGTTTCCGATCTACATCAGCATCCTCCATATATTTTCCTCACGTCCATCATTCACGTCCGAGACATTTTCCACCCACTCCGTTTCTCCATCTACATCTCTCGCTCCGAATTTTTTCTACTGGAAAGAGACTGCCCGGCTCCTATTTTAAAACTTGCCTCCCTCCCATGTATTAATACCGTAGAGTAGGGGAAAGATGTCTTAGGTTTCAATGGGATGTAGTACGCATGCCTAATGCTGCCACTGCTTTTTCGCTTCCCACTTTTTGCTTTATGCGCACTTTTCCGCCCTTTTTATCCCTTCTTCCGCGCTAACGCTGACGCGCGCACAAATCTCAGGGACCGAACCAGAATGGAAGCAAAAATAATCGAGCATCGCCATCGGTCGGCCATTCCGTGATTCGAAATCAAAATGGATTTCATCTTGTTGGTTAACGGTCGAACTTTTCCTAATACGGATACGTTTCACTTTGCGGTTTCTATTCTATGATACGCGAAATAGCTGCTAATTAAGACACTTTAAACTTAAATTCTATCGTAACTTATATTAGTACATATATAATAATTTATATAGTTACTAGAATCAATCGAAAGATAAAAGTACCGCACGAAATTCCGGACACTTCTTAAGAGAGGATTTAAAACAGTTTTCGAGAACAAAGTAACATGTTTCCTCATCTTAATTCATTGTTCTAACTTGTCTGTTCTATTGACTAACCCTTCGGTCATCGTCAGCTTTATTGGAAGAAAGAAAATCGGAAAGTATGCTGGAAAGTAGGTCTGATAAGACAGGTCGCAAACATCGAGGGAAGATTCCACGGTTAACGCTAGGGGACTCTCTCCAAATTCTGCATCTGTTAGCAATGAACGAGTCCACGGAATAAAGTCCCTCTTAGCGCAGTCCCTAACCTTCTGGAATGTTTCCGATTTACGCCCTACCCTGCCAACGCCTGCCGCTCGTCACAGCGTTTATTTCGGTCGCTGTGAGGCCCCGTCATACCCCGGGACCAGCGCCACTAGTAGCCGATCCCTGCGTCCGAATCGAGAAAGAAACGTGTAGGCGAGCTTTCTTTAAGGGAAGAATGCGTGAATTTATGAATGCTCCACGGCTCGGAAGACCTGCTGAATTCTTCCCGAAAATCTCAGGCTTTTTATCCGCCCCATTTTCGATACAAACGTGAAGATGACACCAGAAAGAAGGAGGTGTTCCTTCTCCGCTTTTAATTCCATTTAATTTTACTAAGTTCTTCATGATTTTACTTCCTTTTTGCGCTGCTTTTGTTTTCTACGCGAAATTCGTGCTCGATCTACGCAAAATATTCCGATATTTTTCTTTAAATCGCATTAGTTTCAGTATTCATAGCCTTGTTTGCACTGCTCTGGGTCTAGTTGATAGAGATACGTAATTTGTTTTCGAAAAAGAATTCCTAATACACTCTAAATTCGTCCAGTTATTGATTTACAATAATAAATCTGAATTGGCATAACATTTTTCTAATATTTGTGATTCGTGATTACATATCTAGATAATTATCTAAAGAATAGCTCTATAATGATTCCAGTATAATTCCCTAAAAATCATTAATTCTCCATACGAAAGGGAAGAGTATCGTCATTTGTATCAAAACAAGGCTATTCTACAGCCTCATCTACAATGGCTGAAGGAGATAAGAGATCTGAAGATCGTAGAGCGTAACAGGTTTAAGAAAAGCGAGTCCAATGCGAAGAAATACCAATTCATCTCCCCGGGCTTATCTCCTGCTTACACGCATTATCTTGCTCTAACGCCTCCCCTCTTAGAGAGAGTAACATCACCCCTGACTCCATATTTCAGCCCCTCATTCACGTACGTTTCGTCGACCCTCTCAAAGACATGCACTTCTCGAGGCGGAGAAAAATCCCGCAATGGAAGGACCGCCGCCACTTTTCGCTAATACCGTCGGAATCCGTTTTCGCTTCCCATCAATCATCGACGCATCCTATCTCTGCATCGTCATAATCCCCTCTCTTCTCCCGAGTGAAGAGAGTCGGCCGTCGCCTCCATAAATGGAACGTGCCCGGGGCCACGTGGTGCCTCCTTTGCCCTCCTTTCCCCCCTCCACCCTTCCTCTCCATTCCTTGGCCCACCCCTCCCCCTATCCCCTCCCCCCCCGCCTTCTCCCATGGGAGCGGTTTAATTTTGGCCACGACATCCGAGTATGCCTCACCTAACCCTTCCCTACACTCGTTCTCCCACGTCCCCTCTATTTTTTCTTCTTTCTCTCCTTCCCCCCCTTTTGCAGCGTAGTTTTCCCGATTTTTTCCCTCTTGGCGGGCGATGATGCGAATTTTTTGGCGGGCGCTTTAGGCGCTCCTCCCCGTCATCCGAACGCGTAGCCCGCGGGAAAAATTTTTCCGGGGACTTTTACGTTTTCCACCGCGAAATGGTTTTATGAGTCGATCCTGACGTAGGGTTTTAATAATAGTTCGGTCGAAGGTTGACAAACACGATAACGAGGTCATTTGGAGGATCGGGACGTGGATTTTTTCTCCCTACGCAGACTCGGGCGTCTTGGTCTTTTTTTAGAGGGCGTCGTAAATTTTCGGTTTTACATCTGACTCGAACGGGATTTTTTTTTCCCGATGGAGATTTTTTCCTTGACGCGTTTCCTTCGCCGTCGTTGCCTCCGACGCAATGTACGCTCGTTTTGGTCCATTGCCACTATACATAGAGGAATTCTTGAGCGATTGCCCGTTCCAATCGGGATCTATTTGAAGTCGCGGCTGTTTAGACGACCTGCAACGCGGATGGACATTCGAACGTATCCGACCGACAATGGCCGGATGCAATCCGATATCATAAATATTTTTTTTCTGGATGAAAAAGATGGATGCGTCATGCTCCCTTCGACTGACGCTGGATGTATTTCGAATGATCCCGCGTGCATTTTAATCGTCGGATCCAATCCGGAAGGTTTAATATAGACACGGAGACAACTATCTGGCACCCAAAGCGCTATTAAAGTTAGCGCTGAATCACCGAACGTTCTTACCCTCGTTTTAAGGTATGCGATCAGACAATATTCAATACATGACTTCTGATTACGTGGGGAGTCCTCAAATTCGACAATCGAAATAGATGCCCCGCGTCTCCGTGGGAATTAACGAGAAAGCGAATGACCTTCAGATTTGAGGTCCCTTGGTCTCCCAAAGTGCCTCTTCTTGAATAAATCATTCCCAATCAGTTTGCGATTCAGTTCTCAACATTCAGAATACAGTAGAGTATATTTCTAGTATTTCTATTGATTTCAAGATTATGTAATTTTATTTTCGAAATATTTTATCAATATTAACACACATACAATTAATTCTGTTAAAATGTTTAATACATTAAATTTATTGAATTTAATTAGAGACAAATATAAAATTTATCATTTTTAATCCATACATAAGTTTGCGTACGAACGTCTGTTTAGTTAAGATTTTCATTTCCCTTCATTAAATTCCTAGAACAATCGATCTTAAGATAATAGAAAGCTAAATCCCACGCCAGCTAAAACACGCCGTATTCCAAAGAATATCCATATCAATTCAATGACTCACCTCCCAAAGCCGCATCACATTCGAAAATAAAAAAAAACTCACCCATAATTTAAATTTAAACCGAACGTTTCTATGAATCACCACCGTCACTCGAAACCCTCCCGATGAAAAAAGCATTTTTGTCTCATAAGGACTCTAATTAGGCGATTCGCGGATAGATGTCTATCCTCCCACGTTTTCCTCAATGGGGAGTCGACGAGTCATGGTTTTCCTGGAGTCCGCTGGAATTCACCATAAGTTCGGGAGTGCAGGCCTCGAGTGAGTCACTTGGCCTATTAATAGATCGCCGGCGAAAGACGGGCAGCACTTGGGTCGAGAGAGAGAGAGCTTTCGGCCGCCTTCCTGGTCAGCGGCCCCCGTGGCGCAACTCGCGGACCAGAGCGGCTATTCTAGGACGCCTCAGATCCACCCCCGCAGAAACACAAAAAGGAACCCTTCCCCCACTCACCTCCCTTCAGTTGCCTAATTTGTGGCGCAATCTAACGGCCGTAATCCAACCCCTGCTTTTACGGGGACGCCCACCGTTATACACGGGGATAATTGAACAAACAAGAATCGCCTAACAGGTAACATAACTGGCGGAAATTGTCCGTGCGCGTATTACACCGGTTGCGCTACACGGAACTTGGCGCGTCGCTCGAAATTCGCTCACGACCTGTTGTGTCTCTTGCTGAATCGAACGGAGGTGCTGAAGCGCTAACAAAGCGCTAATCTAGAGATCGGAAAGGGTATTATTTTCTATCCATATCCATCCTTTTTCGTCAACTTTGTTTTCCGTTTTCTCGCGAAGGAATCTTTTCGGTTACCCCGCACCGTATCTACATCTGCATCTTCGATCGCGTTGCATATTTTTCCATTTTCCTCCGGGTGATTCATTGTTTTTTCTCGGCGGTCTAGCCCAGAACCAGCTGTTACTCAGTTTTTGTTCTCGGCGCGTTTTTTCACCGCGTCCTCTAGGCGATTTCCATTTTTATCGCAACGGGAAAGTTCTGGCGCGGAGGATTTTCGTCCCGCGTTCCGTTTTAAAAATTCCCTATTTTGACATGCGGAATACCGTTCTATATATTGCCAATAACGGCCTCCCTTCTAGACAATGGCCACCCAGGAAACTTCCTTCTCAGGTCCCTGGCCGAACTATTTCTGGGCCCACCTCCACCCGCTACCCTATAGCGCTAATTATACGAGGCAGAGAGCGGTATTTTTGGCCCCATGCCCACTAAAGGTCCTTTTCAACTGTGCTTTCATAGGATTTATACAGAAAAGAAGAAAGGAAGAAAAATGCATGCAGTTTGGAGGCGGCGGGGAAAGGGAAAGAGCGAATTCCCGCTAAAGAGACAGTCCTCTTCGATCACAACACGGGAAAGATAGACATGTTTGTAAATCCGTCCTTTTTTTGCGAACTCATATCGACGGCTGCGATCGCCAAAGGACCAATGACCCAATTGGTCCAAATTGTACAAGAGGGGGGAATAAACCCATCGGTTCCGTATCGGTCATCGGGTGAAGGAAGCGATAGAGGGCAAACGGAGTGGAATGGGGGCGAGGTTAGGAATACTATTGTGCTGATGACCGCATGGACGTAAGAGAGGGAGATGTTGGAAAAAGGGGGGTGAGATAAATGCGGTGGAAGGGGTTGGTAAATAGGAGGCTACGAGAATAGTGGGTGTGTGGGGGAGGATCGGGAGTGAGGAATAGGAAGTGAGGAGATAGAAAATCGGAAGGGTTAAGGAGGGTCTTGGATGGATGGAGGTCGTAGGAAAACATATGCAGAAGAAGTTAATGAAATATGAATGAAATTGTTCAAAATCCTACGGCGACCCTTCTCTAAATTTTATGATCGCCTCAAAGGATTTTCCAAGATGGATGTATGATTGATATAGGTCAGCTATCAGTATCACTTTCCCCTTACAGTTACTGTTTATCATTGGAAATGAAAAGACTGATAGATACATTTTCATAATACTTCACAATACCCTCGTATTTGTAATAATGCTGAAAGATAGATTTTAATTATCATTTCCCTCCACCAAAAATATATATTAAGGGATAAAAGAGTTTAAATTGGACGATTAATAAGAGAATCAAATGGGAGAGATTATAGAAAAATAGATTATTTCAATCCTGGTCACATCTTAATAGATAATTCTTAGATGAAATATACTTCTACTGTTTCGATGAGACAATAATTGACATTATTTGAGATAAATCCTCCGTTGATGGGGGGATAGACGTCCCACTAAAAAGTTGATATTGATAAAACTATCACTGAATACAGCTTAATTAATACAATCTTTCAAAATAATTTATACAGTTCATCGTGCTTACTCTATCCGATTCGGTCGTAATTTTTTTCATGAATTTAAATTATGCCTCTGAGATAAATCAACAGTATGATCGACTTGCATTAGTTACTGTCTATATTTATTTATTAAAAAAATGATGCTCTTGGAAAGTACCACTACCACTTAGCAACACTATAAGAGTTGAAATCTCTCTTAATCTCTGAAAGTATACTAAACATAATTGATTAATGGAGGAAGTGAGGACGCAATGATTCTTTCTCTTGATTTGATTCATAACAATTTCAATAAATGGAGTTGTAAATATTAAATTTCCGTAGATGATCTGTCAGTCATGCTGCGCACAGCAAACCTTTTTATAATCATCCCATCTTCGCGAATATTATTCACGCCACAATTCAACTTCAATCTCTTTCCTTTGATAACGAACTTCACACCTCAAGAAATGCGTTAACACCCCATCAAGCGACAAACGACTCGAGATCCCTCATAGTCTGGAAAAATGAGGAAGCCTCTTCAAAGCCTTTCTCCCCCAAGATCACAAGGTATCACATTACGTTTTCCCGACCATTCTATTCTAATCTGGCGCCCAGAGAAAGAAAGAGAGAGCAAAAGATGAAGAAGGGAGGATTGGAGTCAGGGCGCAGGCGCGGGTTTTCTCGAGCAGTACAGGAGGGGAGACACGTAGGCAAAGAAGGGAGGGCGGCACTTTTAGTCCCTTTAAATTATCATCGCACACCTCTTGGTCAGACTGATTTCAAGGGCCTGTGTGTGTCCTCATTCCAGGATTGCTCCGAAGGCTGTTCTGCTACATCCGTGGTTGCCACCAAGCCCTTCAAGCCCGAATTTAACGACCCAACCCATCGAAAAGACTGAAGGCGTTGTTGCCTGAAGGAATCGTCAGCTGGATACAGCTAAAAAAGGGGTGGAGTTTTTTTTGGTGAGAGAAATTGTCCTTAATCCTCAAGCTAGATCTGTGCGAGATGCGTGTTTTTGTGTGGTGGTTTACTACGGTTAGAGAGTAGATCTTTAGAGGATAGCCGTGTGGATACGTGACATTTACCCTATTGCAGCTTATGCTGTAGCACTGCGTTCTGGTTTGGAATCATAGGCAGGAGAAAATACATTGCGGGAAGAATTCGGCTGCCTCCTAGAGGAATGATTGTTATGAAGTTTCTCGTAGTTATACAATGGGCGATAAGACTAAAACATTAGGAAGAAATGATGTAGGGAATTGACCAACGATCAGGATTCTTAGTGGTTTAAAAGTGTGATGGATTTCATCAATTAATTTATTTATAATTGAATTGCGACCATTCATTAGATTTAAGTCATCGTGAAGGGGCAACAAATCATCATAGGTAATCAATTCCGGTAATTTATTTCAGTTGGAAAAATAGATATATCCAGGGTTGGGGATCTTGAGGTAATTCAAAGCAGTGTGGCATTCATGTCTCCGTCCACGTACCTGATTCCTCTGAAGTCATTGATCTCATCCCCATGTTGGAGGACGGTTAGCAGAACGAAATGCGATCCAAAAGTGAAATAATCTAGTATTACTATGGCCGACGCCGTAAGTTTGGCAACACTCTGTCCTAATTCCCCCACAGATTTACATCAAGGCTACAAATAAACACGAAACGGGGTCACGAATGAAAGGAAACTCAGAGCAAAGGCAGCAACCTTCGGCCATCTTACTTTCATCGCTCCTTCGAAATACATTCTCATTTCATTTCGACAGTTTCTCTGTTAACGACGTAATTGTTTATGCACGAACGACCCTTAGGAGAAATGTCCTCATCTCCGCAGGTCGATCGCACACGTGGGTTCGAACTTTCGCCTCCAAAATTTACGGCGCAAAATCATTTTTCCCCCTCTGGTATTCGTTTGACGAAAGGAAATCTGGTGATGCGGTGACGTAGCGTCGACGCCGACCAATTGAAAGACTCGTAAAATGAAGATTACCGACGTATCTGTCCGCGCGTTATGCAATGACACGTGAAATATCTATCGGTGGAAGTGCGTATTCCTCCACAATTCCTCTGACGCCGCTATCCGAATCGAACGGTTAGTAGTGAGTGTGATTTTTGGTGATGTTTGTCTCGTAGCGAAGAGATTTCTCTTTTATCGTTGAGTCGCAGTCTCCATCGCGTTTTATCTACTACTTTTTAAATTTGTTTAGGAATAGCGTTTCCTATGATTTTTTATCTAATCTTCCACAATTTTTTGATACGCTTAAGAGGTAAAAGTGGATGGTCATCACGTTGAAAAACTGGTGTGAAACGAACATTTATTTGTTTCAGGCTCTTTCTATTGTTAATTGTATTCATTCTTGCTTCAGTATGCTCAGGATTATAATATTAAAATATATTATAGCGATGTTTGGTTAGTTTGTGATTTTTGCATGCTTTTGAATATATTGAGGAATTTGAGGCAGCATCCGTGGTCCGTCTTGTTTTTTCGTGATAGTTTGCTTACGAAACGTCGTCGCTCAAGAATAGGTTGCGATTTACGAAATGGCGGAGGCCGATCACCCCTTGAGATTATACAACCAGCAGAGTAATGTGTATCACACATTGCATACATTGCAGGATAATGGGTTATTCTAACACGAAAATTCAGGTCGTACTGTATTGTCAATGTGACTAATGTTCGTTACTCCGTGTACCAGTAAATTGTTAATTTTATGATAGTAAATTAAATTATTATTATTAATTTATTAATTAATTAAACAGCAAATCGTAAATTTTAATGTATGCATGAACAGTATGGGAAATTTCATTCCCAGTTCACTTGGAGAAATAAATAAATGTCTCCTAAACCATTTCCTGAATTGCATAAATAACTTCCACTCAATATTTTAGTTCAATCAAGAAATTTTAAGATATGAAATCATAGTAATTGTCACAGATATTTAAGATAGGAAATTTTGAATCTAATTATATGCATTAAGTATGCTATATTATAAATTTGAGATTATGTAAAGTGGAAATATGATTTGCATTCCTTTTCTAACGCATTCCTTTGAAGTCATTTCATTCAATTACATTTCACCATTATACTTGCTAAAGTATTATTTCTTAGTCTATTTTTCACCATTTGTCCCCGCAAAATGTACCATTTTTCGTACTTTTTCTTAAGAATGTTATCTGATTCATTTATACTGGAATCGCTGACAATTCTTTTGTCTTCTTTCGCAGATTTATCGAGTGAGACCGCATTAAGCAGTCATGCCGAAGGTAGTGAAGCAAGAGGGAGAGGACCCCGATCCCACCCCATACCTCTTTGTGTCGTTGGAGCAGAAGCGTATTGACCAGACCAAACCCTACGATGCAAAGAAGGCTTGCTGGGTACCAGACGAGAAGGAGGGCTATCTCCTTGGTGAGATCAAGTCAACCAAGGGTGACATCGTCACCGTATCGCTGCCCGGCGGAGAGGTGCGCAAGAATCCATGGCCCAAACTCCAAAATCCTCTCTCTTGTCCTTCACTCACCACCATTACATTTTATTTTTTTTCATACAAAGGTATAATTCGATGTTTTCTTTACATTTCGTATTCAGAGGATTATTTTTCCTTCTCTGGCCGTCTCTTTATATCACGGTTTATCTTATCTTTTAATTTTTGTACTATTAGCTGTTTTCATAAGCAAAAGATGTCTCAGTTGCGGTCAATCTGAGACTTAAATTCTTCTATATATCATTTCTTCTTGCATTGATAAGTTAAACACGCGCTATCATTAATGTAATGCTTGTTAAGTGAAGGACAGAGTGCTCCCATTTAAAATAGTTTATATGCAATATTTATTTGATATGCAAGTACATTGCTATTTCAAGGAAATCATCAAATGATGAATGAACTCATCAAGTCCAAAAATGATTCATATTTACAATTTTTTTCATACTTGAACATAAAAATTTTTGGAATTTAACATTATTTTTCACAAGATCATTTTGAAATGAAATTAATCGAATAATTATTTTTTTGAAGCCAAGTTAGTTAAATCTGGAAAAATCACTTTATTCTCAATATTTCAAATATAAATATATTAATTTTTAATTTGGAATTATTTAACGATTAAAGACTTTACATTATTTTCCTCAATTGCTAATTAATTAACTTTTTGAGATGTTGTTTATTTTGTGTAACGTGTTGACCAGTTTGTATCCCTCAGTCTTGAGCCTCACATAATAGTTGTCATCACTGACCAACATTATACAAGTCTTGTAGTCCGAGAAACATTTCCTTTTTTGTATCATACCTCATGATCAACTTTAAAAAAATTCAATTTCGCTTTGAAGTAAATCACGTCCTGAAAATGCTCCTTCCAATCTTTCATTCGGCAATTGAACGCCGAAAAAAAGTTTTCTTCTTAATTTTCACGTGACCTGGAAATATTCCGCGACTGTAATGGAATGCCTTTTTTCAATCGAGTCTGTTGCCTATTTACACGTATTGGTAAAATAATGTGGAACGACAACTCCGATCGACGGATTACCACACGACACAATCGCATGGACACCGCCAACGGCACAACCACTTTCGTAAGAGCAGGAAAAGAGCTACAAGAAGGACCTCATAGGTCAGGTCAACCCTCCGAAGTTCGAGAAGGTGGAAGACATGGCCGACTTAACCTACCTGAACGAAGCATCCGTACTGCACAACCTCAAGCAGCGCTACTATTGCAAGCTAATCTACGTGAGTGAAAACTCGTTGATTTATCCATAAGAGTAATAGAGCGCGGTTACATTGTAAAGGTCTTCGACGCGGGTAATCAAAGCGAGAGGAAATTTTCTCCCCACCACCCATAGGCTCACACACATTTTTGCGCCGATTGGATCCTCCGGTAAGTGGCGATTCCTGTCGATTGTTCATTGACGGGAGTCGTTGAAAAAGGTCTCTCGATACTGTCGGGAGACAAGGAGCCTTATTATTTCTTTGGAACTAATTTGATATCTTCTCTTTCGACCCCCGCTTCCTTTCCATTTGTCTGTTGCGTCCATCCATTCCCTTCGTCATGTATCAATCCCTCTCCCCATTCCGTTCGTTTGTATTGTTTTTTGCCGTTTCGTCTGGGGTCTCCCCTTATCACAATGTGCTCGTCAATCCCTGTTCGTTCGCCCTTTCCCATACGTTAAAAAATGTCTGCGGCCTGGATGATTACCACCAATGCAGGACAAGAACTTCAAGAAGGACCAACTGCAGCAAGTGAACCCGCCCAAGTATGAGAAGGCTGAGGATATGTCCAACTTGACATACCTAAACGATGCCTCCGTCCTGCATAACCTCAAGCAGCGTTACTACCACAAGCTCATCTACGTAAGGCAGTTCTGCACTGTAGTGCTCCCCTTCACCTGATACCTTCCCATTGCTTGCTTGCATTGAAGTTCTCTTGCATCGTTTCTTAGTCTTGCATGCGTTCCTTACCAAAGAATTGTATTACTTCCATTTTGTTGTAGGGTGTAGCATTCCAAGGGACAGAACCAAATGAATCACTTAATTATTTAAGTTCATTATTTGCTCGATTTAACATTAGTGCTTTTAAATTCTGATTTTGAATGATATAGAAATAAATCGATGCTAAAATCTCTTTCATAGTCCTGTAGTTTCACAACTGCAAATGAGTAACGTCGCGATGAAATTATAGTAGAGTTAAAATGGAGATAAGAATCATAATCATAATGATCATTGTTATCGTATCTACCACATTATTCTTTTTGAGAATTATATCTTTAAATACCTAATGATCGAATGATCGTGAATCTTACGCTGAAATTAATGACTTTTTAATAATTAACTCAGTAACAACTAAACCATGTAAATCCCTTAGGCGAATATTAGAATCCTACACTTTTACTTGCACTGCAAAGCATTTGCCAAGCCAGCACAAAACTTTCATTCCTTTCCGATAGAAGAACAGTAGACGCAGCTGGCAAAACTTTGAAATCTAACCCCATTAACTCTTTCATGTCAAATCTTAACAAACTGCATATTTTCGATATGTTCTATTTGTTTGTGCTTCGTCCTTGCATGTATCATGTCGTCCAGAGCATTGCTTGCAATGCTATCAAGCCGTTAATACTCGCCCTCACATCAAGCATTTCAACCACACATCGCCTCTAATGAGATGGCTACATTACGCTCAATCCCACAAGCACCAGTACCACGCTCCACTCACCTCCATTCCTTCTTCCGCCAATTGCTGGCGCTTGCGCAAACCCAACCCAGAAAACCACCCCAAGTCGACGACCAATGAGAAGAGGACCTGAAATGGCACCTCCCACTTGCCATTTCCTTCCTTCGGAGGAGAGTCCGTGGAAAGAACTGCCCCACCCTTTCCACATGGACACGCCCCAAAACCCTCAAAAGACATTAACATAAACCAAACACGATCTGTGTATATATACATGTGTATAAATGTAACCACACGAAAACGGATGTCACCAAGAGAACTCGACATCTCATTTTCCTGAATGTGTTTTTTTCTGAACGGTGTGTTTTTGAATGAATCCGGAATTTTGGAAGTCCGCGATTTTTTTATGGTGTTCTGTGGCGTCCAATCAAATTATTGTACATATTTATTCCCTCTCGTATGTTTTCCCCCCTTGTGAACGTCGTTGATGGTGTTTGGTTTGATTTTTTGATTATGTGACGTCGTGAATGTATCATGTATTAGTTTATAGATCCGTGATTGTGTGAAATTGCGGAGTAGCTCAAATTAAAGTACCAAATTTTCATAATTTTCAATAGTCAAATTTTATGTAGCTATCAAAATTAATGCATGCAAGTATATGAATCCATATATAATTTCGATATATGTGTTTGAGTAAAAGTAGTGATCAATTGTGTTATCAATTCAATCTTTGATAAAGAACCTTAAGATTTTAATTTTCGTTCAAAATGTATGTTTTACCTTTCTGACTCAATTATACTATTCCTGCAGACCTACTCTGGCCTCTTCTGCGTGGCCATCAACCCTTACAAGCGTTACCCCGTATACACCAACCGTTGCGCCCAGATCTACCGTGGTAAGAGGCGAAATGAAGTCCCACCCCACATCTTCGCCATTTCTGACGGTGCCTACGTCAACATGTTGACCAGTAAGTATAAGTTACTACGTATGCTTTGTGAGATTTGTATTCTGCCAAACATTTGATCACCAAATACTTACGAAAAATTCTCTCTCTTTCCAGACCGCGAAAACCAGTCTATGTTGATCACGTGAGTATGATTTGTTCACTGTTGGGGTACTTAGCGTTTAGATTACCATAGGAAGCCTCTTGAAAAAAGTAGATGAAGAAATTCGAAAAAAAAACTATTTACCGAGACATAAGTTATAATTGAACAATAAGATTTTACGAGACAAACTTTCAACAGTAATTAAGCATAAATAATAATGCGGTTGCTATTGGTTGGGATTTGCTCGATTCATCTTTGTCGCGACACTATTTTGAGATGAATCTGAGATGAATACTTTCGTACACTTTGATCAGTCGGGAGACTTTGTGATGGATTTTAAAGCAAGATATCATATCATAAAAAAATCATAGAAATAAATTAATGGATTCATGCTACTCTACTAACATATCACATGAAGATATTAAATCTTAGAAATCTCATCAAATGAGTCATTAAAATAAATTAATGGATTAATGTTATTCTAGTGACATGAAGGTAGAATATTTCATTAAAAAGTTCAAATGATAGTCGAATCAAACTCGTTGGCTTCCTATATTCATTAGTCTGTGTTGTACTTACTCGTTTGTTGATCGTTGATTCCTGTGATTGTCTGTGTCCATGGTTTTATCACCCAACCCAACCCCATTCGTTTTCCCCCCAGCACTCCAAGTCCTTTCCCACCAATTCCCTTTCCATACCGTCTTAATTTATCTCGTCTCGCCCAAATGTGTTCGTCTGTCTGTGTGTGTCGTCCACGCGTCTTCGTCTCCTGATCTGCCCGCAGCGGGGAGAGTGGTGCCGGAAAGACGGAAAACACCAAGAAAGTCATACAGTACTTTGCTCAGATCGCCCCCTCCGGTTACAAACAGACATTCTCAGCAGGAGTAAGTCCTCCACTCAATCGCCTGCATCCTAACGCCAACATAAAGTCACAGTCGGAAGCACTGTTCTGTGTATTTATGGAACGACGAGAGTTCACGATTGGACTCATCCATGAATGAATTTGGAAATTTTCTCTCGAACTATTCCTTCAATGATCTGAATATGATTTCGATCAGAATCAACCTGAATTTATGTATCGGCATGGGGACACTTAAACGTATATTCCTCTCCCATGCCACGAAGTAGCACTCACGTTCTAATGAATACGACAGAGCTTCCGAACCAAGTGAACGATGTAGGGATATGCTGCAACGAAGCCAAGTCCAGCTTTCGAGAATGTGCAATACTCTCTTCCTTTAGAAAGAATCATGTGCCATCTCTTTTTGATCGCATCCGATCTTTAAGCTTAAAAAAAAAACTTGCGGCAACTTTCCAGCACGCAACTACGTGGCACGGCCGCAGACTAACAGAACATCCACTTGATGAGAATGTTAAAATTAAGATAATCATTAATCGTGTTTCAATGTACATACCAACGACTAACTCTCAGCTCGAAATGAATGTCCCATGTAAATATGCACGGCCAGTAACCATGGATGGAAAGGGTAAATCAGTCTTGTAGGTGACTCTAATCTGATGGAATGCGTTCAAGATTTGTGTTCGAAGGACCGAGAAGAATGCGTAAAGAAGAGTAAAAATATTTGTTTATCTGTGGAATCCGCGATCTATTCGGAGAGCATGATTTTCGTACCCCTCTCCCTCGAGGCAATCGCTGCGTCATTACCTAACGAAGGTGATTTTCACGAAAGGAAGACGTCTGTGTCTGTGGCGTTTATATTTTTCCTCTGTTTTGTCCGTCGTCCATCCCTATCCCAAACTATTCGTCCGTCTTGTCTTTTTGTAGTTTTCATTTACTCTAGTGTCATTCACCGTTTCTCATGCATTTTGTTTTCTTTTTTTCTCTCTCTCTCTTCACTCTCAACTTTTCCTTAATGTCCTTCCCGCCCACTTCTTTATTTCAAATTTACCCTTAAATTAAATCCTTAAACGTGTCTTTTCACCCTAAATAAAAACACGTTCCATCACGGGAACAATATCCCTCGCTAAAAACTAAACAATCGAATCACGTTAATTTTTTAACTCTCTCTGAACTCCTCACTATCATTCTCACCTGCGCAATAATTTCACTTTTATTCTTTAAATCTCTCACTAAAACCTAAACGACACCTTCCCCATCTCTTTTTAAAACGCGCCCGTATTTTTCCGCGACATTTTCTTTTCACCCCCATTTCCGCCTTCCCCACCGTCGCAAAATCTCGAAAAACTCGCCTACGCCCACAGAGGAGAGTCTGGTGCCGGAAAGACTGAGAACACGAAGAAGGTCATTGCCTACTTCGCCACTGTCGGCGCTTCATCCAAAAAGAAGGAAGATGAGGTCACAAAGAAGGTAAAAATAACTGGTGAAACTTCTGTACATTTCCCCTTACTTATCGCCATTATGCCTTGTGAGACACAAGGATGGCTTGCTTTCGATGGCATCGTTCATGAATGCTTGCTCGTCCAGCTTGTTATAAGCATCACTAATTTTCTTTATCTGCTTTCTGATCCACCGGCGGAACTTCTACTATTTAGAATGCAACGATGCTTTCACCTTAAAATGTTCATGCCATGTGTATTAGTCCGCCGTGCCGTGGATACCTATTTCCATGAAACTGAGAATCAGATCCTTTTTTAATCTCTGCCGGAAAGCATGGCTAAATTATCTTTAACACGCATTTTGTAAATGGACGAATTTGATTGCATTATATATATGTACCTATTGCAAAAGTTTCAGGGCAATTTTATCAACTTTCTCAAGTCCGTGCGTTTTTAATTTGCTTTCCTCCTCCCAGATCTTTACTCACCGTCTCTCTTTCTTTCCTTTGCTAGGGTAACTTGGAGGACCAGGTCGTCCAAACTAACCCCGTACTTGAGGCCTTCGGTAACGCCAAGACCGTCCGTAACGATAACTCCTCTCGTTTCGTAAGTATAAAACTCCAACTCATAATATAGACGAACAATTTCTCAAAGTTCTGATCTCCCAAGGATAGAAAAATATTAAAAATCCTCTTCCTCTTTATCTCCCAGGGTAAGTTCATCCGTATCCACTTCGGCCCCGCTGGAAAGCTGGCCGGTGCCGACATTGAGACATGTAAGTAAAGTTTAATCTTAAAACACACACGGGTATCCAAGATTCCCTTCATCTGCCTCACATTCATTTATTCAAGTCCTCTTTCATAGTTCCCTTTCATCTGAAGCTCTAAGGTCTCCGATGTAATCGGTTCTTCCTTTGAAAAGTCCTCATGATCCTTCACCTCCTCTGCCGAGATCGGAGCGAGAGATTAGAACTTTGACATTTCCTAAGGGGTGCCCTTCATGCTCTCTCAAATACTAGGACGAGTGCCAATCTTTGCTCACGTTAACCACTCATCCTCACAAACTTCTGATGACTCTCACATCCCTGCGATATCGTCCCTTAAATATACTTCCAAAAATTCTCAAAATGTAAAAAAATATTTCATTTTCTAATCATCGCTTGAATTCGTGAGGCGCCTCAATTTTAAAGGAGCCAAAATATTCATGAGATATGGTTACTCATGCTATGAAATGTATGAATCAGCGTTCAGCACAAGTTGTAAAAACTTGGCAAACTATTGGACGGAATATTCGAGCGGTGACAGTTGAGAGATTACCTTCATAAATTCTTTGGTCACCTCGAGTAACTTTAATTCATACTCTTTGTAAATTTAAGCATTAATATTTTTCATTTCCACCACAAGGAACAATAATTTCAAGTAATTCGTTGTCAAAAACTGAATATATGCAATTGCTGAAAGCTGAATGACTTTCAAATTTCTTTCCAACTTTGTTATGTTGAAGAAAGCATTGTCTGTAGAAGTAAAGTAATTTAATTAAGTTTTTTATCTGTCACGGAGAGGAAGATTACCATTTTCTTACCTTTGTTTTACTCTCTCTCTATAGACTTGCTTGAGAAGGCTCGTGTGATCTCCCAACAGACCCTTGAGCGATCCTACCATATTTTCTACCAGATGATGTCCGGTGCCGTTGAAACCCTGAAGCGTAAGTATTTAATCCTCGATGAAGCCTCTTCTTTTACTTTTAGTCATCTTGTAACAGATCTCTTCTCAAGTCAGTCCTTCTCTTCGAAGATACTTCAACTTCTTCAAGACTTCAACCATACTTCAACGATTTGTCAGTTGTGGATGAGGAAGCGTTTCTCCTTTCTCCTGTTAGAAAAACATACACTGCATTTCATCTTTTAAAATGCTGACCATTTAGCAACTTATTATACCGAATGTATGGGCTTTTGCCTTCATTAACTTTGTGCAACAGCAAATTCTAAAAAAATAAATCAAAAAAATTTGCCAACATCTTCGCAAGAGTGGACTATCTTTGAAGAGATACTGTTGAACAAGGTGTACCCATCCTCCTTTAGTTGTAGACTAGTTTAAGACTTAAAATTCTTATAATTGCCTAAATTCGAAATTAAATATTAAACGAATAGAATAGATATAGTCATAGTAGCATAAGGTTTTAGTTGTTATGTCTTAGTTACATTAATATTAAGGATCATTAACCACTTAGTTTTTGCAGGATCTTTCACGACCCACGCTGTAGCGGATTATCCCATGACCATTTAACTATGTATTTTTTTATTGAATTTCTTTTACAAAATGTGTCTTAATCGAGAAATCTTGGATATAGTTGGAAATTCTTAGAAAATCCTCTTCCAAGACCTAGTATCATCAGAGTAGATAAAGCCTGGTTCGGACTTGAGGGCCAAGGCATCCTTCCTATTTGACTATACTCAACTTCACGTATGTGCATTGACTTCCTTTCTCAGCAATGTGCCTTCTCTCCGACACCATCGAGGATTACTATTTCGTGTCCCAGGGCAAGACCACTATTCCAGGAGTGGATGACGCTGAGGAACTTCTGCTTACCGACGTAAGAATCTGACTCGAAAGGAAATACAAACCATTCACACAATTTTCATACGATTCCACACATCTTCTTCAGTTTAAAAGCCACAGATGTAGACACACACGACTTTATCCGACTGATCTTCTCCAGTTAGACGAAAGTTCTTCAATCATTCACTTCTTCCGATGGAAGCAAAACTTGCAGCCTTTAGAGGGAGGTTTGATCATAGACAGTTCTTAGATCTCACATTTAGATGAATCTAGGAACTTAACTGGATCTTGAAGCATAGATTGATAGAAATTAGACCTGTCTTGGATCCAGTAGCCCTAACCTTCTAGGAGGACGAGTGTCCTTCCAGAAGGCAGATCCGACGCTTCCGGTGCCTATCGAGGTGTGCTATACTCGTCCTTCGACGGATTCGGAGAGCAGTCTCTGAATCAACCGTGTCTTCGTCCCACTGCCGATGACGTGGCATGACCAGTGCAGTTTGTCCATCGGGTTTGGTTTTTGTCAAACGTGACGTCTGAGTTTCTTTTTGTCCTGTCAAAAGGCATGTTAGAAGATAAGAAAATGGTTTCGTTTCCCCTTTGATTCCTTAATTAGACATTTAATTTAGTGTGTGAATTTGAAAGTGTGTATAACTATCGACGCAGTTTTCAAATGATCAACAATAATAACTTAATGGGTGCTTCAGGCACTTGATTTTAAATTTTGATCCTAAACTTTCATTTTGCATCGAATCTCTTAAAGGTTGACTAGCTTCTGACAAAGAAATTATTTCTTAAATTTCTTAAAAACAATAAGATCATGTAAATAATATATGATGTTATCGTTTGATGATGATATTGAGAGTTAATTCCTTCATTTGGCAGCTGCGTTTGACGTCCATTTTGAAATATCTTTGCCTATGGTTTCATCTGTTTGTATATGATGATAAACCTTTTGTTGATTTGTCCTGTGATGAAGAGTTCGGATGTTATTGATCCCTAAGTTAAATATTTGTTTATGATACCGTTTGTTTGCATATGATGGCGAACCCTCTGTGATTTGTCCAGTGTTCAAGAGTTTGAATGTTTTCCATCCCTATATTTATAAATAGTGATGACATGATTGGTATGATTTTTTTTAATCAATAAGGATATCATTCCAACCTTTAATGTTTTTGAAAGTTCATAAATTTAATTCTAGAATACCTTTTACGCACATCGTTTGGTCTTTGATTTTATTTCACTCTCCCAAACTTGTACAAATTGACCCCAACCCTGGTACAAACCGTCTCCATGACTGGTGGTGGTTACCGTTTGTCCATTTTTGTCCTTTTGTCTCATTGATGCATTCTTTTATCCTAGAGTGAAGCGTCCTTTAAGTCCGTTTGTTCTGTCCTCTGGTGGCTGTGATTGTCCCGATTTTTTTTGTTCCCCCATTGTTGTTGAGTCAGCATGCCCCCAAAATGTCTCTCGTTGATCACATGTTTTCTTTCACGCGTGCAAGAGGCGATTGGAAGATCGTATGATTTTCCTAGTGTTTAAGGGAAGGTAAGACGAAACATTTATCCTTATCAAACAATTGTGTCGTCTAAATCATATTCTTCTTTCTCTCCCTATTCACCTCCGCCACACCTCTCCTCTCCTGTTTATACTTCGACTCGACCATGTAACATGTACAGAAATCTGCCTCCTTTCCGACAATGTCAACGACTACTACTTCGTCTCCCAGGGCAAGACTTCAATTCCAGGTGTAGATGATGGCGAGGAAATGCTAGTCACGGACGTAAGTTTGGATTACGCTATGAATACGTGGATGCATTGAAAACGATGCAATCAGGGTGCTTTGTTTTAGAATTATATTCCTGGGTTTTGTTCATGAGTTACGATACTTCGTAAAATGATAGTTGATCTTCTCAAGAAATGAAAGGTACACGTTTTCTAAGGGGAGTAAATCTGAACGTTGGTGGTGGTCATTATTATTTCTTTTTACAGATATTCAAGAGCACATTTGTAGGTCAATGGCACCAGAATGATTTAGAGATAATGCATATAAAATTTTTTCTTACACAGCAAAGATAGAATTTATGTTAGCAATTTGCACTCGCATTTTATATTTGGCTTCGCAATCTTTATTTTGCTTCATCTGTACATGCACCACCTAGAATATAGCACACAAAGACAATCCTTTCCTCATTCATGTTTTTTACTTCCTCACCCCAAAGGCTTCTGTGATCGTCGTACCTGTGTCACTGTGTTTGTCTTACCTGTCTTTCCAAAGATGCCCATTAAAATATAGTCATTATAGATCCATGTTTAACTCCTTGTTTCCTATTCTAGTTTGATCCAACGAGAACTTGGAAATAACATTAATTTACTTTCTCATATTTTATTCATAAAAAATTGAAATATTAGTCTCTTTCCACCTTCTCTCTTTGTCTATGATGAATCAGATTCCCTCTGATGTTAATTATTTTGCTGATGTCATCAAACCCCTCTCATTATTAAGATATGTTAATTGATATTTGTGTATCCCATTATTGTGTATGTCTGTGTTTGTCTTATCTTGTGCGAAGATAATAATGGAATTTATTCTAAATGCCTACTATTCACCCTGTACTTGTGTAAAGAATCACTGGGAAAACTTCTTACCAGCAAAATACAGTTTTTATTTTTAGAGATAAAAATTAATACCACTCAAATTACAATTGAAACTTCCAATTCAAGAACTTAAGTGATCACGGAAATGTTCCTAAATTTGAGGAACACTTCTGGAGAATCAAGAATCGTCTTCGTTTGCGCTATTTTGCTGCGAAAGTTGGTTTTCTTAGTCATTCTTCCATTCCTTTATTTATCTACATTTAGCGATCATTTTATGTTTAATCAGCTCCGCTCCTTCATCGTTTTCTAATTGCCCTATCACATCTCCACCAAGTTCCCCTTTCACTTCACGTTTAGCATTAACATTCGACAAATGTTCCAGAACAACATATCATTTTGTCCTTCCTTAATATGAAAGAGAATACAGAGGTGTAAGAATGTCATGGACATTGAATCGCCTCATGGTATTCCGTTTCAGCTGCAGTACCCCTCTATGTTTCCTGAGTTATCCTGTGTTGCGTGAAAATTCGGCAGTAACTGACGACTGGAAAAGTTTTCGCATCCGATTCATTTTTCAATCTACTTATTTATGGCCTGTTTTGGAGGTCCGGTGCACATAAACGAATAATCCGTCTGATATTCGATAAACATCTGAACGCCAGACGGAGCTTTGTTCCATACTCTCTCTTCGAGGAATCTTTCCAAATGCGTCAGTGATTGCCGATTTTGGTGTCCCTGTCTTGTGCCACCCATTTACGTATAACTTTGTAACGTCTGCATCTAACTTTTAAAGACGCCATTTTGTCTCTTCCCCATGTGATCCACTCTCAAACCATACCTGCCCTTGCCTATGTACGAACATTACCGCACATTGTCCTACACCACGTGCCGACACACCCCTTCACAACACCACACGTGCTTCGCCCACATAGAAAAGTGCCTGTTAACCGACCGTGTGGAAGATTATCACTTCGTCAGTCAGGGCAAAACGAAGATCCCTGGAGTGGATGACGCTGAAGACATGGAAATCACCGACGTAAGTCTTGTCGGTCGAGTAGGGGAAAACCAGAGAAAGCAAATGTTATTTTCGCCGGCTCAGAAAAGTTGGCACCTCGCATCGCGCCTTGCTCGCCTCTTTGTAGATATTTATGTTTATTCGTTGCATGCTCTCCTCTGTGCTTGTCTAATCGTTCTCTCCTGGCGCACCACGATGGCCTTAGGCAGCTCGCTGTTGGCCATGTTTACTGCAATATCTATGCGTATCGCTAGGCATACTATGTCTACGCTTCATTCTGAAGGCGAAACGTAACACGCGATCCTCTATGGGATAGCTGCAATGGGCTTCATAGGCTTCCTTGAAATACAAAGAAGAAATGTCGATGCTGCTGCTTACGCGGACTTTACGCTTCGACCTCTGCTAGCAAGATGGCTGAGAGACATCTCTTGCAGCAAACGCCACTGCTTCGCTTGCAAGAGCATAATGTTGCTTCTTTTCCAGCTCAACGCATATCGCGCTTGAACGGCTGAGTGTGCATCTCTTTAGGATTATCTCTTTGCTGCTTGCTGCTTTAGCTTTGAAGCTCTTGAAGCTATATTTCTCTATTATTTTCAGCACCGCTTTTTAAGTATGGTTGCAAAGGTTTAGCGGGGATCTCTTTATCATTGTATTCTCTTGCACTTTGGTATGTTTTGGCACTTTTTTCTGCAACGCCTACCGCTTGTTTATATATTTTTTTCTTTTCCAGCGAAGCTTTAGAGAATTGGGCTGTTTAGATGTAATGCACTTGTTGCTGCTTAGTTAAATATGTTTCATTTTATGAAATAAGATCGCAGCTTTGATGCTTTATGCTCTAAGATTATTCTTAAGTGGCTTCCTCTGAAGAGGGCATAGCGCTCTTTTGGCACTTTTAGCATTCTTAGCACTCGCTTTGGAAATAACAATTCAATCTTGCTTGCCTGCCAATAGCTACCTCTCGCCATGCGGCAGGGGCCATACTTTAATTAATTTATGCGTATTATTTGCTTTTATCATCGTTGGATATTGTTTTCACGTACTTAAAAAAGCTTGGTTTTTAAAGATCATTATTTCTCGCGTCCCTTATTCTATTTTCATCGCGAAGTCATCCGATATAAGAGTCGTATAATTTCTATTTTCTCCTTCGAGGATAAACTGTCTCCAACTCTGTTCGGTTATATTACAAGCTTGTTAATTCTAGCTTCTTATCCTCGTGACGAAGGTCATTTTCTTATATTTGGCAAAATGTTCCTAGTTTCGCGCTAAAGTTTGTAATTTAACCACTAGATTGTCGGATAAATCAATGCAACTCACTTCGTCTGATATTTTTCTGTTTTCCAATAAGTCATCAATAAAAGTTCTAGTTTAATTAATAATAACTTATATGAAATAGAGTACCAATTACGCTGTTGGTTCCTCTTTGAGAAATAGTTGATATTTAACTACTCAAAATTGAAATAACCAGAATGTGCTCCATAATTTTCTTTCTGCGTACGTAATGGGAGTAAATTCTTCTTTACTTACTCTCTATATTTGTTGTTGGAGGTAATGCTCCTTCTATCTCTTGAGGGAATCAACGCTTAATTTGTAAATTAAATTTCTAAGAATCGGCATGTAAGCTTGCCTGTTTAGCATATATATTTAGCTATCTTCGCTTCTGCTTGCTTAGCTTTTAAATACTCTATGTGCATATCATTCGCCAAAGTTCGTCTCTCAAGGTTCCAATTTATTGTCAAACCGCTCGAAATTTGGCTTTATGATGTCGCACAATCATCGGGCTTGCTATTCAATGTGTACGAATGCGATTGAAGCCTTCCTCTTCGAAGTCTTCAAACGCATTGCTCCTGGGTATCATAGCAATTCCTGGGTTATCATAAGCTCTATTTTGCTTTTATTCGCTTAGTTATAATGCTTACTATAATGCTTTGAATGCGTCGTGTGGAATTTTGCTCTAAGCATGGAGAGCAAACGTCCTCCACGGCGTATACGCAGTCGCTAATTTAGATTTTCTTTTCTTTCTTTCCACACGCTTCTGCTCGGATCAATCGCTTATCTCCACCCCTCTCTCTCCTATACCTCTTTCGCTAACTTCCTCACATGCTAAATCCTTCCTATATCCGTTCCTGAACGCCTGGCAACGTTCGCATGGCAGCTATGTGCGAACTCAGCGACAACATTTACGACTATTACAATGTGTCCCAGGGTAAGGTCACAATTCCCAATGTGGATGACGGAGAGGAAATGACCCTCACCGATGTAAGTACTTAGCATCGCATTAACGCTTCAAGCTGCAATGCTCCACAGTTACCACCACATACGATCTCAGACATGGGAAATCACCACACGCATACAGAACAAACGAAGGTTTTTCTCAACTGAGGAGACCGGCGATACTTTTTCTCAAGTTTTACGCCGGTTTTTTTGTTTTTCAACGTTCAAGACAATACACCAACTCATGCACAAAACTACCCACAGTTTTTTTTAGGATTATCATACATACGAGACCATATCATGTTTTCATTTTTGTACATTTTTAAGCTCGCAGATATGACTTTCCGTATTTTTAAACGAAGGAAAGTATATGAAAAATCAAACCACTTTCATTTGTTGATTTTCACTTTTTGTGTCGTCTTTATTTTACTTCAGTCCGTTTGTTAAATCTGTAAAAAAATCATAATATTCAAAATTAAATTATGAACATTTTTAAACTATCGGACTGAAAGATGAATTAAAATTCGATTACTTTTGCGTTTGTAAAATCTTAGTTTGCAAAAGAAAATGCCATTTTCCGTTTAATTTTCAAGTGAAAGCACTTTGCAAGAATTCAAATCTCCACGATTCATTTTGTTCTCTTAATTAATATGAATTATATTTTTCCTCCTCCCCTTTTCCTTGCCTATCCTATTTCTTACGAGTAGCAAGCCTTCGACGTCTTGGGTTTCACTCAGGAAGAGAAGGACAACATCTACAAGATCACCGCCGCTGTCATGCACATGGGTGGAATGAAGTTCAAGCAGAGGGGTCGTGAAGAGCAGGCTGAAGCTGATGGCACAGCTGTAAGATACACGCTAAATTCATATACATAACTGTTGCTATTCTTTATCGGGATGAGTAAAATATCGGACTCTATCATTTACGACATCCTTCCATAATTCCCTGCATTGAACACAATTTTTCTACTTAACGTTTCTCTATACAGTCCTAAATACTCCTCGCAAATCTTAATTTTCCTATCTTTTGGATTAATTTATCTCATGCATTAATTGACTATCACCAACCCTGAATCGGTTTTTTTACCTTTAAAAGTACAAGTAATACTTACTTCTATCAATATATCTTAAATTTGAAAGTAAACTCCATTTTTAATATATTCGTCATTTCAAGAGGAAAGGTTTATCCAGATTACCTTCTATCCTTTCTCTACCCAACATATGTGGGTATAGTTTCTTCTAGTTGTTATCTTCACATTCATTTCCCAACCTCTTGAAAGAAGATATCTTTAACTCATCCTTTTCTATCAAGTAAAATTTTGTACCTAATTACTAAAGAGTTTTCCATTTTTCCTATGATCCACAGGAGGGTGAGCGTGTTGCCAGGCTCTTGGGTGTTGACGCCCAGGATCTCTACAAGAACTTGCTGAAACCCAGGATCAAGGTCGGAAACGAGTTCGTGACCCAGGGTCGTAACAAGGACCAAGTAAGCAACTCACTCTTCATCAATACTCCCTGCTCTTGGAAAAAACTAAAGTTCGATTAAGAAGTAAAGTAATAGTAGAAAAGTAAAGTAAGTCAGAAGTCAATGAAACTTGGATATTATCACGATTGAAATTATCTAAGTATGTAGTAATAGTAGAAAAGTAAAGTAAGTCAGAAATCAATGAAAATTGGGCATTATCACGCTCAAAATTATTAGCAATCAGTTGAATGAGCGATTATCGCACAAAGATGTAGTTTTAAAGTTCATTTTCTCGCTGTTTTAAGTTTCTTTCTCTAATACCTGTTTCCTTGGCGTTCCATAGGTAGCCTACTCCGTGGGCGCCATGTCAAAGGCCATGTTTGACAGGCTGTTCAAGTGGCTTGTGAAGAAGTGTAACGAAACCCTGGACACCAAGCAGAAGAGACAGCACTTCATTGGTGTACTAGATATTGCTGGTTTTGAGATTTTCGACGTACGTTTCCTTCCATCTTATTACACCCCTCTCACTTGAGCAAAATTTTTATAAGCTATAAATTACATTCTTACTTAAATTTTGATCATTGTTGTTAAGCTGAATGCTTCGTAAAATTTTCAAAGTTCACTTCAGATTTGAAAGTCATTATCATAAGAGCTCATCATTAGCTCATCATTCCTTAGAACATTATTAGCTCATTTGTTAGCCTGTTTTCATACAACAGCCTATTATAAGATAAGATTTCAGAAAATAATTTTTTAGATTCAAGTTTTTTGCTTTTAGTTGTTTATATCCCCTCACCATCCACTACCCCTTTCGCCCATTGACAAATTTTTTTACAGAGCCTGGTGGCGCTCATGCTTACCATTTTTCTGCAGGATGTTTTTGAAACCTTGCCAAAATCTCACTTAATAATAGTTTGAAATCTTAAATTTATAACATTCTCTGATTATAATTCCCCTAATTGATTATTTTTTTCAGTTTGTTTGTGATAACTCTTCTGTTACCTTGGGTGAAGGTCAATGAGCGCTATCATCGTAAATTACTGAATTGAAAACATTATAAATGATACGATTATTTAGATAAATTGATAGATGCAACGAAATGGAATCGTTATAACTTTGCCATATTTTTCAGACGGGTAAGGAATGTTGAAATTTCTATTTGTACCTACTGTTCGGTTATATTTAAAATCATTCACATGAATGAATTTATATATTCACGGCTGTGGATGCTGCGCCTCATCTGGTATTCTCTCAGAGAAAATATTTGATCTAATTCATTTAGAGAAAAATCATTCGTTACCGTGGTCAAGATTTGTACGAGAAATTTATCATGATGGCGCTCTCTGACTTGAAAATGACTTTTTTGCAAGTGACTAACTATTATTGACCGAATGTGCCAATTTCCTCTCAGTACAACGGCTTCGAACAGCTTTGCATCAACTTTACCAATGAGAAGTTGCAGCAGTTCTTCAACCACCACATGTTCGTACTTGAGCAAGAAGAGTACAAGAGGGAAGGAATTAATTGGGCCTTCATTGACTTTGGAATGGATTTACTTGCTTGCATTGAGCTGATTGAAAAGGTAGACTAGACTCTACCCTCATACAGCTTCCCCATCTAAGTTATTTACCCTTAATATAAGTCATTAACATTAGTTGTAAGATATCTTTAAGTTAAGTTAACGGCTTTGCTAATGTCTGCGATGATTATGGACATTCATGTGATAGCAGAATGCCATGATCGTAAAAGAGTCATTTGGTTCGATTCTTCCTATATGGACAAAGGTGAGAATCGGATTTACTTTGTGAAACAACGAGTCTTAACTCCATTGTCGACTACTTTCGACTTGGATGAGTGATTCTAACTCCCACATCTCCCATTAAGAGCATTGGGAGACAATTAACCTTTCGTTGATGTTCTTCGAACACTGAGGCCACTTTTAAGAACAAAAGATGGTCACTGTAAAACGTATAACATAACAGCGAGTGAGGAAATCGACGTTGGCCCCTCCTCGAGGACGGGAGTGGGACCAGAAAACTCATTAACCGTTAGCGAAAACCGTTCTCCATACAAAGACGAACGGAAGTTTCGATTCGGCATGGATATTCTGCATCAACCTCTAAATGAATGACGTACCTGCGGAAGAGCGCTGTCCTGGACTCCTTTTCCTTTCCCAATTTCCTCATCAACCTCATGAACCCAAACTCGTCCTTTCCATTTTACTCTATTCCTGACCAGTAGATCTAATTAGAACGTTTCTTTTCTCCTTCACCTCGAAAAATAACCAATTGTGAACATTTTTAACAATCTCAAACATGGCACCTCTTACGACTTGTGTCCATATCCCTTCATCGCCACCCAATTTTCCGCTCTCGACGGTTCGCAACCTTTAGTTCAACGGCTTTGAGCAGCTTTGCATCAACTTCACCAACGAGAAGCTGCAGCAATTCTTCAACCATCACATGTTCGTACTTGAGCAGGAAGAGTACAAGCAGGAAGGAATCAACTGGGCCTTCATTGATTTCGGCATGGACTTGCTGGCTTGCATTAGCTTGATTGAGAAGGTAAAAAGGAGAAGTTTTAGGGGTGATGCTTCTATGATAGGGAAAGGAGATGTATATTATGGTTATGAAGAAAGGTAATGCCTCTTGATACGGGTATAGAGATTTGTGTTCCGAGATAGTTTTCTGTGATCGGAAATCGGTAAGGAGGTCGGAGGAATTGAGGAAGGTTGAATCGTCTACGGAAAACAATCGAGTTACTTTGATCAGCGATTTTCTCAACGACTTCGAAAAATTATCGAGGATAACACACCACACACATTCAACGAAAGACAACTGAAGCTGAAGACAATGACACATCTGAAAACCGCCTTGTGCCGTCTCTTGCACTTATTGTAAGCGTGTGTGACGTCATTTTTTCTAGGATGCACGTAACAGTGAGTGAGACCAAGGATTATTTTTTAATAATTACTTTTCTGTAAGCACGTATAGTCACTGTCGAACTTTTTTTTAAGTCTTTTTTTTCAGTCCTCTCTATAACCTCCCCTGCAATCTTTTCTTTTTGTCAGCACTCCTCGGATGTGTGAAGACAGTGTTTGTCTCCGTTTAACTGCGTCTCAAGTCCAGATTTTTTCAAATTTAACATATCTTAAAGTATTGTCTTCTGTTTAACCACCAGTCTGACGTCCAATCTTTTTCCACGTCGTTTTTACTTTGCAAGATCTGGGTTTTGTGAGCGTCTTTGTTTCGCTCGTCCTTTTTTTATTCGTAAGTTTTTCCATTTCAAAATTTCCATTTACTTTTCATAGCCCGACTAATTTTACTGAAGCGTTCTCTCATCTATCTCTTCTGTTCTCTTTTTCTCTCCTCTGTCCTATGCAAGTTTTTGGGGTGTGTGAACGTCGTTTGGACCCACGACCTTCCTTCATTTTCATCTGCCAAATGGATCACCTCCGCTATTCAACTTTGCTTATTATAATCTTGGATCAGTCTTATCGGAAATTGTTATTTGTTTGGGTTCGGTTCTTTGATACCTACCTGACTAAGTGCGGATGTGATTTTTGAGCAGGATGGAATCAAGGAATGGTCCCGACCGCTTCCCCTTATCATCTGGCCCCGTCTTTTACAGCAACGACGGCCGGAGATGGATGCCTGCAGAGTGTTGCGTGAATTCCTGCCCGAACTGTACTCACTTGATTGCACCCTACTGATCCAGGGCCCCATCCATCGCAAGCATATCTTTGTCTTCGAATCAGGGATCGCCTAATCGAAGCATTGATTGCTAGTTAGAAAACTTCTGATTACCGAATTTAAGCTCACCTGGCACTTGAGAGAGAGGCCAGAAGATTTCGGATCCGGTCCCAAGGATTTTTATCCGAAAACTTCCTGCTCGAATTCACAAGATATGCTTGTCCAAAGATTGTTTTGAGTGATCATGTTTTTTTTTAGATGTTTTGATTGCCTTGTTCCAAGTTTTCCCCTTGCCCTCTTCACTTCCTCTACCAACATACCCATTAAATAATTATAATGCCGCATACGAGGACCCATAAACCTTTAACCACTTTCCTTCCCGAACCCATCCCCCTTACTGCACATGAACTTGTTCGTCTTGCCTGAAATGTGTCCCAGTTGATATAACGAGAGTTTTTCTCTTTTTTTCTCTTTCATACCCTTATCGCACTTTTTCCCGATCGCACAATTTGCACCTTCCGTCGAATAACCGGCTCTTTTTTTATCTCTATCTCTCTTTTCTTGCGTCCGTCGCCCCGCCATCCGAATGTTCGCACCAAATCTCCTCCAAACCCAAATTGCACTTCATTCTTCAATTTGCACTCCCCATCCTCACGATCCATCCCAACGACGGACACCTTATTTTTATCAATGTAACCACGATTGCGAAACATTGTTTTGCACGCAAATTTTGTTATGCTTTTCACCACCCGACCCCCTCAATATATATATATATATATATATAAAACATGCTCTCTCCATCGCTAATCAATAAACGATTCACCCCGCTTACCACTCTCACTGCACAAAAATATATATCGTCGAACGCAAATCGCATATGTCTGGCGAAAATGTAATCCATCCGCGACTTTTTGAACCAAAAAAACTGAACATTCAATGTCAAACAAATACCTTTTCACGCGATCCTTCACGTACACGTCCGGTCACCTTTCTGCACACGCGCTACCCCATGTGTAACACATAAAACAGTTCAACGGCTTCGAGCAGCTGTGCATCAACTTCACCAACGAGAAGCTCCAGCAGTTCTTCAACCACCACATGTTCGTGCTCGAGCAGGAGGAGTACAAGAGAGAGGGAATTGAATGGACCTTCATTGACTTTGGAATGGATCTCCAGGCGTGCATTGAACTCATAGAGAAGGTAAAGCGGAGGGAAATGCTGAGGACGAGCCACGTGCCAAAAAAAGGAACCGCAGCTCACTCTCCATATAAATATATATGTCTCATCTCAATCGACCCGACCAAACGCGATACCCCAAGTGAATTAAAAGAGTATGCATCGAGCACGGCTACATTCACCCTCGCCGCCTGCTTCTTTGTACCCGCAGCCACACGAGTAGCACGATAGAATACTGCATAGATATGTGTACCATGCACGCAGAGTAGTCGATGAGAAAGATTTGAATGCCACCCTCTTTTGTTGTTTTCCTCCACCTGAGCTCCTGAATGGTAGTTGGGAAACTTCGAATGCCGAGTAGTTTGCTAGTTGAACGGAGGCCAGAGACGTTTTGATGGAAGGTCGCGTCTTCGCCAGTAGGGCCGGCTTTCCTTACAAAACTGTCCTGGCCGTGGCATGGGCTAAGGAGAGAATCTCCCTCGGACCAAGAGGGAATTCAGTCTTAGCGTCGTCAGTGACTTCAACTCTCTTTCTGTCTCCTCTGTAAAGCCTCCATACTCGACGCTTCTCCGCGATCTTTCCACACCTTTCTCTCTTTTGTACATACATATATCTCTTCCTTTATTCCTTTCCGCCTATCGCTGTCGTTCACGGTCGCTTTCTATCTAAAAACAATACCGCGCCTCCAGCTTGAAAATACTCCCACGAGGTCGCAAGCCGCCTTCTTATCTTCGGTGGACTACCATGAGGACCAATTCCCCATTCCAAAAGGTATCGTGCCGTTGCCTGTTGTGCGAGACTGATTTTCTATGTTGTCATGGTTTTAGCAATTTTTTGCGTTTTAAAAAAATGTTTTACTCCTTTTTTGTTTATATTTTTCGTTACTCTCACCGCTTCGATTTTAGTTTTCTAAATTTCGTACGTGGATGTGGATTTCTAATATGCAACTGGGAGTGCTGTTCCCATAGTCACAGCCAATACCTTTACTTTTTTTCCTTTCTATTGGCGAAACAACGCGTGCGTGCGAGTCGGCACGTGCTTTGAAAAAAAAAGTTAATTCCTCCCTCCCAGACCATCTCTACTTTCACAACCATGATCTCAACCGTAAGCCGACTAACGAAGGCGTACCCATACCGTCCTCTGCTGCATTCCACAGCATCCGTCTCACACTATCCTTTTTCCTCCCGAACCTTTGATCCCTTCCTTTCGTTACGAAGCTAGCTCTAAGAAGAAACGAGCCAAACATTTGCAAAGCATGCTTCCGACTCCGCGACGCTGCCTTAGCTAAACCGGCACTGTTCTCACATTCACTTCCCTTCACGTTATATCACGACAGTTTGTTGTTTGTCATTAACACATACTTCCAAACACTCACATCTGACCACCACGTCTCGAACCCTCTTCCATCATTACCTCACCTTCCACTCGGAAACTGTAATCGCTGCAATTTTCAAGAATTTTTAACTTTCGCGAACTTGATGCTTCAAAAGTTGTTAAAGAAATTCGGGATACCTGATTTTCGCTCCTTGTTCTGTTCACTCAATTTAAAGTTGATTTTTTCATTCTGTCATAAATATCATAACGGGAATAAATTCACCATAAATCTAAATAATCCACCAGAGATATTAATTTTTTTACTGCAGCATTACAATTAAGTGACTTTTCTCAATCGACTTTTTAGATTACGCAAGTTGGGATAAAATATTGTTAATTATTGATCGAAGTTTTCATTTGCTAATATTGATAGATTGTGGTAAATTCATTTCACAGTAAGTTCGGAATCGATTGAATGTAGAAATATTCCCTCTGAACCATCCCTTATCCTTATCTTAACCAATCTACACCTACTTGTTACCTTAATCTCCCTGAAAGTTATCCCTTGTTATGCGGCCTTTAAAAACCGTACTTCATATCCACATTCCTTCCTTAATCACGCGTTTATAATATTATTGCACATTCTCTATCTTCTCATATTGGTTTTTGTTAACATTTTTTCTCTTATTTTATTTATATATAGCTGCGGTGTACATACCGTTGAATAGAATGTTTTATTCCTTTCTTTCTGGCGCTATAATTTTTGGCAAGGAAGGAGACAGTGACGCCAACACTTGTTGCTGTCACCACATAAACCTTGTGGCGACACTGTCGAATTCTCTCTGTGCCTCCATTTTGCTGTGCCATGGGAATCGGAGCGCCAAAACCAGGTGTTCCTCTCCTGTCTTTTTTTCTTTCTTTCGTGTATATATTAAATGTTATTTGTTTATAGATTTGTAGACCTGCTGATCGATGCGGTGTTGTGCTCACCTCTCTCCCTTCATTGGGTTTATCTTCGTTTGTGAACGTTTTAATGGTTTCCATAGTTGTAATACCCAATTGTTTCGTCCATCACTATGTACATAAAACTGACCAGTGATGGGCGGCCTCTTTATTACCTCTTCTATTAATTATGAGTTTCCTCACTTTCAATCCGATTATTTGTTCTCCCTCCATCTTGAAAATACGCATTCCTGTATGTTAAGTGTGTCTTTAAAAAAAAACCGTGTTACTGACTCCATATTGGGAATAGTACGAAGGCCATCTTTTATATTAACTTGTGTCTGATCTTGTGAAACATACATGTCTGAGTGAATTCATTTTATGTGATCATGCGAATGCATCAAAGGAAGTTTAAAATATACATTGGTTAGGATGTAAAATCATGTTGTAATTCACAGCAAATGTTTTATCAGGAGATTGCGTCATGCTGAAAACTGCATAAGAAGGTTAGGAGTAATTGATGAAAAAATATATAGCCACGAAATGGATGGTCTTGTTAAAGGATTGGAAAATATCAGGTTTTACTTTTCTTTTTTTTCTCTCTTTTTCTTTTCGCTTCACACCTCAATTTTTCTGCTCGCGTCCTATCTTCACCGCTTCGTTTTTCTCTACACCTTTATTTTTTTTCTTTACCCAACATTTTCTTGATTTCGCACCATCCTTCACTTCTGCCGCTTTGCGCGCAACTTTATGATTTTTTTGTCGTAATTTTTTCAATCCATCCAACCCCTCTTCTCTCTCACTCACCACCCCTACGTTCGCAAATAATTCGCTTTGAAACTTCGCCGAAATCCTTCTCAATCCTCAAACGCTGCGCTATCGAACGAAATCTGCGATTCCCTCGCATCAGATCAACAGCTTTAATCAGCTCTGCATCAATTTCACCAACGAAAAGCTCCAGCAGTTTTTCAACCACCACATGTTCGTGCTGGAACAGGAGGAATACGAGATACAGGGGATCCCTTGGACTTTCATAGATTTCGGAATGGACCTCCAGGACTGCATTGATCTCATTGAGAAGGTACTCGGGATGGGAAGTTAGATTACCCCAAATACACTCGCTCGCTCAAGTAACGATTCCAAAAGAGAAGCTCTTTTATCGCGGAGATAATTGGCGATGATTTTTGTCTTGAAAGCTCATTGCGAAACACACTAAGGTCGCGAGAGAGCGGGGCGCTAAGGCGTGTGCATGCGTTTAGCAGTGCATCGCCTTCTAGCACTCCCTTTCGATTGTGTGTGTGTTTTTTTTTCATTGGCACTCATATGATCGCTTGCGTAGAGCCAAACATGCCATCGCTGAGTACTAACGCAGCGGTACGTTTGCACTTTCTTTTTTTGCCCTACTCATTGACGGAATCGTTTGAAGCACCTAGCTTGTAATCGTTGGCCAATGTTTTTGGAAGGTGGGGTCGTTTGAAAGTTGCTTCCCGAGATTCCCAAGCAATTTTGGATAGTAGATTAACCCCAGATTGCTTCACTCGCGAATGGATTGATGGCGTTAAACTCCCCTGGGGTCACGTTTACGTTGGCAGTGATTGGTATGGAAGTCGTGGCTTGTCAATGTGATAGTTTTTGCATTTTGAAAGTAATGTTGCAAACATAATGCTTTTCTTTTGACATGAATCGATAACTAGAAAAATATTCACTTCTCGATCCTAGTCAAGCGACTGTGAAAAAGTAGGCAATCGAGTTATTTCTATAATTACCTTTGGTAATTGTCATTGGATGAGCGAATAAAATATTCGCGATAGGAGATTCGTTTAGCCAAAATTATGTAAGTCAGGCATTAATTAGGCTTCCATTGCGTAATACAATTGAATATTTATCGCACACGAAACGAATAGGGATCATTTGAAGTTCTGAAATAGACTCAATGGAGCTCGGTCAAATATCTTCTTCATGTTTGTGACTAAATGTAAAGAAAGTCTGTTAATTAACGTGTAAATATTCTCATACGTCCTTTTTGTACATATCATTTGAAAACCGTTTTTAATAAGAGAACCAACTTTTCGTCTGTCACTAACAGTTTATATCGTACAGATTTTTCGTTGTAAATAAATCATTCCAGAATTTGGAAATCGTATGGTTTCCACACAAGAACCTCTCTGTTTCATCCAAATCCTATCCACTTTCGATGTTCCACTTTAGCTATATTTAGCTTTGACACTTTCCATAGTGTATTTCTCAGTGTCCTGAAACATGGATAGACATCCAATGAATATATCTCGAAATTCATGAGCTTAACATTGTTAGCCATGTGTTTTGTGTTCTGTTTCACGCATGCACTGAAGTTGTAACTAACATAAAGAAAATTTCACTTGGTTTTGTGTCTAATCTCTATAGTTTAGAGGAGGAAGTGAAATCTTACCTTTCCTACCTAATATGCATATTATATACATGTATATGTATATTGCTCGGCTGAAATTGTAAGAAACATTCTTTCTAAATTATTACGGAATTCTGTTTTTCCTGTCAAGCATATCAGAAACTTTTGAGTGAGCCAATTCTTTGAACCATAAGTTGGCTGTTTAAATCTTAGAGAAACCGGAACTATCCCCTCGAAATCTCTGTTTGAGCCTTGACTATTCTTCTAAATCTGCGTTTCAAACACGTTCCAGTTTTAATTTTTTCCTAATGTATTTTCGGAATAAAATAGGGAGCAATTCGTGGAAGATATTTCAATGAAAACTTGATGAATTTCCTTGTATTAACATTCTTAATGCATCATATTTCATAATCATGTGACCGTACATGAAACAGTAGTAATTTATTTCTCCTAGTAATAGGAAAACTTCAAATAATTCTTAATTTCACCCAAGTTGATTTACAAAAAAATGGAAGAAATGTTGTTCATAGTAATGTTCTCCTCGTGCAATTTATATAAAGTCTCCTTGAATTATCAAGTATTTATGACAATACAAGTTACATAATATGTAAAGTAACTTTAACTGAAAAAAAAACGTTCAGATAACTGAGTTTTATCCCCTTCAGGTCTATCTTAACTGTCATACATATAAATCCATCCCCACTGCCTCCTCACTTTACACTAATATCACTGCATGCTGATTTTGTATCACTAGCTGATACTTGGCCAAGGTAAGGCATTAAAAGTACTGATCGGCTGCATTTATGGGACCAAATGACGGGAAGAAACATCAGCCACGCGGCAGTAAGTATAAAAACACTTTCCTTCCTTCGTAAGCTGTAGTGGAGGCGGCTTTCTTTCCAATTCTCCCACTTCTTCTCGCACTTGGCGACGTGGAGAGATTTGAAAGCGCATTATGAGGCTTGCTGCACAACCGCAACATAAACAAAATGGCCGATGGACGTGTGTGCAGAGCACAGTTCCATCAGTATTTTCTTAGTGATTCGCTTCGTGTAGATAGTTGTGTAATCAAGGGGCGCAATTTTTAGAGTGTATGTAATTCAAAGCAAAACCGCTTATATAGTAGTTTGTAGTTTAACCTAGATCTTAATTAATTGTATATTGGGGCTTTTTGGAAGTAATTCAATATGATTTTGCTATTATTTATCTTGGAATCATAAAAGTAAAATTCGTTCACTAATGAAATAATTCTTTTGAATAAATCTCGTAAATTCGGTAGTATTAATTACAAACTTTTTGAATACATGTCATAATCTCGGTAGCAATAATTTTGAAATTTTCTAAGTATAAATTGTAATTACGGTAGAAGTAACGTTTCATATATTAATGCTTTTAAAGAAAAAATTACATTTGGAATTTTTTTAGTAATATAAATTTGCAGCCAATTTGGGCATGGCTAAACGTTGGTAATTCATTCATATAATGTTGATATCAAAGTAAGATTAATATATTTGTATTTTCTTGCAATTATATGTTCAGTAAAGCTATTAATTTGAACCTCAAATGTCACGTTTAATCTCAGCCCAGTCGCAGCTTGTATTTGCTCATAGCATAACAGCATTATGGCGCATAAAGCGCTGCATTTAATTGAAGCAGTATTTATCATGTCAATAACTACGGGGGCAAATTAAACGTGGGCAACGAAGGTTTAATTTCTGTCAGTATATGTGAAATGACCGCTGAGGATTTCCTGTCACCTTTCTCACCCACGGTTAATTCCTCTCCACAACACAGCCTATGGGTATCTTGTCCATCTTAGAAGAAGAGAGTATGTTCCCCAAGGCTACTGATAAGACCTTTGAGGAGAAGTTGAGGAACAACCACTTGGGCAAGTCTCCCAACTTCCAGAAGCCTAAGCCACCCAAGCCAGGTCAGGCTGAGGCTCACTTCGCCATCGTCCACTACGCCGGAACGGTAAGAAATTGCATATTTTGCAAGACATTCCTTCCATTATTTACCACATTCAAGGATGAGTTGCCTTTGAGCATTCTTTCAATTGATTCTGTTCAGTATTACCATTTGGTCACTTTGCAATCCGTTTGGATGTGGTGAAAATGCATGTGCTCTGATAAAATCAATGCCTTTATTTACATTTTATTAAAAAAATTACGATCTCGAAACCTAAAAGTAAAAGTACTTTCTCCAACAAAATAAATGGCATTTCTCACATGTAATTTTTGGATCGTGAAATTTGTGGCCATACTAAAAAGTAAGCAATATTGTGTTCACTATGGTAGAGGTTACTAACTTGGTTGTCAATCGGGGAAACAGGTCGCCTACAACTTGTCTGGATGGCTTGAGAAGAACAAGGATCCCTTGAACGACACTGTTGTTGACCAGTTCAAGAAGGCATCCAACAAGCTGCTGGTTGAGATCTTCGCTGACCATCCTGGACAGTCTGGTGGTGCTGATGCCGGTGGCGGCGGCAAGGGTACGTTTCTTAACGATCTATCCATACTCCGAGAAAATTTCTTGTATCAAGAGATATTGATTCGCCACGATCGGTTCTCACGAATCAATGATTACAGATTAAAGGAATATCGATTGGATTTTCTTTACAAAATCAAAATCATTGTCCTCGTTCAAATTTTTATCGTCAATTTGTATTATTTCTCGAGAACATAAACGCCTTAAAATTTGATATAAAGTGAAAATCTTCACCCATATATTGCTTCCCTTGAAGTTAATATCCGTTTGTGTATTAATTTATTTTTATTTCAGGTTTTATGATATCCCTAGAAAATTTTACTTGTTTTCAGTTACCTTGCTCTTAATGTTCTCGTTGTCTATGAACGTATTATTCACTTACATACATAACGATAACTCAGTAGAACGCACTTCTTTTAAATTCATTGTTTTGAATTGATTTTTGAAATGTTTATGGAATTAAATTATAAACGTGGAGTTCTACAGTCACTATAGCACTTTTTGCAAAGATGTGGTTAAAAGAGCAGGGATTACCTTATCTCGTGGAAGTTTTATTTCAGTTCCATTAAAATTGCTATGACTTGAAAATTAAATTAATTGAAAATTGAAATAAATTTATCTATGTTACTATAGGAGAGTTGTATTTTAAATAAAATAATCATAATAATTTTTACACAAATGATCTTTACATACCATTTACTTACAACGAAAATTGTCAACAGATAGACATAATTCAGGTTGAAATCAAACCTTCAAATTCATCGCTAGTCATTTGATAGGATAGGGCGGTGTTGAAATGATGTTTACATTGTTTCGTGTCGATTTGAATGTTTACCCCAAAATTACGACTGTGAGTGGCTAGTCACTATTTATGGCTAGTCATTCATTTGACTGATATGTGTACCGATCGGGATGGAAGATCAAGCACATGAGGCCATCAATGTGGGACCTTGATCTGGTGTCACCGTCTCAACGTCCTTGTCTATTGTCTGCCCATTTAATGTGTTGTCTCTCGTTCTCCTGCCGTCTGGGTCTACCCTTCAAACAACCAACCATCCTCGCTCCGTGTATGACGTCAATCTCCCTTCACAAACGCTTATCGCACCGAAAGGCGGCAAGAGGACCAAGGGTTCCGCTTTCCAGACCGTCTCCGCCCTCTACAGGGTAATTTCAACGAGCGACGAGGACTTCATGTAGAATGTGCCGAAGCACTAATGTCGAAATACTGTAGACGAAAATTTAGAGTCACGGATGGCATTGTGTTTTGATCCTTGGATTTGAAGAGCTTAAAAAAGTATTCTTTGGCTTGAAGTTCAAACATTTCAATCGACGATCAAGCCAATGAAGCTGTATTTCTTTCATGGAAATTCTGAACAATTGTTGCGATGGTTATAAGTGATCTCACAAGTAAACTTTGATATCGCTTTTATCGAAAAGATTAAACCGCTATTGGTGCTAACCTTCCGAAAACAGACCGGGTTGGATATTTTAAGCTCCTCAAACTTTCAAAAATTTCAATCGGAAGCAAACTTTCAATTTTCGTCCGCAGTATACAATATGGGCTTTGGGCTTCGTTTGGAAATATATGTTAGAATCCTCTGTTGAATGTTTCCTAACCGCTCCTCATGGAGCTTTAGCTGTTGATTACAACATCTAGCGCTGTTTCAGCTGCCTACTATATGTTTCTATATGTTTTCCGCTGTGGTTTTCTCTGTCTCACTCTCTACAACCTTTCCAATTCTCTCACCTCTTCTATGTATTCTAGTGGTTGTTTCTGTTGTGCCTGTTTTTGTTTTGATCTCTGTCGCTGTTAATGTTGTGGCTGTCTTACATTCTGTTGTGGCTGTAGTCTTACCGCTGTGCATGTGTTCAATGTCTGTGTCGAGACACGAACAAGACACCAAAACGAGACACCACGGAAACATGGGAGGGTTACTGTATCAACCACACAGAAAACTGGGTGTTTCAAGTAAATACTGAATGCAAATCTTTATGTCTTCTGCATCAATTCACATTTCGGCTATTCATGCAAAGAATCGCTCCAAAACACACGTTGAATATTTTCGTTCACAAATATTCACCAATTTATTTACAAGAGAAACATAAACATGAAAATAACCAACGGAAACATCACTATCAATCACACAGAAAAACTGTGTTTACATGTAAACAAGATGCAACTTATGTTTTACATCGATGATCACTCTCTTCCACCTCACTTCTTCAACAAAGTAGGGATGCTTTATATGAATGGTACTCATAATTCTATGTGCTTAATTTAATCTAATGCAATTTACCTCTGTCTATCCTCTGAAACCCTGAGGCTTCGATGAAGTTCTCAAAGGGGGAGGATATACAAGTAGATGTCTGCTGAGCGCTAATCTGTCTCTCTCTCTTTCTCTGTCCTTCCCAAATTTCTCCGCTCTCTCTCTTTCTCTGTTTATTCGTGTTCTTGGACGCAGGCGGTCGTGGCAAGAAGGGTGGTGGCTTTGCTACGGTGTCCTCATCATACAAGGTATTGCTGTTCGCATCCAATTCTTCCCTCTTAATCACTTTCCCACGGCATGAAGAGTCCTTCACAAGGGCTCACCTCATGCACGCACGTGGGGAACCCCCACGAGATATTTTCCGGATTGGGACTATACAGCCCAGCCGTTACTTTCTTCTGTTCCTTCCCTCTCCAAATACCTCTGCAAAGTGAATAAAAGCACGAAAATCGTCAATAACTATGATCTCCGAAACTGTTAATACTATCTTGTGACTGACCGCATGATGCTCTATAAAGGCTTTATTTGCTAGACATATGATTAACAAGTGAAATATATAATTGTGGTCACCTTATGGCTGAATGTTTTAATGTTTCGACCTACGAAATGAATATCTCCATATTGAAATCGAATGCAGTCGTATTGTTTAATCTAATGTTAGAGTTGAATCATCCCTGCGTATCCTAACCTATGAGACGATCATAGATTTGGATGGCAGTTTTGATTTTTTATTCGCCGGAAGAAACGAATTGCAACTTTCAGCCAGATAGTGATTCTTGGACTTTTCCAAGTGGTTGCTTGCGATAAAATGTGCCTTTAAGCCTTACTTTCATTGCGAAAGGGGCGGCTTATCAAAGAGGAGCGAATGGATTCATTCAATCCTCGTGTTTTCTATTGACTAACAAACTGCATGCATCCGGATGATTATGTATTATCCTCCCTCACCATTATTTTAACATGTTATTCAAAATCTTTTGGTGATAACTCGATTAAAATTTAATTGTACAAATTTTGTTTTTCAAAAAATTGTTCATGATTTAAAAATATTTATATTCATCTTAAAAACAGTATTCTTATAATTTAATCACTACTAAGATTCTTCAGAGTAAACTTTATGCTGTTCTGGCTACATTCAAACAGCACTTAAATTACTGCTTTCTAATGCCTTTTTTATTCCCTTTTCCTCATCCCGTCCTTTATTCTCTCCTGTCCTTAAAACCACAGGAACAGTTGAACAACCTGATGACCACCTTGAAGAGCACCCAGCCTCACTTCGTCCGTTGTATCATCCCCAACGAATTGAAACAGGCCGGTAAGTAATCGTAATATGAAATCCACAAAGAAAAAGATACAAATCAAAATAAAGAAATTCCTTAGGTGCACTTTTCTAGCATAATGCCGCAGGTTCTGATATCTGCATATTCTCAGACTTTCTTGTTTGCACTATAAAATTAATAAATGTAGAGAACGATTAAAAGTCTCGGGTCGAATAATTACGAAGTTATAATGTTGAAGTACTTTTCTTTGAGCTGATTGTATTTCCTCTGTGCAGAGTAAGTTTTGTAAGGCTGAGACTTGTCTCCTTTCCCGCAGGTGTGATCGACTCTCACCTTGTCATGCACCAGCTGACTTGTAACGGTGTACTTGAAGGTATCCGTATTTGCCGAAAGGGTTTCCCCAACAGGATGGTCTACCCTGACTTCAAGCTCCGGTAAGGTCACAATTCACAACGCACAACTGTAGTCTTACGGAAGATTTTGAATAGTTTAATGAAGCCGGAAATCCGAAGGTCTAATCGTTAAACTGATCGAATGAAGAAGTTCAGATAGTTGTTTCTTCATATCAAGCTTACTGCCAACTTTTATGGCTAAATATAGAATAAAAATAAAAAAAATTTTTCATTCATGAAGATCATATGAAAGCACTAAATTAATATTATGACTCAGAATAACTTCTGTGGCGGCATCATTACCATTGTAACTAAAATAAGTATAATTCAGTGTGAATTGAATTTTGAATCATCCGCAATAATTTACAAACATGAATAGTATAAATAAGGTCCAATAATTCTGAATGAAATTTGAGTTCGTTTTTCGATTGGATTTTTCAGAAAGGAATCGAGTTACGAATGATACCTATTTGCCTTACAAAACGGGAACAAAGAAATTTTAATATCTTCAATTCTATGCTGTATTTCCTTACGTATTTCTGGCATCAACCTAGATATATGCTAAAAATAACAAGATCTCTTACAGGATATCCAAAAAAGAAGAAAAATTTCCCCCATAGATAGCAACTTTCTATATTTTCTCACTTAGTGACCTGTCTTTTCGATATCTCTAATTTATTTCGGATAAATCAAATCAGTTTAGAAATTGAATTTACCATTTTGTAAATTCATACAGATGGCTACGAATTTGATTATTGACGATACTTATATAATACTGCTCTTAGAAAATTAAATCCATTTGCATGGGAGATAACTTAGATACTTAAATGTGAATCAGATAGAGCATGGAAATCCTGTTTATCTTCATATCTGTATCTCGACTACCTTGACTCCATGAATTTCCAGGTTAGATAAAGTCATAATTTTCCAATTTACTATAAAGTCAGAAGATGAATGAACTTTGCTGGAACTCTTATCTCGAGAAGAATCAGAAGTAACTTCCAGTTTAATTGATAATGACCATATGGTTCCGTTTCGTCCCGCCCCTCCCCCTAAAGGTACATGATCCTGGCCCCTAAGACTATGACTGAGGAGAAGGACCCCAAGACCGCTGCCGCTAAGTGTTTGGAGGAAGTTGGATTGGACCCCGAATCCTACCGTATCGGCCACACCAAGGCTCGTCCCATATTATATAGAAATTCGATTTTTTCCCCTTTCATGCCTGACCCCTCACCTAGGTTTTTTATTTCTTTAGCACGCACCACCCAAACATTGAAATCTTTATAAAGGAATGCACTCAATCTTCTCTAGAGATGAGATCACCAGTGGATGTCCATGGATTTCACCAACCCTTCAAAAGAATTCACTCCCAATAGTATAATTTATGCACTTCTCCTGCACTTTGTCTTCGTCATTATCCTATGTCTCCCTTGTCGTCAATAGTCCGTTATGTGACGTCTAGGTCTTGGATGGGACTCCTATGACCACTTTTTAGTTTTATGCCAACCCATGGTAATGTTATCTCTTTCCCATGCACGCACCAGGTAGAAATGTTCCAATCATGGTATTTTATTCCAATGTATTGTTTAAAAAGTGCCCTTTGTCTACTATGAAGTGCCTTGCGGTGTCAGCAAATGGTCACAAGTCGGACAATCCTGAATGACATTTATTTTGGAAAGCTTCACTTTGAACATTGGTCATGTGGATTGTTCTTCTTGAAGACCTTTGCGAAGCCGTTGGTACTGTCGTTCGTTTACAATGTGATTGTCTGAACCGAAATGTGCATTTTGAGAGGCAGAAGAGTACCACGGTGTACGGCCCGATCTGAATCCTCTCAGAATGCAATCCCTCCCCATTTGATCCCTTACCTACGGCCTAACCGTATGTCCAACGCAACCTCTACAGCTATAAGATCCTGGCACCGCAGCAAGTATCCAAGGTGGAAGACCCCAAGCAATGCGCAGAGATCATTCTGGATCAAGTGGCCCTGGATGGTGAACAGTACCGTTTGGGTCACACTAAGGCACGTGATTTATCGTGGAAGGCAAAAGCAAATTCAAGCAGCTATCTTTAACACAAAATAAAATCTTTGGGTTCCGCCCCTCCGTTGCCCCGTTTAGTTCTCGTTCCTCTGTCTTTATCGGATTTGAACCGTTAGAGGCATAGGATATTCAAGAACGAAACGCGCTATGGACACGAGGAAGGTGCAATGCTCACTGAAGGAGACATTATAAATATTTTCTACTTATAGTTTCTTCTTTGGTTGGCATCCTTGCTCGGGTGGACCCTCTTTGTACATACGATCTTCCTTCCGAATTTTCAACAGGCATTCACGGACTTGTACTAATCGCCTTTATTCGTCCAGTTTTCACATCGGATTGATATCTTTACAATAACGAGTCCAAATAACTTATATTTCCGTCATTACTGAGGGAAATGATTTTTCATTCATTAAAACAGTCTCAACCGTAAGAAAAGTATCCGGAATCAAATACTCCACGCGCCATGGATGCGTTATACAGCGTGATGCCTGTTATTTTTGGAAGATTTCTTTCATCATGTAAATACGTCTTTACTCGTAGCAGCGCATAATAGCTATCGTCTGAAATATATGTATCTATGTGTAAATCTTTGTGACTGTACTTTGTCTGGTTCATGTGTCATATGTATACCCATTTCCGAAACCTGCCTGCCTCTCCTATCACTTATATGTAAGCATCCTCTTTATTTTTACTGTGTACATTGTGTAAAATAGTTCTGTCCATTGTTGTTCTTTGTTATATTTACTACCCTTTCCCTCTATTTGTTCGGCCATGTACACCAGGTGACAACGCAGAAAAAGTTTGATATTTATATTTAGTACCGTGATCATTTTCTGACTCATTGAATCTTGATGATCAAGTCGTGATTCGTTTTAGCTAATCAGAAAACTTAAACTCGATTTTAAGAAGCAAATGGATTCAAATTAAATTTCAGGAGTTAATTCAACGATAATAGGGGCAGTGGAAGGTAGTGTTTTCCAACGTTTCCTCTGAAATGATTTGATTTCAAAGCTTGAACTCTCATATCGGGAATATTTAATTAAATATTTATCCGAATATCGAAGCATTTATTCAAAATCATACTGACTTTTGTATAGAATGCAGAAACTCCGCGACAGTTGCTTACCATTCGACAACCGAAGTAAATGGTTCGTTTCCGTAAGAATTATCAACGACCGGGAGATTTTAATGATTTATCAACAGCATAACCTAATTTGTTCAAAAGTTCCATTGACAACTCTCGATTACTAAGGATTTGTGTAAGGAGATGTCGAAAGGAAGCCATGGCTGATAAACCCAAAACCTTTCCCCATTTCCAATCATCCTCAACTTATCTGTATGAACTCACGCCGGTGATCCTGATACCCATAGTAGTTGTGAAAAACATCAATCAACAACCCTCCCCATTTCCCACAGCTACAAAATCCTGTGCGCACATCGCATCGAGGAGGGAATGTCTCTGGAAGAAATAGCAGAAACTATTCTGGAAGCGGTGAACTTGGAGCCAGAACTATACCGAATGGGCAAAACAAAGGTACACGGATCGGTCGGGGAACACGAGGATTAGGGAGCTAATGAAGATAAAGCTCTGGAGAGATAAATGATACTCATTTCGCTTTTTGACGCAAAAAATAAGAAAATGAGCTTTTTGGTGATCATTGTTTTTATTTGCCGCGCCTTCAACTCGTAAAAAGAAAATAAATTAAGCACAGCAATAACGAGGAAAGACTCGCATTTGGGGGAATCCAACTTGAGAGTGGTAGTTGTAAAGCATTTAACAAAAAGCACATCTTTATTTCAGCTTCATATACCGCTTTTACGCCGCAGATATGGTAGTGCGGTAAATTGCTTATATAAAATACGTTTGACGTACAATAGAGTTTATATATTTAAATGTGTTTTCTCTGCTTGAGATTCTAAGCATTATCAGCGCTAAATACTCTACGCTATTTTATGAATTTTGTAGACGCTTAGCTTACACACTTGCTTCCATACGAACGGCTCTTTTGAAGTTATTTTCAGACACTCAATAGAGTGATTCATACAGGGAGGCCGTTCTCAGCACACGCAGGAGTAATATATAATTTAAAACGCTTTCCTGCTTCAAAGTGATTCATTGGGGGAGAGTAAAGGTAGAATTTTGAATCAACGTTGTTTTGGTTTCAGCGGAAGTAGTATTAAATTTAGAGAATTTCACTTTGCAGCTTTAGATGCACATATATGCAACAGTTATGCCCACGCCGCGCTTGGTATAGCTTTCATAGTAGCCTAACATACTTTAAGCACAGAATCTCGTTCTGACACACAACAACCTCTGTTTCCTTTCTTTGTATCAATGGCCTCTTGACTCTCAATGTGTCATACATGTCCTGTCTTACTTCTGTGTGTGATTATCTAAGTGTAAAAGCTATTTGCGCATTCGCTGCTCAACCGCTGCTCAGCTGCCGCTCAACTGCTGCTCAACGGCTTAAGAAGCAGACATAGAAAGTGATGTAGGTCACTTCAGCCGACGCCATTAGAAGCTTATAGCGAAGTAGCCAGAATATATGTTCACCTTATATGGGACTAAATGTCTCAAATTCTAACACTTATATGTCCACCTATTAAGATGACCCACGTTACCCAAGATGGTAATGATGATCCCATATTTCCAAAGATTCCCATAGCCGAAAAAAGCCTTAAATGTTTGCATTTACCCGACCCTATTTCATTTCCAAATTAATGGAATTGAATCCCTGCTCGCTTTGTCTGCACGCTTGACATATGCTGCTTTAAGTCGAAGCAATGTGCCTTTGCATTATATTATTATTATTTTTTTTGGTAGTGCGTTTGTTTGTGTGCTTATTGTGCAGTTGCCCCGCACTATGTTGCTTTTCAACCGTTAAACTGTGTACGCGGACGGCAAAAGTAATACGGGAATAGAATTAAATTGATAAACTTAATTTTTCGAGACCTTCATGCTCTTGGCTTGGAGCGGCCATTTTGTGAAAGGCCATTTTATCATTAGAATGCTGAGGTCTCCAAATTCTCAATGTTTTTCAAGAGAAGATACGTATACATTTGTTATGGAATCGTTTCTGATGTAAATTAATCTACTCGCGCTTTTTGTTCGCTATTGTATCTGCTAAACTCATTTTTTAATTCGATGAAATGACTGCCGTCCGTTCCGTCTTCGCGAGAAGTAGGCAACCCATCAGGCCGCAAGCACATTTTTCTGACTTTCTTTTTCTTCACCCTTTCCTTCATCCCTTCACCCATCTTCAATATCCCTTCGAACGAACGATTCGGAAATCGAACAGGTCTTCTTCCGTGCCGGAGTCTTGGGTCAGATGGAAGAGTTGCGTGATGAGCGTCTCGGCAAGATCATCTCCTGGATGCAGGCCTGGATCCGTGGTTACCTCACCCGAAAGGAATACAAGAAGTTGCAGGACCAGAGGTGAGTTTCCACGACCACTTTTTGAGCTTTCCTTCAATCGGGTCCCTTGTCGCGAAACTGCATCGTACAACCTCTTGTGTTCCTTTCCTACAGACTTGCCCTCCAAGTCGTACAGCGCAACCTCCGCAAGTACCTCCAGCTCCGCACTTGGCCATGGTGGAAGCTGTGGCAGAAGGTCAAGCCTCTTCTCAACGTCACCCGAGTGGAGGACGAGATGAAGGTGAGCTCAAATATTCCGGAAGATCGACTCTCGAACACTTCCCCATCCTCTCCACTCCTGAATTTAGGCTTAAATTTAGATTTTCAGTCCATTTATAATACGCGACTGTTTGGCGCAAATAGATCTCACCTGGCGGTCGGGTAGAGCGGATTACCTTACGGCGAGAAGTGGGAAACTCTTCTCGAACGGAGGGATTATCCGCCGTTAGAATGTAACTTAACGGGCCTGCGGTACCGAGGGAAATTATGGGTGAGCGCGAAATAGTCGTCGGTTGAATAAACCTTACTTTATTCCTATCTGGGTGACGCATATGCCCCGTAATATGGTTGCATCAAAGGGATGTGTCATGCGATCAAGGAAGCTGGCACCTTCCTCTGCAACTGCTTTAGAGGGAGAATAATTAAGTCGGGTTCGTCATAATTGTGGTTTGTGTTTCCAAATGCAGGGGTTTCGTCTATCCGGGATGTTCTCATCTCTTTGAAGCTATTATCGGTTGTGAATGTGGAACCGTTTTGGAACAGAAGGAAGAGAATCACAGTAATGATAGTTAATTAGTTAATGAGACTATTAAAAATAGTAAAATGCAAGTAATGAGTGATATTTCAACACATTAATAATTGTTTAATTTTTTATTATTCCATTAATTCCACCAATTACTAACATTGATGAAAACTTGTTATATAACTTATCATAGGATAAAATAGAGTTAAGAATACAAATTGAACACTCTCCGGTTCTTAATAAACATTCTGATACACATTTTTGTTTTATTTCCAATCGCATTTCTCATTTAATCACTTGTTCTTTTTTATGTTCCGCATAATTATTTTCTCTGAAATGCCACATCATCACTAAACCCCACATAAACGAACGCATACCTAACATAAGAAATCACTTAAAAGGTTCGCACTCTCGGAATTACTAACGAATGGGAGTTTGAAAAAAATCCCTTTTGATCCCTCGCTTAAGTTTCCGAATCCTGGAAGGGAACAATTCCCGGAAATTAGTCTCTTTTCAAAAACTTATACAGAAATCAGCAGCTGTGTCGCCAGAAAGAATTACTTCCATTTAGCATCAAACAACCCTCCGCCGTCTGAAGAAACGGGGTATAAATTTCACGTGCAAAAGGAAAGCAGACAACATCGTCATTATTCGTGGAGACCACTTGGGGCAGTAAAGTAGACTTAGGGGACTTCAAAGCAAAGGAATAATGGTCTCAGGTTATCCGAGAAATCAACGAGGAAACATTTCGGCGTCGAATCTCCGGCGTCGGAGAAACTCAATGACGCGAAAGAGTGAGGTTTTCCTTTCGCCAACCAGAAAAGAGCGAGTCCGGTGACAGCATTTTAACGGCTTTGGAAGGGCGAGTTAGAGATAGCGCGATGGCAGGAAATTCTCGTTTAATTGCCTCCATTAGTATCACTCTGCTTACGGGTGGGACGGGAGGAGCTGGGGATCGAATGAAAGAGTCGCATTCCGCGGCAATATGAGAGGGAGTGGGTTAAATATAATATTTGGAAGGAATGGGGGGACTCAAGGTACCCTTAGGGGGGCTCCTCTTCATAGGAGTTAATCCGATCCCTTCTAAACCATAAGGGAACGGGAAAGGAGGGATTTTCCGTGGAAGAGGGGTCGGGGGGACGAGATGGCGAAGGGTGGGAAGGATCCAGAAGGGGGCGGGGGTCGTGAGATATGGGACGAGGGGAGTGTTATTTCTGAATATGACAGAAGTGTCCAAAAATGTAGCTACCTAGATGGTGATGGAGGTGGTTGCGTAGGAGGAGATAGGAGTTGATGGGGTACTGTAGCAACGGGGCATGATTCACTGATCCTAAAAATTCGTGCCTCTCCCTCGCCGTGGAAATATTGAAATAGGATCGCCACCGCTGCTTAATCAAGTCGAAACTTCGCTATCTACGAGCTCTTCGGGGTAATAAAAACGAAATTCACCCGGTTTTTGGGAAATACTTAAATATTTTTGGAGATCATTGATTTCTGTTGCCACATTGGGGTCTATTTCCGATACCGCGACAGCAAAGGGATTCGAATTTGAGGAAGCGATAATTTTCGAAAATTTTCGCGGGAGCGTGGGTGGATGAGGGATGTACAGGAAAGAAGAGCTCCCATTAACCTCGCGAGGAGAAAATTAACGGCTCCGTTGCAGCGGGATGAACTGGGGGAAGTCCTTATTTTTGCACCGAATCTCGGGACCGTGATGTAGTGCACGCCCATGGGGTACCTTTCGGGCTTGGAGCCACATCTCTATCCGATAGACATCGGAGAGCTAGGAAATAGGCCCGAAGAAGGAGGGGCAAGGAAGGTGGGATTGCGGTCGGGAGGGAAGATGTACCCCAAAGAGGTCCAGGTAGTTGGGAATTCCAAAAATATTCGGGGGACGCTTGCGTAGGGAAGGAGGCTGGGGAAATCACTCATGCAGGCGAGCCGGGATTCGAAAAGGGGATTTAGAGTGGGAGGGAGGGGGTGAGAAGTCGCATACCTGGGGACACGCGAAGTCTGGAAGGAGGGAGGGATACCTTTCATCCGTGTGTGGGAAGGGGAGGATGAATTTTGGATCCTGGAGGAAGGAGAGGAAGATGTGGAAAGCGGAGGTGGTGCTGGAGGAGAAGGAAGAGGGTGGGGGGAGATATACCGCGGGTATCCCGCGAGCGACCAGCCCTTCCGAGTCAGTCTCCCTTCTAAGGCGCCCGGTGCGCACCCAAAAACCCAAGAACCCCCTCGAACTCCGGATTACTCGGCGACACAGCTACGGGATAGCAACCGGTGTCGCGAGGATAGGAGATCTCTCGATACGAATCTCAAGAAGGGAATACGCGAACCGACAGTGCGAATCCTTTTACCACTGGTTTTACCAGCCCGAGTTTCTATCGTCGTGGTTGTTGTGTGACACCCAACACATTTCGATACCCGTTTCTGCGACGGACTCCGACACCTCTCTCTCACAGCGCGATCTCCTCGAATCTCGCGAATTTCTTTGATAAGCGAACCAGTCCGCAATGGACCCTCCAGCAAAGACGACCAAGCGGAAGAAGTCCTCCGCCGCAAAAGCGGAGGAGGAGCCCGCGCCAAAGATCGAGGAGGTCGCGCCCCAGAAGGTTGTAGAGGAGGTTGTGGTACCAAAGGCCCAGGAAGTTGTGGTTAACGAGGTGGAAAAGACGGTTAATGACGTTTCGCACGAATCGGTGGAGCCCCAAGTGCCCGAGGTTGAGCAGCACCATTATCATGAGTCCATTGCCTCGAATTTTCCGCAGAAACTGGAAGAGAAGGCCGCCAAGGCACAGGAAGCCTTCGAGAAGGAGGAGAAGATGAGGAAGGAGTTGGAAGTCGTCGCCGCCAAGCTTAAGGAGGAGAAGGCCGCCCTTTTGTCCCAACTTGAGGGTGAGAAGGGAAGCCTTAGCGAGCAGGCTGAGCGCATGGCCAAGTTGAACGCCCAGAAGGCCGATTTGGAGACCCAGTTGAACGTAAGTATTACTCTTTCCTTCCAGAACTTTTTTTCAGATTTCAGAATAAGAGCTAACTCGCGCGTCTTTTAAAACGAGAATTATTCTCACAGGAAAATTTCTGACACGAATTATCACTTTTCTGTTAAAATTCGCTAAAATAAAATTAAAGTGAAATGATCTAAATCTGATTTTTAGAATTTTATACTGAAGAAATCAAATTAACGTATATTGTCATATTCGAAATTAAATTCTGTAGTATATCAGTGAAATATGAAGTTCATTGAGAATTCAATGTGAAATAAATAATGTATTAAACGATAAAAATATCTCGCATACCTTTATGAAATTGGTTACCTTTTGACGCACGAATTCCGCTTCATTTTAAATTAGTCATCGAAATTTTTCTTCCGTGGAAATTCCTCAAAATCATTGCATCGTGAAATTCAAACCTCTACGTAATTATCGAGGCAAGATTTTCGATGTTTCAGCTTTTTGAAATTGCTAATAACTCTTGAAGTGGTCGATATTTTAATTCTATTCGGATCAATAATTAGCAAAATTAAAATAAAGTCAACAGCATTATCTATGAATTTGAAATTTGGATTTTCCATGACGGAGGAATTAAATTATGAACTTTTTTGGATACGGAATGCAGTAAAATGCTGTCGGTTGAAATTCTGCATTCTGGTTTTATTCTATGGAAGTAACAGGATTTATTTTATGAGAAAGTTATTTTTCAAGTTTTTCAAATAATTTATATCGCAACCTTGTATCAAGCGGTAGGAAAAACGGAAATTGTTAGCAGCATAATAGTTGAAAGCTAATTTATCGAATTCTAAATCTGAATTGCAAAAGTTTGTTCTTCGATATTACCATTTATCGCTTTATATTATTCTACATTATATTTTATTTTTGTACTAGATGGAAAAGCGCGTTAAAATTTTTCTTCGACTTAACAAACATTCAGGAAGGCAGTTCATTTCTGTTCACACAGCTTTCAGCCAATATTTATTCGCTGCAACTTTCCTTATATGAGCGCTGCAACTCTAGAGTCCGCATCATTGGCGCTGTATCACGAAGTCATGGTTTTATCAGCCATAAAGCGGTATTTAAAGCGAAGTTGGAGACTTGCCTTCGCACGAATGAATAATCCCGAGAAATTATGCTATCCGCGAGATATTCCAGCGGCTATTTTTGAATAAGGGTCTGGTTTATTTCCCGCTCTCTTATCAATGAGCAGTCTTTCCTCCACATTGCCAATTCCTCCGAGACTTCTTTGTCAACCCTCAAATCCCCAACACTTCCCTCCCCCGGTCTCCTTATCCAACCCTCCCGTAATCCTTAGCCTCTTACCGAGCTCCAACAGAAGCGAGCGACGTGACCCTAACACTATTAATGGGTCTCATTATTAATAACCGAGGCACTTCCTCCAACCCTCCTTCCGCTACTCCCATTCCACCGCACCCAACTCGGCCTTCCTCCCAAGTGTCTCTAAAACCGCAACGCGAATAGGAGACAGTTTTTTCACCCTCTCACTAAATGTATATTAAATGGTTACATGTAGGGTTTACATAGGATATATGCATATATATATATATATATATATATATTAATGACAGCTGAAATTTTTTTCGATATCGTCCTCCCTATATTCGATCAATTTCTATTTATTACAGTATTTTATAATTCGCTTTTTATTTATTATTTCAAGTTTATCAATTTTGAACGAGAAAGAAGTAGGGTGGCATCATATCTTCTCATATTCAGCGCTTAATTTATCTTATCCGCTTACGCTGAATTTTAAAAAGTTCTTACATCAGAGAAATATTAGAAGAAATCCGTGCCACTATGGAGGGGTTTCTAAATGAATACTTGAATAATTTCTTGTTAGTAGATTGAAATAAGGGTGTTCGCCTCTTAATAATTATCATTATAGTTACATTTTACTATATTCATTCATTATTTAATATTCAGTTCATTTAAAGTAACCATAATCCCTTAGTTATCGGAAAACAAAATAATTTCTATCAGGTATCTTCTCGTTTTTAATTCTATTCCGTTTCTCATTAGAAAGGAGGAGTTGATTTAAATTCTCTCCCACAAACACTGAGACTATCACTATCCTTCATCAGAGAATAAGAATTGAAGAATATCTACTTTTCTTTCCCATTCAGACTAATCCACAGATAAAAAGGCTAGGCTGAAAGTGGGTTCTCAAGTAAAATCTCCCCCGACCTCATTCGTCTCCCGCGTTCCCTTCGGAAACACTCTTTTCACCCACTTCTCGCCTACACCAAGATTCCTCCTCCGCCCTCAGAAACCCTCTCTTCGCTACTTAACCCGCCGTCACTTCTCCAAGAGGTTTCGCCTCCAGCCTCCTCCCTCCGCGGCTATGGGAGACTCCAGCTATTTCAGGAACACAAACTCCGCATCCATTTCACGGGGCTCCTACCTGCTCCCCCTCTAAACCTCTTCGTCATATATATTCTTCCCGTTTCTCTCCCCTTCCTTACCTGTCTACCGAGCAGCAAATATCTCTAACATCTTCTCTTTCGGCTTCCACTGAGGTGTGCTAGGCGGACATTAAAAAAAGGCTCGCATTGAGAGATTGCCAAAGAGTTTTGGGGGAACAAAAATCGTCGTCCTTTCGGAATTCTTAAAGAATCGGCCAGACCCTCTTAAAAAGAAATTCAAGAGGAGAAAGAATCCGATATTTTCACGAGGGAAGCGGAGAACGTTTCGTTTTTCGGTGGAAGAGCTTCCTCTTGCAACACAGGGAAAGGTTTATCCAGCGCCGGAAAGAGGGCAAAATAAACATTTTGAGAACTGCTCCTCCGCAAATATACAAGGTAGTCAAGCGTGTAATCTTTCTTTCAGTACGGACTAGACATCGGATAATTTTCTCGCGCGATTGTAAACCACGGGGGAAATTTCTTTATTCGGGGAAGAGATTTTAGAACGATTAAGAGTGCTTTACGCGGCTCTTAAAATGTAAGGGATTTACGGGGAAAAGGTCAAGGATGACTCACGGAAAGGATACATAAAAAGTTGGTTTTTGCTGGTTTATAGGGCGGTAAAATTTGTTGCGTTTACGAGCGCGATGATTTCATAATAGTTAACTCCGCGGAAAAAGAGAGGACCCACATGGTCGGAGGCCCTTATTCGTGTCGGGGAAGGCTCCTTTAAGTCTCTCCGCGAAGAGATTTTTAACTCCTCCCCCTCTTCTCCCTGCACCACCCTCCCCCCCGCCTCTCCACGGGGCGTCTCTTAAAATAGTTTGCGTGGTATCATCGCACCTGCCCTTCTTCATTTTTCCCATCTAATGGTTAAACCTAGTCGCGGGAGCCGATCCAGGAGGCCACCGCCCACTTCTCCCGCGGTAACCCTCTCTGAAAAACACGGCATGTCCTCTTTTCCACGTCAAGAGGCCGACTATCCGCCGCCGTTTTTTATCCGTCCGAACTGTGATAGCATTATTTTGACTCCGCGATCCCTTCCATCTCCATGTATTCGAGAAGGATGCACAGAATTAGCACTTGGGGAAGAGGGAGTATGCGTGCGGAATCTTACTCGCACGTAAGGCAAAGAGATGGGCTTACGCGAGCCTTCCACCACCATTTCTGCATCTCGTGGGGGATTGAAATGTAGATGTATAAAAGGCGAATCTGAGATGAACCCGCAAATGGACTACTTCTGCGGTTTTCCTACCGATAGTTTTCGTACCTGAGTGTACGCCGGTCTCCAAAAATATTCCTCAAATTTCTCCCTTTTTACATCCCCAAACCTCAACATTTACGCGATTTTACTACCCTCAACGGCTTAATGATCCCTCGAGGTTTTCCATTAACGGCATTTAATTCTCCATAAATCGCGGCTTGAGTACTCCGCAAGACTTAAACGGGGACTTAAAGATTTTATTTCCCGAAATCAGAGCCGTTTAGAACTCGGCCGAAAGAGAAAACGCTCCGAATTTAGGTGGGCCTGAGAGAAATATAAACTGTTGGAGATACATGGGACAGGTTCGAGGCGGGCGCTCCATATTTATTACGGACGAAATTTGTGGATTGCGTCGCGGAACTTTCTTCAACTTCTCCTTCAAAAAAGGAGGTGGGACTCTAAAAATAAGCCGCATTCCATCTATTCCCCGAGACGTTTCTCGGAAAACCTACAGGTCGGCTTCCTTTACAGTCGCCGATTTGATCGATCCCTTCGGCAACGGCGTTAAAACTTTGTTGATAACATTCGCGGGATGTATCGGTGCTCCTCATGCGCGCGGAGGTGTGTTACGACCTCGCAAAACCAAGAGAAAAACGCCTCAAAGGGAAACGTTCGTATTTTCCGCGAAACTGTCGGTGGGAAACCAAACCTGCCGGGGACTTGCAGTTTACTTTGTGGGGTGGATACGCTCCGTCGGCTCCGCTTTTTTCTTTAAAAGGGTTTCCACTCCCTCCTCACGTCCCCCTTTCTTCGTGACCCCCTCCCCACCCCCCTTGCCTCCCCTATGCGATGAATCGAGTCCGAAAATATTCTCGGTGGCCCAAAAATATGAACGCGCGTGGGGAAAACAGGAGGGAAGCGAGAAAAAAGGGCCGGAGGGTGAGGAGGAGCTGAGATTGGGTGTGGAAGGGTTGAAGGGTGGAGAAATGGGAGGTCTCTGTTGCCGGGAGAGGAGATATCTCTTCAGAGAAAGGAGTAGAGATTTAGTGCAAGATCCTTCTGCTCGCACTTGTCTATTTCTAAGGGAAGATTCTATTTCTTCCTCCGCAAGTTCCCTTCTGTCTCCCTATGTTTTCCACGGGGATCGGGAAATTCTCCGTCCTATCTTCCTTCTTATTACAGACATTAAATATGTCTTCTATTTTATTATTCAATGCGCTGAGTTTCATCTCAGTGTTTCCCATACAAGGTTTACTTTCGTCGTTGAAGCCATATTTTAATTACTTAAATAAGTAATAGTTTCTTAGGTGAATCATTTAAGATAGAATGGAGAAAAGGTAGTGGGAAGTAGAAAGAAAAAAGATGTTTCATAATAAAAAGGACGTATAAACACTGGATAACTTATCCAGTGGTAAAGAGAAATAATAAAGATATTGCCTAATTTAAAGGCGAGATAACTTATCGAGTAGATAAAGAAAGGGTAGTACTTACGGTATATTACGTTAAATACACCTGCCTAAAGATTGAGCACTTATAATAAAATTTTCTTATAGATACGTAAAAATTCAACCGGAAGAATTTTGCGGGGTCGTTGATAAAAGATAAGTTTTCTTATTTAAGGGAGAAATTGTTGAATGTGAAATTAACAACATAAGCACACCATCCTTTCAATTCCTGAGGTTATAACAGGAAGAGAACTAGGGTCAAATTTGCGAACTCCTCTTACAAATTCCGGAGATCAATTTTAACTTCCGGAATAATCTGGGTCAGCCCATACGCGAGGAAAACGATGCCATATTTCAGATTCGACGAAGGTACGCAAACACGAAAGGTATATTCGACGCTTTGACATCCGTCAGTACGAAAGAGTTGCGGATTCCAAAGCACCGCGTATTTTGAGACTCCATCCACACGTTCGTATTTATCCAACCGGTTACTCATTATGCTTCAAACATGACTCCTCATTCTTTTTTTCTCCTTCGAGAGAGTGAGAGACGCCCGTTTCTATTTCGGTACACTTTGAATCACCCGCGGAGATAATATTTAGATGCTCGGGAGATATTTCGGAAATCGAAAATTTCCCTTTCGAGACCAAAGTTGAGAGACGTTGCTCTACAAAAACCTCCCGATATCTCAACCGGGTAACCGACGCCGGAAAATAGATATAGGCCTCTGGGGCGTCAACAAACGATCCTTTTCTCATCCGATCTGTCATCGCGGGCGAGGATAAACTCATGGTTTCCTGGATTCCGAACCCACCCTTGTATCGGGACTTGCAGGTTAACACGGGAAGAATGGGCGAGTGGGCGTACTGTGGGTAGGGGAAGAAAGAAGGGCTGTGAGAAAGAAAGAAAGGGGAGAGGGTGGGGGCAGAAGAGAAAGAAACTCGTCGCAGAGGGGTGTCTGTGGGTGGGAAGGGGTGACAACGGCAGTTATAAGCGGGTGCTAGTTGTTCTCTGGTAGACACTCGTTGGTGGCGGTGGTATTGGTGCTGTCGGAGTAGGTGCGTGAGTGCGTGGGTGTGCTCTATGTGTATGTGTTAGTCTGGTGCTGTCCAAATAAGGGTTCCTAAGAAGAAAAGGGTCGACATGGGCTCTCTTTCCATAGATCCCATCCTGCTGTTGGAGGTACGACGGAACGTGCATGGATAAATTTGAAGGAGTCATATCGGTTATTTATTTCTCGACGTCGTTTATCCCGTTGTTGGAGCGGACGTGCTCCGATGAGCAGAGGTCGTGAGGTGGTGAATGGATCATGTTACCGTGGCCAAAGTCGGTCTCGGTTTAACTAGGGTTGTGTCGATGGGTTTTAATTGGTCGTGACGAGGCGGAGAAGTCTTCCAGTGTGGGGACAACGAGGAAGGAAAGGTGTGGCGGATCGGAATTTTAGGGTGCCTCTTATAATTGTGGGTTTTTTTCCGACAGTGAATCGTGGAAATGTTTATATCCATACCTGGTTTAAACACTTCTATGATGGAGCATTGTGAACTTTCCTGGAAAAGAATAAGATTTGCTTGACTCATTGTAATATAAATCGAGTTCATAGGGATTCTAAAAGGATTCTCTGAAAAAAATTTATTAGCGATATTAATTTCTAACTATTAGGTATTACGAAAAATACGATTTACCGCAAGCTGAAATTATAGAAATTTACTGGAGAAGAGTAATTTAAAAGTTTCTCCGTTAATCCTATGGAACATTTGTCTTTTAAGTTCGCTGTATATCGTTAAGATCTCAGAAGCAGCGGAGAAATATCAGCCTCGGCATTCAAAAAGCAATCTCAGTTCCATCATCCTCATTTCAGTGCATTAGAATATCATAAACAAGGAATAATAGTCATCTGTGGATGTTAAGTGTTAAAATTTGAGCCGAATCGGAGCATTCCCCCTTCCATCCGAGGGACGACGGAAAAAAGAACATTCCTATGGGCGGCGCATTTTTTAAATTATCCACGGCTGCGCTGAACTCACTGCCGCGGTTTATTTTTAGCCCTTTCCTCAAATTCTAGAGCTTACGATGCGCTCCATTGCGTCTGAAAATCCCCTTCTTACAAGCGTTCGCCAGTTTCTTCCTCCGTAGAAACATGAAAGAAGCAGGTGTATTAAAATTAATTCGAGGCCTTACCATTAAAGAGCCTTATGTATTGCAATGTATGTAATACCAGCTCATATGTTACAGCAGCGCCATGTAATTCATTACGTGTACTTGCCGATAAAATATCCACTCTCGCAACGGTGACAAGAGGCGGTAACGGCTCCCGAAATATCAACTTTGAAAGCAATTTAGCGAACGTTCTTCACTCGTTACCTCAAAATTACAGCGTCAACATTCTTTTAACGGCTTGTTTGTATGTCTTCGCGGTTTATTCTCAGAAGAACAGGTGATAAATCTTTCGTCGAGAGAAAAGTTTCTATATGTAAACATCGGCTATTAAATTTCCTCCGCTCGAGTCGGTTAGAAAAACAGACGGAAATAAAACGGAGGAAAAAATTCGCTCGGAAATAGTATCTCGAACCCTGCGCGTGTACTTGGCGTGCAAGAAGCGATCCTAGAACCCTAGGAAAGCGAAAGGTGGCGCTTCCAGTAGGAATCACGTCTGCGGCGCCGTCTTCCCCACTCCTTCCAGTGGTTCAGCGCAGATTTCAGCGCTCCGTTACTTGTAAGGAGGTGAAAAAAGACACGGGGACGCCTCTCCCTTCCTCTGGGACATGTGAGGGGGGAACAGGGTGGGGCGATATCCGGAGTGGAAAGGGGTTAAAGGCGGTTGCCAGGAATAGTTCGTGTCGAAGGTCCCTTTCCCTTGCGGTGCATGCTGGGAGGGGAGAGGGAGGTGAGGAAGGGGCGGGCAGGGGTGTCTGAGGTGATTTATCGGCGGGGAATGGGATCCATTGAAATAAATCGAAAAAGGATGAAATATGGCTTTCCGGGCCTCCTTAATTAAGATTGAGAATTAATTAGAGGTGTCGAATGCTGAGACACGCTTTCAGGATGTTAACCTTGGAGAAAAAAAATCCATTCACAGTTTTTCCGAGACCAGGGGAAAGCTGCGGAAAGAAAGGATGTCGAACAACCCTTCGAGAGGAATTTCCTGGTGAAATTTTCGAGAGGAAGGCTGCTTTATACTCTTTGATAAAATGATGCTGGGGAGTATTAAACGTGGACTTAAAGATGTGACACGAAGATTGAATGATAAAATTTGATCGGTTTTTCATTCAGTATTTCAAGGAATAGTTCAAGATCGGAAAATATTTGCTTTATTCTAAAAAATGAAAAGTGCGCGCTTAATAGCAAAATTATTTCTTATACTAGTTCCCGTAAAAGAAATCCAACATATATTTTAGTGAACTGAGGATATTTCTTGATTCTGCTCTAAACATTTAAACTTTACTTAAATTACTTGCGATTGTATCTACGAGGATACAAATATCACGCTTATTACGTCGTCAATATAAATTACCTGCGATATACTAAAGGTAACCAATTCATAACGGTCTTAATATCTTTCATTCTCTTAAAAAATATTTGCTCTTTGATATACTCGTATATTCTTCGCCCAAAACGTACAGGGCCTTTTCGCGGAATATAAAATCGTACTGTTGAATGTTCTATGTTATTCGTCACTGTTGGATAGTCTTTCGTGAGTTACTCAATTGCTTTTCACAATTGGTCTCCAGGACACCCAGGAGCGTCTCCAGCAGGAGGAAGATGCCCGCAACCAACTGTTCCAGGGTAAGAAGAAGTTGGAACAGGAAATCGTTGGCCTCAAGAAGGACATTGAGGACCTCGAGTTGGCCGTCCAGAAGGTATGGATAATATTCTTGTGCTATCACAACTTTAAATTGAGCAATTTTTACATTTAATTCACCATTTTTTATAACATTCTCCTTAGAAGTTTCTAGTAACAAGATAAAACCTTTTAGTCATGCCTTAAAAATATCTGAAATTAATTGATTCTCTTATTTGACTCTTGATTTTTAACGTTGTAAAAAATTCATTCATTCATGCATAAAAATTTTGAAAGCTAATCTAGAGTATAATTCCACTACCAAATTGAAACAAACTAAAATGGTGATTCTCTACCCATAGTCTGAGCAAGACAAGGCCACCAAGGACCACCAGATCAGGAACCTCAACGACGAGATCGCCCACCAGGATGAGCTCATCAACAAGCTCAACAAGGAGAAGAAGATGCAGGGTGAGAGCAACCAGAAGACCGCTGAGGAACTCCAGGTATGAGCGAATCTTAACACGTATTTTCACGAATCTTTTTACATGCATCCGGTTTCATCCGGAGGCTTTTTTTCGAACTCACCATAACTGACTATCTTATCATTTGTGCATAGGCCGCCGAGGACAAGGTTAACCACTTGAACAAGGTTAAGGCCAAGTTGGAACAGACCCTGGACGAACTCGAGGACTCCCTGGAACGCGAGAAGAAGCTCCGGTTAGTATTAAATAAAAATGGTCAACTTTAGCAAATTCCCAATAATTTTCAGTAGAAACTTCATTTAGGCGCATTCCGCAATACCCAGTACCACTATATGGTGGAAATAGTGCTTCTTTCATACACCGGAACATTAGTCACTAAAAACTGCTTAAGCGCCGTATCATACCATTGGATTCATACAAAAATTAAATACCGCTTCTAGAAGATATACCCCTAAGGAATAATTGCATCCTTTTTACGATTGGTTTCTCTTTCCTTCCACAGTGGTGATGTTGAGAAGTCCAAGAGGAAGGTTGAGGGCGACCTGAAGCTCACTCAGGAAGCCGTCGCTGACCTCGAACGCAACAAGAAGGAACTCGAACAGACCATCCAGCGCAAGGACAAGGAGATCTCATCCCTGGCTGCCAAGTTGGAAGACGAACAGTCTCTCGTTACCAAGAACCAGAAGCAGATCAAGGAATTGCAGGTACGTTGCCATATGATCCAGCCTTCAGCTTTTTCCAATTATAATACAATATAAATCCATTACGAACTTACATTCATCAGTTTCATTTTCACTGGTAAAACTAAATTTGAATTTTACTTGGTCTTAAACGTCTGCATATATTCTCGAGGTCAAAATTTGATTAATAATAATTCGAATTGATTGAATATTTCCTCCATTTAATCAGAAACTTTCCCCAAATTCTAGATGACGAAATGTTACAATATTATTTTCCATTCCTAGGCCCGCATTGAAGAGCTCGAGGAAGAGGTCGAGGCTGAACGCCAGGCTCGCGCTAAGGTAAGTTTCCACGACTTTCAATAACTTGGAATTAAATGCATTCTCATCCCAATTACGACGCTCATCTTGTAATGGGAACTTCACTGCATTTGCTAAACATAGAAGTTTCACATTAGTAGATTTTCATTGTAATTCGGATGAGCAAGAGAATGCTTTCAATTGATGTTAATGGGAAAACAGAGGGCAATAACATTGGACGTCAATTCCTCTTAGGCTGAGAAGCAGCGCTCCGACCTCGCCCGCGAACTCGAAGAGTTGGGCGAGCGTTTGGAAGAAGCCGGTGGCGCCACCTCTGCCCAGATCGAGCTCAACAAGAAGCGAGAAGCAGAACTTGCCAAGCTTCGCAGGGACTTGGAGGAAGCCAACATCCAGCACGAATCCACCCTCGCTGCCCTCCGCAAGAAGCACAACGATGCCGTGGCTGAGATGGGAGAGCAGATCGACCAGCTCAACAAGCTTAAGGCCAAGTGAGAATCGGACCGATAGAGACATACCTCCCATTCTTATAGATTCAAAGCGGTTCCTTACCATAAATGAATTTTCGGATGAGCTCCCGGGCTTTAAGCTTCGAACTACTTCGAAGCTTAAAATACTGGTTTACGAAACTAATCTTTCGGGAAATATTTTAATATGAGCTCTCTTGTTTAAGGGGAATTTGATGAGATATCTATCGAATATTCACCGCAATCAGTTAATTACTTACAGCTAACGGGGATATCAATCCATATTTTGCGATGCTATACAATGTTTTGAACTTTTGGGAATCGGAATCATACCATTTTGTCTTAGAGATTTCCAATTTCTGGTGCATTCCAATTTCGAGTGTTTCAGTTGGTTTCGGGAGTAAGGGGATATCATTCTGATACTTAATTTAAATTAAAAATAAATTCCTTATGAAAAGAAACGGGTTTCTAAGGGACCATAGAAAAGTTTCATATCTTAATTTTGATATTTTATTTCAGAGATATTAGCTAGGATTTCCTCATGATTTTCCTAAAATATTTTTGACGTTTCTCTAGAAAGTTTTATACCTTAGAATTTCAGTTGTTATTAAATCTGGTTCAAAAGAGTTTCTAGAGAAAAAGGAACATCGAATGATATTCCGGAATTGTTTAGATCATCTAAAGTTCGATACTCCTGCAAAATTTGTTTGCGGTGTCACTTACGTTGGAAGACAATTGGATAATGAGAACGGAAGGAAGGCATTGAAACGCCAAGAGTCAGATCCTAACACCTTTACCCTTGCTTCCTTTTGCACCTTCTTTCATTGCGCCTTTCTTCCGTTCTATCCTTATCATCATATTTATTTATGTTTTTCCTCCATCCATTAACCAACCTCCCTCCATTCCCTTCATGGAATTACCCGCGTTATTGTCAAATGGGGCGATGAATGATGATTTGATCTCGTGCACTACAGGGCCGAGCATGACAGGTCTTCTGCCCACAACGAGCTTAACAACACCCGAGGCGCTATTGACCAGCTTGCTCGTGAAAAGGTAATGGTGGTGTTTTCCTCGGCCGTCGTTTTCGGTTTCAGAGTAGCAGAGCATGCTGAAGTGCGTCGTGTTCCCGAATTTCAACCTGCAACCACCCCTCTTCACTCCCGCCTTCATTTTGAGAATGCACTTCTTCCTTTTAGTGACGATATTTTTGTGTAGACTGACCGTCAATTCCTTCCCTTACCAAAACCTCAACGTCTGCTTTTTTTGCGAGGCACTTTTTTGTCCTCGCCCCTTTTTTTTTGGAGTTGCGCTTATTTTTAAAACGGCAAAACTCCTTCCCGTTTACGCTCACGCCAAGGGAGTCTTTCTGGTTGGTTACCACAGATGGACTTAGGGCTACGAAGAACAATTTGAAACATCACGTCGATTATAGTCACACGGTTGTAATTCGCTCTACAATTCAAATACAACTGACAACGAATAGTAATGGGAATTTTAAAACTAAGAATAATAATTGGATCACACGAGAACTTTTTTTACCATCGCTTGAACCAATGAAGATATTTTGGCGACATTTTTAAACATGACAATTTTTCTTTATGGGGACATCTTGCATAGTAAAAACGGTAATAGACTATTTAAAGTGACATGCAAGCGATGAAACTTTAGCACGAAAAGCTGAAATTCATGGGAAAGTCACTCAGATTTCACTACATCCTTTCACTGGATCAACGAGAAGCATAACAATTACGGAACTTCCAACAGAAAATGAACTTCATCATTAGCGCAATAACAACAACACATGGGCACAGCTAAATTGGGATTATTCCCACCGATCAGGACCAACCTTTTTGTCATCATTCCTCCATCAATAACCCTCTCCTGATTCACATTTCCTCAACCCTTCCAAAAATCCCCTCGGAATGGAACGAAACCTCCACTTCTGATTTTAATCTCTCCATTTCTCTGTTTCTCTTCTTCGCCCTTCATCACGACACTCAATCACAACACACCACCGACACTCGCATTCAACAACTCTTCACTCTCTTCCACGAAAACAGGGCTGAGAAGGATAAGGCACAATACTTCGGAGAGCTTAACGACCTGAGAGCAAGCGTGGACCACTTGGCCAACGAGAAGGTAAAGACAGAGGGAACGGGGTTACGATAGAGCAATAATAATCACTACCGGATGCTGGCTGATCTCGGATATTACCACGCTGGTCTCAAAGTGCATGGTGGGACGAAACACGACATACGCAAAGCCTAGTTACATTAAAGAAAGCTAAATTAATCCTAACACGAAGCAAAAGATCCACATAGATTTATATAGATTTAAACAATAGGATTATATCATTCGCTCTAAGAATTAAAAGGAAAAAAGCTTATTGCTATCACTAATATAGAATAAGAAATTGAATTGCTTATAGAGACATAATGCAATTAACAATTAGGACGGTGTTAGATATGAAAATATCTCGGGAGGAAAATATTGCAATAATTTTCATATTCAAAGCATGAAATCAGCTTATTTTACCATGCTACCCGCGTATTCATCATTTTCGTTCGGAATTAAAAGGTTAAGTTAAGCGGAAATTTATAAAAAAACTACCATCGATTTTAATGAATGACACTAGGATTATTTATCAGCTGAATCTCGTTGCTAATATGATAGCGTGCCAATTGCTGTTAAAAGCTTATTTACCTCTTACACAACGCCTCACAAAACTATGAAACGCCTTTTCTTTTTTTTCCACCTTCATTTCCACAGTGAACCGCATGGAGGTTTCTAATTTAGACGTATTTGAATACATTGTTACCAAGATCCTATTCCAAAGCTTCCTTTCATGTATGTCGACAAATTGACGCTGATCATCCAAGCAACCCCATAACGCCATTTCCTTGTGCTGTCGTCATGATTGCTCATACTAATAAGCGTTCCGTTTGAGCCTATTTAACATCGTAGGAGTGTGTCCACCTGCATGCATGGCATGCAACCTAATGATGATAATGTTAAAAGGTGAGATTAAGATATTCAGCTTCTAATGAACTTCGAATGAAAAACTCAAAAGAAATTTGAAATCATTTCATGATTTTCTTTTAACCAATTGAAAATAAAAAAAATTATGCAATCACCTTATCTTAATTTTATCGAAGAAATTGAATCGGAGCGGTCGGTGTATAGGTAACTTTCTCAATTCCCATGTGTTTTGCACATTTTGAAAAAGTTACCTTCTCTAGCCTTATTACTTCCTTTTTTGTCTTACTTTGGGTTGCTTAAGAATCTCGAAAGTAATTCTGGACTATAAACCAAATGTTTAGAGAAAAATCAGCCTGTTTTTACACCGGATGCATAATTATCGAGCACCAGCTCCGATGTAGTTCACTAACATTGGAAGTGCCCATTGATCACAAAGCTTGCTAACCAACATACTCTTGCCCATCTCCCGGCCCACCCACTCATCCACTTGTTCAGGCTGCTGCTGAGAAGGTCGCCAAGCAAGTGCAACACCAGCTCAACGAAGTCCAGGGCAAGCTTGATGAGGCCAACCGCACTCTCAATGACTTCGATGCCTCCAAGAAGAAGCTGTCTATTGAGAACAGCGACCTCCTCCGACAGCTTGAGGAAGCTGAATCTCAGGTGTCACAGTTGAGCAAGCTCAAGATCTCTCTTACCACCCAGCTCGAAGACACCAAGAGGCTCGCCGACGAGGAATCCAGGGTAAGAATTCAAGCCAAAATATCCCCAGGTTTTTACCTAAAATTTTTACAGAAGTATTCCGCAGTTCAATATCATATCCCTTGCCGCATATGGTATATGAATTATTTTTTTATTACACCATTTTATATCATTTTGCCATCTAATTTTATTTAAAAGAAAGATGAAGCCTTAGAAAAACGCATTACGACGATAATAATTTATTTAAAAATATTTTATACTAGATAAGAATGCTCATACAATATATACCAACTAAAACAGGATACTTATTCTTAAAATTGCCATTCGTTACTCAACATTCAGTAGATTGCTTATATCTATCAAATTTAAGAACTTATGCATGTGATTGATATGGTTTATTGTTAACCCATTAGGAGCGCGCTACTCTCCTTGGCAAGTTCCGCAACCTCGAACACGACTTGGACAACATCAGGGAGCAGCTCGAGGAGGAAGCCGAAGGCAAGGCTGACATCCAGAGGCAGTTGAGCAAGGCCAACGCCGAAGCCCAATTGTGGCGCTCCAAGTACGAGTCCGAGGGTGTGGCCCGCGCCGAAGAGCTTGAGGAAGCCAAGTGAGTATTATGCAATGATTTTTAAACAACCAAATAGGTATCCATCTTAGATGGAACCAAGATATTTTTCCAGAATCTGCACAGTGGAATCGTTGTTTAACGAATTCCTCCGTCGTATATTTTAGGCGCAAGTTGCAGGCCCGTCTCGCTGAGGCTGAGGAAACCATCGAATCTCTCAACCAGAAGGTCGTTGCCCTCGAGAAGACCAGGCAGAGGCTGTCCACCGAAGTCGAGGACCTTCAGCTCGAAGTCGACCGCGCTCAGTCCATTGCCACCGCCGCCGAGAAGAGGCAGAAGCACTTCGACAAGATCGTTGCCGAATGGAAGCTCAAGGTATAATCATGATAACTGATACATTAAGCCATGACGGATTTCCCTTTCAATAACGGAAAACAAAATTTTGGAGGATAAAACTTTATTTTCTCCTCATATCTTTACATATTTTTGGGTCAGACATTTTATTGGGTTTCCTTTCCAGTAATGATAAACAAAATTTTGGAAGATAAAACTTTATTTTCTTCTTACGTCTTTACATATTTTTGGGATAGGCATTTCAATTGAAAATCATCTACTTACCATATACTTACATTTTGGAATCTTCTTAGTTTGCAAATTTTCAATTCTAAAACCCGCAACTCACTTTTGAAAGTACAGTTAATTTAACAACTGCTTGTTATTTTCTCCCAGGTTGATGACCTCAGCGCCGAGCTTGATGCATCCCAGAAGGAATGCCGCAACTACTCCACCGAGCTCTTCCGTCTCAAGGGAGCTTACGAGGAAGGCCAGGAACAGCTGGAGGCTGTCCGCCGCGAGAACAAGAACCTTGCCGGTAAGTGTTATCCCATAAACACGAAAAATCCAACTCGTATTGGGAAAACATAACGCTAATAATCGTCCCTCGATACCAACAGACGAGGTCAAGGACCTGTTGGACCAGATTGGAGAGGGTGGCCGCAACATCCACGAGATCGAGAAGGCAAGGAAGCGCTTGGAAGCCGAGAAGGAAGAACTCCAGGCCGCTCTCGAAGAGGCTGAGGCTGCTTTGGAACAGGAGGAGAACAAGGTGCTCCGATCACAGCTGGAGCTCAGCCAGGTGCGACAGGAGATCGACCGCCGCATCCAGGAGAAGGAGGAGGAATTCGAGAACACCAGGTAACTTAGAAATGATATGACTATAATCTTTGAGAGAGTAATTCATTAGATCATGATTTTCCATGAAATATGAACTACCTTCAATTCGTAATTATTGACAAGACTTTCATTAGTTGCTTTAATATTGTTAAAGTATCCAACGTGACTTATCTAACTGGAAATTTTACTTAACTTCACAGGAAGAACCACCAGCGCGCCCTGGACTCCATGCAAGCCAGCTTGGAAGCCGAGGCCAAGGGTAAGGCTGAGGCCCTTCGCATGAAGAAGAAGCTCGAGGCCGACATCAACGAGCTTGAGATCGCTCTTGACCACGCCAACAAGGTGAGTTCCATTGAACATTATTTTCTTCGGATTTTTGGACAATTTAAGACAGCACTGAAGTCTAACATGCCAGAACCAAATAACTGTTATTTAAATTCAATGACAGCAAGAAATATTGCAACAATTATATGTAATTTACTGTTACAATAGCTAATAATAATTAAATTGAGTCATTTGCAAAAGCAATGAAATTATCAATTAATTAATGCAGTCCATCATAAGTAGTGCTAGTAATGTAGTGAAATAGTATAGCTACTTGACGAAACTTTCCTAACAAATTTCATGTGATCACAGGCTAACGCTGAAGCCCAGAAGAACATCAAGAGACACCAGCAGCAGCTCAAGGACACCCAGAGCGCCCTCGAGGAAGAGGTCCGCTGCCGCGAGGAAGCCCGCGAACAGCTCGGAATCAGCGAGCGCCGCGCCAACGCCCTGCAGAACGAGCTCGAGGAGTCCCGCACACTCCTGGAGCAGGCCGACCGAGGCCGCCGCCAGGCCGAGGCCGAGCTCGCCGATGCCCACGACCACCTCAACGAACTGGCTGCCCAGAACACCTCCGTCACTGCCGCCAAGAGGAAGCTCGAAGCCGAACTCCAGACTCTCCACGTGAGTATACCGAAGCAACAACCACTGCAGATCGTTCGAAGCATCCCACGACTATCCACTAAATATTTAAAAATTACTTCTTAATCATGTATTAAGCCCGATTAAAATTATTGTCCGGAGGTGGTCATCGAACCATTCAAATTTATATTTAATTCCTCCCGGGACCTTCAGTACTCACCGGAAAAATTTCGAACGATCAAATTTATCCCTTTCACTACCTGGGAACCGACTTGGCAGCTAACATCGATCTGTTTTCTTTTTATAACCTCAGTCCGACCTCGACGAACTCCTCAACGAAGCCAAGAACTCCGAGGAGAAGGCCAAGAAGGCTATGGTCGACGCTGCTCGCCTTGCAGACGAGCTCCGTGCCGAGCAGGATCACGCACAGACCCAAGAGAAGATGCGCAAGGCATTGGAGGTACAGATCAAGGAACTCCAGGTCCGATTGGACGAAGCCGAGGCCAACGCCCTCAAGGGAGGCAAGAAGGCCATCCAGAAGTTGGAAGTCCGAGTCCGAGAGCTGGAGAACGAGCTCGACGGAGAACAGAGACGTCACGCCGATGCCCAGAAGAACCTCCGAAAATCCGAGAGAAGGATCAAGGAGCTCAGCTTCCAGGCCGAGGAAGACAGAAAGAATCACGAGAGGATGCAGGACCTCGTGGACAAGCTTCAGCAGAAGATCAAGACTTACAAGAGGCAGATCGAGGAGGCGGTACGTTCTCAGTTTTGACGAATACTTGTAATCATGCATTCAGATTCATTCATGGATCACAGATGGAAAAAAAATTCGACAGGTTATATATCATAATAATTTCAACTTTAATATTGATCGAAGAATTTTTACATTAGAATTGATCAGCTCTAATAGGAAAAAGAGATTGTTTTTATCATTAATTACCATTTATATTAGACTTACATATTTTCATTTAATCATGCCTTAGCACTTCGAATTTATTTAATATATCAATCAAAATGACATTAGGAATTTTAAGATCATAATGTAATACACATGGAGTTATGGACTAAATGTCATCACCTGACAATTACAGGAGGAGATTGCAGCCCTCAACCTTGCCAAGTTCCGAAAGGCCCAGCAAGAACTGGAAGAAGCCGACGAGAGGGCTGACCTCGCAGAGCAAGCCATTGCCAAGTTCAGGGCGAAGGGCAGGTCCGGGTCAGCTGCAAGGGGAGGCAGCCCAGTGGTGAGTTATCCTTAAGCGAAAATAAATATCGCACTCTGCAAGCTAATAGACGTAAAATATTTTGAAACATTTTATCACTTCGGTAAATATTCCCACCTTAGGTTGGACTTCTTTTAAAATTTTCTGTAATTCTTAACCCAGTAGATTCTCAACCTAATATTTTCATCATTACTGATTAAATTAACTTAATTGCTATGAAAATAAATATCCATAAAGGAACAGTAACCTGATTCTTAGAAAATATTTTGGTTTACCTAAGTATCTACCGTTTTGTAGTTGCATCGTAGATTTTTCCTCTTCTTAAAAAAGTAGCTCACAATAAAATATTTCATTGATTTCAAATTTTCTCTCTCAATAATATCTCATGAAGAGAAATAGTTACTAACCAAGTATAAAAATCCCTTTTATTAAAATCGTTGAACTTTAAGAAAGTAGAGCTTTGCTTCCGCAATTACTTCGATTAGCCACAACGCTAACTAACGCTTGACGTTTTCTCTCTTTTCTACCCGTCACTATCGAATCGCCCAACAGCCAGTTAAGGCCGCCGCCAAGGTGTAATATCAAAAACCATTTAAACGAAAAAAGCCATCTCATCCTCGTAAGTTTTCATCGCAGCATTCTTGTTTGTTCGTGTCTGTTTGGGAGTTGTGTGGAGAACGTGATTATTTTACCTTAGTTCTCCAAATAGGCGCCCTTGTGCTGTCGATATCGTCCCCCTTGTTTCCTTCCCCGTTGATAGTGCTTGCATCCTTCTTAACCGCACGCCTCCTTTAAGTAAGATTGATATTCCTTAGAACGAATCAATAAAAAAAACCTTCCAAAATTTATTTTACATTTCCTCGATTTACATTGACCGAGTTTTTTCTGAGATGAACCCACTAAAACATTTTTATACCGAAAATGTTTTCGTTGAATTTATACCTTTTCGTTATTTCCTGTTTCAATTCCTTTCTACAGAACTCCTCTTGTCTGTGATGCAGTGTTGTTTGATGTTGAGTTAGTCCTCGGAAAGAATTTAAAATTTTTAGTCGAGAATTCAAGCTGTATATAGGCCCTTATGGATTTGAAATTGACGCGATCGTTTATCTGAAATGATTCCTACTTTTTAATCTGTATATACTGAAAAAGCTTGATTATCGGTGCATTATTAAATCAATTCAAGACGAAATTTGTTCAGTTTGAAATGAAATTAGCTTAGACGCAAACAGTCTTTTGCACTATAAATAATTTTTATTAAAATATAGATAAAGTTTGTGTTTGAATTCGGAAAAAGTAGTAATACTTCCCATATGGCAGAAGATTCCGGATTTTAAATTCATCTCTCGGGCTCTCCCTAATTCATCTGAAAAATTTCCTCGGGATATGAGAACAGATTCGGGAATGCATCCCTATATCATCTCAAAGCCATCAGTGAATTCCGAATACTCATCTATGCTTTCTTGGGTCCTTGTACAGCCTCACCGCCCGCCCCAGAAGCCATTGCAAGCCCTCGACGGTGGCATCTTTCCTCCACGCTTCGATCTTCATCCGGAGTTCGACGCTTAGAAGACTCAGAGGCAGCGCGTTTGAGGAGAGAGGATCAACTTGGTGGAAAACTATAAAAATGGAAAAAAACGCCCCCAAAAAGGGCTTGACAAAAAAATAAAACTAAATTTAAAAAGACGCCTCGCCTTGCTATATATATATGTATATCTATACCAAACTCCACATCGAGGGACATGAAGAACTACGCGGAAATCAAAAGAAACCACGCAAAGCGATGCTTTCCATTCGAGCGACGATTCCTAACCACCCTTATTTTTTTTCCTTTCCCTTTAAACTTCCCTCCCATCTCCCTTCCTCTCTCTCTCTCTCAAAAGCAAACATAAATGTTGCCTTGGTAATCCACTTCCGGAGCCGACTGACCCCTTCCGAAACAGAAAGAAAGGAGGAGGCAAGTTTAACGAGCGATTGAACAAGAGGCGTAGATACAGAGTCACTCCAAACAAAATGAATAGTTATATAATTTTTTATATATATAATAAAAGTTGTGCTTTCGTTTGCCCACGTATGAATGATGGCGAGATGGTGATGGTTCATTTTCGGCAGAAAAATGAATGACAAATGACAAACGATTAGGAGTGTCCGCAATTCCAATAAGCGCCCCCTCCGCTGCTCTCCTCCCCAATCTCCCCTTCCTCTTCCGTTGAGAAGTCGCGTGTTGAAAGAAACACAGGAGAGTCTCTGTGCGAGCCGACCCCGAGTATTTGCGATAGGAACAGGGAAAGGCAGGGAGGGAGGGAGAGAGAGTGAGGGGGAGGGAGAGAGAGAGAATGAGAGAGAATGACAGAGAGAGAGAGTGAGAGCGAGAGAGAGCGGGAGAGAAAAATATATTGGTATGGCAACCATCGTGATGCTCCCGAACAGCTTTGAACTTTGAAAAAAAAAATGAAACAAAATGTATGTGTCATAGAAATAACATCAATAAAAATCAAAAAATCAGTACTCTTACCTTGGTGTCATTTGATGCTCAATACCTTCCACTGTCTCCGGGGATGTTCTTTGGGGAAGTGTTTGCGACGCGGCCGTTTTATCGCAGAGAGTGGTTTGCTCTGCGATAAGAGGACGGAAAGCGAATTACGGCGTTGGACTGCATCCAAAGATAAGGCCTAAAGATTGCAAGTTTACTGCAAACAGATCGGAGTTGGTAAATCAATATGAAAATGCAGTTCCGTGAAGTAGTGCGGATATTGGCGTTGATACGGGAAGTGATAATGATACCGAGTACACGTGTACTTTGGTAGCGTGAAAGAACAGCCATTTTTAAGATTACTGACTTAAGCTACTTCTGACGGAACCGACTGGTTCTGCTAGTGAGTTATTCTCAGAACTATCATTAAAATCTGTGGCAGATGCATACCTAAGATAAATTAAGCATGCGATAAAATCAGCAAGTTTGTTAATTATCTCGATTAATTGAATAGATACTGACTGATGGCTAGTTAAAATAATACTTCCATCAGAATTGGAAATACTTAAGATTTTAATTGATTCTTTACATCCTTTTACAAATACATTATGGTTTGACCATCGAACAAAGCTGCTGAGTACCATATATTCCGCTGAGTAACTCTCTTTTCTCGTAAATGAAACTTCTTTCTGCGTCGTCTATGAAATAAATTTCAGCCTCAAAATAATAACTCTATCGAGGCGTAAATTTGAAGCGATGCATTGTAAAGCAGCACAAAAGTGAACCAGAATAAAACGTAAGACTGTACGATTGTAATCTGGATTAGCAATGCTAAATAATAAGAGAAATATAAATAAAGATAAATTTTATTAAAATTAAGCAGAAAATCATCAAAGAAGGCTTTCTGATGCACTCTACTGAGTGAGGGATCATAAATTTATAGACACCTCTTTGACTTTAGCTGATCTCGCTAATTTTTTCTATGAATTGATTTAATATTTACCAGTTTAAAACTCATCTGATGGATAACATATGTGAGAAGAAAGTTTTTGAACACTGAATGGGCTCAATTTTATGTTTCACAATTGCTTATTCTTCATTCACTTGCTGTTTGTTTATTTATTAGGAATTAATTTTCATTAGGAAATGAATTTCATGTTGTTGGGTGTCCCCTGCTGTTAAACTACTGATTTCAATAATATAATGTTTATAGAACGTCCATTATATCCAGTGTATAATTAGGATTACTCAGAATTAGCCCTAATGTACGGCGGGGACTTTAGGTAAATTCTTTAAATGTTTTTTGATTCAATAATTCAAACTATACCCTATCTCTTTCTTTGGAATGTCATCCTGAGAAGCAGTAAAAATTCTCGATTAAAAAGCCGTTCATTCATATAAAATTAAGTTTTGTTATAACATAAGCCAAGAGGCAAATTTTAGCAAACTAATAGTATTTAGGTTTTCCGGTACTTACAATTCTTACGATTAAAATAACAAGCTTTCATATAGTAATAATGGGAAATTGTGCTTTTGAATGAAAAAATGCCCATATTCATGATTATCCATATTCCTTATGTCCATAGTCACAGATTAACAAAATTACAGCTTCTACATTAATTTGAAAAGAGCGCGGTGTTTCCAAATAGTTGAATCAAGTTTACACAGATGGCACTTGCTCCGCGCCGCCATGTCACGAAGCATGTGAGAAGCAGAAAAACCAGTATTCCACGACGAATGCAAAACCCGCTCAGTAGTCATGATTCCGGTTAAGCTGAATCACTACTAATACCAAGATTGCGCTTATATTATAGTTTATGAAGCTCGTGTTTCGTCATTGCAAATCAGAATCGAGGATACCGTAGGAAAGGAGGACAAATCACCAGGTTTTCTTCTCAAACCAGGAAGTATCTTTCGTATCAGAAATCAATTACTATCACAAAGTATGGAATGAATGTAGCCTCTCATTTCAACATGGTGCTTAGTAATACTTTGATTCTAGTCGATTACTTAGATTCGAGAAGTGTGTGAGTTGAGATATTTCTAATATAACTCAAATAATTTCTATATCTTACCCTAAACTCTTTTAAATTTACCCAATTATTTAGATAGTATATATACCATAGGAATATATGAGTAAATATCAAATAACCATGGAACGCATAGCACTTACCGTCGTTTATATTTACTACATTGGTTTCGACATATCTTATGCTTTCAATTTGCTTCCTACCTGTGCTTTCCCATTCCCTTGGGAGGGTAATAATGGAAGATTAAGATGTTTTATTGACATCCTTCTTGCATACTTTGCCGACGTTTCCTGTTTACATAAATGAAATCACATATGGATTACTTGCTATCCCGTTTTGCTCGAATATCCCCGTATGGACGAATGCGTATGACTGTGAATAATATGTAATTCACGACAGGATTTCCGTCTTCGCATTATTCCTTGCAGTTTTCGTTCAATAGACTTGCTGCAACTGCGAGTAAGGAAGAGAACGTTTAAAACATGTGTTCCAAAATTTAAATTATTGATTAAGAAGTATCTAACACGCTATGCTATCACGATACTAATTTATAAATCATTAATGAATCACTTGCTGAGTGTAAATCTGTAATCACACTTTGTGATTGAAAATTTCGCTCAATTTGTGATTCTCTCATCCATTTTCGTTTAATGTATTAGGATATAAACACAAAGCGGTCGGATAAAAATTTAAGATATCTAAATATTTAGGAAATTATTTTTGAGATATAACTTATTAAAATCTTTAAGTACTGTTTACATTATGCTCCTATGAAAGTATTAAATTAATAAAGAACTCTGAAGTAAATTAACAGAATATTTAAATATTCGGTTATTGAAAATAGATTAGAGACACCTCTCATTACGATTTTCTCTAGAATATACTATCTAAAATCTTTCCATGCATATCATAAAATTTTCATTTATTTAAAATAACTAATGAATAAATGTTAAGATAAAAATATATTGAATTCTTATGCATTTATAATTACTTAACACTGGCCAATAGGAGTCCAAAATAAAAAGTAATAATATATTTAGCTCACCGTTGAGGTTGAAAATTGAAACTATGTGCAAAGGATAGTATGTATGTACAGTAGTATACTTTCTTATAATTCAAGTGGTATCCATACTAAAATGATAGCTGTTTTTACTAATGTCTCAGCTAGAAAAGTTTCAGGAATTTCTTCAGTCTTGACTTCAGACAGGAGATTAAGTGTGAACTTATTTTGATGCGGGAGATTAGCCGATGATAGAGATATTCACCATCCACGATATAGCATACTCTTCAAAGAATGCAGGAAAAATTAAATGAAGTTCTTAAAAGGCATGAAAACTTGTGTTTAATTTATCGTCATTCTCACATGCATAACGTTTAATTACTGGTAACTGTAGGTTTGATTAATTGCGTTTCAGTACTGATGAGCAAAACATGAAATACATGGCAATGATATTGTTTCCAGATTAAATAATGATTCTTAAGAGGTTCGAAATTGAGGTTTTATTCAATAAAAGCCGAGTTCCATCTTCTTTTCTTTCAATAAATTTATCAGTAAATGGTAAGGCCATTGACCATTCACTTCTTTTGAAGACCTTTTGAAAATTCATAAAATTTGGCCATGAATATCATAATATTAATACAATCCATTTACTGAAATTCATTACGATTTTTCGTTCAATTGAAGACGAATTTTATTGAGTTTTTGCTCCTCATTTAAGTTGATAAAAATCAATTTCTTCGACTTATGCCCTTATTTAGTATAAAAGATAACTAAAAATCTTAATTTTTCGGCCTTCCAATATATAAATTTCGATTTACATAAGGTATTCATTTTTAAAATTTGACTGGGTTGAGTATGCTTTAGTATTTTTCTCCAAAGAAGTATTTGCTATGATGTGAAATTTAACTGGACGTTTCGAGCTGAACAAAACAAGAATATCAAAATTGCACTTAGAAATTGAAATTTTGATGCAATAGCAAGATACCATTGGGAATAATTGAAAATGACGTTAATTAATCTTAAGAATGAGAATATTTCTTTGCTGAAATGTTTTGCATAATTCTAGTTCCCTACTTTAATAGTAAGAAGTTCATTTAGAAGACATGATTAGTAACCATTGAAAGGTTGCAACAATATAACTTAATGTATAATGAAAAATCAGACATTGAAATTCATTAGAAGTTATGAGAATAGACAACAAAAATCCCTTTCGTGAAGTTAATCTTTTGAGATATTTGCCACTCTCATTTGATTGTCATTCTAATCTTATGCGGAAATAATAAATTGTGGGTTATGGTCACTAGACAAGAGGTTTCATTGTTATTTGAAGCAATCGGTGGTTTGTAAAGATTGTGGTGGCGCATGTAATGATTTCAAGTACAATAGAGCTATGGAAATATACTCCAATGCATTTCATTCAGCTGTATATAATAAAAGAGAGGAAATATTCGCGGAAGTGGTCGTGAATAGCCTCCGGAGGCCTTGAAAGCGATGCGCGACGCATTCTATAGTAATCAGCGTGATTCAGTGTCATACGACCGAAAAGGTAGCGAATTTAAAGAGAATAGCTGAGAGCTTCCTCTTCAGCAATGCCACTGAATATATTCGGATGCAATTTGGATTTTGGGAGACCGTATCGACTCCAAGTGAAGAAGTCTATAACTACAAAGGTGGAAGCCGCGTTAAAGCCTTTCCTCATAAAATTCTGTGAAAATGTTTCATAGACGATTCTTAGTTGTAATCTATCAGCGAAGCCCTTACTTCCAGAACATCCATGCATGAGGAGTGTAGAGTAGAGAGTAGATTAAGTAAATCTCACTCATTGAACGAAGTATCTCATCGTTTGAGTTTATTGTGTTATTTGCATTATATTTTTCTGCAATGATGACTTGATTTCCTCGTGATGATTTCTTATTTAGTCTTTCTAAATTCATTTGCAGAATATAATTTGAAAACTAATGAATTTTAATCGTTAAAATGGTGGTAAACGAACATGAAGTTCATACATAGTATAGAGGCTTGCATGCTAGCCGAGTATGCATAAAAGAACGCGATGTTCTCTGGTATATTTGTGATTAAATTTTTCTTTTCGTTCGTTAAATTCTTTCCTTGATACTTACTATTGACTTATTAATAATAATAAATAGTATGCTCAATTTGTAATCCCGTTAAGTAACCTTCGTAAGCGATATTTTTCCATTTAAGGTAGTTAACGACTATCCTAAGAACATAAAAGGAGCTTGCATTCAAGTAATTTAGGATTTCGCAATCATAAAGAGCGATTGCTTTCTAAAATTTTATATAATAAACACCATTGTCTTTTTGCATGTTTTGCTTATTATATTGCATAAACATGCAAGTCTTTGGCGATATTCCTTCTCCCGGAGTTTACAGCGTACTTTACTCGATTGGCTAGCAGGATGATTAGCATGATGTTAGCGTGTTCAATCCCTTACCGTCAAATAAGCGTATCGTATGTTAGTCAACATTCGATAAAGCTCTCCCAAAATCGATTCCCCGTAGGTTCTATTGGTGCGAAACGGTCTTACCTGTGAAACAATCAACACCAACGTTTGGTCTAAAGTGCTTTTATAAGCGAGAGAATGCCGGTAGTCTAGTGATGACTTACTTATGTTCGTACCATCATGGTTTTACAAATTCCGTCATCTGACTTACTATCGTTACCTCAAATAAGCATTCTACCCTGCCATTACCTTAGTTTTCCTTTAGGTATTATCTTTAGCAATCCTAGTCACAGGGTGTAGGATATCCTGCTATGAAGAAATTCTCAAGCTCTACCAAAGCGATGTTTATTATTATCCAAACATCCATCTCTCGCTTTCAGCGATGGCAATTTTAAAAATTCTGTAGCACGTCGGGCAGCACGACGTGCAAAACACCCAGAAGGAACAGAAGGATACAGAATACATTGTATTAAAAAGTTAATAGGAACGCAATTTAAGTAGTAGAAGTCTTCAAAATGGAATATTTTAACTTCTACACGATATATTGCTTTTATAAGAATGGGTGAAATAGTATGATTTGTTGAAACTTGAAATTAAAACAGGGTTAGCTTTAAAAACAAAAGCAGTGGTTGGTAAATATTTGTTGGAAGTGAGCTTGGTACCAATAGAATATTATTAGTTGGTTTTTCCATTTTATAAGTAGGTATTACATCTCATAAGTTTCCATGTTATATGATTCAATTATGTAACAGAGTGTTCTGTATTCCCATCATTTATCTACATTTCTTAAGTATTTTAATATATAACTCATGTATTCATTCGAATGAGAATAACATTAAAATTAGTAAAAAAACTTTTGTACTTTTTCCACAAATTAATTTTATTATAAACAAAAGACTGTAAAGCACACACGACTAGTTTCGGATGATGGAGATCAATCTCCGAAACTAGTCGTGTGTGCTTTACAGTCTTTTGTTTATAATAAAATTAATTTGTGGAAAAAGTACAAAAGTTTTCTTACTAATTATGGAATATTTCCACAAGACAACGCCTGAAACTGTGAATTTTATTTATAACATTAAAATGTCGCATCTCCACTTTGGTTACCTCAGTCTTGAACCTTATTAATTAGAAGCAGGTAACTGCCAAGAATTATTATATAAGAAGTTGTATGAACAGTATGTAAAATCTTAACGAACCTCACATTTTTATCTTTGCTTTTTGAATCTACCCCTCTTTACACGCATTTCTCCTATAATTTTTCCCAGATAAAATTATCTTTATCTGTACTCAAACGATTTCCTTCACCATTTCAATGTGCTCAATATAATGAAAGAAATAATGTCACAATTATAATAATCGCTATTAGCAAACCGTGCTCTACAGTCTTGGAAGTCTTCGTTACGTTCGGAATCACTAATTGAATTGATAAAGATCTAGGAATTCCCATACTAATAAATCTTTTGCAGCCTCTCAAACACTTCTCGGATTATTCTTTCAGATATTCGCTCAAGGATGTAAGCGATTGATTCTCCGTACGGCTCTGTTCTCGGGAGGCAACCCTGAATGTCTGACTGCCACTACCCACGAAAACTCAAGGGTGATGGTAACTTGCTATACAAGAACTGACTCACTTCCGCAGTCTATTAAGAAATACAAATCTGAATGTATGAATGCGTACTATCTCTCGTTTAACAAGGTGGTCATGGCAAATGTTATCCGATGTATTCCACAATAATTATTTTTAGGGTCACGAACGTCTTGTCCTTCATTGGAGTATGTGTCTCTGTATCTATGATCTAATTTTTTGGTCTATTTCATTAATCGTGAAAAGAAACGCTCAAATAATTTCGGTATCCTCACAAATTTTAATAGCAGAACCGAAAACCGGTCTGAATGCGTTTAATGCGATGGAACCGGTTGTCTGTTCTGATAATAAAATTTATGTGGAAATATTGTGCGCATTTCCATTTGCGATGAATGAAAATGCTAGGTTCCACGAAGTGAAGCCAGAGGCAGTCATATTTTCCGATCTAACTTACTCATCTCTCGTGATTATTGAAATAGAAAAATCTAACACATCTAGAATGAAACGGAGTGGGAGTTACTTAGTTGCTGCCGAGTGGTTGTTTTATTTCTAATTGTCACACATAAGGAGATTTCTCAGTTCGTTTATACTTAAATCTCCTTCATATGTTACTTAGAAGAAATGACGGAAACAAATCGATATTTAGAGAGGTCAATGATAACTTTTATTTTCAATATCACGTATAATAGTTGAATACTAAAATTCAGAAAATTCAATTTCAAAATTAAACTGAAATCAGCTATATTTTCACTAAGTCCATGAATACATTCAAAATAAAATTTGGATTTTTTTATTCGTTCTTGGATTTCGAACCGTAAACATAACAGATAGCTATTTGATTAGTAATTTCAAACCAAACGGATTAGAAAGTTGTTCTCTAATTCGCAAGATAAAATAAGGAGTCGCATTTAAGTTTTTATTGAGAGAAAGATTCATGCTTGAGTAAGGGGTGAGGAAAAGGTATTTATACCGAATTTTTCATCAGGCATAAAATTTTTTCTTTGTGTATTTACCCACGGTACATTTACACTAACTGAATAAATCTTTTAAAATTTTGAAAACTTAAAGATTAGACGACGACAGAATTGAAAATCCTTGTTATTGATGGATAAGACTGAATAAAATCAAAATTTCTAGTGATTAAAACGAACAAGGATATTTCCTTATGAATGAGCTGATTCGAAAGTAGTTTGGTATTTTAGATTATCACAATTTACAACAGTCATTCCCGGAGAGTGTAATAGTTCCTCCAGGCGCGTAGGAGTAATCTTGGGTAACGCTTGACGTACGGGGATTGCATCCTGTTGACCATCATATTTCCTTACTATCTGAATTATGCTAAGCTTTAGACAGCAAGAAAACATGAGAATTTATCATTTGATGGAGTTCGTCATACATAGAACCAGATTTGTATAAAGAATAACTTTTGCGTATGACGGTTGGGGGTCGTTGGGTATGAAATCAATTGTGAAGTGGTATGAAAAAGTTTGGGAAACGCTTTTGTTTTTGAATATATAGGGACTAAATAATTGCTTATGTAGTACTAAAACTCATTAATTGAGTGTAATAATATATTTAAAATAATCTCCTCTTACCTTAGAGATGTAGTTCTTATTCGTCATAATTTGGTCCATTTCTAAGAAAATCCATTACAACAAATGAGAAGGGATGTGCAATGCACATACCTTGGGAAACACACATCCCTTGGGATGTATGTTTCCCAAATTTTTGTATCTATTCCTTCTCATTTGTTGCTTCATCAACATCTCGGCCCCCTCCATCGATTTTTGTAAACCGTTTCAAAGAAATCTGGGTGTATACACTTACTGAAAGCTACTACTTATCTAGAAAGTAATTCTAAAGAGTTACGTAAATTCCTACTCAATGACATGCTTTCATTAGGATTCGATATTGGTAAATCTGCTGCGCTGGAAAAACCAGTTACGTGCACATATTTGCTCGGATATTATTGACGTATCAATATTCTCCGAATCCGAAAGGCATTGAGAGACGCTAAACTTTTTATCGGAAAAAAGTGAAGGCAGGTGAATGAGATGCATTGTTCAACCGATGGCGTCGTCTTTGACGACCAAAGGGCTTGGCATAAAAACCGGAAGATGGAAATCAGCAAAAACTTGTGTTCCATCGCTCCTTAGTAAGGTCATGCACAATCGAGGAAATAAATAATCAAACGGCCGTGCCGACTCATTGCCAGCATTGTATTCCGCTGCTGAGAAGCACGTTCATTTAAATTAATTCGCATACTATTAATGTCCTATAGGTTATTTATGAAATAGGCCTGCCTCCCTCAGAAAGTGACTTCTGTAAGTGAAATCTAATGATGTTTTACGCAAGTTTCCATCCTTGTGAATTACCTTTTTAGCGGATATACTCCAATTTATGTTCGAGTGAGAGGCTTAGTATTCAAATCTATCCTTTGACCGAAGGGCGACGGCTGAGGAGCGGTTAGTTTCGAAGTATTTCTCCTTCGGAGAAAACGTTCATTCCCTTGTCTTCATTAAATGGAATTTAGGGTTTCGCTGAATCGACGTGAGCGCGTGACGTCAAAGACTGGGGAAAATACTGAGCATATTTCACCATTCACGAGTATCAGCAAATAAGATTTCGTAAAATTAGAACCCTGAATTCATGAGATTTTATGAACGTCACGAGAGGGGCTTAGAGTTTTCTCCTCTTCAGCAGAGATAGATATGTAATTACTTCCAAAAAGAGACGCAATATAAATATCGTGATGCATTAATTACTTTAAATTCAAGATATATTTACTTGAAGGGAAACGCGCGATATGAAAGAAATTACTGAAATCGTAATATATATTGTGTATATATCACAGAGAAAGTTTTATTATTAATGTACAAAAAATGAGAGTATATACTCTTGCTCTGCGGTTGGATATAAAACTGTTTTCTTTATTCCGTTGCAAAACAATACCACCACCTTAGGCCTCAAAGACTCAATGTTCAGGTATTATATTTTAATTTGTATTCTTATTAAACGTAAAAGTTATAATAATACTTTAGAAAATGAAAGAAAAATACAAATATTTTAATGTGTACAAATAACTTTTTTCTTTTTCTTCAGTTTTTTTTTATTTTGCCTTTAGATTTTTCCCATAAATTCATGAATTTCCCGAATCATGTACAACGCTGTGTAAGGAGAAAGAAAAAGTGATGTAAACAGGATTTTGAGAGTCCTTTGAGATTAGATTTCTAACGAAATTTTCGGCTCATATATCGAAATATCTCTAAAGCGGTGGTTTTTCCACCATAAAGCTGGAGGGCACCTCTTTTCATAGGGAACTAATGACTTATTTCATTTTGCTACCCTAAAGCAATGTCCCTCTAGGCAATTTTTTGCTTAGTTGTGATTCTTTTCAAGGTCCCCATTGAATAGATAATTTTAACCCATTTACTACAAAAAACCGTAACCTACCGTTGGAATAAAAATAGGTCTATCGATCATATTTGACGCGCTTCTATTGGTGTTGTATCTCACCTTCACTCCATTTGGGTTTTACCGTCGTTCTCTCTCGGAGTCGCGAAATTCTTGCGCAAATCCAGCGACTCCTTGTTTTTTTAGCCCTGCATTTTATGTCTTTCGTGTCTCATTGTTTGGAAAGAGGTTTTTTTTTCTCTGGAGCGCATGTCGTTTTTGCAAATATATCTACAGCGTCACTCCGATGCGAATTTTCGCTTACATCTCTCCTGCAAAATTCATGAGCTACGCGAATCATTTAATGCGACATTCACTAAGCCAAATTCATGAATGTGGTATTATCTGAAACGAACGAACTTCTTTAATAATCCGTCTAAAATAAACACAGTAGCACGGCGAAAGAAATTAAAGGTATCATAAAATTAATTTAAAATATAGTGTTATATATAGGAAGTATTATAAAAATAGTACGAGTTGAAATATATTTACTTAGTGAAATACAAAATGTAAACTAAAGATATGAATTGCTCTTATCTATAATATGTTTGGTGAATAACCGTTCAGGAGACAAGAATTTCTTGGAATGACAGTGTAAGCACTAGAGAGAATTATCCGTGTTATCAAAATAAGAAACCTTGCGCAGTAACAAGATACAAAAAAATTTCTTTTGTACATTTTCTGAGCAGACATGAAAAACAAGAACCATTGTTGAGAAAAACATCGCGTGTATACAACAAAAAATAAGATAATATAAGTGTGAGATTTAAACCGCCATGAGCCTCCATGTTTATTACCATGTGAAATCCTAATACACTTTTACTGAAACGGAAGTGTCCATCTTTGGTAGTAATTAGATTCAAGCCATTACGTTCAATTAGAGGGTAGGTGTGATTTCACCTTCAGTTTAATTGCTTAAAATTGTTAAAAGGAAAAGAGCCGTTGCGACTCAAAAAAATTCTCAAGTGCTGCCAATTTCGATTCAGCTATTTAGCCAGCCTTTTATTCATTTCTGTTATTTAAGCGGTGGGGAGTTAATGAGCATAAAAATAATTGTAAAGTGAAAGAGGAAGTTCTTAATTTAACTGAAATGGAATACTCAAATGGTATCAATAAAAATCTGTAGAAAATGAAGGGGTTTTGAATGGCCTCGAATGGAAATAAGTATTCTATAATTCTATTCGAAAGTTAACTAAAAATGTTCCAGATACTATACGGATATTTAATATATTGAATATTTCCCGTCCATGATATTGAATTTTCGTAAATAGCTCGTTCATGGAAAGGGAGAACAGTCTTTTTTTAAAGATTCAAATATTTCTTCTTCTCAATACGATTTGAATGCACATTTTATTTAAAACAAGTTAATAATGTTTTGAGGCAATCTAAGACTGAAATGATATGTTTTTAAGAGACATAAAGGGATGGATGGTCTACAAAAATTTCGGGAGAAGTTATCAAAGATTGAATTCGGATTTCAGAACTGTTTTGGCTCAAATTTGAAAGCAGCTTCAGGTAAGTATTCATTAGCTGATTGCACCTTCTGCGGTTACTTCTGTGATCCATTTATAGATAAAAGATACGATAATATTTTAAACTTTCTTCCTTACATGTTCATCCACAAACGATAGAACACATTCAAAGGCCACAAAGGAAGTAGACTGGAAGTTAAGATTTTTAAAAACAAAATAAAACTGACGCGTCAAAACCAATCTCCATTCAGAAATTCTCAACAGAAATTCTTGGAAATATAAGAAAGATTAGAAAATAAGTATATTATTTTCGTTTGCGGTAGTTTCAAAGCCTGTCGTAGTCCGTTACATGCGAAGGTTATTTCCGTGTCTATTAGGCTTGAAAAAGAAGGTACAGAATGAGAGAGTGGATACAGAAATAAAACTTAAAGGGAGACTTCAACGCGCGACCACATTGAGTCTATAGCTAGGAAGGTAAAAGTGAGGATGGTGTTATTGGAATAAACATTTAATAATTATTAGCTAGAGTTGGCAAAATAAAATTATTTTCTTTCTCCATTGTGGAATCTGCGCACAATATTGAAAACGAGTTTCATAATTCACACATTATTCGAATCTTCAGATCCAAGCTCCGTCTGTGGTATATCCCTATTTCTAAACTTATATGTAATGAATACAATCCGAGTCTATATCTGTTTCGTACTCGATAAACCATACTTCTATGAAACCGCAGCATCAACGACCCGCGATGACCTTCGTTTCTTTCACAAGGTCTTAGATGATTTGTTAGAAGTAAAGGCCTTTTCAAGGTCGATTGCATATTTTGGACGTTGTATTGCACTATCATCTCTAATCGTTTCATAATGGAGGAATTATTAAAATGAGGAAACGCTGTCCACTGTGTATTAAATTAGTTAATGAAGGTAACGCAGTTGCAGCTTTCGAATCAGATAGATCTTTAAAGACATTCATCTTCTTAGGGAGCTGAACATTCTCTTCAGGTATTCGTTCTCGTGGAATTACTGATGTTAGAATGATTCATTAAAAATTTGGTATAGCAAACCCGATTTTGCTTCACGGAAGCTCTCTTGGGATGGTTACTTTCAATTTCATGCTCATCCTTCTATGGCAAATTTGCAAATTAAATACAGTGTAGACATGTCTGTTTTTATGAATAACAATCAAATGGATCTATTAACGGAAACATTATTTAGCGTCTCAAATTAGAAAAGAATGTTTTCTACTACTAATATACGTTAAAAATAAAGAATATACATAGGTGTAACAACTAAAAAGTGGCTACTTATTGTGAATAGATTCGAAAATCCTTAAATAAAAAATGCACACCACTAAGATTTACAGAAATGCAATAATTTTGGCGTCGAAGTTTTATGCTTTCAGTACCAAAACAAAGACTATGAAAATTTTTTCTTAGATTCAGCCTTTTCCGAAGGCAACAAAATGGAACCTATTGCATATTTTTTTATAAATAGCTCTTCGTATTAACATATAGGTGGAGACGTTAGTTCGGTGTAGGATAAACTGTTAATTTATGAAAGATGATGTTATTTCGATGCTTAAATTATTCCATTATTTGGAAAAATCCCTATGATATTTTTATATTTACCTGCTTTGTCTTGTACATATAGGATGAAATTTCCATAAGGTATTTTGACAGAACCTCTGAAGTTATCTTGTGGAGGAAATTGCATAAGATTCAAATTTACAAAAGAAAGGAATCTGTTAAATCTATATACTTCTTTATCATTTTTCAACATATTCGGTGGTAAACCATATCAGTCCTACCGCGTGGTGCTTTATGCTACTCATTGATATATTGAATGTAAACAAGTTTTTCCACGACGAAGATTAAATTGTTAAGGCTTTATGAAACTCAGAATTTCCTTCATAATCTACTCGATTAGTATTTTTATTTACAGTATTTTTTTGAACATTCGATTGAAGTAGACACAAAGTATATTTTTCCTGAAAATCTGTAACTTTCTTTAATAACTTTTTTTACCCATTTATTCATTTGATGGAAATCAAGAAAGTTCTTTGTAAGGAGTCCTTAAGAATCAGCAAGTGATTTAGTAATGCAGGATTTGCATATGATACGCGAGGACATTTCATTACTTTTCACAGCCAAGGATAAGCAATTTTGCACTTCATAAAAACTTCCTGGGCCATAATTACTTCAAAACGTTCTCGAAGACTATGGAAATGAGAATGATTGGTGAATTATCAGCAAGCGGAATAATTAAGTCGGTCGTTTCATTCTGAGCGCGTCATGCCACTTACGCCGCAGCATTTCCAGGCCTCGCTTGTTACTCAACTGCGGTGGCAATGTGATTGTGACAATCACATTTCCCAGAGCGCATCAAACCCAACTGCCAAACACTTCCTGCAGCTATCGCACCTCCTGCCCGACCGCAAGATTTTCACCGACGTTAATCGTAATTATTTCTTTCGATCCCATTTCTCGGCCATGGACTCTTTTGGAGCAAAAGCACTGCAGACTCATTTCTAGGTCTCGGGATCAAATCCCCGTCGAGTTGAATTCAGACCGCGCGCATATTCTAGGACATTGCTTCCCAATCTTTTTTCCTCCGCGACGAACTTTCTTGTTAAACGGATCAATAAAGTATTCGATTTTCTATTCAGAAATATTATCCACAGAGAAAATCCTAGTTAGAAAACGATGCTTTGGTACAAACAGGTCAAACAAGATCCGGAAACTATGAATATCTCTGAACTACAAATTCATGATAAGCAAGACATTTTCAGGCGACTTCGCAGAATGATAATCTACGATAATAATAAAACTTAATAATTCTAAAAGGCTACTTAATTTGAGGCCTATTTGCAAGCGTGCTTATATACACGACATATGGATTATACGTGATAGATAAGATTTCCAAAAGACGATTGGAGAAGACCCATATATTCAATTTAAGAAAGGTTTCAAACTTTACAGACGACTGTAAAGAATGAAAGAGATAGAAGCAAGGAGAAAGGAAATCGAAAAAGCACCATTAGCCCAAGTTACTAATGCTACAGATCATTCTGATACACTTTCGTAATCGGCTCATTCGGAACGAAAAACGCGGAGAAAATAACGGAGGAATTTAAAATTCAAACGCTCTTTCAAACTGTAAATTTATGATAACTTGTCTCGTAGAATTTGACAGATACAGATGCGATACGGCGAGCAAACTCATTTGGGAGTTTTTCGCTCACCGATTGGGAAAACCTGTATCGGGTCACCGACGGGTTGCAAAAGCGCCAATGGAAATCGAATTCCTCCATGAGATGCAGTCGGTGTCTGAAGTTCACGGCAACGCATATCGTCAGGGGGGCCAAAGGACACCCACATCTTGAACACGGTGACATAAAGAAAAGAAACGCAGTGTCTCGCAGGAGAGCACCTCCATTGCCTAATCTCGCCCTCCCCTCTCACAGCGACTTCCTCCGCCGACTCCCTCCACGGCTCTCACCGCTCGCCTCAATCAGTCTGCTATTGCCATTGGAAGAGTTAAGGTGTGTTGCCCTTCGATCCGAAAGCGCGAATTGGACTTGTCGTTCTGGCCCGTTTATACCGGAGGTAGGCGTGGGCGCTGAGGACAGCCGGAGTCGTCGGTAAAAGGGGACAGCTTTAAGAGTGCCAACGGAAGTTTTCGTGACGGTGAGTGTTGCCGGTCGACGGGGCTTTCGACGCCCGACTCTTTCGCGTCGTTGCACGGATCTCTCTCGACGCTCTTCCACGGGATTTTGCTTCTCTCCGAAGCCGTTCCACAAAACGAAACTTGATGAGTGGTGCGAGAGGTTGCCGGCAGAGGCGCCTTTCGCGCAATTCGAAAGTGGATGGCATGCCGGATTTCTCGACTCGCTCGTGAACTCGCCTTTTGGTTACTTTCGATTGATACGAGGGATAAGCAATTGTTTACGTTATCCTCAGGTGTTTGAGAAAGGAAGGGAATTGTTTACGTGGGGATTACCGCCCCCCTTTCTCTTGCCGATGCCTTCTTTGGGTGTAAACAAAGCACGCGAAAATAATCTGCCGTATTTTTCCGGTTATACTGACGTGTAGATATACCGTTCACCTCTTCTTTAACTGCCCATAAAACGGAGCCTGTATAGTTGTTTGGGTGGTGTTTATTTGATGAGATCCTGGTAAATGTACAGGTTTTGTGGTTAGAATTCAGTGGGCGAGAGAATTCGGAGAGCAGATGAAGGATTAGATGACCTTTTGATATTCCTCGAATTCCTCCGAGAAAGTTTTGGAAATTTCATTTTCTCGTTCAAGTTTTTTATAAGAATCGTGTGCTGAGAATCATGTGCTATTTCCTAACATTTCACGTGCTTATATCTTTTGGGAGAGGACACAAATTTGACACTAATGAAACGTTATTGCAATAATTGATGGGAATGTCCATAGACGTCTCTCTTTCTGATACGTGCCTTGATGTCTCCTGGTTGTCTAGGTTGGTTTCCGGAGTGCATTTCTATTTGTTTTTCATCTGCGTCAGTGACTCCTTTCACTTGAGGAGAGCGCATGGCATTTTTAAAAATTAAACTTTCCCTGTTCATTTAAAATGAACTGAAAAAATTACGGATGGTTATCTTTCGCCCATTCTTCGCAGAATCTCTCGAAAATGTTAATGATGGCGATTGCAAGTACGATAATTCGTGAGACCGATAGGGAAAGAACAAGTTAATTTGTCACGGTTAAAATATTTTGGGCAATTCTTTCCCGTTCATTTGGGTAACTAATGTTTAGGTTGTGCTGAAAATATTTCCTCATTATTCCCGGCTGCATCTGAGGGAAGTTTTCACACTTTCTCACCTCATAATTATCAGAGAAATATCGATTAATATTATATTACTTTCTTTTATGAACCTACAGCGCGAATTGACGAGTAAATAAAACTGAAGAATGATAACTCTTGTTCGACTAATAAACGTTAAGTAAACCCTTAAATGATCCTCAGTAATAATTATTCAATATGAATGATATACAACACTTAAAACTGTTTAAATTTCTCTTATGGCAATAGTATGGTAAAAATAAGTAAAGTAACAAGAACGAATTAGTTGCATCGCGAAACTCCCACTAAGTCACACATTTTGTTTCTCACTATAAACGTATCCAAGTACTTTTAGCTGTATTACAGTTTTAACTTTACTACTAACTTGAGAAATAACTATGACATTGTAATAAAATTCCGGATCTGTATCTTCGTTTACATCGATAAACGACGTCAGTATCGATGAGCAGCAGTCATATCAGTGTTACTAAAAGAGAGTTTAACTGCCGCATTACTTTGTTAGAGATGACTTTCATTCCATGGATTTGATCGTCACCAGCGTCTATGTTTTTATGCTAGATGTTGTTTCATGGCAACACAGCACAAAGTATCAGTGTGCAGTCACGGAGACGCCGTTCTGACAGAGCATGACCACTGTGTGAGATTAGCTACATAAAAAATTCTTTCCCCACAGTGGAAATTCTAGTTAGATATTTTTATACATAATTATTCAGCTCTCCCTGCTCATAACTTATCGTTATAAACTTCTTTTCAATTAATATGTTTTTCATTATTACACTTACTGAAGTTGGTAAGTTTAAGTTAAAAATGAATCCAATTTTTAATGGATTTTCTCTAACTTCATTCACACAGTTTTTTTTGGGAAACCAATTCATTACAATTTTCTCAAAATATTCATGCCATTATTGCTTACCAAAAAATTGTAATATTCTACCCAAAAGTGAAGTCGATATTATACTACCGAGATAAGTTATGGAACAAAACACAAAGACAAGGAAAACATCTAACTTTATCTTCAAAGGTTCAAGTTAAAAATAAGGATACCTTGAAATATTTCATTATCTCAGTTTCAATTATCATAACATATTCTTTTTGCTGTATAAAATCTCACATATGTTAATTTTTGCCAAAAGGATATTTAACTTTTTGTCAAAGAATGTAATTTTTTACACTATAACCATTTTTGTATCTCATACTCATCGTTGATGTTTTTCGGTATGAGATACTCTCAAATATTCTCTCGTAGCCAGGCCAAGTTTTGTTCAAAAATTAACTTTTACCTTTATCAATTCACAATACTTAATCCTATTTCTGGTACAATCATTATGAAGGCCATGAATAGAATTTTTTCTATTCTTCCGAAGAGGGTAGAGTGAAAATTGATTTTTGAATCCAATATTATACTTTCAGTATTTAGCTTCCACATTATTTCTAAATGATTGGAAAATATAACAAGCCGATCGCAGAATCACTTATATCAAGTTTGTTTCTAGTGAATGTTTCTCAAGCTCCACATACTCCCCATTGCGTTCACTGACTCATTCTTCATAGAAATCTTCGTCTTGTTATCTTCGAAATTTTATCATCTGTGTGCGGAAATGACAACTTACCTGCTACTAGCTGAGGCATATAATACTGGATAAATAATTTCAGAACTAGTAGTTTAACTGATATTGGAACTCGGCTGTTAATGAATGAGAGCTTCGAAAAAATCTTCAGTCGCCGAATATGCCTTTATTTGCTCCTTAAGAGGAATTGGCCCGACGATCTCCGGCATATTCAGCAATTGGAGAGTTTTTCGGACTTCTTATTCATTAGTATTCCTGATTTAAATCCATATATAATTATGATTACATCCATTCGAAAATTTGAATGCATGTATCTCTTAATTGACCGAAAATAAGGGCCAATCCCTTATATAATGATATCAAAGACAGAGCGACAGAATGGTTTTAGTAGTCATTAACTGCTCTTTGCCCAAAGTAATTCTTTATGAGAGCCTTTGCGTTGCTATCTTTATCATGTGAAGATTATATCCATATTCTCTTCTGTTTGCTGTAGCCGATAATTTGGTACCTTATCCCGTCTTCCTTGTTTGCATCCATCCAGATATTTGTTAACTTAATCGCTTCGTAAAATGAACTTCTAATCTAAGTATTTGCTTATCTTTAGTTCTTTCTAACCTATGAAGCTTCTTCATCGGTTGGAGAGAAGTCAAAAAGTAGCATATTTTATTCTCTCTCAATTACGTGATATCTATGGCTGGCATCCCTATAATAATTTATATTTTTTGGAATTAAATAGGTTACATTCTTTGAATAGCTATTATTTACGTTAATTACTATTTAATTATAACATGTTGGTTGATTATTGAGATGTCGTTTTTTATTCGATTAATTTTCTTCGAATTATTTCCATTATTTTCCTCTATAAGCTATTCGTCAAGTCTTGCTTGTTTGAGTATTTAATTCTATCTCTGTAAAGATCTTTCTCACAGTTTCCCGAAATCTTTACTCATCTGACCTTTATGCATCATGTTTATGCACCCATATCTTAGTGAGAGCGATAGTTTTACTTATTTACAAATATTTTTCCATAAAACTAAATTTTAAAACATAGTACAACCCTCAATAATCTTATATGAACATTGAAGTTTATTATTTAGTAAACTTTAAAGTTATCCTACATTTTCCGCTTAAACAGTAGGGGTTTCTTCGTGTTTTATCCCTTTCCGTTAAGGTTTACTGTTTCTGATTGTTCTCGAAAGAAAGTTCTTTCGGAGCTGCAATCAAGATGTGCTATTTATCAACAGAACGCGAATAGAATCGGGAATTTTATTTTGCTATGAAATCTGCCTTCAAGTACAGACTCCCAATAAAACGACTATAGTAAATTCCAGCGCCAACGCTCATCCATTAGAGGTGCCATTAAAGAGGCTCATTTCGCCGAAAATCTCCCATCGTTTCCATTCGGAAGGTCATTCGGCTATCTACGCAAGCCGTAAAGTAGACGAGATTTCTTCGTTTACCTCAGTCTCAGTCTGCAGGAATTCACAGGAGGTTCTCAAGTGAAGTGGGAAAAGCTCGAGCACGGAAAATACAACAGGTAATGATCTCATTTCCGGGTTCCATCGTTCTCTCATCTCACCTTGGAGTACAACGACAGCCAATTTTAATTCTCAGCCGCTTTCACCTTTGGTTTGGAAAGTGTAGAGGACGGGCAACAGATTCGCCAAATGCACAGCTTTGATGATCGGGATGAATGCAAACAATACTGTTCGACAAGCGTTCCTTCGATGCGGTGATCAAAATGTCATTGTGATATGTGATTTACACTTTCTAGTGTACTGAGTGTGAAAATATCGGTAGGGAATCGAAGTTACTCTAATACGCCTCCTTGAAAATACAGATTATAATATCGTGACCTTAGATGCAGTGGTGCGTTAACATTCACAATCCTGTGTCAATTTGAATATAATTAGTAGTGATTGGTTTTAGAATGTGTAACACTTCTGGTGAATATTAGAAAGAGGTTCATGTATTGTCTGCCTTTTTCCAACAAGCCAAAATATCTTGCAAACAAATTACTTCCGGTACTTAAATACACACTTTGTTAGGCTTACTTCAATTTTTCTCTAACTCTTACTCAGCTCAATGAAGATAAAAACGGTAATTGGAAGTCGAAATTTATTAATCCTAGCAAACAAATTCAGAATTAAGATTCAAAATTCTTGTGAAATTATTGTGCACTATGTATTATAGTATTTTATGTAAATTTATATTTAATTTTCTAACATTCTGCCGCACACCAAGAGGATTGCATTTGTATTATTATATACCCCAAGAAGCTTTGAATTATCTTTATTTGCAAAGGCTTTTATTGTACTTCAATTAATGGCATAGTTCGAATTGGTATAAAATTTTACAGTATTCGTTTTTTGTCCTATCTACATTTAAATGAAGCTAGCAATACCCATGGGAGGCTAGGAATGATCCGGAAAAACTCATGTCAGTTCAAAAAGGAAGTGTGATCTAATAATCATCTTCGAAGTGCAATATTTTATCGGCAAACGCAATTTATTAATTAAGTGTAGAATTTAAATTGGACATTCTTGACGACTGTAGTGCAAGGGTTATTTTCAGTAAGCAGTTTTATCAAATAAATTTACACATCAGTTATAATTTTTAATCGATTAGATTACTTTAATAAACATTAAAAAGAAATTGAAATGTTAATAATCCTAAAAGTTTGAACGATAACAAATTTCTCCATGATGAATTTCTTATACTATACCACAAAATAAGTTTGAACGATACGTTAGATTGATTAAGAATGGAAATCGTTTTTTAATGAGGGGGCATGTTTCAGTTTTGTTTGCTTTGGTAAAATGCACAATAATATAGACATATTCTATGGACGTATTTACGTATGCATTATTGTAAATACATTGTATATATTATCGTAAAGACAAAAATTTTAAAAATACTTTCTTTGAAAGAAATTAAACTAGATATGCATATGATGAACAACTTGTTGCACATACAGGTACAGGGTTTAAATGAATGTACATCGGACCTGGATCTTGGATATGAATAGCATGCAACATGAATAGAAATATTTCCTCCTTGACTATTTCTGTGAAAGCACTATTGCAGAGGAATTCAATCAATATTTCCGGTAACCTTAACGAATATGGAGCCGATGAACAATTAGTGAAGACAGAAACAATTGGATAAGAGCTCAGAATCGCCTGAGAAGTAAATTATTCGATTTCCTTCGCTATTAGCACATTTTCACACCTAAAAGCTTCGAATGTCTTCATAAACGAACCAAGATAAGTTTATTATTTCTCCTCACATGAACGATTTTCGAAGGTCGATGGAAAACGAGCGTCCAAACAAACAATTTTTTGGACGTGACGTGATGCCGTTATTGGGTTCTTAGGATAGATTTACGCCTGACGATATATTTTCCTAAACAGCCACGTTTATAATTAGAGCGGATAACTTTCTGAGGATACGGGCAGCGTGTTGCGAAAATAAAATCGGAACCTTAAAAAGCCATTCACAGAAGTGTATAATTTCAATAATTTATCTTAGCGCCGACGGAATGGTTGTCTTCAGAGGGATAATCGGTCGATTTAGGCTGCTCTTCAGCTTGCCTCAAATTATTGAGAAAATCAACTTGTCTTATTTGGAGATTGAAAAATTAGTGCTCACGACGCTATAGGGAGAATGCCTGAGGGTCAAGGAATGCAAAACGCATGCCCACGGATGAATTTCAGACAAATTAATGCTGGAACGAGATGGAAATGATTTGGAAAGGATGGGAAATTTCCCAGAAGCAAACGTAGAATCGAAAAGGATTGGGGTCACTCCAATTTTCTGTTGGAACAGGACCTTTGCTTGATTTTTAAGGAAGATTGGAAAATAAACTCGGATTTATATGGTGTAAATCTTGAAATCGCTTACTCTCGAGTAAACTTTTGGGACGCAGACAAGGTATAAAGATTTAAGTTCAACGAACTCTTTCCTGAGACACTGGTATATAAACAGATTAATACTGGGCACATCGATTTTTCAGTGATAACTCTTAAGTTATACCAAGAGAGTATAATCCTTGTACGAGTTATGATCCTCCTATCACCTTAGTATAAGGGTCGAGAAGTTCAAATGAAATTCATTTGTTTCGTCTGGAAAGATTTCATCTTGAATTTTCTTAGCTCTTATGTGCACTATTGAGAAAGATTGAAAAATACTTCGGGACAGGGTGTAAATCAAACTTCACCATTACCCAAGTTAATTATTCAGGAATGAATAGATTGAAATAGGCTACGAATGGAATTTTTTGATAGTCATTTATCATCATATGATAGTTAAAAGTATTTGCTTGTACAAATTCATTAGTTATGTATGATTTATTTAGCTTTACATGTTTGATATATTTTCATCGGTTGGAACGCATTTTTCTAGCATGTAGCTATCCAGAATATCGCTCAATATTAATTAATTTAACTCTATCTCTATTCAGAACAGTATCTTAGGGTGTTTCATTGCTTTATGACCGAAAAGGACAAAATAAAGGTGATGGAAATTCCGCCAGCCTAAACTAGCTAGCTAGATAGCCTAAATGTTGTAACTATATAAGTAGAAATTTAGAACAAAACTAGCGGAATATCACTGGGAAGCAAGGTTACGATAGAGAAGGTTGTTATGCAAGCGATTTCGTTTATATGAAAATTCATCCTTAACGACATTCAGAAAAATTTAAACGAAAAAGAAAGAGGTCCTTGAAAAGAACCGAAAATTGTTTTAGCATCGAATAAAATTTAAATTCATTGAGTATTACTAAATCTAAAATGAATTCGATATAATTTCCTTCGACGATTCTGAAACTTTCCGCCAAGAAAGGAAAATTAACCAAATCATGATGAGGTAGCATTCACCGGAAGGAGGGCAATTTTAAGCTGTACAAACGATACGTCTAAGCATTATTATTTCGGATGGTTTAGCCTCATAATTGGAATTGTTTCAAGGTAAGCTACGAAGAATCCAAATTTATACTTGAATCTTGAATTTCTCAACTTTTTTAAAATTCCTCGTTGGGAAATTTTTCTGGATTCGGTAGGGCCCTTATGTCATCAAGTTTAGTAGTCAATTAATTTTATGCTAATGCCGGAGCATTAATGACTGATAATTAAACTGCCCATTAATGTGTTTATTTTTCGACATATTTTCGTTCCGCCGAAAAACATTGACCGCTGTCACTCAAAAATATCAGATTGAGAAACGGAGGCTGTAAAATTACATAAAACATTTTTCTTTTACTAGAGAAATCTGACAGATTATCTAATTACATCAACGAGGTCGCGAGACCGCCTCCAGCTTAGTATTTATTAATCGAACCACTTATTCAGTCAGGAAATTTTTCTAGGGAAGCCATGCCTACCGTGCTAAATAGCAGAACATCTATCGTCAAAGAGTAAATAAATAAGAATTAATGAGAGTTTACGAAATTTTTGGAAAACCACATTCCGCAGTCAAACCCCCAACCTGAAACCTTTTAAATCACGAAAGATCTCTAGGCAGGGAAAGGTCAGCATTTATATCTGGAAATTCGCATTTTTTTAGCTGGCTATAAAGAAAAGAAGTGAAAGAATGTTAGATTTCAGATTTAGATATAGAACGGTAGAGGGGCCACTCGTGAATTAGTGAAAGTGGTAGAGATTTGATCATTAACTCAAGTTTACGGTGCGGCGATTTTCCACGGTGAGAAGCAGGTCCTCGGAATTGAGTAGTTTCCAAAAGAGATAGCAAAAAAATGAGTGAGTAAAAAAACTTAAAAATATGATGCAGCAATGGATAAAGGCATCAACGTATATTCGGTTGACCAGCGCATAGAGATTCTAATCAACTTCCATCGTTTAAGTTTAATGTAGAAATTACACGTGAAAATTGCATAAAAATAAATCATTGATAGATTTAATTCGATTACATAACAGGAATAACTGCGTAAGTGCCGAGTCTTTATATATGATTTTTCCGATTAAATTTACATTTGGGTATTTACTTTTCTCTGTCTGATTCAGTGTCTACCGTAACGCAACTTATAATTTTGCAAGAGAAAGCCTATAGATTCTTGCCTTTCTTTGCACTGATAAACCAGGTTTCGGAAAATATATAAATGGAGGAGAAATTGAAAATATTCGGGATTATTTAAGAAAGTGAGATTTTCCTTCTTAAACGAAGATTCATCCTTTTTATGGGCTCAACATGTTTAAATATAACAGATTATCAAACGCAGAACTGCGAGGATAATCGAAATTGATTTTGAATATTAATTCATTGGTTAAAATTAATTAATTGGTTCGAATAATGTCGCAGACCTTTATGTATTAGTTTCCATGAAAATTACTCAATTTAGTATCTAGATACTGATTCCATCATCAACTATATTGAATTTCGAAAGAGTTAAATTGACCTACATAGTCGGACTTTAAATGTTTACCGATGAAGGAATCTTAATTAAGTATTCGCTTGTTTAAGATTGTGCAACCGCATATGGGCATAAACAACAAGTACGCAATGGGAGTTGCAGTATTTCCGTACTTTTGCGTGTATCCACGCGTAATATTATTCACACGAATACATTTAAGATTAATTTATGCGAATGGGTGTGACAGTGGTAGGAATTTGTAATATATTGATTTGTAATAGTGTGGAAAGATCGATAATTCATATCGAGCGACCAGATGTTAATTAGATCGGATCGAATCTTAAAATGTTTGCGTATTTCACCAGCTCGGTTTGTTTGCATTTTATTAATAATTTGTTTTATAAAGTAATGTTCATGCATCTGCGAATTGACATATAGAGAAATATTTATTCAAAATGTACTGATATTATTTACTTGTTACAGAATTTCATTTATTCATGGAATGTTCGATCATGTTTTTGGTTTCGCATTTGGCCTGATGTAAAAATATTCAATCTTTTTATCTGGCAGGAAATGAAGAGCATTGGATATGTAATCGCTTTCACAATTTTAGATAAAATTACCTTGAATTTCGAGACACTATAGTTATATCTTTTACTTGCCATTTTTATAAAATATAAATGCAAGAATGTACTTTTAAAAATCAGATCAAAAATGAAATACCGAGCATAATGGAAAACTATTGCTGTCTGAAAAAGCACAATCTCTTCTTTAGAAGTAACGTTTCAATTAACATTTACAGTTTAAGTCAATTCTTTATATGATAGAAATTGAAAAAAGAATAATGTATACTCAGAATTTTTGTATCGTTAAAAATGTTTTGTCTTAATCTGATTTACAAAGAATTTTTCCTGAGTGTTTTCCTGAATTTTTCTAATTCAAAGATCGATTGTTATTAGAACGTATGATGTTGCACTTCAGTTCCGTTGAAAAATAAGTTCTAAACGGTTGGTTCAATTGCCTTGTCAAATTTTGGTTTAGTGTAGCAGTCCGAATAAAGTCACAAAACTTGCATGAATCATAGTAAATGGGAGACTGGGACTAAGATTCGATGAATTCCCAAGATGTTATAATTGAACATACACCCAGCAAAAGTTTATATCACTTCTTGGTCGCTTATAATTTTTATTGATCCATTCAAACTAAATTCTTCAAACAAAGAATCCAATAAAATGTATCGGGAGGGATGAAAAGTTCTGAAACAACTCGAGAACTCCCATGCCCCTTCCCTTCCCATTCGATAGTATGAAAAATCCCACTTGGGGACCCTGCGAATGCTTTTAAGAAAATCAAATATCCTTCTCGTGGCCGTAACAAATGTGTTCAACTTCAAGTTAAAAATTTGCGTGTTACAGGCAGCTATAGAAATAAATTTAATGTTTGGAAAGAATTGTACATTGTATTGATTTAATTTACAAAAAAATTTCACGTACAAATTATCAGCAATTTATTGATATCTTCTCTGATAGCATAACGTAGACCATTTGTCAATGAACCAATCCGACTGATATGAATGCTAGTCAGTGGCAGACGTTTTCTTTAATCCAAACTATATAAATCCTCAAATGACTCCTGTTGTGCTTATTATATTGGGTGCAACGTATGAACAACGCGGGATCTGCGGAATTTCCGGTGTTTGTCGAGATGAAAGAAGACATTTTGTTAAAGTTACCGGGTTTTGATTTCATAATGGGATTCGTAATTTTCGTATGGTGTAAGTTTTCAAAGGCACATTCCCACGGGCAAACAAAGAAACTTTCCCACGAACGCAATGGACAGAATGACAATTTTCCTGTCGTGCCTTTTGCGACATCCGTAAATGTTTACTTTCGGCACACGCGTTTCTTCAGGAGACATTTCACTTTCAAAGGATCCTGAGCCAGCGAGATGTTGACCATTGTTTTCTTCCTTGAACACTTTCAATTTTGGAGAAAACAAGGATTTCGGGGAAAATTTTGAATTTGCGGAAATTTCGTCACGACAGGAGTCATTTGAGGATATATTTAGTGTGGATTAAAGATAATGTCTGCCATTAGCCAACATTCATATCGATCATATTGATTTATTGACAAATGGTCTACGTTATATTTCAAGAGAAAATTTTAATAAATTGCTGATACTTGGTATGTGAGAATCTTTCGTTGAGTAAATCAATATAGCGTGCAATTCTTTCCAATCATTGAATTTATTTCTAGAGCTGCCTGTAACACTCATCTTGGTCACGGAATCCCATTCACTATGATTTATGCATGTTTTGTGACTTAATTCAGACTGCTACACAGAAATTTTAACGGAGAATTTTACTCAATATATTATCTATTTAAAATGTATAATTTTTCATGTTCGTCGCTATGCTGAACGTCAATGTTTACCCTAATTAATAATTAAAGGAATACATTCTAAAAACAAGGGAGTTTACCTTCGGATTATGAGTCGCACCGAATACGTAACACTGTAGGAAAATGCTCCCGGAGGAAATTTTAAATTGCTATTTAGCATTCCCTCTCGGAGGCGAACTTCGCTTCAAATAGCAACGACGCTGGGCAAGAGATTACACAAAAAGTTTCATCCGCCAAGATTCATCATATTCTCTTTGTCCCGACTGCGAAGAGGACAAACGAGAACTGCTTTTGAATTTCAATTAGCGCGCCCGTCTTAATTTCCGTGAAAATTTTAAGAGCGTTTCATGGAAGTGAACTTGTTGAAACAAATGTGTCGCGTGTGACGTCACTCGCTACAACTTCGCCTTCTCTCGGAAAATTATTCACGGCCACATTTTCACTCTGCGGCAAACCTATGACATACTTCCCGCACTGATTCTCGCCCATTTCCAATGTAGCGGGTAACTTTCCTTTCCCTCGCTCCGCAAACCTCACTAGGCTCACGTGTAATTGGCGCCTCGGATAGTAAACAAAAATGGGCACAAGCTTAACTTTGCCGAAGAGGAAATTTGTTTATCGAAGTTGAAATCACAAGGCAGAATTCAAAGGATACATCTTGGGAAATAAAGTTTTTTTGCAGTTCCTTCGCTCGACTTCGTAACTAAGGCGAGGTTTAGTTTAGGAGACGAGAGAAGTTTTATTCCAAGATTGTGATTAAATCTGTGTTCAGAATGAGCAAAACGTTGGAGATATAGATTCAAACACTTCTTAATGTTTGGGAACGAATTATGTAAATGTAGAAAGAACATTGTATGAGTATACTGTAAATTTGTGACAGAAATCGAGGTAAGCCGTGGTATAACAGAAAATATGGTAAAATTCAAGCCGCCAATGGCCGAATTATTAACTTCGATTATGAAAATAAAAAACTTTATGATATTAAAAAATCACAAAGCTTGTATAGGTCCACAATTTTTTAATGGAATTGTTTTTAAAAATGAAATTCCACCAAGTTACGCTTGATAAGACCTTTTTCACGATATTTGTAGGCAGAAAACGCTTGAATTAAGTAAAAGTTTTGTTTTATGGTTAACAAGCGTTTCTTTTCATTCTTTCATGTTGAAAAACGAAGCAATACGTTGAAGTTGTGGAATGTCCTATACAACGAGTGTATATTTTTACTGAAAATTATTCTGGAAAAACTGCAGTTAATTACCATGACAAGATTTGTATTTTGCGTTCCAAAGTTAGGAATATTTTCTTTCAGCTTCTTCGTAGAGTTTGAACGTCTAAGTAAGGACCAAAAAGAGTTATAGCTCCAATTTATGGTGAAGGCGCGTCACTTTCAATGAATCTCGCTTTAACGTAAACCCCTTTGAATCGAATAGTTTTATAAAAATCTGATAAAAATATTTTTATCATCTTATATTTGAAGTATTCAATCTATGTATTCGACATGAAATAATTTTAATTAATTCAGTAAATGCCCAAAGAAAATATTGCAGCCATCAAAAAAAGTCATGGACGCAGTATTGCGTTTTCGATAATATAAATTTTTGTTGCAATTTACAATCTGGATCTCTTATAATGTTTTTAGTGATTGAAAAATGAACATAAAACCTCGTTCATAGTGAATGAGACCTCCAACTTGCTCCTTGAACTCGTTAAGTTGAATGCAACCCGGTTCGACAGTAATTAAGTTTAAAACTCAGCCATGTGTTAAGGTATAGCTAGATATATTTTTATTCCGGTCTTTAGAAAGTATTCAATATATCCTTATTTATTGAAAGATGAAAATGTTCGACTTTCCAGGGCATTCTATTCTTAATTTTATTCCGACTTTCCACTTCCCAAAGATTCTTGCTCTATCGTATCATACAACTTTTCAATTCCCCTTTTTCCTTCAACACTTCTATTGAGTTTTTTCTCACAACCAATTAACTAAGGTGAATTCACTCTTCTATAGCTTAACCTCTGTTTTTTAACTTACTTTAAGTTTTGTTTTGTTTTATCTTTTCCTTATTGCTATGATTTGATGTTTTTTATTGTTGTTATGAAACGATGCATTTGGTAAGTTTTAGATGATTTTGAACATATATAATAATTTGAATATTCGTAAATAAATAATTCCTTTGAACCGTCATAGCTCTTATACATACATACATACAAAGGTCTTTAATATTGGGCGACATTGAGACTAGACAATCTCATCCTACATTTAACCCATTAGAAATATATATATAAGATAAAAGAAAACAAAAGGAACAAATACAATTATGACAAGATTTTAGGTATATTTATAAGTATTGACGGAATGCGTAACGTCTCGCGCCATCCTTTACTTTCCACTCACCGTTCATTTCTAAGCAAACAATGGAAAATCATTCCGCTTCGAACAGCGTTAATCAGCGCGATGGATAAAAGCTATCACTCTCGTAACCAGCGATAATGGAAAGGCCGACTTTTATTGGGAAAATGATCCACGGGGTTAAGTGGCACATCTTATGAGTGAATCGAGAGAATAGAGGATTTATCTACCTCCGAGTTCACCGCCGTAATATTTCATCGCCTCCCCTCCGTTGCCCTATCTCATGTACACTCATCCGTGCCCCCCCTCCCGCCTCCTCACCTTATCCATCTGTACCGTTTACCAGTCGGTGACCTTCACCGTTAGAAGAACGCCCTCCGACGTCTCCACCATCACGTGCGGAGACATTTTTCCCCCCACAGTCAATCAAATGTCCATACTTCTCAATGGTGTGGGGCAATAGGTCAGGTGTTAACCAGCGGAATTTCCTTCCGCCGCACTCGACGTAGTGCACTTCACGAATCGTGCGGAACAGAGCGTCTGTCTGTGGGAGGAAAATTGTGTCCCGTCGACCTGTTTCGCTCCTCGTCCCTGCTTTCTTTCTTCCGAGGAACGAATCTTCCCGCATCCGGTCGCTCGCGGAGGAATTAGGATTGGCAGATGAGGCGAAAATTAAGCGCCGCTCTAAGGTTGGTCTCGCTTTTCTTGCATTGAGGTTAAGGGCTGATGGGTTCAAATTGATCCATCGGAAGCTAATGGAGACCGAGGACATGCAGAAATGTTCCTTGTTTAAGGATTGTGTTGCTGGAGAGATTTCGATTGGTAGGCCGAGGAATTGGAACATAATTCTGAAGAAAACGTAGATGAACTTGTGTATTTTTATCCGAGAAAACCAAGCGTCCGTCAACGATTAATCTACATTCCTACCTGCCTTTGGCATTGGCCGAAATAAAATTGCATTGATTGAGCGCGTTTTTACCTTCAAAGACGGGATTTCACTACATGTCTGCCATCTACGTGGGCGTGATTCAGGAAGTTGATATTAAATCTCGCTTCTATATATTTATGTTTTACATTCGGAGATCATTTGGATCAATCTCCGAATCCTTTGAAAAAGACTTACTATCACAACATTTTCATATCTACCCCATATTCCTGTTTAATATGCAATAGTTGATAATTATACAATATAAATATTGCAAATTACCGAAATTGCATGATTGCAGAAATTGAAAAAGTTTTATCTACCAGTTCAAAATATATAGTTGTAATGAAGTAGGTAGTACTTCCAAAATTTTACTCTAAGAATACAAGAGATTTATATATTTTTGCATACTTTTTAATCATTCCATATTAGATTATTCTGTTATATTTCAATTCCTCAGAACAAACTAAATCTAAGAGGGAACATTAAGGTTTGAGTAAGGACAGGATATCGAGTATCAATTTTGAGTGAAAAATAAATGCATGTATGTAAATATTCACTGAGGACCAGTTGAAGTGGATTTCGTACTAGAAAAAATTCGGTCTCAATAATTTTTAGCATTTACTTAGACACATCCTTTTTTGGTGCGATTTCCTTATGCCCACTACTCTATATCATTAACGTGTTAAACCTAAATAATGAGTTCGGTCCGATCGATTCGACGATGATAAAAATAAAAAGAAAAATTGCCGAACAAACATAAATAAAAAGAGTTTTCTGATAATTCCTCAAAGTCTGTAACCCCATTATAGTATAAACAGGAAACAAAATTACCCTTGTGCCGAGGGTGTCTACTCCTTCCACCTCTCTTCCCCTTTTCTCCTACGAAGATCGGCCAATCGATGCTATGGAGACCTTATCGCACACTTTGGAAATCACTCGAGATCAACCAAACCCAAAGGGGATGGTCATAAAGCCATAATTCTTTGGTTAAACAGAATATCGGCAAATCTATTGCATTTTATATACTCAACAGAAATACCGTCATTTGAAAATGGTTTCAAAATTAGGAATGAACTTCAGATTACTGTTTTGGCTCACTGATTTCATAAATAATACTGCTCGAGTTGCCATATGGAACACATAACGAAGGTGACCGTAAGCTCTTAATTTTAAACAACAATCTTTTATCTCAAAGCCCTACCATTCATATTTTTCAATTTTGTCATTTAATTAGTTGAAACGATGTTTTGGTCACTGCACACGATTTTTCACGTGACCTTAAGTTACGGAAAATTGCTCACGGAAAAGGCTCACAAAGACAATAATTTCAATTAGTATCCTTTGGGATCATTGAAATTTTTATTTTTCTCTCAGATATATTTACCGTTATTTGTACAAGAAATTTTAGCGAACTACATGTTTAGACTGATTATAAAACGTTCTTAAAATGATATATTTAAATTATTAAATCTTAAATAAATGATATATTCATTCGAAAACTATATTGTGTTAATAATAACCACCGAATGACTGAATTGTTCCTTGGAGCCACTTCTAAATGGGTCTTTTCGAATTCCCTTCATTCTCGTGGTATCTCTTCGCATCTGTTCTTTATTTTTTTCGTGAAAATATGGTCGCAGGACTCAGCCCGCGAGAGAAAAAATACGGCGGAAATATTGGTCCTCATGAGAGAGGCATTTCCTCTTCTTACGCAACCATTGAATAGGATGACGTGGTCAACGTGGAATAGTCCGGAGACAATTTCTGCACGCGTTTGCGTTGAATTATTGTTGTGGGTCGGTTCGATCCGACGGATAGTGGAGTGGATGAAGTTTCAAAACACGGCGCGCGTCCACCAAGTTATGCAACCCCATTGGATTAATGCGGAGGACTCGACGTAATTGAATTGAAAACTGGCATTATCGCGGAGGATGTGGAAGATAGCAGCGCGCAAAAGAAAATGAATGAAAAACCGCCTGAGCTCCTGCGGTCATTTCGAATTCAATAGAATTAATGGTTTGGCTCTAGGTTTATCCATATGAATCCTTCAAGGCTTATGGTAATTTTACATACTTTGTCATGGTTTATCTGCCCCACTTTGAGATAGGAATCGTTAATTTAAGCTAACGTTATCCTGCGGTATTTACTGTGTTATCTGAAAAGGATTATTCTAAGAAAGAGCTATGTTAAGCTTTAGAAAGCGTTAAAATCCGTATTTTCCGCGTAGTGGTTGGAATTTAATTTCCGCTAAAATTTCTAAATATTTCGACTATAAAATTCAAGGTAGTAATAAGGGTAAATATGTGACATTAATTTAATTTAATGAATAACGCACGGATGAAAAATACAATCTCTTCTCTTTATGTGCAATTAATCTCCAATGATTTACTAACCAGGTAGTGTTTACATTTATCTAAAGACTTGAATAAACATACCTTGAAGTAAACATCGACCTCGTGTAATGAATATTTATTAGATTTTCATTCTGTATACGTCGCGTAGTAAGAGGAAAGAAGTTGAATGAACTTGAGAGGAGAAAGCATTGTAATAATGAGGAAAACGTCTTAAGTATTGTTTTTCCCGATGGTTTTGTATGAATTTTCCTAAAAATTGAGAAAAATTTATTTATCTTTTATGTCGCGATTCTCTGTTCATTCCAGCATGTTTTATGGGATACTAAAATTGCAACAATGACAAACGACTTTTCTCTTCAAAAGGAAGAGCGTTAACTCAAACCTCATGTATGTTTCAAACTCGGACACCTCGTCTGAGAAATTTATGGTTATGACGTTCCTGTGTACTTGCATTGGTAAAGGCGTGGAGAAGATGCCCCAGGACGAAACAGGAAGTTGGAGTAGCTAGTCTGCGGTTATGTACTGTTTGATTCACTATCTTCATATAAGGTCATGTTGGGTAAAGCTCCTAGCTCAAGATTAGCATTTTCTCCCATCCCGCAAAATGTCCTCCATTGTAGGAACATAAACGCCGCATGGAAAGCCTCTTTAACAAAGGTGGTTAATGTATTGAATATGGCGATAATGCGTACGCGGAACTCGAAGGATATCTCAAGCAAATTTCCTACCGTAACAAATGGGATATTTATTATCTCTCCGAAGATCCAGGATGCATCACGGAAAATTCGCCAACATATCTCATTAGGTACTTATTTGGAAATATCTCCGAAGACCCGTAGAAGAAAGAATGGCCTTGAGTTGTCAAACTGCGAATGATAATCTAAACAATAAAAAGACTGCGCGTCACAATGAAGGATGTTGGGTAGAGGCGCATGACAAAAAGCTTTTGACGTCAGGTAACTTTCGAATAATTAAACATTTTCGCAGTCTCATACTGTTTCTTTTCGAACGAATCATCATATTCGGGTTTTTAGGTTCTGAATACCCGTGATAAAGCATAAAATGGGTCTCGATCCGGCAAATTGCGCTCCTTATCCGTTTTTTTTCTTTCTCCAGTAGAGTGGTCAAGGATATCAACCTAGTGTATTACCATTTGTAGTGTCAATACTCAGAAATGAAAATAAAATTATTTTGGACGCACCTGCACCCGTTCCTTTTGACGTCTCTATAAGTTCGTCTGAAAATATCTCGAAGGTGTTTGCGATTAATTATTTACGAGGATGAAAAAGTCCGAGACTTTATTATGTTTCATTTTTTTCCCTTCGCGACTACATTACTTTTCGAAATTTGCTTTTTTTTATTACAACCGCAAGGCCATACGTCAGAAAAATATTTAATAATCACTGATCCTGAAAAAAAACTAAACGGATACCTATAATTCATCCGTAAGATGACTTGCATTTGTAACCTCTGAGGATTTACCTCTACCGCATTCTTATTTTCGTTTCAACGATTGGGACCTTCACGGTATGGAAATGCGATTAAAGGGATTTGGATGAAAATTGCACGTGTTTTAATGAGTAAATAGTAAAAAACATCATACGTCTATGAAGTACGAGTGAAATCTGCATGACTTCAAGAAGGTTGAGCGGCGAATTCCTGAGGATACTCTATTTTTTCTTTCGCAAGTGTTCCTGAAGGTCTTTCTTCCCTATATATCTCGAACTGAGATCATGACATTGCTATCGGTAATATTCCTTTCGTATGGGCACTATTGGTATGCTGAATAAGAGCAATAAAGTTGCAGTGTTTGATTGCACTTGTGGTTAAATATGTTTTCTGCTATCCCTTTCGCAGCCATCAGCGGGAAATGGTAGTTGGGAATTTCCTTGGTCGGGAAATCAATGATTTGAATTCTTTAAGTATGTGACCGGTGTTTTTATACTTAGATACGAATTTCGTGGTTTTCCTTGTTTTTGCTTAACGCCTGTAAATTATGGACTAATTTGAGAGATATCCATGAAGTTTTGGCCACCCGACAAAAAAGTATAATTGTGAAAACTCTTGTAAAAACTTGCATTCAGCAAAGCTTAAGTGTTGCCATGACCAATTTTTATCTTAATATCCCAGCATCATTAGAAAGTCAGAAAAATGTATTAGAGGTCTTTTTTTACAAAGTGCTCCGAAAGCTTAGGAATTTTTATTTTATTGCTACTTTTTTGAAGTCTTCGTTTTTTCATAATGAGATATGTAGCATATTGAAACAATTATGCAAGTGATGAAAATCTTATTTAATCACTAACACTTCAGTGTTATTTTTATTACAATTTCGGCATTGAGATTTTAATGCGTTCAATAAAAAATGATAAGAATTCAAGCAATCCATGGCTGAAAGGCTGAGAAAGGAATTCAATACTTGGTCGAGTCCAACGAAGCAGCTATAAGTATCTCAATGAGGAGGCTATCAGACCGTTATTCGGTAAAATACCATTTCTCCAACCGGGCATTGAACCCGGGACTTCTTTTGCAGTAAACGGACCTATCGTGTTAAAAATCACCAAAATGATTTCTTAGAAAAGAGTATTTGATTATTATTGTTTAGTATAGTATTAATAATGGGCTCTCAGACAGCCAGGTGGGCAACGCGTTCGCCTTTGACAAGAGCGGTCCCGGTTTCGATTCCCGGTTGTTACTCATTTCTCCAAAATATCATCAGCCTTGGAAGAACTTTTAGCAATTATACTAACGGAATTAGTAGTATAATACAATAGCGATTAGTGTATTTATTTTATAATAGTATATTAGTATAATCCTGATTCCCTAAATTACAATTATTAGTTTTTTTATCAAGCGCCGCTCATCAATCAGTATATTTCAGTATTATTTTTAACAGAAATTATAAACAGTATACATCAATAGTATTGAATCTTAAATCCGTATTGTATCACTTGGAAAATTCAGGTGCAAATTGTGCGACAGCCTACTTAAGGGAAACTTCAGTAGAGGAATCTAGCGTTGTTCCATGCTTATTAATTTGCCATCTTTCCTCTGCGGTTTCGAAGCTAACATAACCATTCGAGTCGTAAATCGAGAGCAGTTTGGAAGAAAGCCGCTGAAACTTTCTTCATCTGAGGTTCGTGGCGTATAGTTACCCCTCGAGAACTTTCCTCCGTCAAGCCAACGCGAGATAAATTGCATACGAGAAGCGATTCGCCAGCGGATGACTCAGCATTTCTTTCCAAGCACGCTGATTTTTTCCGGAAAGCATTTAAGCCCAGATGTTTTCAAGGAAAACTTTTTCGATGCAATCTTTTCAGATGTTTTGTTCCAAATTTTAGCCAAGAGTTCTCGATTTTTGTGGGAGATTCTATCCCATTCAGAGAAAGTAAAATGGGAGAGGAGGTTCGCTGCGCCGTACGGTTCGACCAGCCACTGAAGTGAAAGTCGGATGAAAACAAAAGCTCTTCTGGGTCCGCTGCAGAAACCAGATTTCGGGCAACCCACGTCATTTCAAAAATCCTAAGCTGATATGCCTTTTGGCGGAATTATCTCAATCTAGACCTGCGCCTACCTAAATTATCGACACACCATCGAAGGAAAATTCGTTAAAAGGCACACAATATATTAAAATTAAATCTTTCAACTACATGTATATTGGAAGAAAAACGACACTTGTTTCTCCAACGGCATATTTTATTTAGAATTATTTAATTTGGAATTATAATCTGCTGTGGGAGCTACCTAGCGCTTTTTTCTTTTCAAGATGGTTTCTAAGAAATTCCGCAAGGTTAATATTGGAAATTTAGATATAAAAATTTAATATCTTTTATATTAATACGAGTATTAATAAAAACATCTATTGTGTATATAAATGTAATCTATTATTTCAGGAGCGACTTTTTGGTAGGATTCTATCTCATTAAAATATACATTTTTCCAAATTTTCGCAGCAAAGTCCTCTCGCAGCATACTAGCGTGCCGGAGCACAAACTTTGGAATACACTGATGTAGATATAAGGTTCTCCCTGTGGTTCGCACGTATCTTACTTACTTTCAATGCAAGGTGCATATTATACAATGCAGTGGTCTATTATAGCTATCGGATAGACCAGAAATATTATAATTATATACCAGCAATATCATACCTCTCACTATTCAAAATAACATTAAAATAAATCGAAATTCGTCGCTTGTCACTTGTGAACCAGTTTGAGGTTTAAAAACGTATTATCGATGATTTTAGATCCAAAAAAGAAAGAAAATTTGCAGTTGCGCGAGATTTATTCTTTCTGTAACTACTCATGACTTGATAGGAGCCAATGATGACGTTTACGGCAAATTCTAGTAGAGGCCGATGGACTTCTTTTAGAAACAGAATATTTAGAAACTTGTCGGCAACGAAGGAGATGCGGATTTGACCTATCTCTGTTACTTATCTGAACTGTTATCTAAGTCAATTTTTAATGGAGGATTTTTAAAACCTTAGCAAGTAATTTAAAAGAAAAACGCCAACGCTACTGATACCATGAAATGCTTTATCTATTATCATTGCATCCGCAAGTAATCCTTATTTGCAGTAAGTAAGCTGAAAGTTTTCCATGTTTACTGCCGTCAACTTTCGAAAATTTTTGAGCCGCTTATTTTGATCAATTCGCGTTAGATTCTGCTAAACTACTGAAACGACATAAAAAGTATTTAATCGATGCATGTAACATTCTATTTAGTAGCAAAACTTATGAATTATAAAAGTTTTTCAGAATTTTTATTCAATCCAGATTACTTGTAAAAGCACTCGTTCTTGTAAAATGTCGACTTTGTTGAATTTGAATAATGAAAATATATGCCTATCATTAATTACAACGAGATTATTAATCATCTCCAACAATTTCAATTTTATGCATTATTCATACGCTATTTAACTTGCTAATGTGCTGTATGGAGTTCATCGCTAATTCATTTCTCTTAATTAATATATATATCCTTGAGAGCTAGGCTCTGATAGAAAAAGCGAGTTCTTTTTAACTAACAAGTAAACATTCGAAAGGTTATTAGGTTAAGGTTTAATGGAAAACAATCACCATTGAGTGGGTTCAATGACGAAGCCATAAACCCATTTTTATTTTGGTATCAAAGAAAAAAAATCCTTCTCGACACCAACAGAACGCTTAGCACATTGCAGGGACTGATTTATGTGCGATATTAAATGGATCACTCGGTTTTAATCTGGATTTTCTACGCTTAGCAGTTGGAGCGTACGGTTTTAGACATTTCATAATCGATTTCGAATGCATCGCTAAAGAGGTCGAATTACCGAGAGTATGTCGGACGATTCATTCTCAAGGACCTTTTATCTCGTTCTTTTTCCGTTCGGCGGATTTACTTGGTTTGCGTAAGATCGTGAGGCGAATTTAAACATGCCAAAAATTTCGCGAGAAGCTCTCGCTTGTCATTCTGAGTCATAGAATCTTAATTTAACTCGAGAAAAGAAAGGAGTGTACCCATTGTACCGAATTCCTACAAAAAATTTCACTGTGAAAATTTCCAGCTGGTAGAGTTGGAGAAGGATAGACAAGCTAAGGCGAAAGTTCTCATTTATCTGCATGCTATTACAATTGAGGTTAAATCACACACTTTCCTAAAAATGTTTTGCTTGATGCCTCTGAGTTGGGTGTTTACGAGAAAATTAAGGTATTTCATATTCATGTTTTGGCACAAGAAAGATTAACTTTCATTGATTTTGTCTCAGTTCTTTTCATGGCTGTTATGTAAGCTACTAAGGTAGTATCGCTCTCATTGTATGGTACGAAAAGTTATTTTAGCGGGATAATTTTGTCGTATTTACCTGAACTTCTTGCATATGTAGGATTTTGGTGTGGGAGGGAGTGAAGAGCAAACTAATGTACTTTTCATCTTTACTTGTAAGTCTCTTGCACTCTTCAGGGTTCTCGGTAGCTAATGATGGAGAGATTGAGAATCCAACCAACTTTTGGGTTGATGAATTTATAGGTAGACGAAAAATTATTCCACATACAGAAATACCAATTTATGGAATTCTCTCTCCTGCTGTCTATTGACTATCTTGACTTCCTCCTACTTCATCATTTGTGATCCTTCATATCTATCGCTGTAATCCTTAGGTTTTCTACTTTCCACAAACTTTTCAAATGCAGCATTGATTCTATCTATGCTATCACCTGACTATCATCGCATGATCATAGTTAAAAGGCGGATCGATTATCAGATCCCGAAGCGCAAGCGTCAGATTGATAGACAAATATATGTTTGGAATGAAACACGCCACAGTAGAGATTTAGATTTTACGGAATCATTAAGTGCCAAATCTCTACTGGGACGGCAAAGGATTCCCTAAAGCTATCCAAGTACATTCTTATATTCATAGAAGTAAGTCATTCATAGATTAGGTATTATCTACGAACAAGTGGAATTTAACTAATCCTATAAATATTTTTATGAATTTTTAAATTATGAAGGTTATAGATTGAAGTACTTAGGTAGAAAGAGATGAAAATAAGAGAGAGAAGGATTTCTGGGGGAATTTCATTGCATATGAAAATTCGTTCTTAAAAATAGCTACCGCAGTTTGTGACATATTTAGATGGTATTTGATTTCATTATTTCATTTATATAACCTGAAGTTGAAGGCGTTGAAAAAAGGAAATTTTAAATAAGTATGCCCATTTTATTAAGAGTTACGGATATTTTATGTCGTGATTTTCGATTAGCTTATCGATAAAATCGCTCGTAAAAATAGAGTTCGCATCGGGAATGTATACAGTAAAAAAATGCTGCTGAGATCCTCAGGCCAAAGTTTTTTGAGGTCTCTGCTTTGAACTCTCTTATGAAGATTCTCTCCGCTCAATGAGTCAAATTGTAAATCCGCCTGAGTTATGATTATGATTATTGCAGGTCAAATAAACTTTCGTAAGATTAGATTAATCGTAATACATAGAAAATCACACGGAAAAATTAAGAAAAAATATTAACGCAATGAGATTCACTACTCAATTTCTCGAACATCGATCAATCAATCTTTTAAAAATTTGAAATCATATAAAGAAAGTTGAAAATGAAATCATATACGAAAGTTTTGTGTTCTAATGATCGATTAAAATATTAATCGCTATAATTCATCGGGAATCTCGTAATAATGAGTGGGATTCTTGTTAATTGGAAACATTTATTACTTATTTAAACCCTTTTTATGTCCAAAATAGAGAGGCGTTAATTTTCCTTCCAAGCTCATAAGCAATCTTCCTAAAAATAGGCCACCGGTATTTGGCTTAAGAGGCTTATAATTAAGAAATATGATGATAATATGTAAAGCCAATATCTGTAATCTTTTTCTTCTTCTTGCCTTGCCTTCTTTTATGAATGAATTTTCAAATTACTCAACTTTGTAAATACTCACTTTAATTTGTATCTGATTAGCATTCGGCCGATGTGAACAGTTCGACCGACGGCGTAAGAAAAGCGCCTGCAAAAGAATTTGGGAGATATTCGTGGAAAATACGAGAAGAGTTGAAAAAAATACAGCCTAAGTAAACCACAAACATCAACATTGGTTTCACATTCTGTATCGAACGCTGCCTGCATTTTAAAGTACGGCGATTCGAATGACGATGCAAGAGCGAATGTGAAACTAATCGATAAACTTTCTCGCCGTTCTTTCGCATTTAGAATATTCAATTCGCCTTCCTCGGATCTTCAATACTCTCAAGTTGAATAGAAAAAGAGCTTCTTGTGTACTATTTATACGAATGAAAGAAATGGCCGAGAAAACCACTCAGAGAATTTGAAAGATGAGAAGTAAGACGGCAAAAGACGGCAGTCATGAATGTTGAATGAATACCGTATTTGAGTGGAAGACTCCAGTTTGAGTAGTACGCAACCTTATGTGCAATTGCAATGGCAGGAAGTGAATGGATTCTTTTGTGTAGCTTCCCATACCATCATAAAACACAAGCGTTCAGGTTTACTTTCCTTATGGTGAGAGATAAAATATCCAGTCACAATCTATTTCAGTAAACAGCTTTATACGACAGCTATAACTCCATATAACCATGCTGTTTCTCTACATCTCTATATGTCGGCTTATGCATTCAGAATTAATAATCGAAAAAAATATATTTTACAGTTTTTCAAGTAAATTATGAATACAATTTGCTTTCCGTTTTTAAATAATCGTTACCATACTTCATACCGTATTAGGCGTTGGATTCACCTTAAACTTTAATTAACCTTCAAATCTCAAAGTGTAAAGAGAATAATAAGGTAACGTTGTCTTTAAATTCTCCCCTTGAGATCCAATTTTTCTAAAATGATGGATTTTCTTCTTGAAGATACTTAAATGATTAATGCGCACGCAACGACGACCTTTCCTTTCACTCAATATCTTCCTGTCAGTCATCTCACTTCCTTGTGATTAAATTATTAAAAGATGCCTTGGACCTTATAAGGGTTTTAAATATTTTCAAATTTGGGCTAAAAGTTATGAGAGACTTCGGAACTCGCGCAATCGTTCCCATGAATGCTTAATGACAAATATATTGTCATGCCAGGATCAGTTTTAAGGTAGGATTGAATTGTAAGATGTGCATAAGTAAATGCAGACCATCTAAGCTTTGTGTACCGTTTAGAGACCTTGAGGAGTACATTTGTTCCGCACGCAAGTTCTTCCGGAATGGTATTGCTCGCAGAAACTAATTTCGGTGATTATTGTCATTTTATCATTACCATATACAAGTGCGGAAGGGATTCAAGGTCAGCGAAGCTTATGCATAAAAAAATTGAAAAATGCTTCGCGTATTGTAAAGCATGTTTAAAAAAAAACTGTATACGTACATGATTTTTCATTCGAAATAATTCCATAATAAGATTAATAACGTATCTAATTGGTTTACAATGCTTCCTGGTAAAATGAGAACCCCTTGACACTTACAGACGGTATATGTCAACATTTAGTTTCAGTGTAGTCGTAACGTAGTTGAGTTACGTTTAGTGCATTCCCAGAATCTCTAGCGCTTGCTGCTATTTTCCAAATTTATTGCCTTGATAGAATCTGTTAGAGTGGTGATACTGGTAATAATGCCTATGATGGATAACATTGACTCAATGGTGTGAATGTAACTTGTTTGACTAAAGGCCTTTATTCGTGAGTTATCGGGCTGGATTGTAATTGGAGTAGAAAGTAATAATGCGACTAATGTTGCTATCATTCAATTTTCTTCTCAATATAGTCTTAAGCATATTAAACATAGTACAGACCACTGATGGGAAATAATACTCAAGAAACAGAACAACAATAAGCCCCATAGACGCTTAAAAACTGATGTACGTTTTTCTTTAAACAAAAGGAGTACATTTTTGGAACCCCTGATGATATCTTCGATGACGGAATGCAACTCTTTGAAGCGTATTTGATGGCTTGTTGAAATCTATTTTTCGGGTAGACCAAATTCATTCATTTCCATCTGTCTTCTCTTCTCACATAAGTTTTACATCTATGTATGAATAAGTTTTGAGTATGAGCATCACGCAAACTCTTAGGTACATCCTCTGGCAAATCTCAGGAACTACAAGAAAGCGTTAAGTCTTGGTAAAAGAAAAAAAAATAATCAAAGGATAGTGTAGAAGGCCGAAAAATTCCTCCCTTGTCCTCAACCAAATTTCGTGCCCTAAGTTACTTATTTTTAAAGGGAATTCTAGATTGAGATTCGAATTTCGAAATGGAATCGTGTCAGTAGTCCTCGCATCATATCATTCGATTTGAACACTTTCCACAATGTAAATTCGTAAATACAACGCAGTAAGATTATATTTCATTTTCAGCGGTTCATCCGAATTGAACATGCAATGAATGTTTGTGGGAAGTGAATCCACGCAAAAAAAACTTTCACGAGGAAATAGAACGCGGAGAGCCTCTTAGAATCTACGGCGGTTTTTTTCGGCGTAATTTTCCCTTTCCATTCCGAGTCATAATTTCCTCATCTCTGTCATAGAGACAACCGCAGAATAGAAAAGAACGAGATAATTCGTCCTTTTGATCATCCTTTCCCATTTGAGGTTAAACGAAACACGTTCGATTATGCAAGCGAACGGGTTTGAAGTAGTGCTTTGAAATTCCGTTTAAGAGCATTGACCGTGCACGTAATGATCTCGGACGTCTCGTCGTTGGATAATGGCGAAGAGGGATGGAGAAATCTAGGATTGACCTAGGAAAGCGACGATGAGCGATAATCGCCCTTTTGTCGAGCCGTAAAACTTTCCATCAATTTGCATCGAGGCGAGGGGAAATTCTTTATACGTGCCAACGACCATTTAACGGAGTTGCGTCAAACATTTGAACTGACACCTCAAAACCACTCCGAAACTGGGTGATCTGATGAGTTAAAAGGTCTCAATTATTGATAGTTTCTGTTCCTCTTTGTTTTGTGGGAAATGCAAAGAAAAATTTACCTCCTGATATCATGCGTTGAGCCCAGCTAATTAATAAATTAACTAATAACGAAAATTTCTTTCTGAAAATAAGCATAAAAATGTATTAAAAATATCTCGGATGATTAAATGCTACTAAATCCACAGAATTTGCCATAATTCTGAGGAAATTCAATCTTAATTTAATTTAATTTAATAGACCCTTTATTAGGCGAGGTTAGGCCCGAGTGGGCCTCTCTTCCACCTAACCTCGTATGAAGTTACATCGCTATAAAGATTCAAAATTATAATAAGAGAATAAAAAAAGAGAAAAGAGAAAAAAAACAAAAAGAAAGATTTGATTTGCGGGAAAAAAACCTCTATAACTGAAGGTTGATAGAGAAAAAACCCACAGTGCGGGAAAACACCCACACAAGAAGGGGGGCGAAAAAAACCCGCGAAAACACAGTGAAAACACATAATAAATAAAATAAATTTCCATAATTCACAAATCAAAGTAAAGCGAAAAATACATAAGCAAAAATACAAAAAAAAAATAAAATAAAAAAAAGTAGTAATAAAAATATAATGAAAATGGAGTAATGACATAATTATAACATAATAATGAGCAGCCGATGCCATATGCCTGTCCCCTTCTCAGCTGACATGCTCCGCATCAACAACAGTCGAGGTTGAGCACCGTCTGAAATAAAGTGAGAAGAGAAAGAGCAGAAGGCACAGACTACCTGAGCATCATTGCTTGAGAATGTTGGAGTGGGAAGCTGATCTAAAAATGAACAAGCTTGAAGTGAGAGTAATCAAAATCGACTTGAAGATAGGTCAGAATGTATCAATATAGAAATGAAGTTCCATTACTTTCTCGACATTTGATGGTCATTAAGTTCTTCATAGACCATTCTTTTGAAGGAAGAAAATGGTAGGGAATTCATTTTGGTACTAGATAATTGATTCCAATATTTCGCACCTAGTACCATGAAAGATCTGGAGCATAATTCAGTTCTGTGTTTGGGGATTAATAGCTTTCCAGATGGGCGAGTTCCTTGTGTATGATTATGGTTTAAAAATTGGAAATATGAGAATAAATAATTCGGGCAACATTGATTAAGAGCTTTGTGTACAAGACTGAGGGTATGAAGTTTGCGCCTTCCATCAAGCCGAAGCCATTTTAGTTCCATTAAAAGTGGGGAAACATGATCAGACCTTTTGGCATTGAAGATAAATTTAACAGACTGATTGAAGGCACGGTCTAATTTAGAAGATACTGAGGTAGGCAATTCATTTAATATAATGTCACAGTAGTCGAAAATAGGGAGAATAAGAGATTGTACTAGAGTCTTTTTTAATTGAAAGGGTAGTATGTGTTTTAATCTTTTCATGCTATGAAGCGCTGCATAGGTTTTCTTGCAGATTGAAGTGGTGTGTGTGTCGTAGGTGAGGGACTGGTCCAACCAGATGCCAAGATCCCTAACTGATGAGCTGTATTCTATTTCTTTATTATAGATTTTTATTTTTGGTATATTCAATCGATTAATACTCTTTAGAATTCTCGAGTGTCCGCAGATCATAGCTTGGGATTTGGCAGGGTTTACTTCCAGCGCTAGAGATTTTAGCCATGCACTTAGCCTACAGATATCTTGATTTATATTTTCGATGGCTTTATGATAGTTACATGGCTCAGTGGAAAGATATATTTGCAAATCATCTGCATATAAATGGTAAGATGAATGGTTTAGTTGCGAAGATAAGTTTTGAATATAAAGGGTAAATAATAAAGGCCCAAGAACAGATCCTTGGGGAACACCGTGATGATTCATTCGAACGGGGGATAGTGTCCTGTTTAAGAGACACGATTGTGACCTTCCAGCAAGGTAAGAGGAAAGCCACGAGAGAACGCTACTGGAGAAATTATACGCTTTTATTTTTGCTATGAGTAAATCTATATCCACCGAATCAAAGGCTTTACTGAGGTCAAGCAGGACTAGAAATGTAATTTTCTTGCTGTCCATTGCAAATTTAATGTCATCCGTGACTTTGGTTACAGCAGTAGAGGTACTATGATGGCGCCTAAAACCTGATTGAAACGGATCAAATAGATTATTTGCCGATAAAAACTGTGTAATTTGTTGATTGACGAGACGTTCAAGACCTTTAGATAGCGAAGGAAGTATACTGATTGGCCGGAAATCCTTAACAGTGGATGCAGAAGAGGCTTTAGGAATAGGATGTATAATCGAAATTTTCCATTGCTTAGGGAAGACGCCATGAGCGAGAGAGAAGTTATATATGTGTACAATGTAAGGAAGTATCAAAGGAAGAATTTTGTGAATAATAGTGATAGGTATATTGTCCACACCTGTGGCTGTAGATTTAATAGATAACAGGGTCTTTTTCACTTCATTGTAGGAAACAGGAGTAAATCTGAACTCAGAGTACGTTAGAAGGGCTTGGTTCATCATAGTTTGTAGTGAATCCTTTTTGTCTTGCCCTTTTATTTGAGTGTGATTGTTTATGAAATAGTCATTTAAGCTCTCTGAATTTATGTTTGAAGGAATGGAGAAAGATTTATTTTTTCCTATTCCAAGTTTAGATAATCCATTCCATAAGGCTCTTCCATTGGAGCGCTTGAGAAGATCATTAGCAAACTTGACTTTGGCTTTTCGAATTTCTTTTTTGACTTTATTACGAAGAATTTTGAATCTGTCATAATCAGATATTAATTTAAATTTTTTATAATAGGTGTAGACTAAGTCTCTTTCCCGCATTAGAGATAAGATGGAGTCAGTGATCCATGGAGTAGGCTTATCTTTTACGCGTCTAGTTAGAAGTGGCGAGTGCACGTCTATTAAGCGAGTGAGCAGTTCATTAAGTAGCTCTACTTTACTGTCGATGTCATTTGCACTTAATATATCCTGAAAAGGTAGATTGGAAGCCATTTCCTGCAATCTATTTGTATCTATGCTTTTAAAATTACGATAAGTTATAATTTTAGGGGCATGCTTTTTCGTATGGATTGCGTAGTTAACATAGATCAGATCATGTGCTGAAATTCCTGGTACCGCTAATTGCCCATGATTAAGTACTTTAGCTTTATTATTTACGATGACCAGGTCTAATAGCGTTGCAGAGTGTTTTGTTATATAAGTAGGTTCTGCAGGGAGTATATTAAAATTTAAGGAGTTGAACAAGTGGATTAAATTATTAGATTCGACATTGTCGTTGAGAAGGTTAGTGTTGAAGTCACCCATAACTATGATATCTTCATAATGATTTAGAACGTCAGATATAGCATCTTCAATATCGGATAGATAGCTAACCTTAGGTGGCCGATAAACAACACAGTACAGTAGCTTACGGGAGTTGGATTTAATTTCAATCATAATATATTCAGGACGAGAGCAGTAATTTTGTTCAGATTTAGAAATCACTTTGTGATCTAAGCCATCACGAATATATACACTAACCCCTCCACCGCGCTTTCCAATTCTGTCATTTCTTACCAAATTGAAATTTGGAATACTGACGAGTGACGAAGAAAGACCAGGATGTAGCCACGACTCACTAACTCCTATAATATCAATGCCATCAATTTTTCCAATTGTTCTGACTTCATCAATATGTGCTAATAAACTTTGAGCATTTACATGAATAGCTAAAAGAGATTTTTTGTGCCGAGAGGCAACTTTTAAAAGACCCTCGGTGGTACTGTCGACTATATTGTGTTCCGAAAGAGAAAAAACAGAAGGAGAGTGAATGTGTGTTCTATCGTTTGGAAAGAATAGGCATGCCTCAGGATTGAGGACGTTGCTAGATGGGTAAGGAAAGAACTGTGTAGCAGAATGATTCAGATAAGATGCTGCAAGAGGCGAAATTCTTGATGCCTGACTAGTGTAATATGGTTTTGTCGTAGGATTAGGGGAAACTAATGTCATCTCAATTACACGCAGTTATAAATGAACCGTATTTATTTAAAAAAATATGTATATATATATAAAATAACAATATCAGTGCGAGGTGCACAACGATATTTCGTAAATATGCCACAAGTCGATTTTGCTAATCACTTCAAGGATGATAGCGCGAAAATAAATTAATAAGTAGGGAAAAAGATTGCACAAATAAAAATATAATAGATAATATTTTGTTGGGGAAAACAAACCTAACGTAAAAAAAAACGAAGCAAGCAAGAAAGAAGATTAAAATTATAATCAAGAAAAAAAAATAATAATAATATATTGAGAAAAAAAAAGAATTAAAAAAAAATCGAGGGGGGGGGGAAAAAAAAAAAGAAAATCAGAGCTCTACTTAGCTTATGGCCGGAGTGCATCGATGAGTATTGGAAATGATAATTTATTTGTCCGTCGGAGTATGCCGATGTTGGGTGGCGAACGTCTTCTTTACTTTGTCCATGTCCTCCATCGTAGTGGCCTTCATCTTGGTACCGTTTGGAAGCAATACAATCACTCGCCCATCAGAGGTCCAAACGTTCTCTCGGCCAAAGTCTCCTTTGGCCTCATCGAGAAGCCTTTTCCTGAATACTGTGAGCGATTCCGTGATCAACATCCCGGTGTTCCGAAGCCGCTTCTTATTCCTCCAAACGACTTCTCGATCCACATATGATGTAAACTTTATTATCATCGGTCTATGTCGTTGTTGATTTAGGTTGCGATGACCGAGGCGATGAACCCTGTCGATGGACGTTTTAGAGATTTTAACGCCTAGTTTCTCTTCGAAAAATTTGCATGTCGTCTGCACTGGATCCTCCCTGTCATGCTCCGGGAGGCCATGCAAGAGGAGACAGTTCCGGCGGCTATATTGCTCGAGAGCATCAAGCCTCCTTTCCTGCTCCTCTACTTGCTCCCGGAGCCTTTTCAATTTCGACTCCACGATTTCGTGGATTTCCTTTTTAAATGCAAAGAGTATCTTCTCGTGTATCTCGTCGATGTCTGGCTCCTTTGAGTTTTGGGAGGCCGTCCGTCGGACTTCCTCCTTAATCGCCTGGAGGATCTTCGGGGCCAGGGTGTCCTCGACGCTCGCAGCAATTGAAGCCACCTCTTCCGTTACGACGTTACGACGGGCCTTCGGCATTCTCGGGTGAATTTTAGTACAAAACGGAGGGCTCTTAAAAAGAAAGTTAGCACATCCGCTAGGGATCGAGAGTTGGGGTTAAAGGAAGAGAGCTCTTAAAACGAAAGTCAGCACATCCGCACCCTGCGACGGTCAGAGAGATCTTATTCTGAAGAAAAAATGTCGTTTGGCACTGTTCTGTTATACCCCTTTCTAACTGTTCTTTACTGAATTGAATGAAAACAATTTTTAAATTTTTAATATAAAATTTAAAATATTCTCTGAATTATGATTATCGGATTTTTAATTAAGTACTACGCATATGACATCAATAACTAAACATTCATAAAGAGAGTCGAAATTTAAATTTAATCTCATGTCGAAACTCAAGAAGGTCTTTTAAAATTTCGTTTGATCGATTCACATTTAAATGTATCGTTATAAGATCTGAACTATGTTTCCTTCAGAGAAGGAACGGTCTGTTCCATGCTTACGCTTATTTCTCTCTTCTACATTTCGTCATAGTCGTTCTACATTTTGATTCTGCGAATCACTCACTCTTGGAAGAATTACCCATTCATGTAGGAAATGGACTGCTGTTTCTCCGTTACGGAATTCTTCAATCAGTCGGATCGGGTAAATTTTGTGGTTTGAAATGCGTGACATTTAAAATAAACAAGTGACATTAACAAATAGTATCATACAAACAACAGATTAACCTTGATAACTCATGCAATCCAGCTGATTTCAACAAAATGGGGGTGGGGCATAACGGAAGAGTCTTTCTTCATTAATTTTTCCAAATTGATAGCAAATTCTGAATAATAAGAATAATTTTAAGTAATCCTATAAAAGATGAAATTTTTGGATATCGAAGATTTTAAGGGAACATTCTGGTCATAGAAATCTTTTTGCATTCCCTTTTATAGCTTGAGTTCTTTGTATCTTCGTGTGTTATAATCTTATAAATAATGTATTTAAATAAAAAAGAATTGAAAATATAAAATATTTCATTACAGGAAATAAAATATGAGTCAAATGTGGTCAAGTTATAAGTTTTCTAATTTATGATATTCTAAGCAGGGACCCAATCAACACCACTTCGTTATAAAGAAATGTCTCCTTTCATAACACATTGTTTTTTGCTATCTGCCTTTATCTCTGCACTCACTCCTGATTGAATAAGTGGTAGAAGTACATAAAAGTAAGAATCTATCATGGGACATTATCTCTGCACGCGCAAGGAAAGTAATCAAAGCAGCATATTTCTTCGTGGAAGCCCTTAGGAATGACGACACGGAGTTCAAGTCTTTTCATTCCTAGAGCTGACGTATCTACGATAAAAAGCATTGATGGTTTAACTCTTAGATAATCTTCATGTAACCGACGGGAATAAAACTTACGGAATCGATGCTCATTGTGTCATTACGAGGCGAATCAATACTTCTCAATAAGCGACGGAAATCATAGTCGATAATATTCAAGATTTGCGTAGTTCATGCGTGAATCGTTGTAGGAGATTGTCAGTGATGATTTCACGAGATTTCCCTCACTTTGTCGCCGGCTTTTGGCAGGGTATCGAACCGGAACCGAACCGGAAACAGAAGAAAACGTTATTTTTGCTGGAGTAAGAACCGAATCCGGACCGAAGAAATTGAAATGCTTGAACCCGAACCGAGAACGAAAACAGTTGTCCATTCCGTTACGACTGTTGATTCCAAAAAGCTTACTCTAGTGTAATTAGAGGAAGGTTAACTAGACATGCGTAGCAATTGAAACCAGTCATTAATAAGGTTTATTCTGAACTTTAGTGTAATATAGAGTACATGAAAAAAGCTAGAAATAATAAAACTTATTTCAGAAGGATATCATACATGTATTACAATGGTCGGAGCGAAAAAAAATGTTCGAATCGGCCCGACATTGGCAGAAGGAGCGAAACCGGAACTGAAATTAAATTTGGTTCTTTAAATTTATATCTTATCTCTACAAACCACCATTGGCGCATGGCAGGGGGTGTAAAACACCGAAAACCCTATCTACCCTTGACTGCTGATGGCTTCTCTAATACGTCGCGGAAAAAATTACCAGAAATAACTATCTGTCCTGGCAACTATTTCCCTGTAACGCTTCATCGTTTTGTCTCGAAGATCACGTATGCTACTAACTGGTATGACAATATCGACTACCTCCTTCCCAAGATCCGTAGTGATAAATTTATTAAAAACCTTCCCACGGTATTCAAGTCTTCTATCACTAAGTGAATCCCAACCGAGGGATACTATCATAGCTGAAACACTGCTGTCGATTCTGAAATCTCCCTTATAGGGTTTTCTTGTCGAACCGAAGAGAAAACCGGAACGAAAAATAATACGGTATGGCCTTCGAATCGAAGATTTAGATCGAAGATCGATCCGGAAAACCCCGTATACATTCGCGATTCATATTCCGCGGAACTTTTCATGACCTTCGATAAGAGAGCAGACAACGATTTCCTATCTCCACTTAATTGTGGGTCGATTCGCAGTCGACCCACGCGCATAAGTTCTGCCCTCGGTCTGAACATCGCTTTTTCGTCGGATGGCCATTCATGAACCTCAATTGGCCACGAACAATGTGACAAAACAGATCACGCGCCGTTGCTCCCGCGGAACAAGAGTGAAGACGAGCATGAAAGAAACAATAGGAGAAGCGAGGAGAGCGTAACGGAGAAAAGTTGGAGTAGACCGTAGTTTTTCACGGAAGGAGTTTGTCATGCGATCTCTTAACGCATGGAGCTCTCGACAATGCGGGAATGCAAACCAAGTCCACGCAAGCATAGGGGAATTTTTGAGCCGAAAACTAGGTGACGTATTACTCGATGGGGAAGTGACTGAGGTGCATGTTTCAGGAATTAGAAAGCTGTGAAAGGTTACACACCTGATGGTGATTTGCAGTTGTTTGGGATTTGCATATTAAGATCGCGTTAGCCTTGCGAATACCGCAAAATGCGAATGAAGGAATTGCCAGATTAAGGAACTGACAGATGCCGCTAAATGGATCGGAAGTTATCCGCCGATGAGACGCGACCCAATGGTGACCTTACTTATTCGTCTCATAAGGCGGCAGAAATAAAAAAGCTGAAGGATTTTCCCTTAAGAAAGTATTTATAATGCATGCATATAAATAATAGGATTAAAATAATAATCATCACAATTAAATATATTAAATAATAATAATAATAAGAATTTATGAATTTATAATTTTACTTGATAATAGTACAATAATATACAATAAGGATTATTATTACTAATAATATAATGATTTTAAATATAAAATGTTTATGTATAATAAAATCTTTAATTAATCTTCATTTAATATAACATATATTTTTGTAACACATGATGTTGACCGTAATATATTAAAGTGGTGGTGAACCAGAGAACATTTCACATGGATAATTTTTTGCTTTTAAATTTCATAAATTGTCTTTTGATAGTAAAAATATGTTACGTAATGCATGAATATTTTTATAGTCCTGTCTCCAGTACGAATTTCCATACTTCAATAGTTGGACATTTCTTGACGCTCAAGTAAACCGCATGTACCGAGTGTTGAATGCTTTCAGTCTTTTTGTTGGAATTGTGGCTGGTATTAGCTTTCAATTGAAATGTCTGTGAATTTTTCAGAGTAATTTCCCAGATTATTCGTTGAGGCTCAGATTCATTAATAACATATCAGTCTCACTAGTAAGCAATTATAGTTATTGTCGTTCTTCAGAGGATGATGATAAAGATTCATATTAGACACATGAATTGATTTTGTTTCAGGATTGGAATAAAGGGTAACTTTTGCGGTAAAATTTTGGCTCTTAAGTAGCTTATTTTTATTAGAACATTTACTTGGCTTTTCTTCTATTCTCCTGGCACGAAAATGGTAAATAATTTAACAAATTGTACTGTCATACCTGAAGTTGACATCAGAAGCATACCACACTTTTCCAAAGTTACCTCACTCAGGTTGTATGATATCATTCCATATGGATCCTCTGTGATGACTTCCCATCCTCTTATCTTGCGTCTGCCACTCGGAATATTTCATTCTGGTGCCCATTCAAAAATTCTGTTTGTCGACCTTGAGTGCCTCTGACCCAACTACGTATTCTTTGTGATTTTAAGAAACGCCTCGTAGAGATTTCCTATATTAGCTCTTCCTTTTCTGCTGATTATTGGCTTTTTGTATTAACGTGTCTCCATCATGCTTAGGTTTACCTGTCGTTTAGATGTCCTTGGAGAACTATTTACTTTTAGCAACAAGTATACCGCGGGACGCTGTGACCTAGGTTTGAACGTAGATGGCGAGGCATAGTTCAAATACGATATGCCAGCCGCCAATGACACATCACTAGGATAATTTTTGCATGAGTGTGTGAAAACACGAATATGGGAAAATTTTCTTACCATATAATTCTTCGTTACGCATTGAGTTTCAGATATACTAATTTGTTTTCAATACCGTTACTCTTGAATGTCAATGTGAGGTAATATGTACGTGTTACTCTAACACATCCTTATTTGGAGAATTAGATAATTATTTATACTATTTTTATTACCTAATAGAAACTCAATAGGAGAAGTGTAAGACCAAGGGTGTAAAGCTTTTATCCGGAGATTAAAGCTGAACGCCAGAGAAAATAAAACGTAGAAATCCATAGAACGATAGAGCTTAATTATGAGATTTTATGCGCAAATCAAATACTCCTTTCACGCAAGCATTAGCGGCGCAATTATGTGCAAATTTAAAACGGGATTTCCTTGAATAATAAGAGTTTTGAGAATCATAAGTCTGTCTGGTATAATCAAGAGAGCGATTTGGAAGATATCAGCTCGTGTGTTGGAACAATCTTTAAAATATAAAGCCAATTAATTCCTCATCCCAGCCATGACACGTTTCTGGCACTGTTTTCCAATCGTCAAATACTTTTCGCTATATCCTTGGAGATTGATGTACTACACTAGAGATGTTAGTCGTTTGACGTCAGGGGAGATCAGTTTTCCTCTCATTATTGCGTAATTCATGAATCTTTCAAAAGTTGTGTAACATGGAATGGTTTTCCCTATTTTTCTGCGACTTGGTCTCGAATTGGAAATCCGACAAGCGATCACATCATGCAGTTAAATAATTAAGAGGAAATAGATTTACCGTCGGATGAATATAATGAGCTTGTATTCGAAGTTTCCTTACACTTTTACGGACATTCAAGGAAACTCGGATAGGATATCACATTTCTTGCGGATATTCAACGCTCAGGAATATTTTTGTGAGATCTTCGATTTTCTCTCTCAGACTGCGAAAGACCTTGAGTTCCCGCATACTCTCCTCATATTTGAACACTAAATTTGGTGCTTGATTTGAATAACTTAAACAATTGTCGTTTATCATAGAAGTAAATATATGAATACTGAAGTTCCTCGTCTTCTTGTCCTAGGAAGAGGATTTCATCACTTTTGTCTCACGAGCAGTCATAGTTAAGATTATATGGGAGCCACTGAGGTATGAATGATACTGAGTAATGGAATTTCTCTTGGAAAATGCTTATTGGATGCTATGAAAGGGCTATGTATAGGGCCATTGTACTGAACTCACGTGGAAAATTTTCGCTTATAGCATTCCGGCTCGATGAGGAAAGCAAGGGAAACCACCTCTTGCTTAGTAAAGTTCATTTCCTCTTAAAGAGTATTGCTAGATAATAGTGAAAGGGATAAGGTTTAAAATGGATTCCTTATTTACAGACCTAAGGAGATACAAATTAAACAAATATGTTTAAAGTTTACATAAAAGATCTTGTAGCGCTGAAAAATATATCTCCATGCATAAGAAACGCGTCTACTACACTTTTATCATCTACGAAAATCATAGTTATCCAAATTTCTGCTATAATAAATTCTCCATTTCTATATCCTAAGGCACTTTTCCGTATTTATTTTCTGCAGACTGACAGACAGTCATCCATATAGGAAATATAGGGAATTCTTCCTATAACTGACAATCCGTGAACCCAAAGTACGTGAGTTTTTAAGGGGTTGGAAACTTCCGGAAGTTTCAGTTTTTCAGTAATTTGATTCCTCGACATTTTTGGCGTTGATTAATGCTCCGATATCTCCACAAATCTCGGGTCGAAGTATTGACGTCGAGAACCCAAAAATATTTGTTTTAAACTTTCGATTTTCGATATTCTTTTACGAATCATTTTTCGTTAAAATTACCGACACAGTAGCTACGAGTCGAAACTTGCTGAATCGATCGTCTGAATCGCTTCGTGAAAAATATTTTCGAATTGCATTGCGATTCGCTTAGGTAGGTATTACACTTCGGTAATAAAATTCCCAGAAGATATTAGCTTAAACATTCCTGAACGCAAACGCGGGTTTAGGAAAGCACTCTTTTTCTTGCATCACAGTTCTGACATTGCAGGAATTTCGCGTATATAATGCCTAGAGGCCTAACTCTGTATTTACATCGCTGAGGCGTTCCACACAGCGGACAATTAAAATTTCTTAATCGCATTCCTCACCTTCGCCATACCCGAGCAATCATCCCGCGATACCGGCATCTTGTGAAGCCGCGTTAAGCCAACCACAGGAACCAAAGTGCATATATTTCGATGGGTGCGATTTTTAACATCCTGCTTCCTCTGCCCGTAAACTTCAAGGCTCCATCGTCAAAGGAATATCTCTAATGTAGTTCCTTAGTCACGCCAGAGTCCCATAAAAAAAGACGAAAGCTGATTTTTTGTCTCTCAAGGCCTCCCTCCGAAAAGAGAAATCTCGGGTTAGATTCAAGGACGTGTGGGATCCGACGCAAAAATTTGATAGATGCGTACAAGTGTTTTGTTTTTTGCCTTCTTCTCGCTCTGTTATGATTAGGGTAGCCAGACTTCTCCCATTTTGGAGTATAATAACCCTAGCAGACATAAATTTATAAAACACTCCATGTTCTCTTTAATATTAAATGGGGAAAAACCGGATTTTTGTAGTTATAACATACTCTTTTGGCTTCTCATTGTGATGCATAAAGATCGAAACTATTTTCTACTTTATAAAGAACGAGCATAAATTTTAAATGAAGCGACGAAAAACAGCTTAACAATGTAAATAATTATATAAAAATATCACGAGCATCAATCAAGGAAGTACAAAACAAATACAAATAAATAATTAGATCCACCGTCCTTGGTAGGGTAGGCGTGGTAGTTTAGGAACACCGAAGTTCCGGGCTCAAATCCCGGTTCAAGCTTGGATGTTTGTGTTGTAAATGAAGGGTTGATTGTAAGAGTGTCCTTGAAGGCTGAAATTCGCCGTGACTAAGTTTCCATTCGTAATATTATAATATATAAAAAGCTCATGTTAGTAATCGTGACCTTCAAAATTAAAGTATTTATGTTTAAAAAGGCGCGATAAATTTAAGTAAATGTGTTTATATCAGATTAAACTGTATTTTTGCTGTAAAATACTTATAAAAATAGCAACGATGTATCTATAAATTTAGAATCGTTGAATCGACTATTCCAAAGTCTTAAAATAAATTCGCCTAATAATATATTAATAAATGATAAATCTACCCATCAATAACCCACATTTTACCGCAATAACTGCATGTATCAATATCTGCATCGATTAAACAATACCTATTTATCAATATATTTAAAAACAATACATATATCAATATCAATAGGTGATATCCAATTTTTTATTTATAGTTTTGTATCTGCTCATCTTAATCCTGATAGGATTCTCTTTGTTTTGTACAGATTCTCAACAACGTTAACCTAAGCAGCAAGTGTTGGATGTTTCGGGTCGTTAGGTCATTCCACTTGGATCGCGGAAGAAGGAAAGAGTTTCCCAAGTCGATTTGTCCTCGCACCTGTCCCTCTAATTTATTGTCCTCAATCTGACCGTGTCCACAGGGAGAGCGTTTCAACTCCATTTCCGAAAAACTTGCTGACTAGACTCAATCTTGCGATATTCTGCTTTCCTCTGCAGATACCTTTAGAGCTCCCAAAGTAAATTTTAACTGTAAAACTGTAGTTTTGGGCGTAAAGGAATTACCTAGCGTTAGAATGTTGATAGGAACAGAGTCGTTTGCCGTTCGCAAACTTCGATTCAAGCGAGCCAAATGCCAGGCGTATTTCTTTTCAAAGGAAATTTTACTTTATCAAAAGTATATTTTCTAGATTATTTTAAACCCCCTTCCTGCGCTGCTCCTTTCTTTTAGTTGGTTAATATTTTCCATATTTCAGTCTCACGCGAGTTTTTATCAAATGATCGGTGAAATAACTTGAATTCTCTTCTTATCTTTAATTGAATACGTAATAACATTCATGAGATTCTATCTGTATCCAAAATAGTTCATTAATCTCTATAATCCCCATTTTCGTTATTCGTACGCTTCTGGATCAATTGGAGCTGGAATAAATAGATCTAAACGCCTTAAAACTTTAAATTTTTATGAATGCAAAATCATCAAAGTCGTCAGCTTGTCTAATTCTCATTCGCTTTGGTACGAAACGCTACGAAAGCCATAGAACCATGTACGGAAGGTGATAATGAACCATATAGTTTTAGTATACATAGTTTGGTCTTTTTTTTCTTGCTCCACGATAAAAGAGAAATAAAAAAATCGAATGAAATTATTTTATTCTATTTCATGAAGCAATAAGTTTGTTTTCATTCTAAATAAAATAGGAAAAGCGGAGTATTAATTGTAAAATTTCAATAGTATTAGCAGAATTTCACTAAAATTGAATTTTTACAGTGTAAGAGCTGGTATTACCAAACTCAAAAGACAAAAAATGCTAGAATAGGTATTATCTAACTTAGACACTTATTCCTGACATAGCATAGTGAAAAGCGTCACTACTATTATGAATTCTGTACAGTTTTTTCTCTTGTATTTTATTATCGTATATGGGAATTCCTCGAGATCAGTATTTCAAGATTTTTCAGAAGCGATCCGTAAAGTTTGACCGGTTACACTTCCTATATATACAAAACATCGTTTTTTAGTTTTAAAACCACGGCAAAGGTTTACGAAAGTTCATTGCGAAATTTACCTCGTAGAATATTTATCATCACCAGATCAGACATTTCAAATTGTTATGTATTTTACCATGAAATGATATGGCCATCCTTGTGCATACTACGTTCAATAAAAAATGGTAAAATCCACGTCGGATAACGATGATGGTCACGCAAATGTCTAAAGATATTTTGAAACGTCGGATTGTCATAAAGTCGCAAATCATGCTATCCTAACAGTGGTAGCAGAAAATTATAATGTTTCCGTAGTATTCCGAAACAGCTTCAGACCTTTGTACCTCACATTACATATGATCTCGGAAGAAGTGCGATGATAACATTCTTTATTTACTAGGATTTATCCACTTAGTTGTCATCTGCGGGGGTTAGTCGTAATGCAAAGGGCGGACGTTAATTGGTTAATGAAAAATTCACGCGTGACAGCGAAAACCTAAAGGATTTTTTTTCTACCACAGAACCTTACCTTAATGATTCCAGTATTGCATCCTTTTGGCTTTAACTGTATTCCGAAAGCGATTGCTACGCGTAAATGTGAATTCGAGGTATCCTTTGTTTCCGCAAACAATAAATTCTGAATATTTGCGCAATGTCATAGTTTCTTAACTTTTAGACAACTAGAAAATTAACTTAATGAGGGATGTCAGAATTATTTACGTTACCATTAATACAGGAAAGAAAATGACAACGAACAGTTGCACCGAAACAGGAAGTCCTTCCCTTATTAACAATTTTTGTTAACAGGAATGATAGATTCTGCACTCTCGTTGTCTTTTACCGATAAATACACCACTTTGAATTGTAAATGGCTAAGAATCGATTTATGAAGCAGTAATTTGCAATAACAGAAAATTCGTTTTGAATGAGTTTCTTTTCCCAAGTTTAACCATTTTACAAGAAAATGACATGATATGTTATGATAAAACAAACAAGGAAAGGGTGAAAGGTAACAATGCAAGAAAAGTCGTGGGGCTAGGAATAATCTCAAGGAAGAACGGACATGAAAATTCTGGCAGTTCTACCCGAATAGCTCAGTGGTCAGAGCAACCGACCGGCAATTGGGACACCCGGGTTCGAGTCTCGGTTCGGTGAGGCATTATTCATGTTCATTCTTCCTTGGGATTATTATGATAAATTTACTTTGAAATCCAAAAGAAAACATTACTTATATTTTAATTTTAAAGAATGGAAATTATTTTCGCTTATGACAGATTTATAAAATGATCAATATATTTTCTTTTCCTAAAAATATTCTGCAAAATAAGTACGTGCTGTAACTTTATTAGATTTGACAAATTCTTCGAGTTCGACGATAAATATTATAAATTGCTGTCAGAAATGCTTTAAAAATTTTGTAATGTACTACACTTTTGATAATGAAAGTTTCTACTTTACCAACAGAATATTCTGGTGATCCTACATTTCAAGTAGGACTCAAGTAAATATACTGTGAATTGAATTATCTAAAAAAAATGAAATACTATGTGAATTAACTTCACGAGTAACTTAATGATCCAACAGTATGTATATTCATGGTATATTCGATTATTTAAAGTAATACGGAGATCTTTTACGAAATTAATTACCAAAAAGTTATAAAAGATTGAGCTATTGAGATTGAGAATTTAACTCTCAAATCATTGCAGCATAAGCTACGTTTGGGACAGCCATTGCATCGTACTCTTTTATCATAATTTATCTTCATAGCGTAACCATGGTATCAAATTATCTAGCAGACAAGTTCAGAAAATAAACGAACAAAGCCGTACGAAAGTAAAATAAAATCAAAGAAAACCAGTGGGTAATTCCAAGTTTTCATCCTAGATTGACATTGCGAATCGTATTCATCATATATCACGCATAATGAATTGGACAGATTTTTTTCCAATTACAAAGGATAATTTTATGGATAGCGCAATATTCAAGCTAAGGGATTACGTGTAGTGTCTGCGAATATGGATGGAAATTCATTTGCGGTTAGCATAAAATACCTTCAGATCTATCCCTAAGGCTTAGAATGAGAGGCGCTTTCCATTACGACCTCTTGAGAAATCTTTCGTTCTTCCTACGTACGTATTGTGTTGACATGCAATCTTAACCGAGAACCATTAATATCATAAGGATGGTTGAATCGCAGCGTTTGTTGCGACAAGACCTTGAGCTTTTTGATTAATCAACTGCATTGGGTGATATGTGCCACAATAAAATATTCTTATTTTTGCTCTTACATTCATTACGGCATGACTTAGGAAAAATATTTGTATAGTTTTAGATCGATTGCTTCGTAGCTCAACTTTCATGCGATGATGCAAAAGCATAAGTGAGTGAGAATGATCATTAGATAACTACATCTTTGGAAACTGTGTCACGGAGATGGGCGATGGTAATTCGAATCAGGAAAATTCATCATATTCGTACTTGCATAAGCTGTTTGAAGAAACAGCTGTATCCCTTCACTTAATGCAACGCGCCGTCATGACCTCACGACTTTTATCTTTCCACTTTATTTACGAATTGTGCCAGATTTCCATTCTCGTGCTTTGTGTAAAAATATTCCCTTTCTTCTGTATGAATCGTCATACTTTATGCCTTTTCAAAAGAAGTTTTATAAATATCAAATCGTTATAGATTATCTAATTATAGCTGGCTCACTATATGAACATCGTCCTCTTACATTTGCAATTTGTAAAATATATTGTTTCAGCAACTGTCACCGTATTGTTTAGGCTGAGCATCCAAGTATCACTCTGTTACATAAAGTGAATATATATCCTTCGATGAAATCTAACGTCATGGTCATCAGAACAGATCTCGGTGACGGAATAGCTAATATGCCACCCTACCAACATCAATATACAGGTTTAGAGTCCTAGACGGGGTCTCCTTTTTATGGAAAGGGTAATAAGTGTGCTTCAGTTGTAACGTCCCCAAAGAAATGGCTCAGTGAATAGAACTTTGTGAAAGGCATTCTGAAATATATAAATAAATTTGAAGTTCTTTTCTCCTTCTTTGTCTCATGAGCTTTTGCTTTTCTTAAAATAATGCAATCCTTTAATTTTTTCATGGGTTTGCCTACATTAGCCTACTTCTTCTCTATAGTCTTTCACCTCCAGGTATCTCCTCTTCCATCGGTGTTATTCATCCCTCCCATTCCTGTCTCTTGTAATTCACGTAGTCCATTATACACTCTACTTACATATAATTATTCTTTGATTATTATTCCCGGATTATGTTCTCGGTAATGATATAACCCCACGATATTTGTCTAAATTTAAGATCATTCATACTAAATAATTTTAATTTGTAATATTTCCGTGACTTCAATCGCTAACTATTTAAATTATATTTGTATATAATTTTTTCTTTCTAACCTTGTTTGTAATTAATATTAGTTACCCATAATGGTTAGGTGTAAGAGAGGTCCTAATGGGCCTAACCTCGCCGAATAAAGAGTTTTATTATTATTATTATTGTTAAATTACACATAAAAATCGACGGAAATGAATGTTGACAATTAACTTATATTATTTTTATATTATTAAAACTTATTTTATTTTTAAGTACCAGTAATGATATCCGTAGCGACAGCTGTTAAGATGAAACAACTCCGAAGAAAGATAAATTGTGTGTATGAAAGTCATAAGTAGGGGAAGTTGTCCTAAATTTGGATTTCATTCATCATGTTTTCTGAAGGTTTGGAGGGAGTCCAAGTGAGACAACATATAATAAATGTTAGAGCTTTAAATTCTCGGAGTCAATTTATAAGGATATTTTTGAGGAAATGCATCGGTAAAAGGGGCGACAGTTTCAGCAGGTACTAACGTACTCAAAGCATAAATTCGTTGTAAGACAACCCATAATGGGCTAAGGTCAATACAAACTTGCCAAATATGCTATATTCCTTACCAGGTTAAAACTATTTACGGACAAATTTGTATCTTTTCACATGATATCACCATCACGGCGGAAATGGAATTAATTTTAGCTATTAAGTATATATAGTACTCGTAAATATATACGTATACTGATACACCCTGAGCTTAAACGGATGTAAGATTAATTATTTTCGTAAAAACGGTCGATTTTCCCTAATTTAATAATTTCCTTGACTCTTATGATGGGCAATCTACATCAAATATATCTTTAGCGTTTATAATGATGAAAAAGATGTACAGTGAACGAGAGGACGTTCATAAAAGCAAGTGAATGGTTGAACAAAACAATATGGACGTTTCCGAATTTAGTCCTTGCTTCAGAATTACGTACTGGGCATTTTGCAGCAGCTGAATATTAGCCGTATATCAGTTAGTAGTAGCTGTACAACACTTTATATCTATAATAAATATAACATTATGTATAGTGATATCTTGGTGACTCATAAGAATTTTTACAGAAATCTCCCATATTGTGTACTGTTTTCTCTTTGACATGGATTTGGGTTGTAATCTCGCAATTCAAAATTTCCTTACATGGAAGGATTGTCCTACTTCAAACTTGAACGAAGTCGTTTTTTGTCGTCATCTGAAAACCTGCGCATAGTAGGAGCGCTGAAGCCATAATAAAAATACTGATTTGTTTATAAAAATTATTCGTAAAGTTTTAAATTAATATGAAACATTAAAATGGTATATTAAATTACATTAAAAATGATCATATTTTTCGACTTCTTAACATAACCGTTTTAGTTTCGCCTTTTACATTCATCGAATGTCTTACTAATATTTGGCCTCTTTCATTCCCCAGCAAGTACGAATAAAATCACGTGGGAAATATGCAAGAAGCAGCAAAACTAACGCGTAACTCATCTAAGCGTAGGCCGTTGGAGTCTATTTTAGCGCCCGGGGCTCAACTCATAGTGTTCACAACTCACTATGGGAAATGCACCAGTTTGTCTTCCCATTTAGAACCCACATAAATCTCTCCGCGATTTTTTCGTGCCTTGTTTTTTGGGACTATTTTCGGGAGTCTCTCTTAAACTTGGTGATCTAATTCCATCGCCCTTTGGTTTCGCAGTTGGTCGGTGCGTGGGTGTGGAGGTTGGCATGCCCGGCATCACCCTTCTGGGAAGGAGGTGGCAAGCAGCCTCAGACGACTTTGTAATCCCTGCATCCATCGACGCCATCTTCAGGGCGACCTGGTGAGTTACCTCCGTCATAACTTCCATCCCCTGTGCCTCCGTAACCAAGGAGTTATTTATTCGTCGGTGGTTCAGGTGTTATTAGAACACGTAATTCGTTTATCTTGAACAGCGTCCACGGCGATGGAAATGGTAATGCTGCCGAGTGAGGCTTAGCAGTAATTTACACACGTGGAGCAGAATTGGAAAGTGATACGCGTGACGTAAGATAAAAGCGTATTAAGAGATAAGTGCGCTGGTTCGCCATCGATTGAGGATGTATATTCGAAAATATTATGCGAATCAATTACTAACCCCTTAACTCTTCATGTCGGGGAATTACTTTCTTTCCAGGGCAGACTTTTCATTCGTTGGGAAACGCCTGTCATAACTGGGACAAGTGAATCAGGGAAAGGAAATGACAACCTTAACGTGATGGAAAGATACGGGGAAGCTTATCATGGATGGGTTCAAGTGAAGTATGGAAGTTGTTGCGAAATGAAGGTGGAGTTAGGTAAATTGACGAGGAATAGGTGATATGCTAAGCGAAAATTCTGAGAATGTAATGTTTAGCGAAGGAGGAGGAAAGGGACGAATGGCAGTCAACGTCTTTTCAAAGGCCTACGTTCATAAATGTGCTTATCATTCCACTTGTATTTGCATGAATACTTAATGGTAGCTAGCGAAAACTGTTAAATTGGCAATGGCTTTATTAGTCGCGTGGGGTCAAGACCCTAGAGTGCGACTTTATGTATGATAGGAGTAAGGAGTATCTACTATTATATGGCGTTTCTGCAACTGTAAGGATAATGAAGAAATCTCCTGCACCTCTTAACTCGGAGTAAGAGTTGTTTGCAATCGAAATAGGACTGCTGCTTCTGCAACCATCTTAGAAAAAAATGATGAAACGATGAAAATTGTGGAAAAATGAAATCCTACCTATTCTCGAAATTACAATCTCTATTTTCGAAAATATCTACTAAATATGTAAATAAATAAGACTACCACATTGTCTGCATGATAAACACTTTATTTGTAAATAGTACGAAATGATTAATTTTTGGAAACAATTTTTCTTCCTGAAATGAAAGAAAATTTTGAAAGTTTGTTTAGGTAACAAAAGTCACTAACCCTCTTCCAAAATTGCGATAGTGTGGCACATTTATAAGGTCGGTAAGGAGGAAAGAAAATTACTTGAAGCTGTCTTCATACAGTCCTTTTTAAAATACTTCTTGATTTCCTAACCTGAGTAAGAAAGGCGAGTAGTAGTAGAATTGTGAAATGAGCTTCGACAGCTGAGGTCATTTCGCACGTGGGTTCCCGCCTGAGATCGAACCCGGGACCGCTTTCATTAAAGTCCCACACGGCTATCCGGGAGCCCCTATGACAGTCGAATTCCAATTCAAATTTCTTACTCCGATTACATAAAAAATTAATTTGAGAGTATACGAGTGAAAGATGAAAAGATTAAATAAGCAAATCCAAAGATTACGAGAGAATTAGCAACAAATTAGGTTTCGATGCATGCACGTCATGGCGAAATTCCAAGTTTATGTAAGGAGGATAAAATTTAAAATTAGCTAATAATAAAAAACTCGCCAATTTCGGAACTCGGCGGACCTTGATGCTTACTGAAATAAATACATCAACAGGGCATCGAGTTTCAAGAACACATGCCAAGAATTTCATACACATCACCAGTTTAAACCTGAGATCATTGAGTTCATAACAGCCAGTTCGCTCACATAACTAAGAGCGCGAATGTATTATACAACTTCGTACCTTCGTATTTTAGCGTGGATTAACGCTGACATCGCACATACTGTTGTAGATAATGAGGACTTCGAATGTGCCTTACTTTGAAAATGCTTTTCAGAAATAGAAGTAACATTTTGGAATGCTATACGAAGACGAAATCTATTTCGATGCGCATGCAATCTGAAATTCTTTCAATTTAAATATTTTACACTCAGGGATGGTTTTTAACGCATACTGAAAAAACTATTAACATGTAAAGATTTAAGGGGTGATGTATTGAATTATAATTCGTCACCTTTATTGTTGAGTAATATGGTATTTAGTATATCAGACAATGTAACAAAAGCGAAATTCGTAATGTATCTTACACAAGCAGAAAATCTTTCTGTTCTATCAGCCACGCAGGAAAAGCATAAGGATATTTAAATATACTTAATCTGTATTAAATATGCTTCATATATGTCGACGAAGAAAATCTTTATTCCGTGTGTGCGATTGATTCTCTAATAGTTCATAATTTCATCTCTTTCGCGCAGATACAATAATATAAACGAGAGCAACATTTTTATCCTGTTTAAATCATTTCAGAAAAATAACTTGATTAAGAGTTGAGAAACGCTAGAAAATGGTATAATTCACCCTAAGATTAATTTGCATGATAGAGAAAACTTGTTCGTTGGTCGAAAGGTTATTATAGAAGATTATTGCCTGGAATGCGTACAGAGTGTATATCTCGAAGATTCTGTTATTTCAGAATATTAATGAGAAGCAATGAAGCTTACGGTAAAAAGAAATCGCATGGAAGTTTTACGGAACAGATGCCCAGATACTTGTCATGAATATGTATCACAAAAGCCTGACATTGAATTTTTTCCAGATCCATTTTGTCCAATGCATCCAACGGACTACCTCTTTTATAAATAATGTAAGAACATTGTAGTTTTTCTACTACAGGGTACTTTATTAGGTTTCAAAGCTGAATTTTCTTTTTATCTCTTTCCCAATTAAATTTGCAGGTATCAAAGGAAAAAATATGTCCTCAGAGGGCTGTAGTGTTGCTGTGAATCGATAAGATGGCTTTATAAATGATATTTTTGGTGAGATTATGTTTGAAGATGGAGACTTAGAGCTGCTTCTTTATGGAAAATTATAATAATTCCACTCAATACGCAAATCTTTTTTCGAATATAATTAGCCTGTACTGACGTAGTCTACCTTAGCCATCTGATGCCAGTGATTAATGCATTTTTTTGTCATCCCAACCAGACGAGATAATGGGAACTGTCAGGGGAACAAAAAGTTCGATATTTTCGTATTCTGTCATTACGAAATTGAAAACACTTGGAAAGCGGATGATTTCTTGTGACAAGTTAAACAAGGTGTGCACAGTACACAATTATGCTTCGGATTTATCATTATCATTGAGATTCGTCTTTGGAATTGTTGGCTTTGCCAAGCATTGCAACATCCGTTTCAAAGTGTCAAGAAAGAGACTAGGAGAAGAACAGACAGCCAATTAACAGCAGTAATTGCTCAATTTATTCCTGAACGTGTTTAACTTCTCCCTTTTCTAGTGAAATACTTCATAACTGCTATTTAGGTTTCATTGTCGATTCATAATCTTATGTTATGCAGAATTTCCGTTGGGCTTCAGTATCCTCCAACATCCTTAAAGAAATCGGTGTCCTCTAAATCATATATTTCGTAATTCTTTTACGACTCGGAGTGTTCTAGAATTCATCGCTCGTTTTTCCTCATACGAGGATATCTAGTTAGTAAAGGTAGATGCCCTATTCTATAGCACTGCGTAGAAAGGTTCAGTAGCTAAACGGATTGGAAATCTGAGCTCACTCTTTGCCTTACGAAACCTAGCCAGAGAAGACTCGTAGTTCGAATTCTCGCAAAGTCGTTATTATTTAATCCCACTCATCGATCTTACGAATTAAGCTATAGCTGATAAAGAACTGTAGAGGGAAATTCTATTAAGAATCTTATTTGGATTCCTTAAAATAAATCATTCTCTAATGGCTTTGTTTTGTGTATCTGATGTTATTTTTCTTCCTTAAAAGTCATCTGAATTATTTAATTCGACTCACATATAAGACAAAGATTGATATTTTTTGCATCCCTTGTAATAATATCGCGACCCTCAATTGAGCATCTCAGATTACTGAAAAGTTTCATTCGATTGTAGTTAAATCTGTTCTTGAAGGTTTTGTTTCAAGGAAATACATTCACAATAAATTCTATTTGACCATAAAATAAACTTCTAATGTTTTTATGAACAATTAACAGTAATTAAAATAGCGCTACGTTAAATTGTTGGAATGTTTTCCACTAGTAAACAGTGAAAACAGGGATCGAAAAAAATTGAAAGTGAAAATTGCACATTTTGAAATGATCTTTTTTTCTTGTTGAGAGGAAAAACGAATGCTCCATAAATGAAGATCGCCCGTGTATGAGGAATGTAAAATGATTTTCCATTTTAATCGCTCTGCGGCACTTGCGTTTCTCCGCATGCTACTTGCGTACAAGGAATTCTATCCTTTATTAATAAAATATCGAAAGCATTCTGCAAAAGAAAACAGAGTTGGATTCTATACATTTCATAAAATTTTATGACAATCTCTTAACAATGATCGATGTAAATCAAGAAATTGTACTTCTTCATATTAACTTGTGGGAATCTTCAAATACCAATAATTTTCTGGGTAACATCAAGTAGAAACGATTTTAGGATCGCCTTATTGTATATTGCTGCCGTGCCCCGTAGAATGAAAGTTTCTTAACATTCACAAAATGCGACCTCGTTGGTCTTAAATTATAAATGAGCCTCCCATTCCGGGCCAAAGACATTTTCGGATGCTTTGAGAATATAATGGTGAAAGTGTATTTTCGCTCGAGAAGTACGCAAGATCTGGAACGGAAAACTCCAGAGGATGTTACCTTCATAGTGGGGCAGAAGTGAAACTGTAATCCTCAATTCTTTCTTTATCTTAGGATGAAAAAAATCGGATGAAGAACCAGATTTGAGAAATATAAGGGAAAGAGAGATATCTATGATGAAACACAGAAAGTTAATTACAGCGGTGAATGCGACGTGGTATACCGGAGGAGGAAATTATTTTTGAGTTTGGTAGACAGACATGGGAAAAAACCCTAGGTTCACCATAGGTTACATTCCTAACTCACTGTACTGATTACCAAAGATACACGTAAACCATAAGCGCCTATTTAGCAATCGGTGAGAGGTTAAGTGTGGGGTATTTCCTTTCTGCGTGTTGCGTTCTGAGATGTACAAAAAATCGAGATCGCTAAGCGATGTCAAATTATGCGGAAAGAAAGCGGTACCTTTAGATTACAAAATTTTTTGCAGGATTTCATAAATCATACTCAGCGAGTAGTTGGTCTTCGAATTGAATGAAAGTTGTTTATCTTAAGCTAATTTTTGCCTTAGAGGTATTGTAGCGCGCAGTAGCGTTGTTCAAGTAATTTCATGTGAAAGATCAGTGACTTTTGCCCAATATATATCCTTCGTATGATTCATTGGATAAATGGAAAGAATTTAAATGTAAGATTAAGTAAACATTTGCCGGAAAACATCTGCGTAACTATTACGAGGAAAATCTTTCATGCAAATCTTGAATTATTAGTATTTAGTAATCTATTGTAGTGAATCATTTATGATGCTTCAGAAACTCATAAGAATTGAAGATAATTGTCTAAATTTTATCCCCTTGAAAATTTTTAGAACCTCCCTAGTAAATTAACCATCATTAACTCAATAGTTAATGGGTTACTCAGTATGTATATTTTGCGACTTACCAAGAAATTTTTGCCATATTTTAACCAGAAGCAAGAAATTATTAAGTAACGTATCCCGAAGAGGTAATCAGAGAACACATATGCAAAAAATAAAAGAAAATAGAATTAAGGCATATGCCTTATATTTTCAAAGTCTTCCCTTTCTCCTAAAGCTAGTATTAGTGCCTACATATTCTTCACAATGAAATTGTGGATACATTATATTTTTCGCGTATTTAATATTTAGGGTCATACGAGAAATCAAATTTAGGATAAATGTGATTAGGAAACTAATTATCGTTGTTATCCTAACTATCATTGCATATACCGACACCGAAATTGCATTACAGTAGAGTTTCGAAATAATTTTTTTGGTGTCGGTCATCTAGCTTAGTTTGCAATGTAAATTTGGATAGTTCTTGATGGAATTTTAGATAAACAACTGAGTGAGTTAATTAATCTCTGAGTCGCCAAGTTTCACGTTATTATTTACGGAGGTAAATCATAAACTGGTGGCAAATCGAAAGAAAGCACCAGATAAATAATATTGGAGGTGAATTACCAGAAGAATTTGAAGGCATTCTCTTGACACCACTAACCTCTATCCGTAATTACTTTGATATCTCGCGTTGTCGGAACTCACTTATTTTCCAGAAAATAATACATCAATGTTCTAGGTAGAGGAAAACATAAATTAATAGGTCAATAAGAAGTCAATTGCTAGAATAATTAACTCGGGAGGCATAAACACTGTTCTACTTCCTCCGCTCTAGTGATTATCTTAAATTACTAACTTGTATCAAATCCATACAATTTGCATTCGTACGTTCACGGTCACGTAAAATTGGAGGATACTGGACAAAATTAATCCAAGCTCTAAGTAAAAAACTGAAATGAGCACGTGTATAATGTATAATTCAATCCTATTACTCTCCTCTTTAAATCGCTCACTTTATTTCGTACGTAAACACAGCCTAGTCTTCTATGTACGAAACAATAAATAAAGCAGACATTGCTGTTCAGCCAATAGCTTAAACGACTACAGCCCTTGAAATACCCTGAAATATATGAGAATCGGATCTTTCAAATGTAATATGATGATCGTTGATTAATCACAAAAACAGAGCAGATGAATGAAAATCTCCACTCCATTTTTAAAAGGAATGGAAAATCATAAAGATCAGGAAAGACGAAAAATCGTCTTGATATAAATAAGTAGATGAAACGCGTTACCATGGCAAGTACACGCGGAAGAAATCTTTGGATTAGAGATCTTTCGCTAAATACTGATCAACTATGATTCCCTCTAGATTCCGATCCCATCATTCAGCGTATGAATTCCACGATGAAGACCAAGGAATCAAATTCTTATATTTTTCTAATCGGTTTTCGTTTCGGTTAAAAAATACTAAATATAGGTTCAGTTCCGCTTCTCCTACCAAAATCGGACCGATTTGATGCAATTTTTACGGTCTGACCATTATGTTATTATATCCCTCTGAAAGTTTTTTTATTTTTTATTGCTAATTTATAATTATTACTCTACTTAACACTAAATATTTTAAATAAAATTTAGCAATATTTAGTTGCAAGTCGTAGTTACACATGTTTAGTAAACCTTCCGATTAAGCTGAAGTTAAAAGTTCATTGTTGTAAAGTAAAAATCAGAAAGTAATAAATATCAATTATTTGTATGGGATCAGATTCAAGAATTTCAGTTTTTTTCTGCTCAAGTTCGGTTTTCACTCCGGCAAAAATTTTTTTTCTTCGGTTTGGTTCCGATTCGATGCCCCGATCAAAACTAGTCAAAGATAGGGAATTCACTGCATCGGCAAAACATAGAAGAATCAGGAAGAGACGTCTTTCGAACGGTCGTTATATTCACGGATCATTGATCTTCCGTTCAATTTAATCGTCTCTATCTAATTATAAACTTCAAGTATGCAGTCGATTGAAGGGTATCGGGTGAATTTAAATCGCTCACAATGAGAATAATTGATCATCCGCCTCGTTCCAATGCCATCCACTAAAGTTCCAACGTCACGGCTCTATATCGATGTGTAAGAAGCAAAAGGAGCTCATTGCATTCCGTAGCGTATCCCTTTGTAATTTCGTCTCTCTATTATGAAACACGTTCAGTCGCTGGGACTTAAAACAAAAGGAAATAAATGTATATGACTCTATTTCACCGTCTGTATCTTGTCTACGAACTTTAACATTCAAGCTGTAGACATTTCTCTTACGTGAGTTTATAATTATTTTCTTAGTATGGGAGAAAGTTAGCGGTTGAATTTCAGAAAATTACGGTCTCTCTTGGTTTCTGGGAATTTCTAAAATCGATGGCCCAGATTGGTATGTTTGGTACGATTAGACGCTCGAAAAAGGATGATAAAGTAATTTCTGATTTCTGTAAACAAAAAAGGCTTTAGTTTCATTTACGGGGTTGCATTATTATTTATGCTCCTCAGTATAATAGTATTTATTTCAATTCTTTCTAATATTATGGAAAGTGTATTGACTGTAAATGTTCGACGAGGTTATTCATAAAAATTTCTAGATGACTTTCCGGTAGGGAGTGGTGGTTTTACACCATTGGAGAATATATTTTATCCTCCCTAAGGTAATTGATATGTTTCCTTCTGACTCTGGTAGGGGAATTGCTGATCAAGTGAGATGCTGTAGTTAATAAGAATCTTTAACTTGAAATTTGACTTTGCCGAACTTCTTGGGAAGCGTTAGAAACACAAAGGACAAGTGGCACATAGTTTCTCACAAATAAGTTTTATTACGTCATCTTTAGATAAAGGCAAAAATCGAGTTCACATTTCGTAGTATGGTAGTTAGTAATGAATTATACAATATAATTAAAGAATAGATATAATAAAATCACATTGATATAATGAAATGCAGAATATAAGCAAGTAATCAACAAAGATCGATATTCCTTCCATATTATTTATACGATAAAACTACAGTTTTTAGTTTTACATAGTGATCATAAGATATCTGCAATACCATGGTCGAATCTATTGAATTTAGAATGTTAAATGTTAGAAAAGTTCAAAATAACGTTATTTTTTACCCTTGATAAGCAATATTCACGTGAAATATACTCTCCCACCTATTCAACATATTAGACTATACAGTGACATCATTGTTTTTTAACGAAGTTAACGATTCTGTCAAAGATTAAAAGAAAATAAAATATTTGATATTTTACAAATGTTAGAAAAGCATCACATGCTCAGCTATCCGTCGGAATGAATCCGTTAGATGTTATTCTTCTTCGACCTTGTATATATTCAATTATAATCGATGTGACTTAGCGTAAATAGGTATAACCACACAGAGAAATGAATAAAAATACTTGTTAGTTTCCTAATACTATCTTTTTTGTACATCGATGGTCACATAGAATCCATTTCGAATCCGGTCTAATCAATCATTCTCTGATTCCCATGAGATTACACGCAAAGAAAAGAAACGCGGGCGAAGGTCGTTCAGCGTTTCACGAGCAGAACAAGTCTGGGAAAAAATTTCCGAAAATCCTCAGATTGCTTTCCTCAGTCACGACTAAAGAGAACGGATAGAAGCAAAAGCACCAGCTTCCTATACAGCCCACCAAATCGCCACCGTCCCACTAAAGAAGTACGCGTTACGTAAAAATTGGTGGCTCCTTTCCTTAAGTAGGTCAACGTGGGCAAAAAGGTTTTCTTAAAACCGGGTCCACCCTTACTCGATTCTCCGATTATGTTCCGATTTCGCACGCCGAGAAAAGGAAATCGCCAAAGAAATTGTTATTGGGAGAGCTTTTTTATATTTTGTGTTACATCATTGCGAATGAAGATGTCGATTTCGGATTTTCTGGAAAAAAGAGGCGGTCGAAAACTTTTCTGTGACGCAATCTTTTTTGAGGTTTGCTCTTCGTTTTGGCAATCTCGTCTAACAACGTTCTAGCCAACATTCTGCAAAGGGTCCGGGATGAAGTCATTGGTGAGCATCGCTCTTCCCAAATACCTGATTCTTACAAGGAAGTTCTCCAACGATGCTGATTTCTCTTTTGTAGATATAAAATATATTTAAAATCGAGAATGGTTTGATGACTAAAAATCTTAACTTATGATAAGGAGTATGAATTGTACGTTTCCATGGTTACGGACTAACGAAACAGAGAAAGAAGTATTACGTTATAATAATAATAATAATATAATTGTTGTTTGAATAACAAAAATAATAACTAAAACTCCACACCTAGGTAAGATGTATTTATATTTCATCCACTTTTTTACAATATTCAATTTTTAGGGTTTAACGATAAGTTTTTCTAAAGATTTAAATTAAAAGTTCATGAAGTTATCGAAGAATTGTGAGAAAATTTTATTCTGAGTTTTATGCTAAGTAGATATGCTTATGGATAAAGAATACTGAAATAGAATTATATTGTATATGATTTTTGTTGAATATCCGCTATTGTTGACAGGCAGTTTATCCTGATTTGGAAATTAAGATAGGAAACAACATTCAAAGAAAATGATAATGTTTGGAATTCTAGATGTCACATGGAAATATTATTCTTGAATTGAGTTGTATTAAAAGAAATACGACAGGTATCATTTGAGAATGTTTACAATAATCACCATGCTGTCACCATACCATACCTTATTATTAGGTGATTATAATAAAGTTGAAGGAAAGTCACGGAAGAAAAAATTATTTTCTACAAACGTAACTATATTCAACTGTCATTTACATACATATTCAATGTAACATATCCAATCCAATTATTTGAGTTCATACAAGGGAGATATTTTCTTTGTTATTTCATAAATAAATTTGGTGGAGGAAACAAGAACTGAATGAAATGAGAGGCTTCTTGGAAGTCTCAGGAGAGAAAAAAGCAATGAGCATTTAAATATGCATGTGTTCCGCGTAAGGTTCCGGAATAATTACTCTCGCCACTCTCTCTTCCTTGATGATGCAGCTGATCTGGTATGAGAAATTCTGCTTTCTTTGCTCAGCAGGAAATACACTATATTTATCGGTACATTTTCATCTTAATGGGATTATCATTAAAAGTAGCAACGACGTATCTTCTTTATTGAACAGAGATAAAAAAAAGTTCCGTTTAATATGAGACTGCCGCTGTGTCACTGAAAGTACCGAAGTTTCACATCGAATTCAGTAAATTAAATCGTATTATTCTTTTTGATTCGTTAAAAGTCTTTTCATTTGTTGTTAATTGTTTTAAGACAGAGGAAGGGTTAGAATAACTTATCGCATAGCCAAAATAAGATCTAAGGGCATAAATGTAACATGAAATAATATGTCTTTAAATTTGGATGAAATCTTACTATTTTTCTCTATGGATTTTTTCGTAGAGAAGCCGGCGCGAAACCAATTGCGAAATACCCTTAAAAAAGAAAGTTTGCTGATACCTAGATGCTGCAAGGCACATGATTGGACTTGTTGTACGAAAGGAGATTAAATTTTAGGTTACACTTGCTAAATGAATTCATAGGAAATATAATCCTGGTACAGATTTTATGCGTCCACCCCTTAACCCTATCTCATGCTGCTAGAGAAATTAGGGAAATAGATGCTAGAACCATCCGATTCAAAGAGTACATTTTCTCAATAAACGGCAGCATCAGATTAAAGAAATAGACGGTATGGTACATGTGTAGATGTAGATCTTGCAGTAATACGATCATGATTGATGATGATTGAAAAAGCCGTCGCTCCTGTGCATTAACTAGAAAAACTTACCTTCTTCGCTAGAATAGACTTATGCTATAGTAAAGACTCCTTTCGCAGAATAGTCAATCAGCTCGGCGCAATCGGCCTTCTGCTCGTGCACGCACCGCTTCTTATCAAGTAGCTCAGGATGCGCAATTGTCTTCCTGGAGTGGAACATTGTGCGGAAGCGAAGCATTACATTGCCTCGGATATTCAATATGCTTCTCTATACCCGACCGACGCCCACCAGCGGGATCACATATACAAGGCACGATCTGGGAGGTTGTGTCATAGGAGTAGATGGGGTTCATCAGCGATGCATCGCGCACGTGCATTTAGAAAGCTAGTGAAACGCGCCTCAATTTCCCGCTCTCGCCCGCAGAATCTCCCGCGCGAAAAGAAGCGCATTTGGCGCCAAAAATCGGAAGTGGAAGGCGCGAAAAGGAGGAAATAAAGGGAATTATTCGTCCTTAAGTAATGATGGGATATTAAGGTTGCATTCGTTTCGTATAGCCTCACGTTTTTATACCCTATCAATGGGTACAAGAACGCAAGTTTATAATATTAAAAAACACCCAAGGTTGTCCAGTGACTGGTTTTCAAGATCGAAACCAGATGTACTGCTTAAAAGAGGTCATCTTCTTCCTACTTTACTTATTCTTCATCGGGAGGTCAGCGTAATGTCAAGTTACGTGATACAAGTCCCTTCTCTTTTTGGTCGCGTCTGCAGACTTTTTCTCATTACTCTTTTTCTTGTGCCCTTCTGGACTCCAATTGGCCTTCGGGTGTTCTTAAGTTCACTTGTCACTCGTCATAACATATTACCGAATAATTTAAACTCCTTGAACATTTTTACTTTCATTTCACAAGTAAATCTTGATGTGTATTTTATAAATGTGCTTACGTGAGGTCATTTCATGGATCTTCCCAATATTTGACATTAACATTGAAAAATAGGATGCTGTTAGCCTTTCAATAGCTTCGAATCCGCTCCTTCAGTTCATCACCGAGGAACACCTAACAATTTCCCATCTAAGTACTTTATATTTAAAGCTCTAAAAAGCTTAAAGAAGATCCTTTCTTAAATTTAAAATGCATTTTCTATTAAATTAACAAATATGTATGAAGGAAGGGTATTTCAGAAGAAAGTAAAAGGAATCTATGCTATTACAGTATTACCTAACCTATACTAGGACATGAGCTATGGAAAGATTAGGTTGGTTAGAAGTTCAATCCTTCAAATTGTAGTAAGCTTTTAAAAGTATAAGTGTGGCATTTTTAATCAAGAGCTTATCACATAGAAACACAATAAGGCTCGATAGTTACCAATGAGGATAATGAAAGGGTCCATTCTGAGGGTCTCCATAGTGTAACATTTAATTCGCGAACCGCACAAAAACCTTTTGCAAATCCCATATGACCTAAGGGCCTGACTTTGGTGACCCAAGGTTAAGAACGCGGAAAACACCCGGATGCAACCCATGGGCTAAAACACCCGGAAAACAGAAGTTTAAGTCACGTTCTCCTCAGACTTCTTCACCTTCTTCTAACCTTGCGTATTTGAAAGTTTTGAAAATGTTGCATTCGAGCATTCAAGTGTCCAATACGGTTTACATAAACATATCAAACTTCCTCCTCCCCAGAAGATAATTCGTGAGCCAACGTGTAAAGGAAAGTCGGAGCTAAAATGAGAACTCACAATGAAGCCCACAAGAAGGATTCCAAGAAAACAAGTTAAAGTATATGCCAGGAAAAAATTTTCACGTGATATATTTTTTGTTGAAGTTTTCACTAGCCTCGCAATTTTTCACGGAACGACAGCCCGTCCCGCCTCAAGCATCGCTGATTTAGAACGAATTTTAAGCAACCCTCCTTGACATTGCATATTGCCTTAATCTGAAGCAAAATCCACTTCGTATCAAAACGTACTCCATTGTGACCATGTTACGCAGAGATTGAACTTATAAATCCCACCGAATGATAGTCGGTGGGTTTTCTGAGAGAATTTTTGGAGCGTTAAAAATACCGAGATATTTTTATCCCGTTTTCCTTATTTTGAGCCACCAAATGCATTTCAAAGGAAAATCACGCCGATATGTTCCTATATTTCTCATTTTGACAGCGATGCGAAAAGTTTATATCACGGGTTTTCCTCAATACGTTTCCGCTCTCTGTTCCGGCGCAAAACGAAAGCTTTCATCCCTTTAGAAAAATAATCTTTCGGATTTTTTTTTTCGTGTACCCAAATAGCTTTAATCTTCAAACCTAGAGGAGAGTTAGGTCATCGATTATTTTCGATAGCGCAGAATATCCTTTATACTAAACGCATATTATGACGTAAAATTTCGCTTTTGTAGCACTATTAGCCACCTAGGAATTATTTATCAATGTTAACCATGTTTTTGTTAACCATAATTTCTGACAAAATTTTACTCCAGAGAATTAATCTTCCTCTCACTTGTAAGGTACGATATTACCCATATATTGAATTCCAGTGAGACTAATTCACTGACCCCTATAATTTTATTTTGATGAAAGAATTTCTTATACTCTCAAAGAACGATTAAAAAGTTACAGCGTTGATTTTTAACTCGGTTTTCTCACCTCGGAAAATTCCCAGAATTTTCCGTTGTTCGAGAAAGATCCGTGAGAAGTTTACAGACCCGCCCTTTCTCTGGACGATTTCTTTTATCTGTGTTTATTTCAAAAAGTCATTCCGCGCCGTTCCTTCATTCGGTCATTCACCCTTTTCTTATTTACAGTCATAAACCGAGTTTAGGAGCCATGCGTAATCGATAAATCTAGATCTCAATTAATCGATGGTAAATATTGGCGCTGAGGTCTGACGAAGAGTAAATTCTTATATATTTGCAGCTTATCCTTCAGTTGATTTTCGATTCTTTGATAAAACTATAAGTAGATTTTTTTTTTACTTTTTTGATCGATGTTCTGGCAAACTTTTGAAGAATTAATCGTTTGGGAATAAGTTCATTTCTTACACTCAAGTGTAGTGAAGTGATAGTTTTTATTAATTGTAGCGCCGTTGAGGCAGTGCGTAAGATCTCTTTTTATCTTTGGTATATTATCTCTTGAATATAGAATGAAGATTCATACGTTTGTATCCTCTGATTTTGAGGATATTTGCATCGCTTGTTTATCTTTAATGATTTTTTTGAATCTAGACATTGCTTAATGTTATATAAATAGAATTGAAACGATGCATTATACTTAAAACGAATCACGCAGAGAAGAATAATTCAAGCGCAGAAAATTTCTAAGTGATCGATTTCCTCATTATCGTTACCATTGTTCAGGTAATGTCAGTTCAAAAACTTTCTATTATAATCGAATCAGTAGACGAAATGAGCTAATTTCGAAAAATTGGTTTATTTTCCTCTGCAGCCACTTGAAAATATACATATTACATTGACTAAATTAGGAGAATTTCCGCTGCAAAAGTGAAGGTATTGGAAAAATTGGTCGTAGAAAGAAGCAAAATTGATAGAAAAATACAGTATCTTTGGAAATGAATGAACCAATTTCATGAAGCCACATTTGACTAACAGTTAGAATGCTATATCTTATCAATAATTAGAAAGTTATTTTATTAAAACCTAAAATATCTACATTTAGATATACATATATATTATTTATATTTACATTTACATACTTAATAATTTACATTTTTACCAAGCTCAGATATCGGTTAATTTTTTGAAAGTCCTCGTATAAGAAAGGGATGTATCTTCTACGTATTCCTATTGTAGTTGCCACTACTACTTTAGCATATTGTTACCAATTGCTCATTAATAGTGTTCATACTATGCGCATTTGAAAGGAACCGCAATCATGGCGATCATATAGCATTTATTAATGAATGAGAATCGCGGTCTTCACTCTGAAGAACCCGGACATCTCATCGTGTTCGCTAACTGCCTTTGTCTCGATATCACTAATTCCCCATTCCTTTCACAGGTTGGTCCTCATCTGCTATGTAATATATCGTCTCTATCCTTCGTGGGACTGTTTCGATCAAGATGTGGCGGATGATGAGACGTGGAGCGGGCGGAACGGAATTAGGGCACTTTTGGCCCTTTGTTCCATTCTTCTCCTTTCCGAGGTGATCGCCGCAGTGCTTCTGGCAGGAGAGAGTTCCAAGGGAGGAATAATGGATGTCCACGCCCGCCGTTTTGTCTCTCCACTCCTAGCTTTCAGGTAAGATATTCAATTTCCGCGGACGTTCATCGATTCGGAGCACTTGTTGCCCGAATTTCATGACGGATAACAGCCTTATAAATGCCCCTTTCATTATATATTAGTGAACTCTGCCCTGCTCGGGAGACAGGGGAAAGCTGCCGAATGAAATACGTTTTTCGCTCCTGCGAAATTAAAAATCAGGTTTCTGCTCCTCAGTTGATTTAGTTTCGCACAGCTTCTCACCCAAGGACTCGAGCTAATATTCTGCTGAAGAGAACTAATGAACTGAAAAACTCGTTTTTTTCCGATATATACAGTTGGCCCTCGGAGACCGCGTTCATTAAAAAGGCGTTTTCCTCTCGTTCGCTCGTTTAAGTTTGACAATAAGTGATGATTTTTGCGAAACTCGTATAATATTTTGAAGGGGATACATCCATGTTTAAGAATATTCCTCGATCGGGCTCGAAATAATCAATCTACCAGCTCCCCGGGTTCTGATGTGAATATGACGTTGAGAGAAAATTAAATCCTTCTCTTGCTGAATTTTAATTTATTCTTATTTTTATCTTGATAGCAATGATTCACTGTTACCTTTCTGTTACGGTCGCATAAGCTATTTATCTGAATATGAATTAGGTTTAAGTTAAAGCAATGCGGAACTCTTATGATAATAGGATTGTATTGAAGGCCGGAGAAAACCGGCAGTCGGTCCTCCAGAGATTAACTGCTTGGTATGTGTAAAGGCTTTAAGGAGGAGCAACTGAAACAACGAATACACAGGACTGATCCGATATAAAATTCGTTACTTTTATTTCTACTTTTGATATTCGCCTCATTTTCTGATTTATTGGTGGTCATTTCAAGTTCGTTTTTAGATTACCCACTCCCTCAGACTATTTTAAAAAATAGGCCTCAACTGGAGAAAAATTGCAAGCAGCATAGAATACCCTCACGATTCAACACGATGCAGTTCTTCACTACAATAATGGTTTCATCAAAACAGATACAACTCTCCTTGAGATATGACTGAAGGACGCTGAAGTATTTGATTCAATTAATCTTTGCTGGGTCGATTATGGCAGCGAGACTGATGACATTACTCATGATACATTCAGATATGTAACTAATAATTTACCTCAAGAATAATTCATCCGTCTGATGCATTCCGTCATGATAGTCCTTCGGTTTCCAATTATTCGTTCAAACCGCCCATTTCTCGAACACTTTTTAAAACATTTCCCTTTATATAATCTACATACTCCATCATTATATCCATTCTCAAAAGCATCAAAGCTCGGACTAAATTGTCAGAACAACTTCTACAGTGGATGATTTATCTGCTCTAAAAGTCCGTTTTCGTAATTTATTTAAAAATCAATGAATAGGCATTTAGAAGAAAGAAGAATTTAAAATAACGAATTTACTAATTTTTATTAAATATTAATTACATTATATTTCAGTTATAATCAATATCAAAAAGTATTTGTTGGAAGTTGTAAATTTGGATTCTTAAGTATAAAAAATTCCGCATCACCACTGCTTTAGCAAAATACCGGTTTTTATTCATTTCTTTTATCTTTTACTATTTTTACGGATTAATTGAGCAACCATTGGAAGTTAATCGTAAACGGAAATAAAATTATGCGTGAAAGTTGCATTCATGTGGAAATCTGGTTACTTTTGCATCATACTGTACTACTTTAACTGAGAGTTCGAAATATGAATTTATTCTTTCTTAATTTGTTTGCTTTCTAATGTGTTGATATAATTTGTTTGCATTAATCTACGCCAAAGAAGTGAGACATGGAAGTGGATCTTACAATATCTTAATCAATAATTAAAGCTGGAAGTATAAAGTGATGTCAGTAATACGGCTCTTGAGTTAGAAGAAAAATTCGAGCGAAAAGAAGCGAAAAATGTATTGAATATACTTGACTCTGTTATGAAATATTTAATACTTTATAACTCGACCACTACATTCTCTTTATAGAATTTACCGTTGAAATACTCAGGCTAAGGTCATTTCACCTCGGAAAGCAGTGTGAACTACTGCCTTTCATTACAGCGGTTCTATAATTATGAAGACTTGGGCGACTTAAAGAGGTCTTTTCACCTCATTTCTCGTTACACAATGTAGGTTCGCGTAACCAACACAAAGAATTTTTCGGATATGAGATAGGTTTCGTAATCTAGCTAAAAGAAAATGACGCGGTCTCCTTTTCAAATGGAGATTGAAGTATGTAAGCAAGGTAATGCGTTATAATGAAGTCGAAATTACAAGATGTTAATCAAGAACTTAATTACTTCATTACCTATAATTTCGATTCATAACTATACAGAAAATATTATTATACATTAGGAGTCCGAATAAATAGTTTCAGTTTTCACACATTCGTTGGATTAACTGCTTGGAAGCCTATGTTCATCAATATCAAAACCTCAGAAAAGATCGATAATTTTAGGATTATGGTTTTCACCCAATATTTGTAATGGTATTTAATGGTAAACCACTTTATGTTATCTACAGGAAGTATATGTTATCCTAATACGACAACATCGATTCCTGAGTCAGACTTAGTTATTTAACCATGCAAAAATGTATTCAATCGTTAACGTCACTGCAAAGGCCGCCTATGTGGTTAGTTGGAAAGTGATGCGGAATTCCAACAAAATGATTTCCTTGTCATAGTAAAGTGTCGAAAGAATTTAATCACGATCTGTCGAAGGAATTACACATAGCAATGTGTGATATGTGACACAGTAAGTCACGACAATCATGCACATTAAACCTACCCTCATCTATTTTCTTAATTGCAAAAATAGTGACAAAGCAGCGCTAATCCAATGCCAAGAACTTAAAATTCGTTAAATGAGATAAAACAATTTATAATTATACTGAAAACCAATATGAGATTGTGACGCAAGCATCGTTGCTAGCCAAGAGCGATCCAAGAAAAGTGAATCATGAAAGTAGACATACTCCTTTTACTGCCAAGAGCCATTTTAATTGACATCAATTTAAATTTGAAGAAGTTGAGGAATCTTTGTTGCTAATGATCGTGACGGAATTTCAATTTGTTTATCTTAATCAATAACACTTGATTCAGATGAAATATAATTCCTTCTGATTTAATTGAATAAGAAGAGTTGTTCACGCATTTGAAAATGTCATAAATTTAGAAATAATAACTCAATAAGCCTCATCTGGACTTACTAGATGTCGTTTACGATGGCGTAGCAATATTCAGAGAGAACTCCTAGATAGACAGACGCCTTTGGTGAAAGCGGTATTAGTTTCGATTCCAGACGGGAGCCCATTTCAGCTGTCGAAGCCGTTTTTAAAAAAAATACTAATTTACATAGGAAGTTATTCCTTTATTTAGTTCCTTCATTTAACTAAAGCATCGAGAGAAAAAAATTGGTAATTCAAACCGAGATTAAATTTCCCTAGATTCGAGAACCGATGATTCTTTATTTTTAAACCAACATTTTATGGGTATAGGACAATTCGCCGCGAATATTAACTTATATTATGAATAATTTATTTCTAAAAAGTAACTGATTTATTAATTTACTACAAAAGGTTTCTTGCATTGAAGAAAATCCCCGCCCCCCAGCCGACCACCCAAACCAACACAGCTAATTACGAAATCATATAAAGAGATGACAGATGAAATTAACATTTAATAATGTTGTAAGTGATTGTGAAGACGCATAGTCTTATACCCTTTGCTAAAATTTTCTAGTCAAAACTGTGATTTTTTCTTTTCTGTGAATATGTTCCTGTGATTCTTATTTTGGACCACCAAAAATTAATTGTGACTTTTTCTCCTCTGACTTATTTACCGAGAGAATAGTCCCTCCCATTTTGAAATAAGTTCTGAATTCACGGTATAATCAAGTAATAACCTTCTTCTAAATATAATGAATAGTTCCCAAAATATTCGACAAGTAATACTTTAATTGCTGATAAATCGTCGCGGCGAAACGGTTATGACGAAAATGGTCTCGGGGTGAAACAGCGGCGGCGGTTCGTCCAGTATCCATTTTTAACCACTGTCAAACCAAGACTTTAAAGACTCAAAGCGATTTTTCTCCGTCTCCTGTAATTTATGGAGACTTCTAAGTTAGAGGGATCTGTCAGAACCTATGATGGTAAATTTAAACGTGCCCAAGAAGTAATGGCAGGTGATTGTCTGATGTGGTATGCGATATGAACGAGGAAGTACTTTTACCAAAGGTTTATCTGTAGGTATTAACGACGAAGGTTATGTTAGTGAAATACACCATTAACCTCCACTTTAAGAGATAGACAAGGTGACTTCTTTTCGGACGTAAGGACTTAATTATCAATCACTACAAGCATTGGCCATTGGTCGCTCGTAAATTTAAATTCAAAGAATAAATGCCGCGAAAACGCTTCAATTTAAGAAATTTAGAGAGTTGTAATCGGAGAAAGTTAGCGAGGAACTAAAATTTTGAGGGCGACTTTTGCACCTGCATCACATAATTTCACTCAAAATGACGACTTGAAATTATTTCAGTAGATCATTAAACCCTGAAGAGGATGTCAAAAGTCTGCTTCTAAATTTTATTAAAAATATTATATAGAGAGCTAAACGAAAAAAAATAAGAAACAAAAGTTGCTATATTACGCTAATCATAATTCTAATAATTTGTGAAATAAGACGTGAAAATCGCAGTTAAAAAGGTTAGATTTCAGCAATTAATAAGCAAATCATGAGCTTGGCTGCAAATCGTTGATGCTCAGTCAGACACTACACAGCTGACTACACTTATTTCAGCACTTCGTCTCAAGCATAAAGTAGCCTTAATAAATTTGTTTGTTTGACTTGCAGGGTCTCAACCTTTATTGCCCATTTCCTTCCCTTTCCAAGTAGAAATACACTGAAAAAAACATTTAATATTGCTCTTTAAAATAATTCTGCGTGTTCAAGGATAGATTTATATTTATGATACGGAATAAAAGACTAAATTCCTCGGATTAACTTACAGACTTAAATAGCACAAAGTACTTAAATACCGAAATAGTGAGCTCGTGGATAGTCATGTGGGCAGCGTGTTCGACCATGATGAAAGCGGTGCCGAGTTCAGTTTCCGGTGGGAGGCCATGTATGTAATGAACTCGGCTGTCGAAGTATTTTTAACAATAATACTACTACATCAATAGTAAGAAGTAAAGGTACGTAATCTTCGGAACCACATATCGCCGGCTGTTGATCCCAGTTTTTCAGGGGTTTTCCCCGTTGAAGACGTTTACTTCAGACACTTTCTGCTATCAATTATATGCAAATACTTAAGTTAAACCATATTTGATAAACCGGTGAGGAAAGTAAAATATCGACTTAAAAGCCAAAAGGATAATCATATGCCAAGTAACGTGAAAAACAACCTGCGCCGCATACTTGATGAAACATTTCAGTCAGTGCTCATTTAATGCATGCTTGAATTGCAACCTTTCAGTTGGACAGACGGAATGAGAGTTAAAGCAAAGTTAAGAGGGCGAACTCGTTCAGGAAGGAAATCAAAACATCAAGAGTTGCCACGCTCGCTTTGTCTCCTGCAACTAAAATTGTCTCATTAAAACATGCAAGGAGTTGCTCTCGAAATATTTGCGAGCATATTCGTCCAAAGGCTGAAGTTCTCCGTAATGTGCCCCGCAGTACTTTTCGCCGCTAAAATAAATTCACGCACACTTAAGCTGAGACAAAACAATCGTTTAGAATCTCGTCAGCCCATTAACGCGTGCTTTATTTTGTTACACACTTCTGCCAGCAGCAAACTCAGCTAAAATTGCTGCTTGACACACTCCCGCATAGTAGAAGAGAGCTTGCCGAAATATATGTTTTGAATTCCCCGCTCACTAGGCTGTAAAATCCTCATTTTTGTCTTCGTAAACCTTCATTGTTCTACTTTTCGTGATTTTAGCAATAATCTAGCATCGTAAGAATGAGTCTTGACGATGATTATGATTCGTAATTAATTAATCCATTGAAGAGTATTTTAATTCTTCTCTTGTCAGAGGTCACTGGTTATGAACTTTCATTTGATACTTTGTAAATTACAAATTGTACACGAACAGTATATTCTACGTAATTTTGAGACAGCAATCTATTTCGTTTACGATTTCCTTGACTTTGTTTCAATAAAATTTTAAAATGAAATTTCATCGTATGTTTCATACAAATATAGGGAAAGTAACATTTCTCTTACGCAACTCTAGCCAACGCAGTTGGAAAGGGTATTATTGTAAATCTTTTTCTTATTTATTATAATAATATTCCGAAAAAATTACAAATTTTTTTCATTCATTGGAAACTTTGAAGGAAATGCTATCGCTAAAAATTCCAAAGTAATGAGAAAATTTTTTACTTAAGCTTTCTATTGATTACGGAGTTTTTAGAAAAAATCGTGATAAATTGTTTAAAATATTTTGGTTGATATCATAATCATGTCAATTTATTGCAAATAAAAAGATATTTAATACCTCAGCGTATGCAAACAACACATTCTTATGACTTGACGCTTTCCCGGTGAAAAGTTTGTTAAAGGTAATTTTCTCGGGCTTCTAACCGGGTCAGAGCTGGCAGAAGTGCCGACGTTTCGGCCGCTGTCACTGCGGCCATCCTCAGGGATGAGTGTTTTCCGTTGAATCATTCAACGGAATTCAACGGAAAACACATCCCTGAGGATGGCCGCAGTGACAGCGGCCGAAACGTCGGCACTTCTGCCAGCTCTGACCCGGTTAGAAGCCCGAGAAAATTACCTTTAACAACACATTCTTAGTTTAAAATGTAATCCAATAAAATGACTGCAATTCAATCAACCTTGTGGAAATATCATTCTCATTTTTATGCAAATGATACTATCTCAATCACCGAATAACATTTGCGTTATAAATAAGCATAACTTATCATCAAGGTTATTCCACCAATCAAAATAATTCGAACGGGCTCGGCGGTGATTTAATAAACTCCAGGAGCCGTGTTTTAGCTGCAGAATTTCATCACTAAGCACATGCGCGATTGGCTAGTCACGCATTCTTGCGAGAAGTGAATTGAGAGACTAAAGAAAATTAATCGTAAATAGCAGCTTTAGTATTTCATTAATAAAACTCGAGGGAAGTCCATGAACCTCCGTGCCCTCTCGCGGGTCATTTTCTAAATTTCATTTGTAAAACATTCATCATCAGCTCTAAAATCACCTTTTACCCCAGATATTTCCCAATCTCGGTAAGTTTTTATCCGCGCCGAGCTTAACTTGAAAGGGACTGCGAGGCTTAACCTTAACCCACTATCTGCCTTATCCCTCTTCCGAGCAAAGTAACGCAGTCTGCGGCCAATCGGAGGGGTACCCGCCGTTCGAGAAATGAAGGTTGCCTTCAGATCGAATAATTTAATACCGCTCTTAAGAACGGTCGTTCCGAGCAAATGTACTATACAGATTATGTCGAGGGATTATCGAATTTCTCTCGTGCTAACTTCGTAATGAGTCGTTGATTTTTCTCTTTTCGCATTCGCTTCTCGACGAAGAGGGAGTGCAGTCGGCAAAGGCAATGCGCGCAAGTGGTGGTGCATTCTTGTGGTGTTGCAACGACACAAGCCTACTTTGGTTCTTGTCGACGGATACGGCTGCTATAATGACAGGCAGGCGTTCGAAAGAAAAAATAAAGGAAACTGTTTGGTGCTCACATTCCGTAACATCACGTAATAGACTACCACCATGCACGACTAAATCATTTTTTTCAGCTATTTCTCTCAATCGCTCGATAGTAGAGGTTTTCATTGAAAATAAATGCTACAAAATAGCAAAGTAAGAGATACCATTATTAACATTCTTATCATTATTTGAGGAAGTTATTTATTCTTTTTGTTTTTCTTTTCTCATAAGTAAAAATATATAATTACTCGAGTTTGAATTCGTCCGCGATTAGGGAAAATCGAAATTTGGCAAATATAGCTCCGTTTTCTAATTTTTTTGCGATTTCGAGCCAATATATATTATATAATACAATAATTAATATAATACAATATATAATACGAGGGGCGTCCAAAAAGTATGTTTCCCTGAGCGATAGAAAATAAAATCTCTATCCTCAAATCATAAAAACAATTAATTCATTAACTTTCATCTTTTTTCTATATCTCGACGTAATCCCCTTCTTTAAATATGCATTTTTGATGTATTGGTAACATTTTTAAAAGTTAAGGTCACGCCATTCCCCCGCCAGATTTCTTTCCCAACAATGCACTTCATTTTTGAGTTTATAATCGCCAGCCTCCAAAATGTTTTTTTCTGCATTTGGAATAGGTGGCAATCAGTGAGGGAAGGTCAAGTGATTACACTGAATGACCAAAGACTTCCCAACTAAGGTTTTCCAGCAGTTGCACACTTCCATGAGCAGAATGTGGCCGCGCGTTGTCGTAGCTGATAGCGAGCGCGGCACCCACCTTGCACAAACTTCTTTGTCCTGTAAGAATAATGCTCTGCAGTGATTATAGGCTTATTTCGAGCGTCGGAGGAAGGTTAGCAAGAATTTCGTCCAAAAGTTAAGCGTTTATCAAGTGCTATGGTCTCACAAACGCGTCGTTTAAATCAACTTGACGATTCGTCATTTGCCTGCCGCTATGCTCTTCGTCACAAGAAGTTTATCCACCTCTTATGAACAATGTACGCCAGCGACGAACCATTTCAATGCATATTGCATCTTCATCGTTGACGACTGAGGATATTTGTCTATGAATTTACACTACTGTTCGTTTTTTCTGTCGAAAAACGTTCAATAATCAAATTTTCGTAGCTGGCGGGAACGCGCTAGGGTGTCTCCATGAAAACCATTGTCGTACCAATATCCAGTGAGTCGAGAGATCTTGAGCGTTTCTCAGTAGTATTACAACACCTGTACCAATACTCCATACAAATATCTCTCTCCTACCTTAATCCTACGCCGAGAAAAAAAATGGGGAAACTTACTTTTTGGACGCCCCTCGTACATATGCAGTAAAATAATATTGGATTTTAAATGAAGGGCTCTCTTGAATTTTCTCTCTCTCAGAGTTGACTTATAGGTTCAAGTTCACAAAGCATTTATTTATAATATGATTTCATTCTGTAATGTACAAAATTTCTCAATGATTGAAATTTAGCTTAGTTACTCTTCCGGTAGTTTTTTTTAAACAGTACAGAGTATGACCGAGAGTGTTTTTTGTAATGTCTATTTTTAATGGTCCCTAACTCACTCTCTTTAATGCCCAATGCTTACATTGCTATCCGATCGGGAGACGCTCAGTCAATACTCAAATCGTTATTACAAGCAATTTATATTCACAAAGAGCTATGGATATTTATGTGATCAGATCATCTCATACCATATCTATAACCTTACTTTTACCCCAACTGGGCTATCAGCATGCTACTAATGGATCCACAGGCTTACTTAACACCAAGGTCTCACAACTGGCCATTCCATTTTCTAAATAACCCATATTTTGTCACTTTCAATCAACTCTGGGCCTGATCCCTTAAAATCTGCTTTTAATCAGTCGAAAAAGGAATTAATTCATATTAGATGATAATTGATAACTAATGATAATGATTTGAGTAGTATTATAATTTCTGAAAATAACATATGCTGACTTGAATATTAACAAGCAATATCTAGCGGTAATCTATTGAAAAACTTCAATAAAACAAGTAAAAGATAATTTCCACAAAAATATTATTGGGTACTGCACTACCATCCATTTCTTCTTTTACTATATTAAAGTTTATGCTGACTTGCTTTCAGCGGTTCCTAAAAATATTTTGAAATCGCTAAGAATGTCTTGATCATGAGAACTTTCCCTCGTATTCCTGCTGATGCAGAGTGGAAGTCTGAAGCAACATAGCGAAGCAAGGCAGATTAATCTGTATGATTATATTTTGTCTTTCCGCTGAAATCGCCGATACGGTAAAATAATTTATTCCCTCAGGCAAGAGAGTGTTTCCGTGTTTTCTTCTTTTAGTATCTGAGCTGACCTTAGCCATACTTTTAATGATGATTTCCTTCAATACTCAAGGTCCCTTACATGTTACAATGCATCCTTACAGATGGCTATATAAAATTAATATCAATTGCACGCTATTTTAGTTGGTAATATAATTTTTCCGCATAGCTGGAAAGTTTTCACAGAATAATAATTTGATATGAATAACAAAAACAGTTCTTCTGAAAAGAAATCTGCAGGTGTTATCTTAGTTCGTTTTCAAATAGTGGATGAAAACTAATTTCGTCAAAATATAAATTTTTCATATTGTTAATTCAATTCTTCGTTGAGAGAGAAATAGTTCTCGAAATATTGGGCGTGATTAATGAAGAACTGATTTTCAATTGGAACCGAAGCGGAGGAGATTTTAATCTTCTCGGCTTATCTCCTGAAATACGTATGTTTATCTGATGAAGTATAGCACCTTTCGTAACTTCACTCTTTAGGATTTGTGTAATTTGCCTCTTCATCAAGGGTTTGTCCTTTTATCGCCCGTTCTGAATATTAATTTATTCATTCGGAATATCTCCAGAATATCTTAAGCAATGAATCATATGTTATGACATCGAATTAAGTGGTCGATTTATCATCGCAACTTTAACTTATCATCGAATATCTCTATATGTATTAGATTAGTATTTTGCTGCATTCTGTTCTCGGTCTAATTCATCGAACCCTACACCCGAATGCAATATTTCACGCATTAATTAAAGTAATACATATATTGACTAAGAATTTGCTGACAGTACCGTTTAGCAGGTTTAATGCTTAAGTGTGTGTATATTAATGTGCCAAAAATAAAATCGAAAAGAATAGGAATGTTATTTATGACAAGATATACCCCCACCTGTGTTTAATCCAGATCTATCATTATCAGAAAGATGGTGAATGGAACAAATCCTTAAAAATATGCCTCAAGCCTTCATGAATACTCTTCAATATCAACATTTCAGGAAAAGGTGTTTTGTAGTATTAATAACGCTTTCTTTTAACAAACGGAAATGTGAAATATCGAACTTCATTAAACCTCCCGCTTAAAATATTGATTTATTTTACAGAGCTTTCCTTGTATTTCTAACACATGTTTCTCTTTCTTCTTGTTGCATTTTCTCTTTAAATTGGGCGTTCTCCGCTGAATCAGATATTTAAATAAATAAATGTAGTTCTTAAATTTTCATTTATATGACGCAAATATTTTCTGAATCATCCCGAAATTTATTTATACCTCGCTTTGAACACGTATGGCTAACGTAATTCGCGATTTTGTTTTTATACGACCTATTTCTCAAATTTTCATTTTTAATACTCGCGGGAAAACACAGTGAAGAAATACACGGCCAAAGAGTGATTTCCGTTCTCCTTTCGCGACTTTACTAATCAGATTTCGGCGAACTTTTTCCATTGATCCCACGCTCAATTTGTCTGCCTCTGCCTTTCTATATCCTTACTTCCGGATAGAGAAGAAACGTCTATTTGGACAGCCTTTCCTACTCTTCCTAGGCCGTCTTTGTTCTTGCTCTCGAAACTGCACGGAAATGCTCGTCCTAGAAGTTCCATCGCCGACCTTTTTCCCCTGGTGTCTTCCTCATTGCATTGCTGTTGAAAGGAAGTGGTTTCATATTTTATGTTACTCTCTCAACGCCGACTCAGCGCTTTGAATGAAACTAACGTAATCGGAAATTATTTCACTTTTGGGAATCCTATTTGGTAGTTGAGTAAAGGTTATGTTTAAAATATACTCATTTTCTTTGCTAAAAGGACGCCTACTCAATGTACTTCCTGCCACCAAAGTTTCCTAATTCCGATCTTGATTCATTCGTTTTCTTTTTAGCGTCGAAACGAAAATCGAATTTAATCCTGAATGGAATATCTACCTCAAATATGATATAAATAAATAAATGTATGTATTTAATCTTTACCGCTATAACGTTATCAACCGATTGAATAACCTACTCGTTGGGCTTTGCTACAAACGCTCCCAGGTTCGATTCCCGGTAGGGACTCACGTTAGACTCATGATTTAAGTTGTTAAGAGTCGAGTAACCCGAAAATCTAACTAATCTATTCTTCATATTTTCTTTGACTTTTTTGAGTTTTTAATGAAACTCGCGATAATGACTTGCAATAAATATGCTATAGGTCTGATTTTATGTGAGTTTGGATCAATTCTAAAGTTATTGGGATAATATATTACTCGTATTCGATTCTTCAGATTTATGCAATATCTGAATGAGAAAGATTAATTAGCTATTCGGGAAGTTTTTGTCGTTAAATCAGGAAACCAGTTGTTGGAAATCATGTTATGTCACAAATCCTGTATCACTATTGTCCCTAGTATTACTTAATAATTATATTTTCCTTAGTATGATTTTAACTATAAGGTTAAAATTAATAATTCTTTCTTATTTCAGGTTGTTCCTAACAGTCCTGGAGGTGCTATGGAATGTCATTGGGACAGTGTGGTATTTCGGAGGACATTGGCCTCGATGCCACTCAGAACCAGTAGCAAATTCCATTGTGGAAGGTAAGCTATATTCGAAAAATTAATGATCACCCTGTCTCCATACAAAAAAATGAATTTCGTTACCGGGCGAAGTTGGGATATTATTTTGCATACTTCATCGAGAAGATTTTTACTGACTACACACTTTTCCGGATGCCTGAATTTGAGAAGGTTAAAGAAAAATAATTTTGTTGAATTTGATAATCAGTTACCATATTTTTTATTTTGTATTGAATACATATTTAATTTCAGTGCTAAGGTTTGAAAATACTGCGTCTGTATCGATAGGGGTTTTACGCAATGGATAATTATCATCATAGAATTCTGATCTTACGTGTTCTCTTTTAAGCATATCACAATGGCATTAATAAAACAGTGGTAGGAATAAAGGAATAAACAATTGTAATCATTTTGAATATTTCGACAATTAAAACCACCGCTTTCTTTTAATTAAATTTCATGCACCCCGGTAACCATTTGTGCGAAATGTTTGCACGGGGAAACTTGTAAGGATTACTAATAAACATTATTTACTAAATTCTACATTTATCATCACAATTTCTTGCTAGTAAGAACTGTGACATTAAAATTGATCTTTAACTGCAAACTTATATTAACCAATTACAATTTGTACGGCTTACATTATAAAAATATACTATGCATGAAGAAAATTTAAAAAAAACATTTTTAAGCAACCATTTTTGATTGCTTGATAAAGTTTTTTATCTTACGTAAGCAAGCTATCGCTTTTTGTAGGAAGAAAATTAATTGCGTGCAAAATAATTCATCATTCTCCTCCGCACTGGACTAATTTCATTCGATATCATTGAGTAATTTGTGATGGTGAAATATCCGAAGTCGATCCTTAAGCTCTAACGTTAATTATTCAATTTATTTTATTCGGTTTCGAAACTGGACATCAAGAAGCGTTGCAGTAAATTTTGCTTGAATGCAATCTGCAAAGAGAATGGCAGTGTGCTCTTGACAAGCTAAATTAATTACAGCAAATGTGAAAGAAAACGCTTCCATGCATCACATCTACTATATTGCGTAATCGTGAATTATTAGAAACTTTCTGACGTGCGAATTACAGTTGTAGAGCTAGAAGAGTGGAGTTATAGAGTGAAGTTTCTACCATATAATCGCTAGTAAAAACACATGATTTGTCCAATATTTGTTCACTACAGACGATACAGACAGATACAGACGATTCAGATCAATTCTATTTTTGCAATCCTGAACTTGAAACACATGATGTTCATTTCATTTTTTGATCTGTTGATTGGATGAATCGTGCCCGGAATTTTTCTTCACGGATAACTAGAAGTCTAAGTAATTACTGATATATTCGTTTTAATTCACGCGTAAATCATCAATTTTAATTCTTGTTCACTATGAAAATTACTATAGTATCGTTGCAATGAGAAATGATACTACTTGATATTGGTAAAAAGACCAAATTCACTTAACATATATTCGTATATGATACATTAGAAATAGTTCCTTACTAGGATATAAATGGTAGAGTTAAAGAATAGAATCTTTTTCGATACACTTATACCTATGATAAGTGAATCAGCTTTAAAACTAGCAATAATAGAATTACGACCATGAATCATTTATATCGCATCCAGCGCAAATCAAGTGTTTATCCATCCATTCCCTCGAGGAGACAATGCGAACGTTGACTTGTGATTCCAGAACCTTCTAGAGTGTTTAACTTTCAGTATGGGGAGGAGGATGTTTATTTTGAGGCACTTCCTTTCCCTCTTTAACTTGCAAACTGCACCCGTAAGCATCTCGATGTTTGAGCACAGTCACAGAGTCATTCCTTTCTCCGTAGGAAACCTCGACGATGGCGAAACTTTGGCACGTCTGACCATTTGTGTTTGCAAAACAACGAAATGTTAAAAGCGAAATTTTTCATCTGCCCTACTCTCGAGCCAAAGTGTTTCGGATCACTCAACACTAACGCGGCTCTCACGTCATCTTTGGCTTAAATGTTAAACGCATTCATTTTACAGAACGATCTTATTCTAAAGTGTTCGCTTGTAAGGCGTTCCCGCATCTTGACAAATTTCGATACCCTAGCTATGCATATATCGTTGCTTACGTTTCGTCACTAAAATAACGTACTTTTGGTCAATGTCTTAAGGTTTTTATATATTGTAAAGAAAAAATGACTAAATAGCGCTTATATCTTTACCACCAATATTTTATCATGCGACCATGGTTTTGACTCTTTAGGAAATCATCATCACAAAGGGTCGAAACCACGATCGTATAGTATGTACAGTATTGATGGTAAAGGTATATGCTTATAGTCATTTTTTCCTTATAATGGACACCTACCATAAAGTCTAGGCCGAATTTATAGATTCTGTTTCTAAATATAGTAAATTAAGAGTTAATTTTACTTATTTTTTCTAAAGAAACACCTTGCATAATTTTACGTAACGGAATATTTCCGTGAAATATTGTCCCTGAATCCAGTAAATTAATAGGTACTTATAAAGACTTTAAACTGTAGCTTTAGTTACCAATTCATTTTTAATAATAAATGAGACAAACTAAAAAGTAACTGAAAAGTCGCAATTTTTTTTATATGTTGCTAAAAGGTAGAAAAAGAATATATTAGCTTGTATTTGCCTTTAAAAATATTGTATCAGTACAAATGTTTCCCAAAGTTAGCAGATAATACGCTTAACTTGAGACTTACTTCAATGAATCGCAATGCTATTTCGATTAATTTACAAGTAAAGTATATTCCGCTACGAAAATTTAGAGGATTGTATGTGTACAGCACTCGCTGGATGCTACTGAAATAGAAAATAATGTTGTTAAAGAAAGGAAAACGTCGCTAGGTAAAAAAACACTAAATTGGCACATATGCTCACGTAGCGTTAATATCCCTGGTCAGATAGGTAACCTAATGAGAAAAGCGATTTCCACGACACTAAAAGCCATGGTTGTATTGTCTAAGCTGGATGAAAACTTCTACCAACTGTTTCTTCTGTGATATCGAGTTACGGCAGGGCTTCTCAACTTTTCTCCTCCGTTGCATACTCGTGCATTCACCTAACTTCGCGACACGCTGTAGCACATGTAGGTTAGTTACAGTTCCAAACCACATGTAAAAGAAGTGAACACCTCAATGAGGAAAAGAAGAAAGTGTGGAGTTAAGATAGTTTATGATACATGTATTACCCCGAATTTTAATCAATAAAAATAAACGTTAAATATATGGAGATTGTATGTAATTCAAAATAATGAACACTAAAAACCTATTAATCATATAGCACAGCAATAAGAATATTTTACGTCGTATGAATTTATCATATTATGAATTTGTTGTGCTTATTATTTTTTATATCAATTATGCGACGAGATAAATGCGTTCAACCAACTTTAGTCTTAATGTTGAGAAATTCTGATACAAATAAATCTGATAATGAACTTACGATCAGAATATCAGGATTCTATTTCAATTTCTGATACTTCACGGTTAATGTATTTTGCCAGTGGTAACCAAAATTGGCCGAGTTTCACTTCTTTATTTAACTTCGAGTTTACCGTTTTGTTCTGCTCAAGTAAAAGACTGCATTACTTACAATAAAATTCTTCTTACAAAAATTTGAAGGCGCAATTATTCCCGGTATTAATTCAGGTAGCATTATCGAGAAATCTCATAGTGTTAAGCGAGAGTTTACCGCGTGTTCTTAAGTTTATCTCATCATCCAATCAACGCCGAGAGTATCAGCGGGTAATTAAAGCTCGCACAATATTTCATCCCCCTTTTTTTCCCAAGCGACCTAGAATCTGGAATCATAGAATTGCGAAATTCTCGCAATCTAGGTTACCTGAGCTATCACCACGGTATGAAAGACATCGATAAAAAAACCGCTTTGGCAAGCTTTGGAGAAGTCTTTTTCCTTTGTTGCTCCCCAGAGAGAGTCGAGCCATCTTGAGCCACCTACTATTTTCACACGTTTCTCTTCTCTGCGAAGGTCTCGTCCTCTGCCTGTGGGGTTCGTTCGTCCTCACGGTGATCGGCATCGTTTCCATGTACGACCCCATGGGTTCGGAGGAGAAGAAGTGGGAGAGGATAAGGAGGCAATGGCACCTGCAGCAGGCGTCGGATGCGTCGGCGGGATGCGTGGAAGAGGGCAAAAGGGTGACGGCGAGTGCGCTGGATTGGGAGGAGGCAGACAGGGAGATCGAGCGCCAGTGGCACCAACTGTCCTCATCCACTTGGAGGAAGAGGTTCAGGGCATTCCTGCTGTGCTCGTGGGCGGGAGATAAGGATGGCAGCCGAGAGGCATTCAGAGAGGTGAGGAGAGTCTACATGAGTTGGCGAAGATATGCACTCAATTTATCTCTATTCTTTTCGAGGCGATTATAATAATGATGATTTTGTTGTATTTGTTTATTTAGATTCTTTATGAGTTGGCCAAGATATGCACTCGCCTTATCTATGTCTTCTTCGAGGTGATAATGATAATGATGATTTTTTGTATATATTTATTTATTTGTTTCAAGATTCCAAAAATGTAAAATAAGCTATTACATTGAATCATAATTAAGAAATTGTATTAATATCGAGACAAAATAAGCAAAATAAAAAATGGAAGGGGAAAAACAACAAATCAAGGCATGTAGTCAAAACAGAAAATTATTTAATGGAGGAAAGAAATGTATTTATGGGGGAAAATAGTTCAAGAGAGGGGTTGATAGACAGAAGGGAATCAAAAAAGTTTGGGTATTCTATAGAAAATAGACCTTTGTGAGATGGAAAGTCGGAAAGGAGGTATGAGAAGGAGATTAGAATTACGGAGATAACTATTATTAGTTAAGTTCGTCTTTATTAGACAAGGCGAACACTCTTAACCCACTTATAGTTACACTTTTGAACTACACAAACAACCGTGCCCTAACCAGGATTCGAATCTGGGACCTCTGTGATGCTAAGCTACCACGCTTACCTCTGCACCACATAGGCCCTCAAGGTAAAGGGAAGATGTGATTTCCTCTTTAATTAAAGTTCCTGGAGTTCGAGGTGTGACAGGCTTAACTAGGTTTATTTTTCTGCTAAAAACTAACTTAAGTGTAGTAGCTATAACTCTTACTTCATAATTGCCTCATTAAAAATAAAGTAAATTAATCTAATTATTGCTTTTAAGAAGATGATAAATGCAAAAATCTATAGATACGTCGGTTATGAACTGAAATAATGTAGAATTTTCCTCAAAATAACTTTTCGTTTGATGTGATTTTATACCTTTAGCCTCATATACGAAAGAGAGAAAATTTAAGTATTAATGGCAGTTAATGTTGAAAAATTAGTTCAGTTGATAGATGTTTCAAATTTTTTATTTTTTAAAATATTTTCTTCATATTCAATCTGAATGTATAGTTGTGTTTTATGGTGCACCTTTTCGTCCCTTAAATTTGATTATAGAGGTATTCTTTTGAACAATTAAGCAAACGGAGATTAGTTTAATTAAGTGCCACAATAATGATAAATTGATATGTTTATATTTCTATAACTCCTTTTTCTATATACTCATTTAAATCACCTAATAAATAAATTAGATATTAAATAAAAAATACAGATTTATTATAATATTAGTGAATATATATATATAATTAGAGAATATGTATATAAACAAGATAAATGCGACATCAAATCAGTTGAAGTTTAATTCAAACGAATTATTAATATTTTCATCTCCCTCGTTGTTGACTTATCTGTTCATGTTGAGGACCGATTTTTTCTCTGCAAAATCCCCTCAGCGATCTGTCCATCTGCGAACATTTCTCTCCTCTTAACCCCAACTAACCTCTATCTTAGGCTAACATCCTTTCTAGATAAGTAGAAAAGGGGTTGGCATGTGGATTTGATCACGGGCGTTCGAATCACAGCTTGGACGTTCTTCCGCTGCAATTCATCCCCCGTCATAACCACGGAATGGCGTCATCAGGTCAATGCACCCCAGTTCAAGATGAAAGCCATCATACCGGATCTAGGATCTCTGGGTTAAATATGTCTCGCTATCTCAGGATGTCGATGCCATAATTTTCATCTTGATTACATTGAAATATTAATCGAAGATCATATTGTGTCACCTCAAGCATTTTATTCGAGTTTGATGATTGAGTTTGATTGATTCGAGTCTTAAATGGGTATCTAGTTGGGATTACACTTCCGGGATTGACGAGAAATTATTTATCATAGGTAAATAAAAATAGATTCATTATTTATGAAGCAAAATTTCAATATGGAGTATCATATGCATTTCGAACCATGTAGAAATAGCGAAAACCACATTTTGACATCGTGAAACCAAAAAAGAAAACGATAAATAGAAAGTTGAATGAAAGTTACTTTAGCAAAACCAACCGAAATTGTCCGAATTCACGAAAAGAAAGAGTGCAGCTAGATTATTATCCTTCTTAGCAAAAAATTCACAAATTTTTGGAAATGCCTATGTAAAACAGTTTAATGTTGCGTCTCTATTTCGAGCTTTAAATACGTATTGGAAAGGGTATCAATTTTTCAAGAAAGCAGCAAAATGATACGACGTTAAACAGTAATATCCAATTCATTTTATAAAACTTTTTCTTCAGTAAACTCAGATAGATTCTATATTTTAAATCACCTGAAATCCAACAATCTCTATTGCCATCTTTTAACAAGATGTAAATCCCGAAATCACAACATTCCTATCTTCTTAATTTGGATTACTGGAAGTGGGATATTGGACGGGATCCCGGGATTGTAATCCCTATTATCTAGTGGTATGTTGCAGCTTATTCATTTTTTGCATTAAATTAGCAAGCCAAGCTCTGATTAATATATAAGCTCAAACTTCGTAACCACGTTCATGGAAATTCAAAGGAACAATTTATGTAGAATGGATTACTCAGTCGCTTCGTATTTCCATCTTAATCTTTTCTAGACCAAAATCATCAAAAAATTGAAATTTTTTTTATTATTTCTCTATATTTTGTCATTATCTTAAAAATATTAAAAGAAGATTATTATAAGATTTTCATTGAAAATCTGTCATTACTTAGTATATTGAAAGTATCCAATCAAAGCTTCGTATGAAAAGCACCTATTGACCTTTGTTTTGATAAATTTTCCTTCACGATACAGCGTGTTTACCGTCGCGAAACAAACGGAACCCGGCCTTGACACGAGAGAATTGAAAACCGAGTGGGAAAAGAGATGGTTTGGAGGACGATGATATCCGGCAAGTTCTCATCTTCGCGGTAACTTTGTTGCTAAACTCAACCCTCTTCATTACATTTTCGAGGTTCTTCCCGTCTCCGTCACCATGTCTTGTGTGTTATCTTCTTTTCTTTCTCCGCTAGATGACCTCGCGATAGCTCACCTGAGACCCTTTCTGTTCCCGTCTTTCTCTCCTCTGATTTGATGCCATAAAATCCATTTCTAATCCCAACTGGAACTTCTATGAGTAATAGTGCAGAATAAACTCTTTTGTCGGGTAATTTTTCTGAGGGCGGTATATTTCTTTTACGGTTACATCCCCCTTTAGGCTGTGAGCCGGGACGTGCAACATGGAGAGTTATAAAGAATCGTCACCGGCGGGAATTCAGGAGTGGGACCAAATAGTCGTACTTCATTGCCAGATTTTTGAAAGTGGAAGTCGGGATATTCCTATGACATTGTAGATTCTATAACCTATGTATCCAATTTAAGTTGCCAGTCATGGCTGTTGTTGGATCTGCTAATAAATGAATAAATAAAAGTTGACGTCGGCGAGACGGTGTGAGTGAAAAACCTCAAAAAATATATTAAAGAAATATTCATTCAAATAAATTGTGATAAGGTCTGAAAACAATTAAGTTTATTCTTTTGCAAATTTGTCGTGGGTGGAATGAAATTCATTATTCTGAATTGAATTTTGACCTTACTTTTTCCATTACATTCTAACGGTATTTATAACCATGATGGATGTGAAATTCTCATTAGTTTGTGAAAGTTTTGCATGAAATTAAAGCTTTGCCTCTACATTTGAGTGCAGTAGTAAATTTTCGTCATTTCTGTGAAACTGTTATAAAGCTAAATACTCCGTCACGCGCTGCAATAGTGTTACGAAAGGTGCGATATTTAACAGCTGGTTGTTCAAAGAATGTGTCGAGATGTGGAAAACCTTCCATCAAGTCGGGAAAATCATGCCGAAATCGGGATTTTTGGCAACCCTGACGATAAGTCAACAACTATTAATCACAAGGAAATCAGTAGTGGTTTCAAATCCTTGTTCTTATACTAAAAAGAATATAAAACAGATATGCTACATCTCTTCTCTATAGTAAGTCGTCTTGATGGGCAGTAATCAATTTTTTTTTTAATGTGTGGCATAACTGCAGAATCACTCCGGTAAAATTAAAGTTGGACAGGGACCTTGGAAATATCCTTTCTTGGAACATTTAGGACAAAGAAGTAACGATTCTTTTTATAACCGCACCATTTGCTTCCCCCCAAAATGGGTTCCTCTACCATTTTGGGTCTGAATTACGTCAGTCGCAAAATTCTGCTACGGCAATCGCTTTGAAAATGGTTATGATTATTTGTAAAAGGGCCTCCATTCATCGGCGGTTCAAAATCCTATCGGACATCATAGGAAGGAACACCTCTTTTTTCCTTAATAATTGAAATCATTCCCAGAAACTTGAAAGTTATTTGTCTATGGAAACGTAATGACACTTTGGAGGGAACGCATTTATGCTCATTTTCTCTCTCTGCGGGGTTTACCGAGTAGCTGTGAATCTCTCGCTCATAATGATAGGTATATCTTACATTAGCGTTATGGAAGATTTCCAGATGAACTAATTTCAGGTGTTCTCGTAGGAGGAAGGAATAATTTCGATTGTTACATTCATCGCGAGATATATAATGAACAGTATGGAAATAAATTTTAAATTTTCATCCGCCTTTTATCATGGTGCAGCTCTAGCCAAGGATAAATTTTAACCACTAGCAAATTATGGAAAATTAGTGGAAATAGATCGCTTTGCATGTAGTAAAATGCTCGTCGAGCGGAACTATCTTTGTCCTCTGAGATCTCTGATTAGATTTCTGTTGCATCTAATTTAAGTTAATGATTTTAATTTTCCCCTTCTCCGTTGTTTCCCCCTTTTCCTGCATTCTTATCTCGATCCAAGCTAATTGCGAGCAATTTCAACGGATTTCCAGCTGTAGTAATTGCGACATTTGGTTTTCAAGATTAGTTTACTAACAACTCCTTTTATAGACCTGTTTACGGTCTTTTGATGATTGCATTTTTCCAGTTAAACGCTCTCATAGTAAGATGAAAACAATCTTTATAAATACTACCGACATGTGTCTAGCTTACATATGTCTACCTTGAAGATTCTTTCAACCAAATATTTTACGGCGTCATTGAATTAATATCCATGATATAAACGAAGGTGTTCAACAGTTCATTTTATAGCTATCGGATAATGAAATCGCTTTTATATGTATTCAAGTGTATAGCGTACGTTCAGAACAGCGGTGTCTGAGCTTTCATCTTCAGCAGACCGCTAAGATGTAATATAAATAAAATAGTGAACTGCCCCTGTCAAACTGTCAAAATTGATGAGCTTCGAATCAACTAAAAATGAAAAAAATACATGTATACAACAGATTCTTTATGATAATAAAATATAAAAATAGTCTCTCTCCTTTCTAAATACTCAATATGATAGAATCTGAAGAGAGAAATATAAAAGGAGTTCCTAAATTTATTTATAAAATTTTATAGAATCTTATACAATATAACTGCCTGAACTCACACAAAAGAAATTCGTTTTTATATTTAAATTGTTCTTTTTTGCTAAAAACCTTCCAAAAATGTTCCAAATTATCTCCATTTACTAAAAATATTTCTTGATTTTTTTGACTTGAGTTCGGATTAAACAGTCGCCTAACTAGTTGGGGAAGAGTTATCTATAATCTCAAGTTTTTCCGTAATTTTCTGTCTTTTTTATCACAAATTTGTAATTTCTAATCGAAAACGATATTTACGACTGAGATAAGAATCTTTATTAAATTATTTTTTTTCTACTTGTCAGGATATCGTCGGACCATTATTTCTAATTTAATTTTGCGGAAGAAAAGAAATCTCCAAATTGCATATTAGAATCCTTAAATTTCATATTTCTACTTTATCTAAAAGTGCGTGAAATTACTTTTTTTAAATGCTTCGATGCATTTCTTATGTCACTGACATCGGATAAATAATATAATAATAAGATAGATAATTTTATAAATAATTAATATAAAAATACATAAATATATTAATGTACATACAACTGTTATTATTGTACAAGATTCTTCACTGAATTTTAAATGACAAAAATTCATCGAGAATTCGTCATTTAAATGCTTTATTACAGTCAAGTTTGAGCCAAATGCTTCAATTGTAGATCCAAGTCTAAATTCGATCCATCCCAACTCATTTATCAAGCCTTAGGATAGAAGATAGTGTGAAAAAGCTAAAAAATAAAAAGTATGCTAGGCTGCTCGGAATAGGGCAGCTTGCGGGCCGCCGGCAGCGGGTTGGAAACCCGTGCTTAACACATCGAAGGGTCTCATTCGTTAACTCACATTAGCGTTTCAAATTCTCATTCCAAAAATTCTCTTGATTTGATGGAATATGTATTACGCGTGAATCAATCCAAAAGAATTTTCTGAATATGTCCGGTGGTAGGAATATGTTTGTGTTTTCAGATGCTATCTGAGGTTCACTTCGTGCGATGCTTTGTAATTTGTTTCCTCCATCCTAATTTGCCTCGGTCTCTGTGGGTCAGCGTAGTTGCGGGTTACCTGCCACATAGTGGACGGTGAAATTCTCCTTCCGTCATTCATACGGGTTTGTATTTTCCAACTAGTGGTGAAGCTACATGAGGTATTTATTTGTTTGCTGTTGGTGCGACGGTTCGTGCTCCACCGGTTACTTTGCGGCTAAGTACGACTTCACGTTTACATTGCATTCTGCGGCTTGCGTTCATGATCGTTTTCATTCATTTTCTGTTTCTTCTCGTGGCCTTAGAAATATTTTCATTCATTCTATTACCGTTATAATGATAGGGTAAAGATCTGAGATCTTGCGCGAGGCTTTTGAAACAATGTCTCGCAGACTTTTTTCGATTGCATCTTTCATATCCAATTTTCTCGGAAAGGATTTCCGTTTCCCAAACTACCAAATTGGAATATACAGCTTAATTATGTCGAAGAATTGCTGGTAAGAGAGGTTCAAGCTATTACACTTCGTAATAAGCCTGTATACATCAAATGTCTTAATCTTTTCGAATTTCAACCATCCGAAGACGGTCCATTATCCAGTATCATTCTTGAAGAATGCTACTGGGAGAATGCGACCAGTTCCTTTCCAATTTAAGGAGATTTTACGGCAAGTTTAGACAGAAATCGTTGACAAGGAAATACATCATTAAAAGATGTATCACATCAAATTTTTAGATAAAATTTACTACGCCGTGAACACGGCTGAGATTTCCGGTAGAAAGTTCTCTTGGAGACAAAGAAAACGTCGTATCATCTTCCGGAACATGCGATCAATTTAAGAATTTTCCGAGGGGTCTTATTGCATGAGATCGTAGCTATCTTAACCTCAATATTTGCATGGGGCGGGCTTACAAAGCGGCTCCTGCCCGGGAGGGATTAGGTAGAGCTGGCAGACTATAAGGAAAAGCCCGAGTACCGCAGTCGAATTCCGTTGCCTAATTGCGATTCGATGGCTGCAGTGAGGCCAAAGCTCAAGGGCAGCAGCGGCTTATCGGCATCCAAAGCAGTCAAACGTGGTCGCCTCGTGATTTCGGATATGCTAATTGCAGTTCCGTTTTGACCTCACCATCACCTCCCCGTAGGCATTTCCATGGGCTAACAAGTAATTATTGTTACTTCGTTAACTCTGTTGTCGCTTCTTACAGGATGAGTAAACTCTTTGATCGTAGCATTTCCGTAATTACAGGATGATTGCCATACAAATCTAGAATAAATATATTCAGATTATTTCATTCACTCCTGAAACTCACTTCCTTCTTTTAGCCACTTGACCAACGGTATCACTGTGAGAGGCTTAACCGTACTGCTAAGCTGAGAAAGGTCATTGCCTGATTGCTAGGTGAATTACGATTGTTGAATTATCTTGATTTTGAACTATGACATTTTGCTGCTTGTACGCTACTTACCATAATCTTATTACAACTTACTAGTAATGTAATAAAGTATTCGAACATATTTTTAACTATTCCTCTGATGTCGTAGAAATATAGTTCTTAGGACTTCATTTTCAAATTATAAAGATGAGAAAAAGGATGTTTCCGAGGGCAGAGACAACTGTAGCTTACTTCGTTTTCTTCAGCCTGCTCTTCTTAAATTTGGATAGAGGAATTTTTAGATTTAGTACAAGTAAATTTAATCATTGATTCCTAATTATTAGTCTCCAACCGCAAGATTTTAGTCTTCGTATATGATAGTTTTCTCAGCTACTATAAATAAACTGACCAAATACGGGGGTGGTCTGAAAAATTCCGACCCCAGATTTTTCAGAAATCTTCAAAATATTTTCAGAAATTTTCAGAAAACATGTCGAGAAATGGCAAAATGAAGGAAACTTTTCAGACCACCCATGTATACTGCAGTGTACAGTTTTGAAGTTTAAATTCCTTTTCTATGAGACACACATGTACATATCTTCAGGTCATGCATAGTCTGCGTTTCTTCGCAGATGTAGAGATAGCTTGTAATGACGTAGCTCAGCGTTTCTCTTTTCGTCTGGCGGTAATCTTCTGAGATGAAGATTTCTGAGAATCTAGTTACTACGAAGATCTAATTTTCTTAGGGGTAGTAGGGAGGCATTGATAATAAATTATTCAGGTACAAATCGAGTGAAAATAAGAGTGAAAGCATGATTCAAACCCTCGAGATAAAATTTGCCTCAGTTTTGAAAATCATTCGATAATAAATTACAGCACACTTGTTGAGTTCCCGTGGTAAGGGTTACCAGGAGCATTATATAATCTTTCCAGAAGTAAATGAAGTACCAAATTTCAATTTTTTCACATCTCCAGAAAGTTACAAAAACCCAAATCAAATGATATCGTAAACTCGGCTGACGCAATTTTTTTCTGATTTAGGTTTCAGAGCTTTTCTCGTCACTTCTCCGTGGTTCGAGGCTCGTTCCGTCCGACATAGCTGCTGGTCTTGTGCTCCTCCGCATCCGAGAAAAGAAGGAGAGGAGAGAGCAGAGGCTGCAGGAGCAGGAAGAAATCGATGGAGACTGCATCCGATGCATTCCGGGCATCCCACCGCCGCCCTCCGGAAACCATCACATGACGAAAGAAGCTCCGGATTGGATGGTTTTAGACCGGAATGTTGCGCGCTACCTCCGATTTTCGCAGGGTGCATACGGGTGGCCTTATCTTATGTACCTACACTGTCTCACTGGCTTTTGCCGTCTGCTGCCTTACACTACTTGCTGTGGTTGCCTCAGGTGGGTATCGCTATATAAATATTGCAAATGAAAAACTAACTTAATTTATAGAATGTCTTCGCTTTTCAAACAATCTATTCTTTAGCGCAGTTATCATTTCAGGCCGATTGGACATCCAAAAGATAGAAAAATTTCAATAACTGAACACAAAATCAGTCATTCTAAATGTACCGATTGTATATAATGAATTTCAAGGTCTTATAAAGTTCATAAAAGACGCATCCAGGAGTTGACATTTAGGAAAAAGATTAGCGAGGGAGGGTTCTTTGGCATGTTACATATGCTTGCAACTACACAAAAGTTTTGCCTCAAAAGTTTTAGAGAACAGAATATTTTGCTAAGAATCTAATTACTTTATTTTCTATAAGATCTCATATCTATCACCCAATGTTTGCTATTGCTGGGCAGAAGTAAAAAGTTTCATGGTGGTACTAAATTAGTGATAAAATTTCAAATTTCTTCTTTTATGTTATTGGATTGCCAATAAAAATTTAATGATGTGATTATAATTTATCTACTAGTATATTTAGTTATTATTTGTGGATTACTTATTTAAGCAAATATAATTTTCCTATAAGCAATTGATTGTTATTATGATTTAAAAGATAACAAAAGGTTAGAACTAACGAGGAAAGCATACACAAGAGTAGTATTACACTTTCTCCATTGTTTCAGCATGCATAATGATAAAGAAAATTTTAATCATACACTGTTTAAAATTTATTTTGAGCTGAACATCAGTACATTGTAATAAGGGTATCATTTTCCGCATCTGAAAAAACCATATTACTCTATTTACCTTCCTTTTAGTATGAAATTCTAATCCAAAGTTTAGTACTGCAGAGTAGACATCTTAACTCTTTAATCTTAAGTGATGACATCTTTTCTGATAACTGAAATAAATTAAATTCAGTTAGTTATGAGTAATTGATGATCTAGGGTAAATATAGAGCTGATCAAATAATAATGAGCTTTTTGATTCTTATTATATTGGTTACATATAGATTAGTTCTTATAAAAGTACACAAAACTAATAAGATAGATTCAATGGAGAAGAAAGCAATATAGATTTAGAAGAGAAGAATAGCAGTTTCATTTTGCAAAATAATTAGATCAATCCATGGCACCTTATCCCAGCCCTAATTTAGTAGCACTTGTAGTGAGTGATATGAGTTCAGTAAATTGACTATCATGACTTTCTGTTGCATTGTTGGCTTTCTCTGAACAGAAAACCTTTACATTAAGTTTCAACTTGATTTTATATATTTAAAAAATGGTAGTTATGATGATGGCCCTGTACAGGAAATGAATATTGGACTACTTCCACATTGGACTCTGGATAGTGAAGTTTTTCTTTGTTGAAAGCTGTCCCAAGACAGATTCTTGGTCAGGCCCATCTGCAAAATGACCACACCTGTGGAGTCACTTTCAATAATACTACTAATACAACTATATTTCCACATTATAGATGTTAAGACATATTGTAAAAAGAGTCGGTTGACTTGTATCATATCCATTTAATGTAGAGAGATCTAATATTTTCTATTCTATGATGGAAAAGATGCAATAGGCAAATTAAGGAGTCAGATTCAACAAAAGTAAATAGGTTTATTGAAGTCAAGAAAAAGAATGATTATTGGAATAACTTAAATTAAGGTCACAATGAAATGTTGGTTCCAAAAGTCACAAATTTTCCTGCTTCTAGAGGCTTCTATTCCCAGGATTTATATGACTGATACCATGACTAAATTTGTTATAGAATGAATAAACAAATGTTTTAGAAAATATTGGTGTTAAAGATTGAGACAATCTTCCCTCAAGTCTTCTCACAGTGACATTTCTTCTCAAGAGATAGATAGAAAGATTTTGTTGAATTTTCAGTATACTCCCATTCACATCATATTAATGTTTTTTCTTAGAATGTTAACACTGCCAATACATGAGCCTGATAGTATGAAATAAAGCTTAAATGGCTAATAATTACAATTACCCAGAATTTTACTATAGAAATCATTTTTACAAGGTCAGTGTTACGTCAAATTTTATCTTGAAATTCCCAATATTGTTAATCTACAATATTCTTATCTTAGTATAGTCAGAAAAATAACTTTACTAGCCATTGCATGTAGTGAAAGGAATATATTACTTAAATGATTGCTGCAACATTTGGAAACTGCCAAGGATATGGTCGATTCTCTCTCTCCTTTGTTATTCCTAGAAATCAGTAATTGACTTCAGATTGTTTATATAATTTTCAGTAATATTTGAATTTCTTTCATTTCAAGAGGTTTTTCATGTGATTTCCTTCATCAAAATTGATAAATTCCATAAATATTATGTAACCACTAAAAGAGATAATAAATTCTATTATAATACTATAGAGAAAGCTTTTATAGAAGAAAATGGAATTTAAAATTTAATGGAATCTCTAAAATTGACGAAATTTTATTTATGATATATAACATTGTATGAATAATTTCTTTTGACCTTGGCAGTTATATACCAGTCATTATAGCAAACCAGACCTCACTCACTCATATTACTCACTGCTTATGTCTAAAGCTATGTAATTGAAATATCTCACATCAATAATTTCTCTCTATTTAAGCTAAGTGATTATAAAATTAGAGATTAGAGGTGGTGTTATTTTGATGTGCAGATATAATTAAAAATTAAATTCTCAATCGCTCCTTCTGTGATGACTTGAGAAACTATTATGTGTTATCAGTCATCATTAACTGCATACCTCTCAACTTTATTACTTATCATCATTTAAACAATCCTGTACTGCAAATTAGAGAAATAGATTGAAATTAAGGACTAAAGAAATTAGTTGTAAATTTCCATTATTATATCCATTATTTTTTAATATTCAGAAAGGTTCAATTGTGTGATCTACTTTTCTCCCATGGATTGGTACTTTCATGTTATTGGTTGTTAAATATTTTTGATTAAGTAAAAGTCTTTGATTTCTCAATTCTTTCTAGATGAGTATAAAGACGACAGACACAGAACATTTCAAAACATCAGTTTCTTAAAATATTTACACATAAAGATAAAATTTGTCATATCACTCATTTCAAATTATCTGTATCTGTCTAATATAATCTTACATGGCCAATATCACTGGAAAGATATATACGTGCAATTAATGCACTTCAATATTATCCTGAAGTCTACACCATTTTCTCACAATTATGGATTATATAGACTTAAAAAACTCAACTACCAAACATAAAAGTGAATAGGTAAACCTTGTGTAATTACATCCTTTTGCTTTGCTTTTGTAGGAGGACTAAACCTCCAAAGGTCCATGAAGATAATTGCTGCCTCTGTGGCCTAGCAGCTCTCAGGGTCATTTCCAAAGTTCCAAAAGAAGATATTCTATATGTTTCCTTTCAAAATGGGTATTATCAGGTACTGAAGTTTTGCTTACCTATTCTCTTCTTGACTATTACCTTTTATGGAATTAAAAATAGTATTATTTCTATAAGAAGTCCATTTATAATAATTATTAATGAAGATTTCCACTAAGTAATTTCATTTTTTTCCACCAAGGCTCCTTTTGTGATCTTGCTTGACCATGAGACTAGTTCTGTTGTTATAGCAGTCCGTGGATCTCTAACTATTAGAGATATATTTACCGACTTCTGTGCAGCATCCACTGAACTCTCATATCCTGACTTACCGCCTGGAAGTGCAGTAAGTGGCACATCAATTAATTCCTAATTTATTTATGTATTATTTGTCTCAGAAATTATGAGAGAGAAGAATAAAAATGTTTCAGATCTTCATCACTCTTAACCTTTTATATTTAACATTCAGTAAATTATTCTTGATTAGAATTATCAATACATTATCCTCTAATCATACCATTTTATTACAAGAGTTAGTTTTAGTAATTGTTTAAAAGGTGCTTTTATGGTAAGATCAACAAAATTTTAATTCAATTGTTAAAGATAAAGTAAAAGTAGTTTTAATAAAGAAATATGGGAATACATTCATCATTTCACTGTTATTTCAAATATATTTTTAATTTGTATGTTCAACTCACCTGTTAAAACATGTATTTAATTATAGGCTCATAAAGGAATGCTCCAAACTGCACGCTACGTGAAACAGCAAATAGAAGAAAGCGGTATTTTCCAAAGTACAGTGGAAGCTTATCCACATTATAAACTTGTTATAACAGGTAAATTTATAAAGCTTCTTTTGTTTAGATATTAATTCACCTCTATGTACAAATATAAGAGGATCCTAGAAATATATCTATATCATAGAAATTGCTCTCAGCTAAAGTTATGATACACATTGTTGCTGTCTCACTCATTAACTTTTTAGACACCAGTCATTTTCTCAAAAGAGACAACATGGAATTTGAAAATCTTAATCATGAAAAATTATTCTTGTGATATTTGTTAATTACATCTAAAAATGTGCTAATAGTGAATAATAAGTGGTAATTTTTTCTTATTATTTCTATGATTTCACAAAAGCTATTGATATAGTGAATAAGTGCAATAGTTGGACCTCTACTTTTGCAATAGTTGGACCTCTATTTTTGTATAGCAAAAACCTAAGCTATTGACTGAAATTGATGGCAATTTAATGACATTGAGATATTAGATAACTCAAAAGGAATGGTGGAAAATTCAAATGAAATCCTTTCATTTTTCATTGTTTAATGATTCAGAAGTTTTACATAAATATATGTAACTTTCTCATAGCAAGTTAGTAGTTCTCAGTTGTGTCAATGTAACCCACACAAAAGCAATATAAGAATCTGATTCTGTTAAATATATGGGGTCATATACTGGAATGACTTAAAGTGAATCAGATATATCAAGATAATCTGCAGCTGAGCAATCATGAGCTAGGCTTTTAATGTTCTTACTGCTGGTTGGTTAGGTAGAAATGTAAGAAGGCAATGCTACTTTTCTTTAGCCTAGAATATGTGGTAAGTGTATGGAATTCTGTGGATGATACTTTTACTATTGAACTTGAAATGCTGCTATCCTAGGAGACGCATTTTGTTAAAAATTACATTAAAACAGGATATGTGACAAAAATACTCTCTGACATAGGTTGGAAGACATCAGAGAAAAAGAGAAGGTCAGAGTTATCAAACAAAGAAATTCAGGAGTAAGTTTATGGAAGTTGTAATAAGTATGTATCGTTTGACTTTCTGAGTTCTTTAGCCACTAAAAACATAAATGAAACCAAGTATTTAGGTTTTACCACCAAATACAGATAGGCAGTATGTAGTGTATCTATGTAGATATAGATTTTTTAGATGAATGGAATTCATTGATACAATTTATATCCTAAGAAGTCCATATTTAGCTAAAAATACTATTATAAAATATTTAATCCTATGGTAAGAGGATATTTATTCTATTTAATTAACAATCTGCATTGATAATTTTCAGAAAAGCACTATTTCAACAAACTTAATGATGCATACTTATTTTGTATTTTTCAATTTTAATAATATATTTCAATTTTCTGGAAGATGAAATTGATTATTTTATAGGAATCTTTATGATTCAGAATTACCAAGAATATTTCATATCTCATTCTTTATTTTACTATGAGAGATTAGATACTATTTTACTATGCAAAGAGATGCATTTGATCTTGCTCATTAAGAATGATCATATGATATATTCTAAATATTATCATAGGATAGTAATTCATAGAATTTCATTAATTATTTAGTCACTTTCAAAATAGAAGTTTAATAATTCAAATCAACAGTCTTATCCCAAAAGTCACATAAAAATATAAAAACATATTATTTTCTAATTACATAATACTTTATAGGTAATACGAGGCAAAAACTATAAATAAATTATCTAATGTGATAACTGTGCATTATCAGGCAGATAAAATGTCTATTCTAATATACTATGTGAGCATGGCTTAATTAATTTATAATCTAATTGCTTTATTAATGAGGGTCTTCTTCTGTTTTCATATAAGAAGGTAGTAATTCCTTTGATATTATAAGTGTTCCTGAGATCACTTGGTGGATGAGACCTAATATATTTGAGGATTTCATTATGCTTATAGAACTTTGGAAATCATTAGGCTAAGGCAAAATTGCACTGGCAGTAGTCTTCAAGGTTTTTCTAAAGCTTCTTCAGTCTTACCTTACACATTTTCATTATAATCCTTTTAAATAAATAACTTGTTTTAATGTAATGATCACACTCTAAATTAAAAAAGAATCTTTCATACTCACAGGCAGCAATATCATTTACTGAACTGGTGATTAATATTGATGATTCTTTTTAAGGCCATAGCTTAGGAGCTGGTGTAGCTGTGCTGCTGGCTGTGTTAATGAGGCCTTCATTCCCAAATCTTCGTTGTTATTCCTTTTCTCCCCCAGGTATGTCAGGAGTCAATATAAGCTCTCATGTCCATTAATTAATGAAGTACAATAATATGGATCAATATTTCATTTCGTCAGCAATTTAAATGGTAACCCTTACTTATGGGGCACATTAATCTTTACCATAATATATTTTGATAAAAGTCCATTCTATTAATACAAGTCCTCTTACATAAGAATGAATCATAATTAAATTTTGGCACAAAGCCATTTCAAAACAATTTCAAAAAGTCAATTAACTATCATTAATAAATACAATGAAATTCAGCACTATTATCATAAAAACCTGCACATTTGTTTTAGAATCTCAAATTTTAGATATGCATTCATTATTCATTTAATTCAATTCCTTGTAGCGGGATTATTATCAAGAGAAGCAGCACGATTTACAGAGAGTTTTGTGCTGACAATAGGATTAGGCCATGACTTGGTTATGCGCCTTGGAGTAGATACTATTGAGGATCTCAGAACCAGATTGTTGGACACTCTAAATAAATGCTCTACGCCAAAGGTGAGCTCCCTTCATCAAGAAGTAGACCAAATTTCAAACAGAATAATAAAATAAGTTTTTACTCTTTGGTGATATTTTTTAATATTGAAGAATTAATTTAATTTGAATTTACACAATTTAAATTTCCATATTTAGGTATGCTATTCATTGAGTAAATACTTTTTGAAAAGTTTTAGAGAATCCAGTTGTTTACACAGATATCCAATATTCATCATTCATTCAAAATCGTAGTGAATAAACATATAAAGAAATGGTATGCATTTTTTTCAAAAGATGAATGTTAAATAAAGAAAAAACTTGAGGAATTGGTTTTCATAGATTCATTTAACTAATTTTGTTAAATAGAGGTATATATATTTTTTATGTCAGTTGAAAAGAAATGAAGGTTACTAGTTAAAAAGGCTGATAAACTTATAGATTTTTATTTCATAAGAGGTTAATTCTGTAACTCATGCCTGTTTTTTTATTTCAGTACCGGGTAATAATGAGTGGCTTAAACTATAGCTTTATGGGTATTCCAAATAAGGCTCTCGGAGATGATATGTGGCAGAGGATAGAGGGTGATGATAAAAGTCCTGGAGAGAAAAATTCTAAAGAAGTATTACCTCGGAAACATTTACCTTTACCGAGCTTCCATGGACCACCTATATCTCCGGTAATTACTTATGGCATTAAATATCTTGTATAATGCAGAAAAGAATATTTTTGTGTTTGTTATTAACCATATTATTAAGCATAAAAAAACATGCGAAATGCTTCGAATTTGTTGACCCACTAGCGTCTTTTAAATCGTTGCTATTAAGATATCAATTTCCTTATGGTTTCAGAATTCTTTTACTAATTATTATCTGGTGCTTGTAAACGTTTTCCTCATCGTATTTCCTTTCACTTCCAGGAAGCAGCAATATTAGACCGTGAGATCAAGAAAAGGAGGTTTTCGTGTCACAGGCTTTACTCTCCCGGCCGTATTCTCCATTTAATGTACAAAAAAAGATCTCCAGAGGAAAAGGGGAAAAGAAGGTAGGTCAAGGAAACCATTTATATTTTTATTTAGAAACGTTTGTGAGGAAAATTTGGTTTAAAAAACGCACTCTTAATCGCAATTTTATGTATTGTGCATGGCTTCAAAAATTTTTACTGAAGTGATGAAACAAGTTTGTAAACGCGATGGTATTGTTTTCTCTTATAAGAGTCTATGAACAGATCTAATTCTAGTATTTAATATGGAAGAGGAAATAGATATGACTAAATTAGTCTCGATGTGATAGGAAAATACCTCGTAGTTCAAACATGCCCTAATCCACGGCTGAAAAGGTATGCCGCGGAACCCCGTCCTCCATAAAATACATCGCGGTTTGTCGTTAGGGGTGGAATGTAGAGAGCAAAACAATTCCTGAAATTCTCTCTGTATTTGAATCGTTTGTTTTTGAAACACTTTGAATACGCACCAAAATTTGCAAAATAATTTATTGTTTGGAATTTTGTAATAAATTTCATTCATCTAATAGTATATAAGAACTTAAAGAGGAGCTAACGGGCTATGTAGACTACTGCGAATTTTCGCTTAGTACTTCGAAGAGAGGAAAATTTGGGAAGCTTTGCCTTAAACTAACTAAAAATTTAACAGCGGGGAATAAAATTCTGTATATCTATAACCAACTATTCTGGAATTTAGAAAAAATACCAATATATATATATATATATATCATTTAAATAAATCATGATATCATTTTTGTAAAAAGATGTGCGTCAATAAAGAAGGTTTTTATTTAAATAAATATATTTCTCAGAACTTTGATTACGTTTAGAACTTAAGTAACATAATCAACAAGTGGAAAGATACTGTTAAGTTTCGGATAATTTTGACTCAAATTTATAGATCATATAGTTTTAAATGCTAAAAAAGTATCTTATATATTTTTATACTCTACACTATCATTTTAATTCGTGGGGTCTCTTTCAGAGCGATGAACCATTTAGTTTTATGGTCCTTTTTCATAATTAATCCACTCACATATATTCACTACAAAATATAAGCGTAGCAAATCTTGTGGCTAGTCTCGATATTTTGATATTGATATTTTGATATGGATGTTGAATAAAATCAGAAGTCATAAAAATACTTCTCAAGAGGAACGTAAGTACGCTTCGATGGGTAATCGTATCGAACTAGAGAGTCTGAGCAATTCCATTAAAATATTACAATAGTTACCTCCGATCTTTATTTATAATAATTCACGACTTATATTTACATTTCGGAAATCAGCGTTGTTATGAATACTCAAGGATTGATCTGTATCTAGAGTAGAATGCCTGAGACAGTGAAAAGCCTAATTGGGTAACATCTCGAAAGAAAGAACGAATCCTTTTCTTTCTAAGTGAAGAAACGTCATATTCCTCACGTCGGAAGAACGTTAAAAAAAGTTCGCGTTCATCTGCTGCGAAATAACATCCCATAAAGAAAATCCCGATCGCAGTCCTCGCTCGAATAATTCCTCTCTTTATCTAGTCAGACGGAGACTCATTAGATCGCTTTTTCCGTTCAGCTAAGTTGCTCCACTCGATGTGCAGAGTGGCGTCATCGTTAGCGTTGATTAAAGAGACGCATTTGGATTATAGGGGCGACAGAACAATGGGATCCTGGTCTCCGATGGCTTTTATCGATTGGAAAATTTTTCACGTAGCGTCTGCGGGAAATGCGTTTGGTTCCTTCGCCTTTGTTCTTTTTCCAATGCTTCAGAATGCGCTCAATTCTCCTCTCGAGATCCGCATTTGTCTCCAAAGATTCCACTTCCGTGGCCAACTTCGGACGGCATTTTTCCATTCACTCTCCGAGAATTTCTCTTACGCTCAAGAAAACTTGAATTCCCTTATAATTGTCACCAAATCGGCTGCCAAATCCCTCGGTCTATTAAGAGCTTGTCTTGGGATCTTTGAGAGGCTTCCATCGATATTGACGCGAGAATGTTTCTTGGCTGAGGCTATTTCAACGGGAAAGGATTATTCCGGAAACGAATCGGCCCTTTATTTCCTATTCCAAACTCTATCTCTTAACTACTCATAGATGATGAAAGAAATGATGAATCGCAAATTATTACTCTATCATCGTAAATTTTGATGTAAAATGATGTTAGGAGAGGAATTCATAGAGTTCTCACCTTCGGCATTATTAATAAAAATTTAAAATCGTCAGTTTTTCATCAGCGTTTTTCTTAAGATTCTAAATAAAATCGCTATTACGTGAATCATCGTCGTAGGAATCTGAAATATTCTGAGCATTATTTAGGCTTTTGATATTTAGCATAATTATTATGCTTCTTTTTGTCAAGGTATATTAAAATATTTTTTAATTATTTCTAAAGAAAGGCAGATTTTAGCCTTTGCCATGGCGTAGAGGAAATGAGGCTTAGCAGACAAGATGAGTAGTGATGTATTTTGCCTTAGTTTTCACTGGAACAGTATTTTATTAGCGGGTATTTAACTACGTAATTTAAGTTCTAAGCTATGGTTAAACTTCTCATAGTATTCAGTGGAGCGACTAGGATGAATCACATTATTCAGAATCGCTCATACCTCAGTGGCTTTCGTATTATCACAGCCGTAACAAAGATTAATGTAACATTCATTTTCCCTCCATTCCGTACCAAAAGACAAAAGATTAAGTTATAAAGCCAACATAAATTCAATTCATCATACTGGGCGTTCAAATGTGGAACTAAAGTGAATATTTCTCAAAATTTATTTCATGCGCTCGTAAATATTATCTTTATTCATGGACGAGGAGACCCTTATCGATGAACTCGAACATCTGCTCCGTAAAAGTTCAATTTGAATCGAGGAAACTTATCTCTTTTATAGCTCTTGGGGTGGAAATCGTCGTACTCTCTTAACCGAAATCCCGTGGAAATGTGGATATGAATGGGATGGGTGAGGGTCTTAGTTTCCCGTTCTGTTAATATATTTTGAATCTCTTCGATCGAAAAAATTAAGCTGTATCACGCCACCTTCGCTTCGATTCTCCCAGGGGGAAAAAAAATGTTCCTTTCGCTCAAGCGATCTTGATACGGAATTTTTCCAGAAACGAGTTTCATACAGTTTCCATCACAGCGATTTCTTCCAACTCGACGATGACAAGTGAAAGAAAAAGACATCTGAAGCAAATGTTCCGTGCCTTTTTTTAAAAAAATCTGGTTTGCGAATGTTCGGGAATATTCATTTTTACCTTCCGTACCTCTGCATAAAAATCTCGAATTTTACGATCTTTCCCTTTTTTACGTGGCGCTCGAACCTGAATTTAAACGAAAGCTCCTAGTTATCTCCTCGGATTTACATACTTTAAAATGAATGGAAACGAAGGTGGAATATTCGACGAACTCGTCGAGCATTGCAATGAAGCATTTTTTCATCTCGTGGAAGTATTCGTGCGCCCACAACTGATGCGTTGCGGGAAAAATGTGGCCACAGATGGGTATCAATCTATGGCTGCGTATTCATATACGCTATCACCCACTCACATATTCCATCGGCTCCGAAATTACTAATAAACTTTGTTAAACGAAAAACACCGTGACCCAAAAATAGTATCCGTTATTTGTCAGGCTTTGTGATTTAGGAGTCGCATGATTAGAATCTCCCCACACATCTCGTTCATTTCCTTCCTGATTTCATTTCATCTCCCATGTATTTTTCCTTCCGGAAAATCGCTTCGGTCGAAAAAACTTCTTTTGTCAGCCCAACGAACCAGAAAAGGACGATGAGGTAAAATAATCAATCAAATCGACATTCAAAGTGAGCCGTGTTTTTGTTCCGGAAGTGATATGCGGGAGGTGATCGGTACATGGAGGTGTGGGCTTCGAAAGAGCGAATAGCTCTTCATATTTAAGTACCTCCACATGCTCAAAATGTATTCATACGTAGAGGTGAAAGATGGTGACAATCGCGTTTTATCCTTCTCTCGCTTTATGACACTCCGATTTTATTATAGCGATAGGTGCTGCGTTTGTTCTTTTTTATCCTTTACCCATTTTCTTTTTCTTTCGTGGTTTCATTTCGTATATACGAAGCGAAAGATTCCTGATATCTGCGCATTTATTATGAACTACTACTATTTTACGTCAGGGTTCACCACTAAATTTCCAAACATAACCAAACGTGCAAGATATTCAAATCTAAAGTACTTGTTTCGACATTTTGTGATATCTATTTTTCGGTGAATCCTCCCAAAAACTGTACAAGTTTTCTTTTTCGACATTCGTCCTTTTAAAATATTCCCCCGTTTCTCCTGCCCTTACTTTTTTTTAATTTATGGCTTATTGCAAGGGTTTGAAGTCAATCGCCGAAATCAGTCAGCTCCGTTTACGAATAAATTGGGGAAAAGTTACCATTAAAAGTATTCTTTTCCATTATTGGTCACCACAATACCTCACCATATTCTATGAAGTTTATTCGATTTAAAGGAGTTTTATAACGTTCCTTCGAACATTTTCAAATTGATATTAACATGTAGTCTGTTTTTAAACGTTTATTCGAACATTTACTAATCAATATTAACATATTGTCTGTTTAAGTAATTTATTGAGTACATTAATTTGGATTGAGAGTGTTGATATTAACGGAATTGTAACATTTCAGGGAGGGTCCAAGGTATGAAGCGTTTTGGCGACAGCCGGAGCATTTTCATCAGTTGGAGGTGATGCCTCGTATGGTACTTGACCATCTTCCAGAGAAGGTCCTGCACGCAGTTAATGATGTTATTCACCATCACAGTTCTCCAATTCTGACGACATAGCCAAAAAAGGAGGCGATTGTTTGTATCGCAATTAAGATTCATGAGAATAAACTTAGTGAGCTACACGCTGCAATAAGTTGGGCACCATTTGTTTCACGGAGTTGACATGGTGATAAAGCGACACGTATGGAAAACATTCCAGGAGATTTTTATGAAGCAAGCGTGGTAATTTTTTCACATCTTGAGGTGAAAGATGACTATAAGCAGGGCCCATGATGATGTCTTAAAATTGAGAGCGTACTTAAATTGCCCTTTTCAAGGTCTTAGTTTTTAACTAAGAAATGATTTCAAACTTCCAGGAATATGCCAAGCTTGCCTATTTATCTTCATTTTCGATCCTCAATATGTTTCAGTTACTTGCATAGGAGATGGTTGAAGATTTGAATTTACACTAGGTAAATTATTTATCATTGGAATACATATAAGATATTATGTTGACAAATTTCAAAACTGTTGTATTGTTAAAGATTATCAAATAATCTTATATTCAGTAATATGAAACAAATCTTCTCTGCGTCTCTTTGTGAAATTTTATCCTGTGATTACGTGTTTAAAGGTTAAACTGGGCCCAGCAAATTTAACAGAATGCATCTGTTGGGATTATCCAAAAAATTAAGTAATAATTAACTGAATTTTGGTGTTCCTGAGGAAACCTCCTATGAAAAGCATTTACTTCATTTGTACATATACATCAAAACATTCGTATTTTCCTATTCATGGATTTTAATGAAATTGCGATTTTAAATTAAATTTATCCATTTCATCAGTATTTTATATCCGTCCTATCTTATTTTATATCATAGATGAATATTTCAAGAAAACGTTGAAAAATGCAAGCCTATTATCATGTCATGAGTCCAATGAATGGCCATGCTCTCTTAAGTGTAAAGTTATAAAAGACTTGAGAAGTTTTACGTTCAGGATGTTCCTGTAATAAGAGATCATGATCAATATTATCTCCATTAAGATATATAGCTTGGTCATGATCTCTTTGTTGATCTGTAATTATTTTATAATCATTGTTATTAAAAGTGATATTCAGGGTATTATATATTTTTGTAGAAATCTTTCACATGAAATAGTTGAGCTATTCCTTGAAAGTGAAAATAAACTATATTGTTTTAAAATACCTCTTTCATTGTCATCGATATACCTATATCCATCCATACATCCATAAACGACAATGTGATATTCCAGAAAAATCCTATTGAAAGATATTATACTTAAGTATTTTGAATCAGCGCCAAAACTTTGGCGTCTTCATCTTTTGATCATAGAGATTCATTGGCGACTGACAATGGATCTCACAAAAGGTGGAGAGGACCTTCAGCTTTTGAAAAATAGTTATTGTAATCTGAAATGTTTAATTAAAAAGGAGTTCATTACAGTCAAAGTGCACGCCATGCATCTTGGGTAACACTACGAATGTGGTTGTGCAAGGATTATAGGAACAGAATGTCTTACAAACGTTTCCAGTAATTTCGATAACATTTTTATTAATTAATTCTTTAATTACAATATAGTTACAGGTGGACAATTTTCCGGTGGTAACTTATATGATTAAAAAAAATATATAACAGTTATTACACATTTACACAATCCATTTACAATCCTTGACACTATACGCAAATAACCGTTCCCCATAATAAAACATAGAATACAAAGTCATATCTACCATGTTAGTAAATCTTGTTCTGGGAGAATCAATGCATTAATTCGAATTCTGACCTATAATATCCTTTTATTGATTACTCTCCAACCGGTGAACCGAGCTACCGAAGAGTTCCGTAAATAAACCAACGATCTGCTGAATAAAATTTAAGAGCAGCGCATATTTTTAATTTTTAGGTATTTGGGCCCTTTATTTTCCCAGAATCTCCCAGTGGAATCGCGGTGGGGCGCAAATATGAAAATTTCCCGTTCACAACATTCATTTCTATTCTTCTTCAGTTCGAAATCAGTCTTAATTAATAAACGCGTGGATTAATTTGTCACGAACTATGATTGAATACGTAGGTTTGCAGAGGAGAAAAGTAACTATGAGAGATACTGCTTTCATTGGTGCAGGATAACACTGCCTGAGGTCGTGAAATTCGACATTTGAAATACTAAGTGCATGGTTTGATGATTAATTATTAAAGGAGTCGGGGGAAGATGAAAGAGAATAGGGCTGAGAACTTTGAAGTTGGAAACATTTGTGACGACAGCTTCACTTAGAGGATGTTCCATCAGCTTGTGAGTCGGCCTTTTCAGAACCGCAGTCTCTATTCAATGAGCGAGGTTAACAAAGAATTGTTGGGACGAGGGTAGACTGCGGGTGCACCCCATAAAAAGAGTGATTTTAAGGTCGATGAATGAATCGAGAAACTTGTTAACCGAGATCCGATATCTTTCAGGAATCCTCTATAATATTCCTGACCAATTTTCAATATTTCTGAATGAATGGCTAATTTCGAATGTTCATCTTCTTTTGTTACCTGAATGACGTATAATGAGGAACCATGGGAAAATGCAACGAGCACATGGTCAAAGATTGCCTAGCCGACCGACGGAACGCAACTGAATGTAAGTACATTTTAAATTTGAGGTATTGGACAATTTACCAGTTATCAGAATAATACATATGTAATGTGCTGTGTGCTGTGATAGCGATGTGAGTATGTGATAAGTGAAATGAACATTTTTTAAAGACAATTATTTTAAAGACTTTTTAGTGCATACATTTTAACTGTTTTGAGCCCAGGGGCATAATAATTTGTGATTATACTCTTACTTAAACCATATTTAATTGATATGAATTTCTTTTACATATTTTCAATAAACGATTTAAATATTTAAAAATATTTGCAGTGTATTGTCATAAAATAGAATAGTTTATGATGAAAATAGTGAATGATAGATCAATTTTGAGGAGGAATTCGTATTAGCTCTGTAAACAGTTATCAATCTCACAATTTCTTTTAATTTAACGACCAATTTTATTCGAGTTTATTCCTTTTATATAGTAAATTTCATTAGTAACCAAGCCGATAAAATTTTGACATGTAACTATCACTCCTAATTCTTTTCTCCAAGGTTGAAACAGCTTGTGAAATCCTTTGTGTGGTGACAGAGGAAGGATTGAAGCACGAAGTAACCAGAGGTATCAAGCAGAGAAAGGCGACTTGCTGAAAGCCAGGGAAGAAACTGAATATATTCCGTAATGATGTACCTGTGCCTAAGACGGAAGTAGAGGAAAGGTCACAACTTTGAAATGGGGAACAACTAGGAGAAGGATCGTCTGTATGGAGCTTCTTGAAATTCTGCCGCCACTGTAAGAGATTTCCGCATAAGGGAGTCGTAGTTTCTTGTCGATATTTATAAGCCTACGATCCTCTTGGACGTAAGTAACGTAGAGAATCTAGTAAAAGCCTTTCAACAACTAAGCTTACTCAGCCATATTAAATGATAGACGAAGAGAAGTTTTCATTCTCTAATACTTGTTAGGGAAGATTATTGAATTTGTTTAATGAACTTCGTAAGCTATCACTACCCGAGGAAGATCAATTACAAGGATTTAATTTTGCATCGAGTGGCTTCTCGTAGGATAGGTCGTGCTTGTCTTTGAATGCTACTCCTATGAATTGAAGTAGAGCCGACTATTATTATCCTTGGGTGTTCACAAGTTAGCTTCTCTGGAGTAGTGGTAGAGAGTTTTATAATATATCTGCGCCGTATGCCATGGGCTTAATTCGACACCCAAGAAGGTACTAAAATTGGCGGAAACGTTTCAGTAAATATCGAAAGTTCGTCTATCAGGTAGGAGTGACATAGTATTAAGTTTTATTAAAAACTTATTTCCAGATTAACGCGATATTTAAGAAGAGTGAGAATGGAAATGCTCATACAGAATTTTTCTTGCATAATTATTTAAGTTACTACTCCTATTTTTGATTATATCTTGTTCCACCAACTTTGATACTTTATACGCTTGTTCGTATACTTCCGAGATAGCATCAAGCGATTAGTGAGAGTTTCAAATTTTACTATTTAAGATGGTGTGATATAAATTTTGTGGTATAAAAATTTGGCGATGTTCGCTTGGTTGAGATTTTCTTTCGAATATTAAACAATCATTCGGTTTTCCAACATTTCCATGTAAAAGAGAAGAATATTCAGATGTCATAGAAAGTAAGAAATTAGATTCCTATATTCGTACAATACTGAAATTCATTTACTCTATTACCTGGGGGACGTGATTTTTGATCAAATGAAACTTAATGAGAAGTGTTACATTAACTGCACGTTAGTGGTTATCTTGCGGAATATTCATGAGATAAAGCCTCTTTCATCACCCTCGTTACATGAGTTTTTCTATGAATCAATTATTTTCCAAGCTCGAATTTCATAAAAATTCTGAAAGTTGTGTATTATCTTGGCTCTACGGATTTCCGCAAAATTACCGTTTTTCCCATTTTCAGCGTATTCGAAAAAATAAATTTTAATAGTCATTATATCCACTTAATTTCTACACAGAAAAGCCATTGTGTAGCTCCTTGCCGTAATATTCAGCCTAAAATTCAACAGGAAATTGCATACTTAGACCTGTGGTCTGTCGAATTAAATCCCGTAATGCAATTTTTAAGTAAAAATATCCCTCCAGTATAAAGTTTTATGTAGTATTTTAATTATATCTCTGGCATATCTAATAATTTGAAGGTTAACTCAATTTTCTAAAAATACATTTCCTATTTTCATGTAGAGAAGCCTTAGTTTTTATGACTGCTTTTCTCTTTATTCCAATAAAGGTGGATTGAATTTTTGCAGACTGGATTCCATGGAATACCGACGACCTCTGCAAAAATTTTTAGCACGAGACAAGAATTTAACAAGATTTTCGACGGCTTTGAATTGTTCTTAGTAGTTAAAGAATTTGAAGCTGCTGAATAATGAATTTTGAGTATGAATATTAAAATACCAAAAACATTTACAATTTGTATAATGATTTTTTTATTCAGATATTTAAAATATTTAATGGAAGTGAAATAAGGTGACTTAATGTGAAAAGTGGTTCCTATTTCTCTTTTGTAGCAGCAGTTACAAATGTCTAAAAATAAATTATAGAATAATACCGGAGAAAACTGAATGAAAATAGAGTATGGCATATCTTTATTGTAAATATTGCCGTTTATTGTATTTATAGACCTGTACAGAATAAAGCGTGCAGGCTTTATAAGATTGAGGATGTAACAAAAAAAATGTTCTAACAAAACTAAGTAAACTAAAACTGCTCTATTTTTAAATTCTAAATAATAAATATCTTCTAAACTCTTAAAACTTTTTTTTTAAATTTTCAATTCTTTTTTATTTTTAAATTTTCAATTCAACTTTTATGGCATCCTTTCTTTATATATTGTATAAATAATACTTTTATAAAAATAACACTTCGAAAAAAGTTCTATATCAAATATTGAGTCCAAAATGTAAACGTTGAGTATTGTTTAAGTCCAGAGTGTAAAGTTTTTTCTGAATGTAAACAAATCCTAAAAATGGTGTTTCAGCTCATGTGAACTCAGAAAAATTTTGTCGGGATCTCCAAGAGAATCTTGGAGATAGGTCCTGGCCGTGTGACCACTACTTTTCCATGGAGCATTTGAACTATTGCTATTAGCAATTTGTGTAGGCTCAATTGCTCCTTATCATTGAATAATGCATTTTTTTATTTGAAACACCTTTTATTTTTCACAAATATACATACAGCATAAAAAAATCCAATAAAGCAATTTTTCTGCTACTCCCAACACTTCATTTTTCAGCCTTAATTCTTCCTTTCCTCCAAAATTCATCTGGAATAAAAAAACATTCACAGTTTGATTTAAACATGGAAATGCCTTAAAAATATCCTTTTTATGAACTTTTTGCAACCATAGAAAAGCTTACAACCACAAAACAGCTGCGCTCATTAAAAAGTGCAATTTTTTCATGACCAAAAAATTAGTGGAAAACTGAAATGATCCTAAAGGATCTTTAGGATTTAGAATGACTTTCATGAATACAGCGATGTAAAAGGGCAATGCAAAAATCAATCGCTCTCCTCTCCTATTTTGTTCAGTTCAACATATTTCAAACACATCCAAAGCACTTTTTTTCGAATCCCATCGCTCACACTGTGAAATTGGTAAAATAAATTTGAGCAAGATCAACCTGCCTTATTTTTTTCCCCTCTCGAAATTCTGTAATTAGAGGTCTCCTATACACAATCTTTTATTACTTTTATTAGTATAGATGAAAAAAGATAACAGAAGAAACCAATTTTTCAAACTAACCGAATGCTAATAATCATTCTTCAAATCCTTAACTAAAAAAAGTCGTGTTCTTTAAAGAATTTTCAGATCGCAAAAGATTATCAAACGATATAACGCTTAACGCTGATAAGTTCAAACAGATTGTTTTTAAACAGAGGCTTTGCTGGAAGCTTTGGAAATAAAATTGTATTCGCTCTTTTAGCATTAACTAAATAATTCTTTATGTAGATCCATCCGCAGAATTTAAATGTTTAACAAAGGATATACATTTTTTAATTTACGCTAAAATGATCAAACGCTTCGAAAACACTCTAGCCATTTTAATGAAATTCCATTTTATAAATGTATAAATTGCACCAGCTGTTAATTTTTTAATACTAGAAAATAGAATTTGTGTGAGTGACAAATATATACGGCAGATCGTTTTCGCAAAAGAGAATTTCATAAATTCACGCAATTCGAAAATGCGTAATTAGCCAGATCCTTACCATAGAAGATTCATTAAAAATACTTACAGCCCCCACATCAACGATTTTATCTAACTCTACTTAATTGGCTTTTTAAAAGTCCTATCTATTAAAAGACCTACCTACCTACTCGTAAAAATTTCAAGAACTCTCAACAACAATTTTCCTTTGACTCCAATTTTTGGAAAACTATCAAGGTAAATTTCACCAAGTATAATTAAACCAAATAACCAATAATGCTGCGTGATAATCTTTTGAACCGAATTCACGCTTTACTGATACAATTAGCTATTAAATATTATTTACCAAAAGAGATCCCACAAATGCAATCACCTCCCTTCGATAATAGTAGGAATTCAGCTCTTTAAGGAGACTTCAGATTGCAGGATTGCGGAGGATTACTAGAAAAGTTAGAGAGAAAATTAATCACACAACATTTCAAAAACAACAATCATCTTAAATTTTTACAGGCCTGTTTCGCGAGAAAATGAGCTTAAATATAAAAAATTCAATTTCTGTATTAAAGTCAAAGGTAGATCGCATACATTATGCAAATAAATTCTGCTCTTATGTATACAAGTTTTGCTATCACGATTTTTGATGCACACGGGGTTATAATACATAATGGGTGTCTATTAGGATTCTTTCGGCATGTAAATTTATAATCTTCATGCGTTATTACTTATAAATTTTTAAAATGTGCATAGTATAACTTTAATGTTTTGGCACAAGGACCATTTTCACTAATATTGAAGAAATTATAAACATAACGTTCACAGATATTACCCTACCCTGCTCACAATCTTATAGCAATAATCTGTCCACGCATAACCCCCGAAGCAAAGTTTAGTAAAACACACTAGACATTTCATCCTTCAGATGGATTTGCATACTAGATGCTGCACTAATCTTACCTAAATTTTCCAAATCCTCCTCCGGTACCACTTCGGCGATGCTCTAGCCTTTCCGATCTCTCCCTGGATTGCTGTATCGCTGTATTGGTCCAGCAAAGACCAATCGAATTGATGTCGTATCATTACGGCATTACAAGCTTTCTCCCTCGGGAGTAGTTGCAGGATCTGGATCTGATCAATGCTTCCCACTACGTAACTGCTGTAGTGCAAGTGCCGTTACGAATATCGATGGTATTATCCGGAATACGAGGTGACACGACATCTTGCTGCCTACAGTATGGGGTGCTGCGTCGGAAATGATGTGGAATCCAAACATGGATGAGGCCAAACACCGGAGGCAAAATTTGCGACGGCTCTGCAATTAAATGAAAATTCTATCTCTATTACTTAGAGGTAGGTTAAGATTAATTACCTACCATGAAGAAAGAATTTATTTTCGTGCATAAACAAGTCATGCTAGGAAGAAAGTCTTACCGTGATATATTAAGTGCTGTGGAGTATGACCTGCATGATCCGCAGAAAATCGAGTTTATAAATTAAATATACAAGAAGATCTGAAATAGAATAAAGATTAAAATGAGGGAGAAACATTAGAATCCTACGGCTAACTGAGCAAAAGAATTAACCAAATCAGAAAATAAGAGCAGGGTACCAGATTGATTTAGCAAAAAAATAATGACAAATATTTTACCATATTTAAAAGAGGTATGAAATTAAAAGGAATGCAAAGCATCCGTCACTAGTCGAATGACATGGAATGGTAGCTCAGTGGTTAGAATAACTGCCGGGAAAGTGGGAGATCTAGGTTTGATTCCCAGTGATGCTGCTAGTTTTCAATTCTATCCTTTGGAATATCATAGACTTCAGTGAGACATGAAATCCTTCATGATCACACACAAAGAAAACTCACTATGTGGAGTCCACAAAAACTTGTAATAAAAGTTTTGTGGACTCTATATAGTGAGTTTCCTTTGTGTGTGATCTATCCTTTAGATTTTTACCACATTATGAGCATGATATAATATGATACTAGATAAGAACGGAAGAATAAACTTCGCAGGTTTCAGTACTTTCACGTGTTTTACCAAGAATTCAAACAGCTACAGCAGCAAAATCCCAGATTCACTACGGGAAGTTCTTTCTTCGTGATTAAATTCCGCATATCGTCATTCGTTCATTTCGTTGCCCGAAAATGAAAGGAAAACTCAGCTTTCGAAGCTCTGCAAACAGTAGCGCATATCATCCTGGCAAAGGCATGAACGAAGCGTAGAAAACACCTAAGAGAAACTAGCAAACACAAAAATGAACTACTCCGAGATAAATATTCTCTCAGTAATAAAGAATGGTGCTGGAGACAGTTCTTAAAGGATTGCATTGAATCCGCGCTAATCTGCAGATCGAAAAGACTAACGCAAAAGAAAAAAATTTTACCACTCGAGACTGAATTGCATAAACGACGGCACATTGCATTTACATATCAAGTATTAGTTGTACTGAGTAAATCATTTTTCTTCTATATGACTATCCTGAAAGAAATGCAAATCTCCGAGCACATCCCATTAAAAATTCAACTACTTTATCCTTCCCAAACATAAATCAACATATATGAATTTACAAATCAAACTACGGCACAAAAAGTTTACCTGTTGAAGACTCTAAAATCATGTAGAACCATAACACCACGTCGACTACGCAGAATCTCTCCGAAGTTCGACGAAACAACCCTCCCAGTGTGGCAGCCCAACATCAAATGGACGAAAAATTCTTTTTCTCCGTAGAAGTAAAGCGTCAAAGAAAAGAAGGTCGAAATTACAAGCAATCAGCAACCCTCCACTCGAGGGGTAACCTCTACGTCGGGTAAGGAAGTCCCTTCATCCCCTCTTGAGCATGAAGTCAAATGAAGCTCGTAAAACAGTGAAATAAAATGCCCGTGGTCATATTAAACCACGTTCAGGATCCTCACGGTTAACTACAGTTTCATTCCATCAACTGCAGGGGCATGTCGACGTAATAATTCATCTACAGACTAGAGATTCATGACCTTTCCTTCCAACATAATTTAACAAATTGACTGAAACTTCGCTGTCTGTTACACCATGACATCATTTCAACAGCCTATTTTTCTCTTATTTAGGTATTAATAATTAACTTAATTTAATATTTTAATAATTTATTAAAATAATTAACCCGATTGATGATCAAAATTAATATAGGAGTGAGTAGAATGAGAGTGCTTCAACTGATAACAACCACTGAAAGTGTATCCGAAAATCTGAATAAATAGTAGGACATTAAAAAATAATGTGAGGACATGAATAACGTAAGGAATCTTAAGCACCTTTAGAGTTTATGCGAGTCATCAAGAGTTTGCTCGCGGCACACAAGTTTGCTTAGCAATCCAGCCGAGAAGCTCTGGCATATTTACAGAAATAAGGTCGGAATGGAAAAAGGTTTCTCTCCATTGCTCTTCGGGAACGTTTTTTTTTTCTAATGCGATGGCGTATATAAATGCTTTGAGTACTTGAGGAATCCATTCTCGAATAAACGATTTCACTTTTTGCTATTGAAGACAACTGAGAACTAACAATTCGACCGCTAAATCGGTTTTAAGTACGTAAGTCAATAAAGCCACAAAATTCCTCGCTTGAAAACGCTAAATATCTAAACCGAAGATGTTGGGATAGTTTACTTAAGAGTCGACGGCTTTCGGATTTAAAAAAACGCTTAAATTTTTCACCGCGCTTAGCTGAGTATGTAAACCGATAACATTTTCATAAGTATCGCTATAAGGTTTGATCCGAATAGGTAGTTTACCTCAAAACGTAACCGTATGGGATATATTAGTATAACTGATGCGTACTTTTGGATTGCAATCAAATAACTTCGGGACCGCGCGATCGAAAGCATATCGCTGGACTCATTCTTCGCCACAAAACTGCCATACCATTCCGATCGCCCCATAATTTTCTCCAAGCAAAGCTCGAAAACAAAAGAGCAGGAGGAAAAAATTTTAAGCGTCCATTGGAAGACATGGAGCGAGCAATGAAGACACGATGCGGCATTATACCAAACCCGATTCTTACGCCTAGGCATAATGCAAGCACTGAAAAATCTTCGATGGAAAACCTCTAAAACTAGACTTCATTTTCTTGGAGTGTTGCTGGTTATTCCAATCGAAAAATTGAGATTGGCACTTCTACTTATAACGAGGCGGCAGAGCGGCAACTTCAACTCTTTCCTCCTCTGCAAAATAGAGAGCAGAATCTATATATCCAAATCTAACGTCTATTCAAGTTGGGCATGGTTCCAAACTTCTCCGTTTTACAGGTGAATCGAAAAATTGAAAAGATTTTTACGCCCTAATAATTTATTCTCGATCGGTTTTTTGTAAAACTCGTACACATTGGAAGTGAATGAAGGTTATAAGAATGGAGTATTTTTGTTACTTATATGTACAATTTTTCAAATTTTCACGCAATATATCGCATGAGGACACAAATGCGGGTATACGGTACGAAGCGACGACTCTGTGAGTATCCCTTGAGATTCCTTGACACTCTCTCTCTCTATTTCAGACGGGGTGTCAAAAGATATTATCCTGGGAAAACGATTAGACTCTACAACTCTGAAGTTCTGCCAACCTCGGAGTAAATAAGATAAAATGGAGTAGCTTAAGCTTTTCCCGTAGTTATTTAAGAGCTTCATGTTGCATTTAATCTTATTAGAGAGCTCGTCTTTCAGACATCTTTTTCTACTAGTTTAAATACCTACATTTATCATTTAAATTTTAGCATATATCGTATTATACCCAACAATTAGCCAAATCTCTGCACGTAACATTATTGATAGTTATAATAATAATAATAATTCCGTCTCTAGGGCGAATTTTAGCCAAGGCTGGCCACTCTTACAATTAACCCCTTATTTTTTTCCTTTTCTATTAAAATTTTTTCTTTCTTTCTTAGTAAATACTATAAACACAAACAACCATTCCCTAACCGGAAAAATCCGATTAGCCGGGATTCGAACCCGGGACCGTGTGGTTGGAGCGTTAACGCGCAATGCTTCCCACCATAGGTGAGGGTTAGGGTAACTCTGCCTATAATGGAGAGCACACAGGAACCCTTGCCCTTGTCTACGAAGTTCCCTAACCGGTTTTAGATAGTGTCCTGGCCGGCTAGCAGCAATTGGCTAAAGCAGCCTCCCGGAGAAAGGAAGATCCCGGGTTCGATTCCCGCCCCGGTCACGTCAGACCTTTCTTAAGCCGTTTTTCCTTGGTATTACTCATAGTTACTTTGATCATCCTTAGATATTTCATATATATGAATTTTGTTCAATAAAATAAAATTTAAATTAATAGTTAAGCATAAGCTTCAATGACAATTTAAAGGAATACAAAGAGAATTATTCATATTATACTTTTAAACATTAAATTAAACATTTCAAGAAGACTTTAATAAGGGCTCTTACTCTTCATGTAGTCCTCAAAAGTTTACTAGATTAACTCATACCAGAATTTCGTTGCAACTTCAAGTTGGCTCGCTGACGTCACCTCCAGTATGAATTTTGAATGAAAAGAAAATTAGATTCTTGTGGCAGTGGATGGAGGATTAATCTACAGAGATTATTAAAATCCCATTATTTTGGCAAATCCTTTGATATCCAGGTTTTTAACCTCGATAAGGTTACCTCCATAAAAGCTAGGCGATGAAAAATAGATAAGAGCGCCCAGGATACATTTCCATAATATGACTGTAGGAAATATTCACTCTGAAATAGATAAATAGACTATTTATCAACAAGGTTAGGTCCACGTATGCCTCTTTTCTCCCTAATCTCGTATATTAATATTTAAAAGATTGTTTAAAAATAAAAAGTAAGATTACAGTGTGGGAAAAATCTTTGCTACTTACAGCAGCAAAGAAAAAACTCCCGTTGCGAGAGAACACCCATAATGAAGGAAGCAAAAATAAACGTGGAAATACTGTAAAAGATACAATGAAAGTACGCAATATAAAAATACACTGCAAACTCATAGGAATATCAATACAATGGGAAAGAATGAAAATTCGAAACATGTAAGAAGAAACATAGAACAGAGAAAAGGAAAAAGATCGTTATTGCAAATATTATAATGAAGGTATGAATGAAAAAATATGAATAATGATTGAGAAAAATTGGTCCTTGTGAAGTTTTTACTGGTTAAATTTTTATCTTCAGGTGATTAACGGTTAACGACCAATTAGGATAGCGAACATCCTCTCTGAACGGATTATGTTCGTTAACCGATCACCCACTGTTCGTTTTTCCTTATCGATGAAGTAGACTTCCCATTTTGTGAGGTAAGAAGTATATCTTCACTATATACGAGAATCTACGTCATTGGAATATCCTTCGCAAGGGAATTCTTACACGAGGTAAATTAGGTCCTAAAAGAACTAAGCCATTATAAGATACCGCTTAATCCTCATTACTGTAATTAAACTAGTCGTTAAGAAAAATGGAACACGAAATTTCTCCGCCTCTTGGCTGCATATATATTCAATGGCGTCGAAGATGGAGAAGACGTATACAGTCATCAGCTGAGAGTTGTTAGCAGCATTAGTTTACCCCTATTTTTATCTTCTGGATAAAAAAATACCGCGTTTCTAGGAACAAACAGATCGATTTCTCTGGATGAAGTATTCAAGTGGATATCGACCGTTCTGAAGTTGAAATCCTATGCTAGCAACAAATGGAATAAGTATCGAAAAAATAATATAAAAATAAAAAATCTGGCATATTGAAAAACTAAGGCAACAAACAACCAGAATAGCATACAATGAGAGAAAAAAATTTATAAAGGGAAAAAAATCGATTTTCCTTTCTAAAAAAATATATATTGAATTCACCTTTTGATAATTTTCTACGACAAAATTTATCACCTTTTCAATAAAATAAATGCTTTAAATCTTTCCATATTTCTCTTTAAATCTTTCCATACTTCTCAACAAACGGTCGTTTATTCCCTACCCCACAGTTTTCAAGTAAATCTTGTGACTTATCATTTTTATCAATATTTATATATTTTAAGCATAAATATATCCGTTAATTACTATATAAAGTTATTTGTAAATACACTTTTAATGCCACAGAAACCAAAATATTTTGTTATGTACACCCAAAAAGAGCCAGAATCGTATTATATAGTCACATATGGAGTTTTTAGATGTGCTGCAGTATATGAAAGTGCTGAGTTTCAAGTGATTATTTGTTTCCGATACGTAATACCACCAAAGTCAAGGTCGAGTCCATACGTTATATAACAGTAACATTAAGTTACTCTCTCCATGTATAATGTTAAGATTAAAACCTTTTCCCTTTAATTCCTGCAACCTCTGTCTAAAGCTGTTTCCAGATAGTAATACCTTTAAAATACTTCCGACTTCAACACCTTGCATGCATATCAAAAGCGTTAATCCAGGCATTCTCCACGCAAGTTTCATATCATGGACCGCGGAAAATTGCCTGTTTATGAACTGAGAAATTACTCTGAGGAGTAATAAATTTAAAAAGTGCAGGAAAATTTACAATAACCTCGATAAATTCGCCGCGTTAATGGCACTCTAGAATAAATGGGAAGATTTTATCGGGTTAATGTAAGCTATGGCTATCCGAAACCAATATTAAATGTTCTTTAATTTATATACGTAGTTGGTTACTGTTGTGGAAGTTTTCGAAATTATATGAATTGATAAAATGGCACGGCGCTTCCCTAACACAACGCCGTAAGTTTTTGGACTACTACGAAATTTCCACACGAAGTATATTCTTCCAATATTGTATTGTAGATGCTCATCATTTCGCGAGATATTTCGCCGTTCAACACGAAGCTCCTAGTACTGAAATAATTAATTTACTTCCATTCCAATGGAGAAACAGCCATGAAAAAAGTCTATTAGGACCGAAAATCGAGCTCTGACCTACAGTTTTCGGGCGGATGCTTCAGCCACTTCAGCTATCCATCCAGATATTCGGATATTTCGTTTTGGTTTGGATTCGAGAGTTTTCGTCAGAATTTTTATATGTCATTATACCTAGGTAATTCTCCTGGGTGCTTGCCTTACCAATGTTACCTATCACCTCTTCCTTAATTTACTTTCTTTACTTCAATCTCTTCGATGAAGGAAGATTCTATGCGTATTCAGGTACATTTCATTTACTGCCAAATATTTAATTTAATTATTATAATTAAATATATTGAATTAAATAAAACATTGAATAAAATTATTTAATTTTATTCAATATTTTACTTTATTATTTATATTCATTTCATCTTTTCTGGTTTAGGATCTAAGCCTGTTCCGGCTTCATTTTACCGTCCTTGGTCTTCCGACACTTCCTTTACCCAATGCCTTATACTCCAGATCATGTTTTGGATACCTTTGCTCAGAAACTCGTATGACATACTATTTCCACCTGCAGTAAAATCTAGTTAAGACGTTTTTCAGGAGAAAACTGCTTCTTAAGCGAGATGACGTCATAACCTGGTTCTGGAATGCTGTTTGCCTTACGTCATATTTTTTTTAAGAATGTCCTGCTTTTTGAACAAAGAGAGCGTCTCATTTCCTTAATTCTGGCCATTTTCACTTTATAATGAAATATCTTTAACCAGATAGAATATTAGGGAAGATAAAAGAATTGTTTAGCAGTAGGCATTACAGAGCACGATATCTCCAAAACTACGCTCATCAACCCACAAAACACGTCATTCCCATTCTAGTTTATTCGGTAAATTTTACAACTTGAGATTGTGACGAAAGGAAGCACCGTCAAGGAAAGTTTTCATCTGACGTCCTGCTTTGATCATGAGATAAAAGTGATAATGAATATCTCACTCTTTCTTAGAGTATATCAGCTCCGACAGTAGGATGGAAATTGCTCTGCTGATAAAATAAAACGAAGATTGAAATCTTTGGAATGACAAATGAAATGAAGATATCTGTGTCGCGATGTCTTCATTTTATTTGTCATCCCAAAAGGAAATTCACAAGGAGCTATTCTAGAGATAAGGCGAAGCGTGAGAGGGCGACACAAATTATGTATAGATGATTCTATGATTGTTCTGTGAAAAAAGGAGAACTATTTACTAAAGTGGGTTGCAGAGCTTGAGGGCACGGGAAAAATCCGCGTCTTAAGCGGGAAACAGAGCTTTTAAGCGGTATTATTACCATAGGTTTCGAGTAAAAGGGACAGGAACTGAGAGAAAACAGCATGTTAAGCTGGATAGCATCTTAGGCGGGAGCGTCTTAAACGGGTTTTATTATGGACAAATGAAACACTTTATATCAAATTCCGTCATTTAGTTCCACAAAGTGAAGACTGTTACTATTAATTTTTGGGTTTTACTATATTTTGTACTCTCCTAATTTAATTTATTTGATTTTTTTAAATAATGGCGAATAAATATATTACTTAATTGGTTAAATAGGACTACGTAATTTTTTATGTACTTGCTTAATTTTTAAACAGTCTTTAATGCTCTTAGATGCAGAAAGTAAAGAGGATGGGTTTATATTTTCGGCTAACGAGGGCAAGCAAATCGTCTTCGTCATCCGGCGCATTCCTGCATTCATAAAATCCCATTCTTTAAAAATCCAAGAAGAGATTCAACGTCACCAATCGGTGACAGCTACGATAGCTTAAAAAAACTCGTGTTTTTGAAGTCCCGCTCTCCATCCTAGCCCAGATTAGTTAACCTGAAAAACGTACCTCTTGAAAAAAGAACCCAAGGGTGAAGAGAAAGGCAGCGAAAGCGGTGACATTTGAGCCCCTCTCTCCTCGGAAAATTATTCTGGGAATAATTCCGCCGCGCCCGCGGTATCTTACGCTGATAAGTGTCTCGCGAGCATTGCTTTCTTTCATCTAGATGCGCGCGGATTACTTTGGGACATTATATTCCGAGGAGCTGCTGACACGGCGGTTCACAGCTATCGCCGGGGAGGGCACGCCACATCACGGAGATTTCCTCCGTGTTCAGAAAAATGTCAACATCACACAGCGAGAGAGAGAGACTGAATCCGCCGCACGCCAAACTGAAGAGTAAATGCTGCCTTAGATGCCGCACGACTGTAAAAGAGTGTTCTGGGAACGTGAGTTGTTGTGGCCGATCTCGGAGCACGATATGACCGAAAAGTTCGCGATTTTTCCACGTAAATAGTTACGGCAGAAATGCCGGCGTGAAGGAAATGGTGCAAGTTATATTTCCCGGGGTGGAGACATATATATGAAATGAGATACGATTCCGTGTCGTGCGAATTGATTTCTAACGATGACTTGAGTTATTTCATTGAGCATGACGGCGTTGTGATGAAGACAAATGCGTGTCGGATTCCCCTCCTCGTGAATCGACTCTTTTAGTATACAATTGGAATTTATTGCGCCATAAATTCAATGCGATTGATTTTCGGGTTTTTATTATTAAGGAGGAAACCTGAGCGTCGTGCTACGCGATGTTCCATGCCATTCCCTTCTCTTTAAGCAAGAACATTTCTTGCTAAATGCATTAGCTTGAGATTATTCATCAAGAGATTCCGTTGAAGGGGTTTATGTGTTACACAAATTTCGGTTTTAAGCGAAAAAAATTGAGCCTTGTAAAAATTGGACGCTTGTTACCATCGTTTCATGCAATTTGAAGTTGGTTAGCCGTCGTTGGGATAAATCTGCACTGCGGATAGTTTTATACATTGAAAATCGCTCACTAATATTGATTTTCGTTGCAAATTTTCAGGAAAATTATATCTCCTTTCACCGGCAGCTCTCCTAAAAGAACTTTTATGAGAATTATCGGTAAAACGATAACTTCCGCCAGAGATTATATCCTTTAAACCATTGACCGCCCACGTATGTTAACCGGATATCGTGGGCCCCAGCCAGAGGCCTTTTTCACCATTCAACTGGACATGGGTATAATTTTGAATTCCACAGCACTTAAATTCAAGACCTTCACGTTCTGCATTAGTACTACGTAGTGGACCTTAATGAACATGTAGCCATCAGCGATTAGAACTTTTTCCGCCAAAATTTGTCGATAAATTTTGACTTTATAGGATATATTTCTTCCAATTTCTCAACATTTAACGTCTCTCTAAAGAAGCAATCATACACTATCTCGGAAAAACGATCATGTTTTTAATCTTTGATTGATTTTATTAAAAATACCATTGAATATAATAACAGTGAAATTTCACACGCTTAGTCAATTTGTCTGTGAAAGAATCTACAGAGATAAAACTTAAGAATACTCTAATAAAAAGTAGTTTATTCTTACGATATTTCCAAATGCTTGACAATCTGGAAACTTTACATGATGAAATGTTACTGGAACAATTTAATATGTAACACTGTTGTTTTTTGCGTAATCTCTCAACAATGTATGCAACCTAAAATGAAGCTGTAGCAATTAATGGCGAAAAATAGTATTCAAATAAATTTCTTCGGTAATAAAGTAATCTGTTTTCCACAAATTCAGTTAGAACGGATAGAATAAAATTCAAACTAAGAGAGATCTTAGAAATAACAGACCCAACGATAGCAAATTAGATTACCAGGCAATTAAATGAAGAGAGCAATCCTCTATAAAAGTCTGGAAAATAAAGTCCTCCGGAATAAAGTTATTGTAAACAAGCCGACAGGCCGAACCAATTGGACTAACAGCATCACTCGGATCGATCAATTATTCCGGCAATAGGGAAGAGAAAGAAAAATACAAGGTGATCTCGTGAGAGAAATGATGGCAGAGGAAGCAACAAAAATTATCTAGACACATCGAGAGCTTGAGAAAATCTGCTGCTGGATTGCGACCATTTCCGCTAAGTAGCCAATTTGGCAGTGAAAAATTAGACTGCGGTCGATTCTCTCCCTTCATAGAGAGTCGAATTTTTCACTTGGGATTTCCCGAGTGCTAGACTATCTCCATCAATCTTGGGCCGCTGATACACTGGCATCCGCTTGCCAAAAACGGTAGCAGCATCCAAAATATTCCCAATGAATCATGGAGAGATAGCGTCCCAGTAAATGAAAAGGAACGGCGGAGTAGATTAATTCACGAAAGGACTCTAGACGAGTTATTTACTATTATGAAACTCACAGACGGTCAAACATCAATGTTTTATTTTGAAGCGACGGTGAAAGAAAATAAACATTCATTTAATTTCGATCGTTCGCGTTATTTGACCTCGATTTTAGTTTTCGTAGGGTATAGTTTGATGAATTAATAACACTGTAAATGCGAAAATCCTGTGATTGAAAAATCATACATATATCATCAGTTACTCATGTCTACAAGATAATCTCATCAAGCTTAATTATTTATTGAGCATTATGTTTAAATAAAGTCATTCGCGCAGGTTAATAAAGCTTTCCTCATAATTTCATTTCAACTTGTAGTATGATTATTAAATGAGAAAAGATAGTTGTAATTAATTAGAAGGATTTAGTAACAACTATGGATGAAGTCTTCATTTGGTAGAATTCTATTACTGGAAAAATAAAATTCACTATGTAAAATGCATTTTCAAGTAGAGGGATATAACTATAAATAACGGATATGCATTTCGATTGCATTCAAAATCTTATCTTTAGAGACGAAGATAAATTTTTTTACGTTAAGATGTCTATTCTTTTTTCAGTACTTTGTATGTAAAAATGATTTAGTTTTCTCTAATTAATATGCAATAAATAAAGAAAAGAATTCAGATCTAAATCAGCCATTCTAAAACGCTTACTTTATAGTAATTACAACTTTGCTTAAAAGCCAATTTTTCAAGCTCATCCATGACAAAAGGAATCAAATGAATCACAAAGTGATTTAAATTTAAATCACTCAATTTTACTGTATATAGTATGCGTACCATTAAAGGGAATTGTTGAGATTAAACGCCTGCGAAAATCTAATCTTTAACTTTCATTTTAAAGGTTCTTCAACACATATGTCAAGGTTTAACAAACTGACCTTATTCTCTCCCAAAGGATCAAGATCTCGAGGTTTGGTGATAAATTGTTCTCTCGTTAGCCGTGATGAGGAAGCAAAATTTCGTATAAAGGAATAAACATACTTCATTGCTACGCCTCCTTCTCTTAATAATCGTTGTCAGTATCCCAAAAGTAACCGATCCGAGCTGATCAACCCGAGAAAAAGGGTTGATGAAGATTGTGAATACACTACCATAACTACCATACAATTAAGGTCTCTTTAACCTATAGAGCTAATTAAGACCGATTGATCCTTCACTTTTCATGTTATTTTAAGTATACCAAACAGGATAATTAGCCATATTCAAGTTGTATCATTGTGTTATATATACAAATAAGTAACAACGAATCCTAATTATATCGAATATATCTTACGGACACAGTTTACTCTACAATATCTTTCACGTCGCTCATTCTTTTCTACTATTTGATTGCCAGTTTTCAAACTGTTTTTCTCACATTTTTATCCAATTTTTTTATCAATTTCAAAATTTAAGATTTTATTTCTATTTTCTTTTAAATTTTTATTTCTAGGTTTCAAAAAAATATCCTTTAAAAATATTATATACGCACAGATAAAATGAAAACCCTCTTAGAAAATATCGAATTAATTTTTATGTCATTTACAAAAATGTATCAGATTGAATCTTTCATTAAACAATGTGCATATTTTATATAGATTTCGTATGGACATACCACATGAATTTTAAAATCGTTAAATTCTTTTTAATTCATTTTTACCTTATCCAACTTGTTCTAGCAATCATTCGCTTGCGTATAAACCGCAGATTAAACCAGAAAATGAATAAATGATGCTCGATATCGCGTGGTGGAACTTGATCACTTTAAATTTTTGTACTTTTTATGTCATAAGTTTTCCTTTTTTACAGTAATCGAAGGGCATCCACAAGCAATTACTTAACTATCAAAGTAATTGATGTAGTAATAAGTGTTTATATAAGAAACTATATTTTCTGCGATCAGCTCATACACCGGTATCTTACTATATTATAATATCGTAGCCTGTGTATATAAAATATATTCTTGGCAGTAGTCAAAAGTGAGAAAGCCTTAGTATATACCATATAAAGCCGTTTGAAACTTATCGCAACATAAATAAAGTTTTGGAAAGTACTCCTGAGAAAATTATGTACTTTCAGGAGTATATAATTACTGGAAGTCAATAAATGTAAAGATTTGAGAGTGGAAGCTAATGAACCCGCCAATTACATTTCGTGTCAACTGTCATCGACGTATCTGTTTACGTGTTAATTGCCTCAACGAAACTCGAATTTAATGAAATGACGAAATGCAATTACGGAGCTCGGCTCAAATCGAATAAACGATCAAGGAATCTACTTCCACCATAAAACGGCAATTAAAAGTGATATGGATTTCAAATGGAAAGCGCCACTCGAGGGTTCTTCAGAAATCCCCGCGAATCAAATCTTCGCAAACGAGCAGCGATTTAACTGTCGAATGGCGGAGATTGATGACTGTATCGTTCGTTATGCCAAGTGTAAATTGTTCTCCCAATTTATCGACACCAATACCTGTCAGCAATCAGCGGCGTGTCTCACTTTGAATCAAAGTAATTGGCTTTATCGCAAGTGAGGCGCACACATCCACCTCATTACCCGCTATTCACGAAGCGGGGTCTTCTTGTATTCCCTGTAAATTAGACGAGAAGAATTTTAGTAGGTTTCAATTTGGAATACTAAAGATGTTCTTAGAAAATGACGCAGTTGTATAATTCTAGAAGATGATTAAATGTCTATAATTATACGGGCCATGATAATTCTAAGCGTACTGAGGTTGAGAATATATGTTTTGAGGAAATCCCTTGATCCTACGTAATAAACAATGTGGACATGTTTATTTTCGTTCCTTCTTTTCCGTGGAATGACAGTACTTACAGATTATTTCGTCTGATTGATTCCTTCCATATTCAAGTCACACATACATGTGCGTATTTGAAACGCATACCCTTTTGTAGTTAGTACGCTAACAGTCTCCTATTGACGAGATTTTCCAAGCCTTCCTATCTTTTCATGCAACTTTCGTTTCAGAAGTAGTATATTCAGGGGGGATTAAAGACCTATATGCCTCCTATCAAAGGAAATATCGGATATAAACTGAAATTCACTCAATTTCCTATTGTCTTCTAAACATTTTCAACACCCCAAAATGTCTCTATAGGCTTCGAATGATTATTCCCGAAGAAAGTTACCTTGATCCCGCTAATGACGATGCTCACTAGTACATGCATATATTTATGAAGAAGCCTACCAGTAAATACGCAACTGGAAACATCCAGTATTCCATTAATATTTTCCTTTCAATATGATGTTTATTACCTACTTACAGAAAGAAATGCATTATTCTTTATAAGCATTTTATAATTATAAAATAAGATTGAACGGTAGGGGGGGAGCACCACAGAAAGACTATTCATGCATTACACTACTCATGTTTAGCAAAGAAATATGAGTTACGATATCAAAGAAGGGAAATAAATATGATTTACATTGTAAAACAAAATTTCAATATTATTTATCCCATAAATTTTTTAATATGGTTAAAAATAGTTATAACAATTTTTCATTCTTAAAGCAGCGTATATCTCCTTAGTATCTTGTGCACCACACTCAACTAGCATTTTCTCTCTCTTCCTCTACCTTTAAAACCTTGTTGTACTAGTTCCTAAGTCTTTTTTACCACATTCACATTAGTAAATTACCAATACATTAGTGATTCCTGTTTCTACACATACACTCCTCATATAATCCTTCCCAACTGCATTCAGTGTGCTCATATGCTTCTCCAAACACAACAATCCTTCGCTAACATACAAATTGGGAGCAAGAACACTTCATTATACAGCCATTCTCACCTATCTCAGCAATTCCCAACGTTTATCACTCATCACATACTACCAATGACTCTTCTACCTACTTTCATATGGCTTTCTATCTCCCCATCGGTCTTTCCATTCCTAGAAAAAATTCTCCCCAAAGTAAAAAAAAAATCACCCAACATTTCCGTGACCATCCAGCTTTCCTAGCCATAAAACGAAGTGGGTCGAACCAAACTTCTTTTCACATCCTTTTTTCACTTCATTAAATCCCTACATCCCTGCATGACATTTAAAACATTTCGGAGTAAATTTGCTGGAAGGTATCAGCTCAATCTCATTTCGCAGGCAGAAAATTATAACACGTAACCTTCCAATCGATTGCAGATATTCCCCCTCGCTTCAGAGCTGAAGGAAGTAACTTTTCATGAGCCCGAGGGAAGATTGCTCCAACTTTTCATTTCATTACTGTTTCCACAAAGTTTAAGCTTTTCTCATTAATGAAAACCAAACGATCGAGTTTATCCGAGCGCGAATATTGACTAATAACCGAGAAATTGCTTTCCAGTTTTCAGTCGTGCCATTTTGGAAGAAACACGTTCTCGATTCAAATGAACTGATTCGAATTATAGCATCTGAATTAGAGTTCGAATTCGGGTAGGGTTTTCCTCGTTTAAACAACGGTGTTGTCGGCCGCGGTGATGCAGGAGTTAGCATGGTAGCCTAGCAACACTGAGGTCGCGGGTTCAAATCCTCGCTTGGCATGCATTTTTATGATCGTCTTCGAAATTGTTGAGTGAATTTGTAAGAGTGATCTAATTGGTGTAATTGAGTTTTGTAATTTATTTATTGTTTTATTACAAAATACAAAATATATGAAAACATTAGCGAAAACTATAAACCAAAAGTAAGAAACATTTTCCATTACGGTCCTCGTGAGCCAAACAAGGGCTCGTCAGGAGGTGCCACGATTGGTAAATTAGTGCTAAATTTAAATAAACTATATTTTTGTACATAGCCATGCTTACACATAAGAATGCTTAGAATACATATTTTTAATAATAACAGTATCGATATTGAAATGCTGAAAGACTATAAATTTTACAATTTTAAATAAAATCAATCGTGGAAGCCTTGAATTTGTGGAGCTCCATTACAGGAAGCATAGTGTAATAATTTAGCAATAATTATAATAACCAATTTTACAAAGTTATTACACTATGCTATCTTACAATTTTAAACAATATTCACATAAAGCTTTGAATAACCATGCATATGTTGTTATTGCGCTTAAATCAGAATATTCAAATATAAAATAAGGAATAACACGTAGTGGTATATTGAATTTAAAAATTTACAAGAATCAATCACAACATATGAAACATTAAATAAACTCAGAAACAAAATTCTAATAAAATGTAGACTAAATTCGCCTAATAAAGACTTTATTCTTGTTACCTTTAGGGAGCTATATTATCAGCATTGAAAGTTGCAAAATCGAAATTACAAATAGAACATCGTTGGTGAGGAAAGCATTCCATATGAAAATCCGAGTCTGCACTGTTGCCAATGGGAAATAATGAAACCTTGGATATGAGGAAAAGGTTCAAATGGGCTGTCCTTTTGTGCGGCCGTGAAACATGGTCTATACCATCAGAAAAGAAGAGAATATTAGAGGAAATAGAGATGTGGTGCTATAGAAGAATGATGAAAATAAAATGGATAGACAGAGTAACTTGTGAAGAATGCCTTCGATGAGAAAACGAGAAGTCTGTGGAAAACTTCGGCGAACAGATGTGGGAAATTGATCGGGTGCACTTTAAGGAATGATACTCTGCTGAAGATAGCATTGGAAGGAATGGCTAAAGGGGGAAGTTTCAGAGAAAAACCTAGACAAGATAATCACCAACAAGTAATGGTTAATAATAAGGTTAGGAATGATGAGGGAATGAGGAGATTGGCCAGAGATAGGAGGACCTGGTAGGCCGCAATAAACCAATATCCGGATTATAAATCCATTATGATGAGTAGTAGTAATGATTTGATAATTTAATTCTGACATAAATAATAATATTTCTGACATAGATCCCCAAAAAGTATCTCTCTAAAGTCGAATTGTTAATTCATTATGATGATAAGTAGTAATAATGGTTTGATCATTTAATTTTGACATAATTAGTCCCTCAAAAATTTTCTGCAGAGAATACCTTATTTTTTATTTTGTAAGAGGTGAATATCTTCCAGTATTTCACGTACTTCTATCAGAGTTCCGATGTGATTGCTCATTTAAATTCCACGGCAATTATAATTGTCCATCTTCGACCATTTCATTATTTACATTCTCATTTAACGTTCGAAGAGAGCTCATCGCTGGTCGAGAGATTGAAAATTGGAGATAAGATACATCTATGACAAAATTACCACTTTCACAACTCTTCAACTTTCTGTAGTGGAGAGCGGAAAATGAAGAGGAAGCTGGAAATTGAGCGACGCTACTATCACTGCAATTGGGCATAATGAACGTCAAGGAAGCTCCGCTGGTTTAATTACTGCGAGTCCAATGTCGCCGGCGCAGTTGTACTCAATGAGAAATGGGAAAGAATCAAAAGTAATATTCCCGGCATATCTTTCTTGATAAGTTCAAATCGAGCCAAATTTCGTACCTCGCCAGTTACCTTACGTATTTCCAAAGAAAGATATTTGGTTCCTGCGAAGTGAACCAGAGCGCAATTTCAATTCGAAATGCATTTGATATGATTCCAGAGGATGCCTCTGACTATCAGGGGACAAGTTGAGTGAAGTGGATTTGGGGGAGCGGCGGGTGACCCGAGGGCATTGCGGTTCTATTCCCTACCAACCTGTTTACCTGAAAACCAACGATAGCGTCGAGCCAACCGTCGAAGCTGGAAAGGAGATTTACGGAATCCGAAATTGGAAAGTCATTCGAATCCAGCTATGACTATGTCCTAAAATTCTTATGGAAGTAGGAATATACTTTCCAATGGACTTCTTTGGACTTTATTGATAGCTATACCTAATTCAACTCTAAATTTCAATGTTTTATAACTTCCTATCATTCATTATGTTCTTTTAAAATGCAATTATTCATCCCAAAGGATGGTTTAAACCTCACCCCTTCTTCCATTACGAAGCAGTAGCTTTAGAGAGGGAGTGAGGCTTATTAGTTAAGATGAGGATTGAGGTAGTTTGCCTTTGTTTTTCTCACTGATTAAATTGTAATGCTGTGAGTGGTAAACGTCCATGTAAGTGCAACATGATGATAATACGAATAGCACATTTTATAGTATTCTCCAAGGAGAGATAAAAACAAATTACCTAACAAATTTAATTAATATGTAAATTGAATCTGTATGGAATCTTTTGGCTTATTTTATGACGATTTTTTTTCAAATTTTATCGAAAATTTTTCCCTTTAATTTTTACGACGTATTTTTACCATCTAGGTTTAAAGCGTACGTGATCCATGGTAGGGACTGATGCGCCCTAATTTATATATCTTGTAAAGTATATATCTTATAAATTCGTGATATTCGTAATAAATTGCGCTGTTTGAAAAATCAAATAGTTGTGATTTTTAAAAATAACACTCATTCTTGACTTTCTACCATTCTCATTCCAGCGATGCTTATTTGTCTTATTGTGACCAAGCGAAGTGGAATACAATTGCATTGACTTTTTGACCCTTTAAACACGTGATTCTGATTCATCCAAAAAAAGTATGTTTCTTACTCATCCACGCAATTCTTTAAGTAAATTCACTATTTTCTTTCTTTGAGATTGGATTACTCATTTAATCAAAATATAATGAAAATATCGATTCATTATACCGATTTGGCTGGACGTTTTAATTATTACCGGTCTGAGCGATATTTTTAAGGGAGATTGCTTCAATTTAATTACATAGTTAGAAATTTTAAACGGAAAATACCAGTTGTCAGATATTACTTACGAATTTTGACGTGTCGAAGATAGATAGATGTAGGTGATTGTGGGTTTACTACAACCAAATTTTGAATATTGTTAAAGTGTACAATGTACAGCTCAACATTTTTTATTTTGGGATCACACCACCTTTTGACATTCAAGTGTTGACATCTCATTGATTTTTGCACAGTGAGGTGGGGTTCCTCAATGCTTACTTTTTACCTTTGGCCCTGACCTCTCTTTTTACTATGCCAAGTCTTGAACTCAAATAACACGATAGTGATAATAATATATTTTAATCCACCTTTTACATATTTAACAAAATATAAATATATGCATTTTTAACAAAAGACAATGGAGAAAAAGGAAGGAAATAGTAAAGAAAGGAAGGATAAAATAAAGGTATTCCTGAAGGAGTACCTTATTTGAGTAGTATTAGTAATTATTTCAGTGATTCAAAAGCTGAGGTTACCTCAAAATACATCAGCGCCCAGCCATTAATAACAATTACTATATTTTAAAATATCAATATAAAAATATTAGAGTGTATTCATTGTATTGGAGAAGAACTATTCCTTTACCAGTCTCAAGAAAGAAAGTTCCCTTGTCCTTAAAATCGTCGTTGAAAAATCATTAAAAATCTGAAGGGCAACGTCTAAAGAATCGTCTTCCACTGTAATTTCCGCGTAAGAACCGGTTTTCTATTCCAATGCTGCAGCAATACGAAACAAGAATTCATTTGAGCGCGCACCAACAAAGATATATGAATCACGTTTGCACCAAAAGGACACATTGAATGCGTGCGTCATTGCGATTTCCCTTTATGACGGCGATAAAATTACGAAACAGGAAGAATGCGCTCGGAAAACATGTCCCACTTCCTCCGCATTCGAGAAAATTGCTATTTGAGCGCAATTTGGAAGTTTTGCGATGAAACGCTCTAAGACTTCACAGAGAACCGGAAAGGTTATCGGGAAATTTGCACATGAATGAGGTCTCCTACGAGACTCCTTTGTGTTTCACCACCGCTGTGTTTTTAAATTAAATTTCCCAGGTGTCGAGAATGGTTTTTTCTTTCCGCAGACGTGGCGTACTCCTTTCCGAACCTCAACGACGTGGAATCTTCTGACTTTGAAATGAGCGTGCACCAATTTGTGACAAATCGAGGATATCTGCAACATTTGAAGAAGGAAGAAAAGTTTATGTGTATGCGCATTTGCTCGAAAACAGATGTTATTCCAAACGAAGATGAAGAGTTTTGATGAAATTGGCGACAAAAACTGATGTTTTGTGATGGAAAGCGGGAAATATTTTTCTGATGATTTACTTTTGTTCAAATTCAACTTTTCCAAGTCCACTTTTTCGACTTTGTATCCATATAAATTTTTTCTAAAAATTTATATGGATACAAAAACTGCTTCTAGGGAATCCATTCCAATATTATGAGAGACTTAAGGTTTGGTAACAGTGTATCAGAAATTATCAAAACATTCATCTGGGAGTCTTTTAAGTATGGAATAACGGAATACACGCGCCACCTTTTCGATTATATTTTATACAGTGATCTACAAAATGGTAAAATTACTAGTCTCTAGACTAGACTCATATTACGAAATACATGATATCGTGATTCTCACCTCCCTTGTCTCCGAGTTAAATAGGGAGTTACTTTTACTTCTTGTTTCACTACGCCATATGGTGGCTCGCAGAGAGTGAATGCAAGTACACATGTAAGATAAGAGCAGACAGTACGCACTTGTGTATGAATTTCCTAGTAATAACTAAGCCTTCACTTTTACATAGAATACTTATCTTTACTAAGATAATGGGCAGAGTTTTTGTTCTTCTTCAGTGAAATGTTAAAATTACTAAAATTTTCAATTTCAGATTTCTCTAAATATGTTATATCTTATTCAACGTAAATTTGAGGATCTACCTCCTTTCGAAATTTTGATTCGAGCGATTCTACGGAAGTTTTACGCGTCCTTTTGATGCCTGGAAAAAGGCGTAACTTTGAAATCAAGGAAAGAGATGAAGGAATGGTAAAATCAAAATTCGGAGAACAGAATATATTCTATACAAATTTAGATTTATTCATTCTTATTTCTTCGAGAATCGAGAAAAATTTCTTAAGGAGGAGTTACAATACTATAGTAGGAAGAATTTCATGCCTCGATTATCCACGAGCAGTGGAATTCCAGGTAAGAATAATATTAGGATAGCTATTCATTTCAGAAAAGATTGCATTCGATCCTATTCTCAAAGCTTCTTAAAGTACTTTCCAAATTTGTGGTTTTTTATATTACTTTCAATTATGAGGAATTAAAGCTTAACCCATGTGCAATGGATTATTATTTTTTCTCGCTCTTAAAAAAATTATTTATCTATTTTAGAACCTGCAATAAATGTCACATTCCATATGAATACCGTGAAATTTCTTTTCCATATCATGAAAGGCTCTTGATATTTAATTTTATAAACCATAATCACAAGAAATATTATCTCAAATATTTCGAGCTGAGGAGTTACAAATGGAGGACCATGGAGTTTCTCGCATGAATTATACTGTATCAATTCATCGTGCTAGGTGATCATCATTCAACCTCCCTTGAGAGATGTTTTATTAGCTATCCTCACTTTAACTCAAAGAGTGATATTTACAAATATCCGCCATCGCCGGTTCGTGACCTGAGATTAAAAATTAATAGCAGCATTGGCCGAGCTCCTTCATTTCTCTTGTTGGGATGGTAAACATAAGGAAAGCCATTTGACGCGGCGCCGGTCTACGACATCATTTTGTCCGCTTACAGTCAAATGGAAGGGGAAGACCGCGTCTGACCGCGAGGTCCTGTTGCAAGCGTACTGGAGTGGGGAATCGTGGTCGCTGGTACATTGCCGAGGTCTGCATGGTCTTTTGCCTTGCCCTTCAGGTACTATCCCTGAGTTCAGGTTATGTAACAGTGTCAGAACAGGTCTTGACCTCATTCGAATCATTTTGGGAGATACGCAAGCTCTACAGTCTAATAGTTTTTAGTTTAACATGCAGTAACATTATTTTAAATGCTATAAATTGATCTCGTATATTTGAAAGCCGACATTTTCCATAACTATTAATTAAATTATCGGAATACCAATACAGATTATTGTGAAATTGAAAAGAAAAGACATGATATTCAATTATCATTGAATTAAATTTTAGGAGTGTCATAATGAGTTTCGATAGATTTATTATATAGTTACAATTACTAGAATGCATTAATTTATTGTTATTAAATGTCTTAAAAGTATAATATATCTGCAGCAGGTCTCATACAATTCGAGAGCCAAAATTTGGTCATTTTTGTTATATATCTGGACGTGTGCCACATAAATTTTAAAAAGAAACATCTGAGCGTTTAAATAAATAAAATAATAAAATAAATTTTATTTGATAATAAAATAAATTTTTGCATAAAAATATGCATATTATTCATTTTCACTTGCTACTGTGAATCTATATTCATAGGTTTCCTGTTATATCAGAGATTAAATTAAATATCTGAGATAAAATTTATGTAACATTGTCCGAGCACGTTCTTTTATCCTTGTTTACTGAATTTTCCACACATTTGCTACTGGATCAGCTATAAGGATCAATCCCCATATTTTTATCCATCTAATCACACTGCCTAATCTGGAACGAATTCGATGAAGGGGAACGTGAAGTACATGACAAAAAATAGATGGGAATATAGGCCTAACAAATTTCGACCAAAAACATACTCTGGACAGACCTTAGACGGGTTGAATTTTAAAGGGGCAAGATGAGACGTGGAACAGAAATTTCGAGACGTTCAAGGATGAGGTTCTACTACGAGTGCGGTTTCCTTGTAATCGACCACCGGTAACGCAAGCGACCGAGGGCTTAGCCTGGACTCGACCGACAGTCAAAGATGTCCTCTTACAGCACTCTGAGGTTCGTATGCAAGGTCAGGGATGGCTTTTCAAATGCTCTCGACCCTTGGAAAAATTTACAGTAAAAGCATCGTCCAAGCAAGAGGAGCCATCGGACAAACTGAGCGCTGGCTAAGGCGCGTACGTCAATAGAGTATACCCAACGAACTTGGGGTCGAAACCCGGTCGATGATTCGACGCTCTTGGCCTTGCCTCCCCCTGCCAACCCTGACAAGAACTAACTCGCTCATTTGTTATCCTAATTACGGAAAAACAAGCAAGAAGATAAATGGAAGAAAACTGAATCGAATAACGGCTGTTTGCATTGTTGCCCGGTGCTACAAATATGAAGAACGGAAAATTTAACAAATGAGAGTGGAAGAATAATTGATTAGCGGAAAATGTACTTTGCGCCGATAAATATTGATGTTTGTAGGCTTCTTGATGTGTAAATTAGATGAATTTTTCCTTAAACACTCGGAAATAACCAGAGGTTTAAAACAAATTTTTCCTCAAAAGATTTAAAAGCAGGAAAAGAATTCAGTTTCAATTTTTCTTTATTATTTGTAAAGCTCGATTCTTTTTCAATTCACCGAGTGAAGTTTATTTCTAAAATATCTTCAAAAAAGAGTTCCTTACGGTCTAATTCATTGCAAACCAAATCGTAGTCTGGTACATGTTCCAAAGAAGAATAATTAAACTCATTTTTCTCCGTTAATGTCAAGATATTCAGTGCAAAGTAATTTCAAATGTTTGATTTTTGGTGGAAAGTAAAATAAAATGTGCTGCAACTGTTTCCAAGAGAGAAAAAATACATTACCCAATATAGCTTCACAAAGTAAGTCAGAACAAATTGAAAAGCTCGAAAGCAAATATTTTAGAGAGATCTGCGCCTAAATGACGCAATTCATTTCATTCGAAATATCAAACCTAATAATACAATTCATTCCATAAATTTATTAAATTTCAATTCCATTGCTTTGAAATAGAGCTAACTAAAAATCAATCGCCTACAAATGCTTTATGTACTGTTACAACGATTTCTAACTTCTATGGGTAAAGGAAACCTTTTCAGTAATTTTACGTCTGTTTTCCCTGCTCCAGCGCAGCCGGGTAGAGTGGGCGGAGAGAAGTAATCAATAGGTTAGCTATGTTTAGCGCAATTTAATTACCGTAACGAGTCCCATTGATCCAAACAAATTCTATAAATTATTTCAAACTTTGCCTTTGAGCAATTTATTAATACAGAATCCTCTATCGACGCTAGAATCATCCATTATCTCGATTTTAGTAGGAGTACTTAAAAATAATTTTAATATTTATTATACATATTCGTCCATTCTATAAAACAATCATTTGAGCAACAAATTAATCAATTTTACATGCATAATGTCGTGATTAAACATTGCCGAATACAGATAATATAATACCATACTACATGAAAATGACAGATCGCCCTACAAAAGTAAAAACATTTAACACATAAATGAAGTGTTATGTCAATGCATAAATTCATAACATCATAAGCGTTTTTTCCATTTATTATCCACAGTGACAATCAAACTAGGGCGTCAAATAAAAGTGTGCTACACGAAGATAATTTTTTGCACCTCATCGCAGTAGATATGCGTCCATCTCTCAAAAGGAGGTGAACGAGCCTTAAATCCTTTAAAGATATTTTTGGTTTCCCCGGGTAAAAAAATCCTCATCCCAGATTTGATTTAAAAGACATTGAGGAAGACATTCTTCTTAAGAGAAGCAGCGGAGAGGGAAGGAAGCAGACCAATATGGGTCAGCTAGACAAACAAAAACGCAAGGGAAGCGTACTCTGAGATGATCATTGAGTATTCTCCGAGCGAAATATGTAAGGAAGTGAGGTGGGTGAGGAGCAAAAACAAGCAGCGGGGAAGGAAGGGGACCTAAAATGCTTCTGTCATCTGTAAAGAAGGAGGAAAATAGTAAAGAAAAGAAAGCAAGCTGCGGAAGCAAAAGCCTCAGGGGAGAGGAGCATGGGTTACGTGGAAAGACCTTCTATGTGGAAATAAAAGTGTCCCCTTCCATATCTCCAACTATCTCCCCATATATATATATATATATATATATATATATATATATATATATATATATATATATATATATATAGCACAGTGTATATAATGGAGTCGGAGTAAAAGAGTGTCAGGAGAGAGGAAAAAGGCAATTGAGGAGATGAAGAGATTGCCTTGGGACAGGAAGCCACGGAAAAGAAGATGGACTGAGGCGAGCAATCCGACGCCATAAAGACTGAAGAAGAACGTGGCAGAAAGGGATGGAATCGTTCGTTGTGATCTAAAGTCCTTAAGGAGGAAGTATGCCATCACCCTCACACTCTCTCTTCTGATACCTACAAGTTTTTATGCCTTGCTATAACATGTCCTATATAGCCGGTATATGGCATAAAGCTTCCCTTCCACAGATAACAGCGATTCAATTTCTTTCTCGTTTTTGTCTCGCCGATCGGTAGATTTAGCACGCTTGAACTAGTCCTCACACTCGGAATAGCTGTTCCTTTATGTCCAACGCTATTCGTTCTTATAAATACGAATATGAGGCGCGTAAAAAGTAAATGTGGGGTTGATGCGCGTTAAATTTATTTTATGCTGATGTTGAGCGATAAGTTAAAGATGGTTATTGCCCGTTCTCTAGTCGATGAATGTTACGATTTGGTATTATTCAATTATAATATACAATAAAACTGTGACACCTCGAGATAAAATCCTGTAGATATCATCGAAATAGTGCAGTATGGAGTTCGAAAATCAACCGGACTGAAATTTTTAAAATCTAAGTCTGTAATTTTGTCTATATTTTTATTTGATACTCTTTCTCTCCTTTAAACAGAAATGATTCAAAACTCTTCCTATATTTACGAGGCTTAAAACGTACTCAAAGCATTACATCGAAAACTTTGTTCATAATTTCAACTTTTGTAAACATTACAAGAAGGAAATAAAAAAACACTTCACAGTAACCGGGTTATTCTTGTTTTGAAATTCTGTATCAGTAAAGAAATGCCTTTAGTTTACAAATTATTCTTTCCGAGAGAATACTTGACGCCAAATCTATATAGCCTTTTATATCTGTATAAGAGAGGAATAGGTAATTGGTGGGTGCCAAAACCTTATATAAAACCTATCATATAAATAATATATTTTATTTTTGTAAATACTCCTGTCCATACCTGATCTTCCGTACTAATTTAATATAAGTTGACGAGAGAAGCAGTGTAAAGGAGGAAATATATTGTTACAATATTTAGTGCTCACGCAGACGAACGGGAAATGAAAAATCTTTTATCAACAGAGGAGTTAACTAAGAGACAAAGGTTCTCCAAGCGCCGAACGCGGCGACCGTCTAAGGGCGATTCCCGGGAAACGGATAATCCGCCGAGTTCCTTTTTCTCTCTTCTACCAACAGAAGAGTTTATTAAAATTTGTAAATTTTTTAGATGTTGCAGTGTATATCCCATTTTATAGAAAATGGGAGCATATAGGTAGTTTTTGGTGATTCTAACCTTGTCGTCTATTTTCCTTTCAAACGCTCTTTGCTTTCTTTATGTTATTCATTTAGTGTTATATTTCCATACTATTTATTTTCCCTCTTTTACTATTGTTATCTCAAATCTCCATTAAGAACGAATACATAACGCAAACTTATGAGTGTGCACATGAGGCGCAAAATAACGAGCAAAATGGATTTACCGGAAAGAATGGGGCACACTAAGTGACTCTTCAGTGAACCGGTTGAGAGACACCTCCTTACTCATTCTTAATCGCATGAAAAATAAAGATCCCGAATTTTTCTCCTCTTCAAAGTCCTTAATTCGCAACCTTCCGACAACCTATTTGAGAAATTAAGCAATCCGAACGAAAGGTCTAAAGGACGAACTCGAGCCAGCCTTCAAAATTGAACAACAGCTTAAAATTAAGTCTCTATTAATTTAATCTCCTCAAACGCGAAATGTTAGAAATTTCTCCCGAGTCACAAAACTTCGGAAGGAAGAACCTCATTTAATCCACCGGATTGCCTTAAAATAGAGCTACATTTTCGTCTGCTCTGACGCCGATAGCAAAATCGCAGCGGGGGTGGCATTTTCGAAACATCACAATATACCGTCGTGCGTCATTTGTCCTTCGTCAACTCCCGCGCACCGGATATTAGTATTAAGTTCCCGTAAGCGCCGCTTCAATTTGGGAGATTGTTGGGAGGATTAACTCCGTCATTAGCTTCCAATTGATGACAAATCCCGTTTGGCACTTTGCCTCGCTTGCTCCTTGCCAAGCACCTTTTGCTCTTACCTTACCTCCATTGGGAGTAGCTCACGGGAGATAACATTGTCCTTTCTCATCTCTTCCCTTATCGCGGCACCTACTTTCCGCGATTAAAATCGCTATCGACTATGAGTAACGGGCTCCATCGCGATGCTTATCGGGGTTACTTTAATACAGCAATGTGGTAGGCTCATCCATTTCTTCCTTTCTCATGTACGCGGGGATTGTTCGTGCTACCATATCGTGATCGATGGAATGTTTTTCATTTGTCCTTTGGTACAGGATGGGAAAAATGTATATTTCTGTTACTTTTGCCTCAGTCTTGTTCATGTGAAAATATGGAAGCTACTGAGGTATGAGTGTGCTGAGTTATGCAATTCATCTAGGTCAGAAGTGGGGAACCTGCGGCCTTCAGGCCACGTTTGGCCTTTTTGAGTGTTCATTGAGGCCTTTTAGTAATTCCCTGAAACGGATATTCCCATTTATATGCTTTTTCTCCTCTTGCTAGTAACACCAAGTGAAAAATGGCAGAAAATATACTCCTCCGGTGTATTCGGTGAATGATTCATGTAGTTTTTTAATATAAAATTTCAATAATTTAATATAACAGTTAACTTTTGAATATAATATTTAACTTTTAATATAATATTTAACTAGTTGAATGTAGGAAAAAGGCAATATAAGAATGTACTGATGTTTTCACATGCGGCCATTCTTATGAGACCAAATGCTAAATGGGGGAACTAAGGTATGTATATATCATCGTATGGTATATAATTCATCGTATGAATGTGGTAGAGAATTGAATGGCATGAAAATGCATTTCGTATTGTCCTGATGTTCCACTTAGGTAACACTTTTTCCACTCATAGAATTCTGGCTCGATGAAGAAATCAAGAGTTAATTACCTCATTCCTCATATTTTCTAGTTGCCTCATTCTCTCTCCAAAGCTTTCGGTAATTAACGATGGAGGTGATATGTTAGAACCGGCCTCAGATGTGAATTCAACACAGCACGCAGTTAATAGTCGAAATCGACACAGCATGTTGTCTATCGAGCCTGGAAAAAGTAAGCATTCAAGGCGGTAATATCTACGGAAAATTAATACACGAATCATAGACATAAATCATAGATAATAATAGCAAGACGCGCCTATAGTTTGCTTAATGAGTTCACCATGGAAATCAAGCGATCGCTTCAGTAATGCACTCGAGATAAGATACGTGACCCTCATTTTCATTACCAATCAAGTTGCAGTACTTGCAGATTTATTCCATTCAGATAATTTCATGACACTATCTTGGAAATTGGCACAAACATTAGCCTACACCTCTGAATGCTCATCATTTATAGACCTTATCCTTTTGCTTTGCTTTTACCACAATGGCTTTGGTTATCACAACTACTATTCGTGAGATCATTTAAAATTTCCCTAATTACTTCCTCGAACTATTCTAGCCTCAAAACTTCTAAATTTTCATCAGAATAATACCAATCTCATTTTTACTCACTAGCAAATTATTTCCATCGTTGAAAATACGATAACTTTGGTTAGTTTCATCTATCTCCCTTCCTAAGCCGTGCAAGAAAAACTTGGTTTTACAATAAATCTAACCAGAAAAGAATGGCGGATTCCAGTGTTCGGTTCTTGTGACTGTAAAGTTAAATACTCTGAAGGACGAATCCACTAATGTTTTGGAATAAAATAGACCAGAGGTGGGGAATCTGTGGAATTCGGCCACATGTAGCCTTTTAGGGCATTCATTGCGACCTTTAAGCACTCGATACAAGAAAGTAATTAATAGTCAAAGCTCTATTTCTAATCTTGCTAATTACACCAAGTGGAAAATAAAATGGGAAATATTTTCTTTAACTTTACTCAGCAAATTAATTCGTTTCCCATAGAAGATTTCGATGTTTAACTATTTGAATTCTGGCAACACGACTCACGTGGGGCCTTTCTTATGAAACGGAGTGCTAAATCTGGCCATCCAACGGAAAAAGGTTCCCCACCCCTAAAATAGACCATACAAACATATTACACATGGTACAGAGTTGTATTCATAATATGTATACTAGGGTGGTTCTTAGTTTTCAAAAGTTTGCATTTCTTTCGGGACGCTCTCTGAAACTATTCCATTTGGTTAGAAAATAAATTGTGTAAAATATTCCTGGAATCGGATAACGGAAAGACGTGCCGTTTCGCACTTGAAGTTTATAAATTTCATCAATTTTGGCCTTTTAACGGTCATCGCTGGCGATTAGGGAAGCTTCCCCTTTGTTAACTATTTCTTTTATTTTATCAATATATTATTAGACATTAAATGTGATATCCGTAAAATATTAATTATATCCCCGCCGTAGTTTTCGAGATCCAGCCCTAATAGTGAGCGCATGAAAGTGGCGCCTCGCCCTCGGCGCCTCCGCATAAAAATTGATGAAATTTATAAACTTCAAGTGCGATACGGCACGTCTTTCCGTTATCCGATTCTAGTGATATTTTACACAATTTATTTTCCAACAAAATGGAACGATTTCTTGGGGCGTCTCGAAAGAAATCCAAACTTTCGAAAAAGAAGGACCACCCTATTGTATACATCGCATATTTTCTTTCATTGCAGTGTAAGGCGAGACCGTATGTATTTTATTAACATCTGAATTAGAGGTTACCATCCCTCATTCATGCCTCCCTCTTCATCTTGAATGTATCCGTCAGGAATTGTACTCCAGAGCGCAGCAATGATATCACCTTCCACCATTTGGCAATCGGCGTAACGTCCATGCGCCACTTATATTACTATTTGAGATGAATCCTTTGCCAGAAGGAATGGAAGACGAAGTGATTTGGCAGCGGCATTTTCGCCCCGAGAGAACGTCTTGATCTCGTTTTTTGCTTTCAAATCGACCCCTTACCTATGCAACGGCGCTCGGCTACACCGCGTTTGCACAAAGGTTGTGTTCAACCCATTTCCCTTGGGGACGGGGGGGCGATGATAAAAATCTTCCATCCCCTTCCCAAGATTGGAGGTGACGGAATGGGGAGTAAAGTCCGGGATTATGACCGTTCAAACAAACGGCCGCGCGTCACATGCTGCTCCTGGCAAATTACGGTGGTTTTCTGAGTGCAAAAAGCGGTATCCGGAAATATCTACGGAGAGAGGTGCTAAAAACTGCACTGGATAGTTTGAGTGTGAGGCGATGTCGCTTGCACGACGCCGAAATGGACATCGAGTTTAGGCTTTTTAATCGCATTGCCACTTTTCGTTGGGGTCAAAGGTCTACAGCCTCCGTTCCGCGGGCCGCATGGACGTTTTACTTTCGGTTCGGCTGGTTTTTCCGGGGATCTGCATCCTTCGCGAGCTCCAATTACCGGAAATGCCTAACAATGCCATAAAAATTCCATCGATTATCCGCTCTCGAATTTTCGATAGGTTTTTTTTTACCGTAGGAAAACACGAAAATAATTCGCTCCTGTTTTGCTATCGTTTACAGCGTATCGTGGATCGGTAGATGATATCCATGTTTCGTTTGCGGAAATATGAGAAAAAATATAGACTACCCTGGATATTCGCTAGCGAGCGATGTAAAATAACAAATGCGATGTAAAAAATGCGAAGCATAGCAAAAAATCGTTTTCCGGATGAATTACGCTTTTTATAAAAGATACACATTATCGCATATCTGCGTATTTCATTACGATGTAGGTTTAAAATTACTAAAGCAACCTCTATGAGTTTTTACGTAATTGGATGTTTACAAAATGAAGCATATCACGCCGCAGATATTTCTGAATTTATCGTGAATCGGTGTACTATATGATACGCATATTTCGTTGTTAGGAATGTAAGATAAATATAAAGCACTATGGGTATTTACTAGCGAGGATGTAATATGATGAATGCTATAAAAATTCAAAGAATCGCAAAATAGTTACACATTTTTTTATAAAAAGATTTGCATTATCGCATTTCATTCCACGTTTTTAGCATTTCACTACGCTAGATCAGAGGTTTCGAAATAACCGCAGCTCCCACTATTAGTTTTTCATTAATTTGATATTTGCAAAGTGTATCATATCAAGCAGCAGATATTTCTGAATTCAGTGATCCATGAGCCATGAAGAAAATCAATACAAGTAGCGGAAATATTCAAGATAAATGTATTTATGTTTACAAATTTAAATCAGTTCAAATGAGGAGGGTACTAAACGAGTTTTTACTCTTGATATTTCACTAAGAGACTCCTACGAACCGGTTCCATCGTGGAGGTACCATTTGTCCTTATTGGTTCCAGAAATCTGAATGAGTAGAGCTTCTGTTTTCATAATATATCAAGATTTTGTGGTGGACACCCTCTGTAATGCACTCTTGGTTATCCGAGCTAATGATGGAGTGATGATGCACGAATAATCAGAAGACGCGGAAAATCGAAACCATCCCTGCTTTTTCTTATAACGGTTATAATTCGCATAAATTAACAATTCATTATTGTGTGTATATAATCCGCTACGTTAGATTGTTTTAAATACTCCTTAAACGTTTTCTTCACCCGACTGTGCATATTTAGCAGGGATAATGTTTAAGAAGTAGTATTCTTACTGCTCCATCGAAAAGGTCCTGAGTTCAGGTGAGTCCTGGTTGTATTGAAACGCAAAAATATCTATGTTTGTTTTGAGTTTGATTATTTTTAAGGGCCGCGGAATATATAGACGAAGAGTGAAAAATCAATTACGAATAATTCGCGAAAGGCCTAAACCGCCCACGAAGAATCCGAAACTGTACACTGTATTCTGTAATTAATAAAAATTATTAAAGAGAAGTTTTTGTTTTCACGTTGACTTTTTCAATCCTTTTTAATGGTATATTTTAAATCAAGGAAATATATAAACTGACTCCAAATCCAATCAAATCTTATCATGATCGATCAGTGGTACACTAATTTGCATTAATTGAGAACAAGAAGATAACTGTATCACCTAACAGATAAATTATTCGAATCTAAGTCTAAATCATTTCAACCTTAGTATTATTTGAAGATTATTACTTTACTTTTGCTCCTTAATTTACCATTTCATTGGCACATTTGAAAAGTCATGGATAATTCATCCTTTCTCCTAAAAAAGAGCTTCATATCTTTCTACAGTTCATAGTTATTTTCAACTGGAAGAAAGAAGGCCATAAAACTGTCTATATTTTGCTTTTTAGTTCGAATATAATAGTCGTCCTCCGATGCGAGACTTACGGGCATATCAGAGACCTGAGACTGATAATTTGTTTACTTCGGACGGATGAGGTCTATGCAGAAAATAGCCGAGGGATGACGTCAAAGTTTGCCTATCAAATGGACGGGAAAGGAGTAAAGCAGAGAAACTGCCTCCATATATAGCAAACTCGAAGGGCTCCTTTCTTGCGAAACGATATAATGGAGCATCATTATCATCTGGCCCTCTTCTCTGAGCAAATTTTATATTCACAGTCAATTCTCGATCATGGAAGCTATTATAGATGCCATGCGGGAGTCGGTCTCATATTTGTCCTTTTTCTCGCTCCTCATTTCTTGTCCCAAATAGAAGGCCATTACGCCTCTCTCCAAGAGGAAATGAAAAATTCTCCGAATGCTTACGAATGCTCCAGGAATCACTAATACTTATTATGGATATAAATATGAGTGTGGCTCTTAAAATCTCTCATTTCACAACAAGACTCTGTGTGAAATAAAGTAATTACTGGACCATATTTAATTAAAAGAGAAGTAAATGGAACTCAGCCGAGAATGAATTAGAAGTCTAAAAAACACTACGATAGTCGACTGTCGGTATACGGACCGATTCCAAGGGACGGAAGCGGAAGTTCCTGATTGCCGACCTTCTAGGTATCACCCAATTTGATAGCCATGCTGTCTTCCCCCGGGGGAACATTCTGCTATGAACCTTTGAGGATGATAGTGTAGCTATCTAAATGAGCACTTGGTGATTACTTGAAGGTCGATAATCCTGGACTAATAGTTTCTAACATATCCAAAAACACGTTTAATTCACTAATAATTACCCTATGCAAAACTTTCGCCCAACTATATTGAAAGTTATTGATTTATACATAAAAGTGTGTTTCTTTAGGCATATTTGAGTATTTTTATATTCGTTTTTAGTGATTGGAGTGTTTTTTGAAATGTATATTGGTGTGGAAATAGAAAATTAGTGTCTTTTTCGACGCACCTCGCTTGTATCGATCCATAACGATATCCATACATCCAGTAACGAAACTTTGTGGACAAATTCAAAATTTAACTCAATTTCTCAGCCAAATGATGCATTTTTCATATTTTGGTCTATTTTTAGCAGGTAGCGGGAAACTTTCTCTTTAAATGGAGTGTTACTTATATTATTTGATGGAGTATAAAAGGAGAAAATCGCTGGTCACCGATAACGGATGTTTAAAAATAATATCTTAAGATTGAATTTATTCATGTCTGCAAATTTATTGAATCAATATGCGCAAGAGCTTTTCACCTCTACGAAAGAAAAAAACCATTAAAAAGTCTTCTAAGATATACTATACCGAGAACTTCCCTTCAAAGATTAAGGTTTTAGGGCCACATCCATTAATCTATGGTATCCTCGTTGAATTTCCATGAAAAAAAAACACTTTCCCCACCATTTTCTCGGCTATTCGCAATTAAAGAAGGGATGGCGGAGGGAATTAATTGAAGGAGGGACGCTAAATTTCCTTAATTATCCCTCCGATCTTAAAAATTTCTCTCGATCGATTTGTTCCCTCCTTTATTATACAATCACTTCTCTCTTTAATCTTCTAAGATACTCGATATCCTCCCTTTCACTTTTCCTCTCCATCAATCTATAGCAAACCTCAATCTCGGACGCCTCACTGATTTCTTCGTATTATATAATTACAAAAAAATAAGAAGTTTCGCGATGATCGAGAAGCTTACAGATCCCTCCAATTAAAATGTTTCCTCCTCCAGAAATATTCAATTGCAACTGCAATCCTTTCGTAATGTCATCAGTCCGAAGGGGCTCTCGTTGCCCACTAAAAGCTACGAAGAGGTAATGAAGCTTGCTAAGCAAGGGGACTAGAGAGTCAGTTTGCTCTTGCTCTCTTCGCTGAGCCAGAATGAGTGGAACAAGTCCACGACCACGCAATACAGTGACTCTAGCAGTAACACTTTTCATAGCATTTCATATGGAGTAAACAAGCACGGGGTCATTATGCAGCATCACTTATGCCTCGGACGCTTTATCTCGGCCACGGAAAAGAGGGATACAAAAGGAATTTATGCTAAGTATGTTAATATATTTGAAGGAATTTAACTCGTTCAACGAGATGCGGTAGCGGGATAGGAGATACTTGAAAACTTTTCTAATCTTTTACCGTGTCGAGTACCCACAATAGACAATGCAATATCCACTTCGATCCTCTTTTGGTTTCTCAGAATTTCCTCCGTCTCAGAGGTTAGTTATGCAAAACGATCTAGTTTGTAGTAATTTATATCAAAGTCTATTTTCTTTCGTCTTTAAATATATAAATATAAATTTTTCAGATATTCAGACCCTTCACTTACATAAAAGATCACTATTTAAACAGCAATTAACTTAATAGCAATTTACTTCATTCATGCTGTTCAAAATATATTATTCTTCTCCACTTCTTTTACTATCTGAAATGAATAAGGGTGGAATAAGCATCGTATTTTCTCAAATTACTAAGAAAGAAACCAGTAATGACTCAAGTCAACCTTAAGCCATTCAAGCGATTTTTCTAATAATTTTGGTTTAATGTCTCAATATCAAAACGATCTAACATCTAAGGATAAAATGTCCTCTGAATCAGTTACCTTGATATATCGTTGGTTGCACAGAGCAAATGTATAGAGACTAAGTCTGCTTTTGAATCTCGTTGTACAAAGAAAAGAAACCTTGCTCCAAGAGAGTTGATGTGTAATAGGATGTAAGATCATGCTTATAAAAATGATTATTTATTTAAGAAAATCGATAATTTTACGTGAAAAGAATGAAAAATATTTTGTGTAAAAATATAATGGTGTTTCATCAGAAATAAAGCCAGTGCATTGTGCGAACCTAGTATTATCAAAGCGGATATTTCTAAAAGAAATTACCATAACTTAATTGAAGCATACTTCGTTTATCTTTTCTAGGTTCCTTGCAAAGAAATAAGTATAAAAATGGATAATATTATTTAAGATGAAACGGGAATGAGAAAATCATACATCACTGGGACCCAAAACCAGCTCTTCTATTTTCCGGGTGGATGCTTTAAAGAGAATTTTTCTGGTATGCGGAACTCTTGAGGGCCCTATCATTACTCTTATGAATCCTGAGAAATTAAAGTTTCAAATAAAATAAACTTTGATGTTTATACATAATTGACCTAATGTTAATTAATTTCGCAAATGACGACAGCTTTTATTATCAATAATTGTGATAAAACAGATAATGTCAGCATTTTATGATACGGTTTGGCATACAAGGCCTTCGTTTTATTAAATATGACACACCTCTGAATAAAGTTCACCATTCCTTCTCTAAACCATTTAAAGTGTCAAAAAGAGTAGGGTCACTCCGTTTTTAGGGAACTTTTACAGGTAAAACGAATGGTGACTCCGTCTTAGCAGCACCATGCACCGCCACGGTCCTCAAAGTTTTTCTACGAAGTGTGAAGAGCGTATAACCGGAAAGTTGAGGATCTAGATCCCAGATATCTTCAACTTTCCGGTTAAATGCTATCCACATTAGGTAAGAGATAGTTCATCGTGATCTCTCGTGCATATTTCATTTATTCCTTAGATATACTTAGGCATACGACCTCCCATGTTATGTTTTTCCTTGAGTAAGATCATCTTCAAAAAAATTTTGAAAAGAACATTTTATACCGTTGTATATTAATATAAGAATCAAAAATTCAAATTTTGGCGAAGTAAACCTGAAGATTTCTTTCTCATTAACATGGGTTATTGAATAACTTGCGCACATCTGATGAGAGTTTTTACTGCCGACTCAGCATCATAAACGAATCCTGCGCAACATGAGGGGAGGCCAAGTCGCACACATTTCGAGTCGCGAGTTAATGAAAGTCCTGACGACAGAAGCATTACCGAAGATCACTCCCAAGTTTATTAAAATTTTCTACACGAAAAGTTTTCCCGTAGAGTCCCATAACGACGGGAAATTGGATCTGAATCTGTTTTCCCAACCACTCCCTCATATTAGGCCCTTACCGAGAACTTGAAAAATATTCGAGGCCAAGTAAGAAATAAAAATCGGGATCCGTTCGAATTTTAATTCAAGACCATTTCTTGGATGTATGAAAAAAAACCAATTCCCTCAACCTCCATCTCGGCGAGAATACAACCCGAATCCCCCCGCGTTTACATGAATTACACGGCCATATTTTCTTTTCATCTCGACAAAGCTTCGACCTTCTTGTCATTTTATCGCCGTTTACCCTGAGGCATTCCGGGGAAACTTTTCCCCAGGGATGGAAACAATTTTTCAAGATTCCCTCCCACTCCTACGCCTCCTAACGTATTTCCGCGGAAACAACTTCGACAAAAGAAAGTAGAGAGGCGCGCATTTAAAAATGGCGTCGCAACACCAATCGCAAGGGAGTTCCCGAGCGTTTACTTAGGGAGAATTGAAACGAAAAGGCAAAAGGGCAGCAGTTTGCCAACCGCCGGGGCCAAAAGAAACATAGGGAAGCTCCAAATGAGAGACAGACTTGCACGTAGTCCTTGCGTTGGAATTCGGGTCGGACACAGGGACAGCTTCAGATGTAAAGCAAATGAGGAAGTAGTCTGAGGGTGCACACTAGAGGTCTAATGCAGTTTTATCAAGGATGTCACACTTTTTCCTCGTCATTTCATATACCAGCAAAATCAGCTAATTTTCAGGATGGAGGAAGTAAAACGCTTGTAAAATAGAGACGTAAGAATAAGGGAGTAAAGCGATAGTAAGGCCTACACTAGAATATGCTATAAAATCAACAGAGGAAGGCGTTGTTTTGTGGAACTCCATCATAAATAAATAAAACGAAGATAGGAGGCTGTACTTTTTCAATATATATAATTATATTATTCATTTATCAAGGATATGCTACCTATGTAACACTCACACGATAAATATGATATAAAATATTGAAAAAGAGCAACGGAAAACTACTGAGGTGTGTATTAGGTAGTCACATTAGAGAGAATGGCGTCACGAATATGTTAGAAATTCTCGGGTGGGAATCAGTAGAAGAAAGGAGGAAGTTCAGTTTGCTAGTAGGAATTTTTAAGATAAAAGGCACGGGAGCAGCATGAAAGAAATTGAGTTACAGACTGAAGAAACCAAATTACGTCAATGTGGAACACAAAGAAAAATTGAGAAAACAAAGGGAAAGGTTAAGGGAATTATATGAAAGTTCTTATTACGATGTGAATGTAAATATTTTATGAGCTTGTATTCAACTATAAAACCGTAATAATATTGCATGTAAATTTAATGTAGATAATTTAAAGTAATTATGACTGATTTCGAGTGCTAACATATCAGATTTTTTAGTTAAGAAGGAACTTTTGACTCTGGAACTATCCGTAAAGACCTATGTAATGAAACAAATGTATGCTTAATGGGGCAATGATTATGTTTAATGCTGTATGCGAGGGCAAAAAGTATATTTGTATGTTAAACTTGCATTTAGTATGTGCTGTAAATATGTTTGTTGATATAAGGTAGAGGATGTATGAAAAATGCGTATATCTGTGTTGTAAAATGTTTAAGAGTTGATGTTAAGGGATGAAGGCTGTCATCTGACTTTTGTCATACAGCAGCAATAACTAAATAAACTAATGTATTCGAAAAAAATGAGGAACTTCCTTCGAGCTATGTCTCCAATAGTAAGGAAAACGCAATTTTTTCAAGACATCTAGGGGTTTTCCTTATTACAATTAGACCGATTCACCGAAATTTAACATTTTCCCCTAATTTTCATAACTCATAAAATGAGTGATTGAATTACGGAAAAATAATAAATTATAAAATCTTAACTACAATACACAACGTCTACAAGTAACTAGCGATTACTTTAACTGTAAATGGTCCAGAAGGACGAAACCCTGAGACTTTAATAAATAAATATCGTCTTAATTTGAGAAAGATTGAGAAGTCTCTTTATCCATCCATAAGTCCCACATCCACAAAAATTCCCCAAATCCAAATTTCGCGGATTACGGAGCGCAAGTTTAGCTGGTGGACTGCCAGCGACTGAATGCGGCCCTGGTCGGACCCGTAAAAAACATCCTCCGCACCCAAAAAAGGCAATTTATTGGGGGCGCACGCAAAAGAGTTTACGCTGCACTTGGTGCTTCTCCTCCCTTCAATTTTTTCCAGCAAATTATTTATTCCGCGCCGACACGCTCTGAGTGGCATCGTTACGCAAAAAGAGCTCGGATGCTCGGGAATAATCGAGAGTTCGCCGAAAAACATTTTTTTCCGTAATTTGCCAAATTACGGGATTCGATGAAGCGAATTTCGGGAAACTCCCGCGCGGAATTATGCTCCGGGCAGGATGAGAAATGATCGACGAATATATTTCCCCGAGTCGGCGGGGGAGAGAAAATTCCCGTGGTTAATTCACTGCCGTGGCGAGAGTGCGTTCTCGCTAACAAGTCCTTTTTGCGCGTTTTTATTTCGGTGGAAAAGCCGCGCGGTTTGATGCCTGCCAATTTCCTCGTGTCAGAGACGGAGGTACACGGGAAGGCCGTACACTTAACCCGTGCTCCAGAACAGAGATGCCTTTTTTTCCGTTCGAGGGTCGTTGGCGTATGTTGCCGAAGCCATTAGGAGAGCGCCCTTGTGCATTCCGACATTCCGACATCAAAATTCTACCTAGGGAAACGGTTTTAATGACTAATTAAAGTACGGCTGCGTGCTCTCCTTTTATATTTTTACGCCGTTTTTTAGCAAATGTTTACAAAAGCCGCTCTGATTATGGTGCGAAGCTGCATGGGCCCAGCGGTCCGAGGACTCGTCAACCCAATTCTGGACTGCGTGCAGTCGAATGCTATTTTCAATTTACGACGGTCTTAATGAGAGAGATCCGCGAAATGTTAATTTGTTATTTCATCTTATTCCGTCTCTGTATCTAATTCCGAAAAAGTCCATTTCCGATTTCGTGGAATTCCATGTATGTGAGGTCATTAGCAGGAAGGTTGGTTGGATCTCTCCACCATTAGCTAAAGTTTTTGAGTTGGAATTAAGTTTAACAGGTAAGATGAGGAGTGAAGCAGGGTGTCCTTGATTTCTTCACTGAGCCAGAATGCAATAAATGGAAACGTCCACTAGAAAAAGGACTTCTGAATACCACTTTTCATTGCATTCAGTAAATTCGAAATGAATGAATCACTCATACTTCAGTATGAGTAGTAGTAGTATTCGGTGTGAGTTAGTTTATTAGTTTAGTTAGCCTTTATTGGTGAAGTTAGACCCATGTAGGCCTCTCTTCCACCTAATATCGTGTGTCGTTAGAATATGTGAAGATATGAATTAAAATAAAATCAATCAGAGAAGCTTTAACTTTGTGGAACTCCATCCTAGTAAATGGATGGGAAACATATATGCACTGCTGACAAACTTTATGTGCTTAATAATAGACTAACGTCCGAAACCGGTCGCATATATTAAATAAAAAAAACTGTGGAATTTTGTTAAGTTATTTCCCACCCATTCACTGATTTAAATTTTAAAAGAGATAGTAGAGTGTGGGGATGTATAGCTACTACTGCTTATACGTATACTACATTGAGTAGTAGTATGTAAGCAGTAGCTTACATGTAATTACATGAGCGAGGCTGGGAAAGACGAGGCAAGACAAATTGTATTACATTCTGTAGCAAAATAAAAAAGAAAAGGATTCCATTAATCAATATGGTGGTAGGAACATACGGAATTCCATATGTATAGTACAGTTCTCCACAGTAATATCGAACGGTGTAGTCCGTGGTACATAAGATTGAGGGGTTTCAGATGTATTTAATGTAGAATTTGGTTTCTAACTCCTTTCATAATGTAACATGTCATAGAAATCATGCGGTTTGTTATTATATCTATATATTATTTATAATAAGGCTTATTAAAATTTTCTAAGGCTGTGGGAAACTCCGTGGAAATTTTTAAAATTTCATTATTACAGTGTATATCGTCTTTCAAGAAAATCACGTCTACGTATACTCAATTCATTTTAACTACCACCTTGAATCTAAGAAATGCTGGTTAAAATTCATGAATCACCTTTTAAATCATATTTTAACGAATAAAATTATTTTAAATATACTAATAAAAATCATAATTATAATTTAAGGATAACATTATATCACGTTTTCCTCGCAATATTGTGCCCAGGAGCGAAAAATATTGAGCAAGTTTTTCTCTCGAAACCTTCACCAACAATCGCATTTCATTTTCCATGTCTTAATACTTTTCGTCGAGTTAGTAATTCCGGCCCAGTTTGCTCTCCGCCAGAACGGCACGTACCACGTAACGAAATATCAACTCCACAAGAAAAATAGGCGAATGAAAATTTTCTTCCCTAAACTCGTTAGTTCTGCTACAATTTCATTTCCAAGTCTCCGTCGGAGGCAACGCTGTAGAGATTCCGCGAAACGTTTTCGGGGACGAATGAGTCAAAATTCAATTGCGAGAAGAAAATGCCGCATGTAAAAATGCATTTTTAATGTAATCACATTGGGCGAGGACGTACATGCGGGATTATTCGAAACGTGATGAACTGGCAACGGAACACGGGACGGCGGCGAATATTAATAGGGGAAATAGTTTATTTTATCCAAATTATATTATAACCGCGCGTCCGAAAAACATGCGGAAAAATGAGGAGTCGGGAGACAGGTATTCGTTTCATTTACATACCGCGCGGAACATTAATTGAATTTGCGACGTCGGAGCTCTGGGGGGTTGCCTTTAGATTTAAAATTAATCAAAAATACAACGGCGCAAAAATTTAATCCGCCCGAAGTACGGAGATCAAATGGGCGATTTTGAAAAACTTCGGACCACTGGGTCACAATTCGTCCACCTTTTTTTCTGGAGTTAATTTTTCGAAAGCTGTCCGCGAATCTGGAAGGACGGGGGAGCGCGATAACCGTTCATGACTTAATGCATTCATTGTTCGTCAAAATGGAGAGGGCCCTCCACGACATCGCGTCAGACGGGCAAGAGCAGATAAAGAGCTTCCGGAAGAATGTTCCATTTCAATAGCCCCATAAATCGTGGAAATGAACTCTTTTTACTATCCGAACTTATCGTCCGCTGATCAGCGGGAGGCATCTGGTTTATGTAACCACCTTTTGCGAGTCTTTCGGAAAATTCGTTTTTTTCTCTCTCTCGCGTTTGTATGGAACGCCGCGCGAATTAGCATCTAAACTGGATTAAGGACTGCGAATGCGAGGATTGGCTTCGGAGGATTTTCAAAGGCGCGACGATATATTTGCGCGCTTTGATGAAAATAATTTTGATTATGTTGCGCCGACGGATGCTGCGGTCCTCAAGCGCATCAATTTCCGCAAGGAGCATCATTCCACGAATCAAGTTAGAATGTTTTCGCCTAACGACATTTTCCCATATCATGCAAACATCTAAATCATCATTTACGCACGTTTTCATGCTTCCCAAAGTCCATTTTCTTTTGGTTCCGCGAAAAATTACGTATGGGGCTATAGATGTAGAAAATTTCCCAAATTAAAATTTAACTCACGTCCAAAAAAATTATCTTTTATTCTCTCTCTCTTCCTCATCACATATATGATGAAGTAAAAATAAGGAGTTATTTTTTTGGTTTTCGGATCGAATTCTTTAGAATGAAAAAAAATCTTCAAAATGTCCCTGGAAAAATACAGTTTTTTGGGTTGATCTCGTATGGAAGGAGTTAGGATATAATAATTTTACTTCATATGTAACGAAAATAAAATAGAAATATATATCTATACCCTTCGTGCCGCCTTTTGGCTTTTGGCAGGGGTTTCACGTACCGTCAGTTTATTTCTCCTATCCCTTACTGTCACGGAACGACCGTGAAAAAAATGAATCTAGGCAAGACAAGGACGAAGGCAAGTTTTATCATCAATTTCCCCAATTTTCTACATGTGTCTGATACGCGGACGAAAAATATCTACCGCTACTTCCGGGATCGAATCATCTCTGGATGAAGTGAGCAAGTAATCCTAAAAATTAATCTCCTTTGTTCCGACGATCCCCATCCAATATCAGGGAGCATATAATTAACTCCGCTTCAGACTCTTTCCAAGAACTGTACCGCCATTCTCATGCATGAGATGTATTGTTTCACCTCTAAATTTACTAAGCAAGTAATCCTACAAATTAATCTTTGTCCCGACGATTCCGATCCTGCGCCAGTGAGCATATAATTAACTCCACATCAGACAGTCTTTCCAAGAATTATAGTACCTCCATTCCCATCCATTCGCGAGCGCGGCCTCTTAACGTCTGAGAATTTCCCTAGCAATTACTCCCAACTTTTCAGACCGCGTCGCGACCGTCTGCAAGTACAACGATCTTCGGTACTCTCCCTCTCGGAGCCAACTCCTCCTTAAGACCAACTCCTCACGCGGCCCCATTGAGGCCCGAACGGCGTGGACTACACCCCACTGCACGCGCGGGCAAAAACTTCAAACCAGGCGGTCTGCAGGTGGGACGCGTGCCGTTACGCGCGGTCTGGGGCCGCGCGGCCCACGCCCACGCTCGCTGCGGGGCCCCCTTCGTCTCGATGGCATCCTGGGATCTCCGTACCCCCGCCCATAGTATCGATCATCGAAACCCCAGGGCCCGAAACGGAGGGAAGGCAACGCTCGCTGAGGGGCACCTACCGCCACTCGACGTCCTCCGCACCCCGCATCGGCACACCAGGATAAACGGAGACCAACCTAACGCCCTGTGAGAGACGACAGCCTCCCTCCCGAGAAGAATTCGCTTTACCTCTCTCCTGGGTGCACCAATGCTTTCCTCTCTCTCTCCCTTTGTCTGCCGATCTTTAATCTCTTATACACCCTCTTTCTCCCCGCACTTTACACTCTCATTCTCTCCCCTTTCCCTCCCTTTTAAAATCCTCCGTCTATCCGCCCCTCATATTTCACCTTTTACACTCCTTCCGCATTATCTCCCGGCTCTACGCATCTAATCTCCCCCATCTCCCCCATCCGCCATCTTCCCCTGATTATCTATACATTCCATTACACGAGAATTTCCCTCTCTTTCTCTCTCCGCTTCCGTCCTTTTTTTTCATTTCCTCTCCCAAAAATTAAAACTCATTCCGATGATGGCTCGGGCGATAGCGCCCGCCTCTTGGCTGCTCCCATTCAGTGGGGGGCCCTTCGTTTTTTTTTACCCCCCCAACTCTCTCTCCATCTCGCGAAAATTCGCGCGCGGCATAAACGGCCCGCTATCTCCGTCGCGGAGGAGAAAGCGGTGATAATTGCAACAATAAGCGTTGCCGTGGGAGAGGAAAAAAAATCCGAGCTGCGGAAAAACGAAGGACGCGAGTTGTTCATTTCTCGATGTTTCCCTCCGCGAAGATTGCTGCCGAGATGAATTTTTGGGCGCTGCTTTTCTTGTTTACTCACGACCCCGGATGCCGGAGCTCCCCCATTCCGGAAAAACCTCTCCCCCGACTCCCTATAGCATTCTAATGTAGTATCGGCAAATTTAATTACGTTAGTGTCGCCTCCTTTTGTGGGAATTATCGGGCGCATACTTCTCCGATGCATTACGAAACGCCGCGGCACATCTCGTCTCGTCGGGGGAGGCGAAAAAATTCGGATTAAAATTCCGCTCGATTCGCGGGGATTAATTTAACCATTAATCAAATTATGAATGGTTTTAACCTCCGCTCATCCTTTGATTACTCTTCGGAGCGACCTGCCGATACCGAAACCCCCGCCCACCCGCAAATGCCAGCAACAATTGCCTTCCCTTTTTTCCCTACGCCTCCCCCGCAAACGCCACAACCCACGTCTAAACTCCTACAAAAAACCTTACCCGGACCGAATCCACCGCCAATTACAACTCTCCTATCCGACTTCAGACCATCAGAAACATTCTCTGCTTCCGCGTCCACTTCCTCCCCGTATCCCAGCCTCCGCTTCCCAATCTTTTTGATCATTCTTTAATGTATTACACAAACATAACAGCTCCAACGGCTGGCTCGACGTGAGGGAGGCCTTTTTCAATTTAAACCGTCTGTCGGTTGAGCGTTCAGCCCGAAAGGGGGTTTAAATCCGACATTAGCTAGAAAGGCTCTAGAAGGGTAATGAGGCTTACTAGACAAGATGAGGAGTAAGGTAGTTTTCCTTTCTTTACTCCCTCATGGGGAAAGCTACGGGTGGAGAAAGTCCATGCGAGGCTTATTTAACACTTCGTTTCGATGAGAAGCGGATGATGACATTCATTAGCAGTATTCGCACCTCGGTAGCTTTCATAATATCACAGACATGAACGAGACTGACGGAAAGCAAATGGGAGATGGTTTTTTCTCTAACCTATAACAAGAAATAAACCGTGACAAATGGGGCAAATGTATTCCATGAATCAAGATATGGTAGTTGGGGTATTCCAATTATCAGGACATGGAATATAATGTAATATAATAAGGAACCCCTTCAAAATAATGATGGGAAATTTAAAGGGACTTACAAGTCCCACATGCCTTTCCCTTTTCGCCTCCATCTGAAGCTCTCGTCTTTCGTCTTTTGCCTTCGCTGCAACCACTTCGTTTTGATTATTTGTCAGTGCATCACGTAAACGTTAAAGTCAACCCACAGGGATCGTTTTTGTGTTAAACATATTGCGCTTGTAGTTGAATACCCTGACTGTCGACGAGATGGGGCTTTTGCGTCTTGCAGTGCATTTCCTCCATCTTAATTCTCCAAGTTTCTCTTCCATTTTCTCTCTAACCTCTTATACTATTAAAAAATACTATAGAGCATCAAATAATCACAGACCAACACTCAGAAAATAGTGTGTGTCAGCTTTTCGTTATAAAGTTCATCTAATATTATTATTCACGCTTGAAAAAAAGGCTGAAAGGATTGAGTGGAACGGGCACCTTAAGAATCAGTTTCCTATCTTAATGGGAGTAAGCCTACATAAATTACGCGAAGAAGAAGTAGCGTAAGTCATCATGAAGATGTTCCGAATGATAGTACGGTTTTTAAAAGTGCTTCGAAAGCTGAGCTCACTATGACTGGGCGCACTATGACTCCCCTCCGGGAATCAAACCCAGAACCCCTTCTCAAAAGGCTCTTCCACTTGAGTATCCTTGAGCTCGAAAATGCTCTTGATATTAACACAGCCTTTAGGTTGAGGACCTCGAACTTCATCGAAATCTTTATCTTATGAATTTATCTTTATCTTTATTCTATTTATGAATCCTATATTTATGAATCCTATATATGAATCCTATATCCCCCAATAATGAGGGTTTGAAATGCGGGTAACAGCTATTTTCTCACATTTCATGTTAGAAAATAGATGTTACATAAAAATGAGACTCGTAAGTTTCGTCTTAATTTTCATCATAACTAAACGGTAATTAGGTGCCTTTTATGATAATAAGTGACGGCCATTTTAATAAAAAATTCTATATTTTCATCATTTGAGTACTATGTTCATGATTTGAGTACCTTAAAGTGTAACATTCGATCGAATAGAACCGATCTTTCACAAATTCGTCCTTTCCCCTTTCATTCAGACCTCTATCCCGTAAAGGTTAGAGATCCAACCTTTTCCTACTCCGCGGTTCGAACCCCTCCTAATGCGTCCCCCAGCGATTACCCAACCGTTATCGAAATAAATGTAATTGGGTAATGCAATCAGCATCCGTTTCGTAATTGACTATAGTAGATACATCCCGCGGTCATTCTTTCTTCTTCCTTCATTCCTTATTCCATTTCCTTCTCCGCCATTGCCCACTTCCTGACTCCCAATTTTTCTTTCTCCGCATCCCATCTTCGGCTCCATCCTATTCCGAGGCCCCCCTTAATACCTCGCCACGGAATTATCCCATTCTAACCCTTGCATTCCTTCCTTCCACAACAAACCCTTCTCTTCCTCTTTCTCCCATATTCCCCTTATCCTCTTTCCCCATTTGCTTATCGTGAGTTTCCGCTCTCTCGCGACCTCTTCGCCTCCACATCACTCACTTTTAACCCTTCTCTGCACCCCGCCGATTGCATTTCTATTCCCTCCTCTCCTTTAAACGCTCCCCATAATCCCATCCGCCGACTTATCATTTTCCTCCTCTCGCTTTTTTCTCGCTCCATCTTAAGCTCCCGTCTTTTTCTTCCGGCCTTTTTCTACCTCGGGGGGCTCGAAGACAATGTAGGCCCCGGGTGCTTGATTCTATGCTTACAAAATTCTGTGTTTGTGTGCGATTATGATAAGGATAAGAATTGAATGAAGACTATATGCAGGTGGAGTAGGAGATTGTCTAGTAGGTAGCCGTGGAGGTCTATTAGGAACCCGGAAAAAATTGTGTGACTGCCAAAGGGTTGTTTAGTAAAGGAAAATAGTTGATGTATGTTAAGTTCAGGATCTATCAATTCGGTCTCGACTTTGTGGTAGGACTCCATTATAATGAAAAATTATAAGAGAACCTATACCACTTATATTTATATCGATCTACCATGTTTTCGGCCCAAAGGATGACCTAAAATAAAACATGTTAGTTCGATAAAAAACGGTGTTAATGGTATGAGTGCTACTTCATAATTTTTCATTGAGTATGTAAATTTGTATTCAGTAAGTTAGTTTTATGATATGTAAGAGTACTAAGACTGACAGTTGTAGGTAGGTTCCAATATTGTTGTAATACTGTTGTCTTTGTTGCAATATTGTAGCAAGGAGGTAGGTGTTTTAGGGTGATAGTTTATTGTTGAGGTAATTGATCTATGGTCTGTGATTGTCTATAATGTTGTATAATATATATATTGTAGTTTTGCATGGAGCGATTTGTTATTTTATTAGCGTTTAATAATATTGCAGAACGTTGCCACCGGAAAAATAACCCAACTGCAGTGAATTTATTAATAGTGATGAGAAAAATAATAACCATAAATACATATATGTAAGCATACGTGCATATAAAAGGGGTTCGAAACATTCTGCTATACGTCACCTTTCATTTAACTCATTCCCGAAAGTGATTTTACTTGAATTCCATCGAAATAACTAACAGAGAACAAAAGGTCAATAAGTAATCTACTAAATAAAATTTAACAACATTGGTTACAGGAAATGTCTAAAATATACATGATATTTTTTCAATTCATTTTAGCTCCCGCTCCCTAGAGAGATGGACAAACTAATCAATAAATGAGAAATTAAAATTCAACCACAAAAACAGAGAATGTCAAATAAGATCGTTTTTTTACGTTTTTACAATTTTTAATAAATTAAAATATGGTGATTTGAGCATCTGAAATAAAAAATGTATTTTGAATGTATCTTTCTAGCATACAAATTGCACTGTTACTAATTGTAAATTTTGATTACGGTCGTTACATCTACCCAATTTAAAAAATTCTGAAAGTTAAAACGACATTTTCTACAAAAATACTGGAGTACAGTTGCAAAGAGTACGAACTCAAAGCTTCGAGAAGCTTTCAGAAGATTATCGTTTCCTAAATATAAATAAAATGTAATCATATAATTGGATACTCGATTATTAAGAATAACCACTCGAAAATCGTATTAGAGTTACTTCGAATATTTTAACGTTTGTTGGAGCAAAGTCTTCAAGACCGGAAATTAAATAAAGTTTGAAGAAGATAAAAATATTCCTTTACACTCGACCTTAGGAAGCCTTATCCTCAGGAATTTTAATTAATTAGAAATAACTGAATACCCATACACCCACTATGTACAAAGAGGTTAGAATGTTGATACTACTACCACTTCAGAAAGAAATAAAGTGTCCTTAGATAGCTTTTAAAGGTCTGAAGTTAAGATCGATTACCACAGCCTTCACTTAGTGAAACCCGGCAATATACTTCATAGTGAAAGGAATACCAAAAAAATACATTAAAAAAATCATGAAAACCGACATACTTTGCGTAATTTCTTTCACTATGAATGACCTTTAAAAGATTTTCAGCTCTAAAAATCCTACGCAAATCCGCGTGAATGGTAAAGTTCATTTATTATTCCTTTATCGGTGCACGTGATGTGAAATATGTATTGATCTATGAATACATGTGCCGATAACTCACCGAATCACTCAATGACGAGAACCGATCCGCCGGCAGCGAACGTACGAAAACAATAATGAGAAACGCTTGCATAAATAATCCCCAGATGGGAGTATTATCGCGTAAATGCTCATTGTCGGGATAAAACTCGCGCAGCTTATGGAAATAAACAAAGGTGGCGCTAAAACGCCGGAATTGATGTTAAAAAACTAAAACATCGCTCCGAAAGGTATTATTAAAGCGTATAAACAAAGGTATTAAAGAGACGTAAATCCCGGAACACGTTTCCCGATGCAGATTTTGCGATGATCGAAGGATTAAGCGTATGTGGAGTACCTGGACGATTAATATGCCAAGTTTTGAATCTACGCGGGGCCCATACTTAGTGTTTACGACTAGACAGAGTAAATAAATATTAGACTTCCCCCTGTGCGGATACGATCTCTCGAGCTCTCGTAATTTTACTTTCTTTCACGAACGACATGCTTAAATATGATAAAAAAAACCTCGCTGACAATGAATTTCTCCTCGTCAGCCAACAAGGCTAACTCGCCTCACGCGAGCGCTTTTAACGGCCCGTGGATATACATAACCTGGCAATAAAACTTCTCCGACGGTATATTCTGACGAAAATGTTATATTTCCTTGTTACTCCTCACGGAGGCCACTCCTTCGTGTAATCATAAGTTACCTCAAGGTTTCTAGTAGATATCGTACCCATCCGAGAGAAATGATGTGGAGTCTTAAAAAAATTACGTTCCGCCGCATAACTTCTAATATACCGTCCTGGTAGGCCCTTTATTACGCTGTAAATGACAGAATACTGCTTATCGCTGTATGAGAGTGCTTGAAGGGCAATTTAAATGCACTACAGGAGCCGTTAAATAAAAACCGAATGAAGATTCTTTACTTTATTATTCATATAATTTTACTTGATGAAGACTGAACTTTGTAATTTTCTATCTATTCCATAAGTTGTCAATTTATATTCGGACGCGAAAATTATTCTTCATTACTTTTTCTGAGAAGATGAAAAACTAACATTTAGAATTGAAATTACAAAATCTTTTAAAATTGACCTTGATTTACCCGCATGTGAAATAACGGCTGATAACTCATGCCTGAAGATCGGAATTTTCCGTCGTAAACGGCAAAAATTTTATATTATATCTTGAAATAATGGACGAAAAAAATGTTTCGAATCATATTCACATATGCAAACGGTAACGGATGAATACTGTAATTGAACTACGTCATCTTATGTAAGCAAGAGAAGTTTTCAGATGTAGGCAATATCTCTCTAAAATTAACTGAATGATTAGAAAAACAAATAAATTTGCAGGAGTTATTAATTATTTTATATTCCTACGGCTTGCAACCTGCACTTGTGCAAATGATTGTAAATGTGATTCCTTAATAAAAAAATGACACGTAGCAATTCATATGGTGCAGCGGCTCGAGAGCTTATTCTTTCCCGTAGATGTCCAAGAGATTGCGTCAATGCTGGCAACTCCGCAAGGGAAAGCTGCCTCGCCACTCCCGTTCCCTAGCCATTACTTTTCTTGCATTTTTCCTCTGAGGTAGTGTCAAGAGGGAAAAGTATGAACCAAGGCTAGCAAAATATTGATCGTCACGTTTCGAATCATTACATTAATTTGAAGCTAAGAATGGGATACTTCGAAAGCATATATACCGAATTCTAGAAATAGAATATATTTTAATTTCAACAACATAATGAAAAATAATTCTTAGTGAAAATACTTGTTGTGAAACGTACTAATAATTATGTACTGTTATCTTATTTATCTATTGATTCATTTCCAAAATACAAAATTTCCAATTTTTATTGAATAGAATGTATAAATTTCCGTTTAACAATTATTCCAAAATACAAAATTTCCAATTTTTATTGAATAGAATGTATAAATTTCCGTTTAACAATTATTCCTATCCTCTTGCAGCAGTTATTACGCGCTGACTTTCAAACGAAACTGTTTTCTCCTCGTGCACTTGATTATTTACAGTGTACGCCATACTCATGAAAGAGTTATCCTCTAATGCATAGGAAATTCCTACGCCGTAAATATTGAATGGCTCAGGATATGTTTTCTACTATTTGGTTCATTGTAAACCACGGGGTGTAGACACACAAAAATCCATCTAATCTTTATTGCGAGTGTTGTTTTATGCCTCCACATTTTCAATTGTGTGATATTTCCGCGCAACTTGAAATCATTTAAACAAATGAATACAGCACGTGAAGTATATGATTTGAATCCACGTATCCCAACGGGTAAAGAACCCACGTCTCAACGGGCAAGGTCTTTTCTAATATCTATTCTTTCATTTACTGCGCCATTGAAGCATAGAAACCAGGATAAATTCACCACTCATAAACACTGTTCAGAAAGAACCGGATTGAAAGAGACGCATTTTTTACCTTTCCTTCCTTGCCGCAACTGGAACGCGAATAAAGCTTTAATTTCACCATACGTTTGTCAATTGTGCGGGTTAAAAAAAATTCTTAGAAATTTACACACAACATGCTCACGCGTATATGCTCGCACATAATTGCAGCATGCCCTTTCTCTGGCCCTCAGTCAATGGCTGAAATTCCATATCTCTAAAACCCGCCTCTTCTGCCCTCCCTCGTTGCCCTTTTTTCCGTCTTATCCTCTCTCTCCTTCTTCCCACGCCCAACTCATTTCCATTTCACTTTAACGCGCCTCTTTCCTATTCCCCTTTTCCATTTGTTTTTCACCAATTCCCCCCTTTCCTTCCTCCAATTAATCCTCTCTCTCCGCAATAACACGCGAGACCTCTATTTCCTTTCGATATTAAAAAAGAGAGGAGAGTAACCACCTCTCGTTCCATATTCTATTCTCTATTCCTCGTGGTGTACCTGCCGCACGGCGCGGACACATTCTCTTATTTACCTCATCGGTCCCCCCTAACCTACCCTACTCATCCCTTTCACTCAGCCTCCCAACTCGCCCACTTCATCTTTATTCTCTTCCTCCCTTTTCATTCTCCCTTCCTCTTTTTCAATCTCCTCTGCCCACACCTGCTCTCTCCATCCGTCTCCGCCTACTCCATCGTTTTCTTTACCTTTCCATAATGCTTCCCACTCTTTTCTTCCCTCTTCCGCGCTTCGCCCATTGTCTTTCCCCCTTTCCTCTTTACCATTTCCTTTCCTCTTTGCCATTCCCTTTCATTCCGTTCCGCTTCCTCCCACTTTTCCCGTTATCGCCTTTTTTCCATCCATCTGTTCCTCTTTCACACTTTCCGGCGGTGAAAGTTTGTTTGTTGCTACGTGATCGACTAAAAGGGAAGCCATTTTTGCAGTGCTTTCGTCCGTACTAACGAGTAGTGCAGAGTAAACTTGGTGGCAGAGGTGTTGTGGAAATGTATGGCGGAAAGAGAAATTTTGAATGGAGCTTGTTCCGCAAAATTCACCTTTTTTTTTGGACAGAGAGGACGGACGACCGTCATCATCTGCTATTGTGAAGCGTCATCATAAACCGATCGTCCTATACGCCGTAATCTATTTGTTTAAAGACCGGTCGTATTTGTTTAGAGAATAAAATTGGTGGAAGAACCGCCGTACGAAATTTTCTTTTCCTTTCCGAGCTACACGCAGCGTACGCTGAGCTTTACTGCTTGAAATGTTTCCATTAAAAATTATGCAAACATTGCCTTTAAAAATTTACCTGGCTGTTGCGTCATTAACCAAACACTGTTCTTACCGAACAACATCCAGAGTTATGTTCGTATTTTAACGGCAAGACATACAACTGGTGCTAAAGCTGGCGAAAGAGTTGAAATATATGCTGAAAATATATATGAACGAATTAGTTACACGAAGTTTATGTTTTCTGCTGGGGCAACATCATTTATGCTCTAAAAATTCACATGATTCGTTGGTTCTCAATCTAAATAAGAAGAAAGTACCGTAGTCGTATCAGTCTAAAAATGTTTTAAAACTACATAATAGAACACGTTCAACATACATACTATTTATTTTATAATTATATTATAATAGTATCTATCAAATCATTCTATAACTGAAGTGATGATGTACACTGTTTCTTTGCTATCTACCATGGTTAAAGGAAATAAATCTTGAGCGCTACATAATTGAACACATTTATCATACCTACTAATTATTTCATAACTATATTACAATAGTATTTATCAAATCATTCCATAACTGAAGTATTGATATACACAGTTCTCTGCAATCTACCATGGTTAAATGAAATAAATCTTGAGCGCAATGCGCTAATTTACCAACGTTAAGGTCTCGGGTTCGAGTCCCGAGTAATCGGTTTCCCCAAGTTAGGGCACTATTTATCGCCTCCGTCCATAATTCTTACTCTAATTGTCCAATAAATGGATTTCGCAAGGACACCGGAAAATAAGCAAACAAAGAAATCGCCCTGGAAGATAATCCAATCTTCTCCACGGATCACAAATCCTCTTCGAACGACAAAAAACTCGCAATTTTATTCCCACTCCCAACGATGCACATTTTTTGCGGTACTTGGGTTAAGCGCGGGACAGGACTTTAAAACTCTCGATGCTGCCCTTTAAATGGAACCCGTTTGTCTAACTCCTCTTTTTCCGCGGACCCTCCCATCTCAATATTCCTTTCTCTTCACGGTCACATCTCTACCATTCTCTACCCTCCCAAATACTACCTCGCGCATCCCCTCCCACTTTACCTCTTCCATTTGCCCACGCATCTTTTTCGCTTCCCGCGCGACATCCTCCCTCCTTCCGTCCCCCATTTTCCCTACCTTTTGTCCCTCCCCTACCGCGCCTCCCTCCCCCGCACTCCCCCCTCTCTACACTACCGCTTGCCGCCTTTCAGTCCCTGGCTCGCCCTCGTAGTCGACGCCTCGTTCTCCGTTCTCTCTCCGTTCTCACTCCACCCCGGAAAAGTGTGCTCCCCTTTCGCCGGAGTCGCCCGTGGAATTTCCGGGAAGCGGACTCCCCGTCTCCCGGCCCTCGGCTCCTGGCCAGGCCGCATGGAAACCCTTGCAGACGGACCCCCCATACGGAAGGAGCAACGGGAATGTCGGTGAGCGAGCTTCTCTGCGATTATCTCCCCTTCCAGCCGGAATCTGCCACCGCACCTCCCTCCGCCCCCGTTCCCGCGAGGTTCTTCCCCGCGATGCGAATCATTCGAACCCATTTCGATGGAGATCTCCGACGCCCGAGGGCGAGAAAAGCGGTCCTTATCGACAAACGATCCCGGTCGAGATTGACGGGCTGCCGGATGGAGGAATCTCCGCTATCTTGGCCGTGTTTGCTTCGCTGGCGCTGGGGGATCGCTGGAGGGTTACATCAAAAGGTTTCGCGTCGGTGTATTCAATCTGGGTGCGCTCTCTGCGGGAGGGCTAATGTTTTCGGTGGATGAGTCGGGGCAATAAAAGATGTACGGCAGATATGACGTGGGGAATGAATTTTGCGACGACGCGGCCGCGATTTATAAATGAACGGGTGCGTGGAGGTGAAGGCGAGATTTATCTGCGGGGCTGTGGAAATGCCGATGCATATATATTTGAGGGATGGCTTTTGAGGGAGCTAACGCGGCCTCTGAATTTTAAGGGTATAACAGGTGTACGTAACGTCAACCCCGACTTGGCTGATTTTGAAATTAATGGTGGTATCGCGGCGGTCGTCGTCACCCGTGCTTAATTATATTAAGAGATCGGAGATGATGGTGAAATCGTTGCAAAAACAGAAGGATGAATGTTATTCTACGGTGGTAATTAACAACCATTCCACTCCGAATTCATCACATCTCTACAGCATTAATTCCGAAAGAGGTGTATCATTATAGTAAATTGGTTCGTATTTGTATTCGTTTAGTAGTACTCCATGATACAGAAACAAGAAGTATGAATTCTTTAATATATACTAGACCTAAAGCTAAGGCCAGGACTCTAGACTCAGCTCGTATCTCTTTAGCCCGTGATATAATATACATTAAAAAAGGAACAACATTTTAGAAATCATTTCAGGGTTAACTACAATTCATGATTAATTTATGAGCTAGAATGGGACTGCACAGCCGTTTCGGAAAGAGACATATGCTTGTTAAACGTCCCTCAGTCGCGGCGACGGCCAAATATTTGATTCCGAAATGAGCAAGCGAATCCACTCTGACCGATTCTATTTTTCCTAATTGGATTATCTCCTTCCTGCGTCAAAGCTTCAATAATCTGCGAAAAATCGCGGCGGAATACTCCGTGGAAATGGCTAGTTGTGGTCCTGGAAATGAGCATTTACTCCGCAGTGTGCGACAACGAGCTCCCTCCCGAATGACATTACCTCGACGAGTGTTATGACTGATGTTTTGCAGCCTTAATCATTTTAGGGCATAATTAAAAACGGGACGGAAATTTCACATCTCACGTGTTGCATGCTCCGAGGGTTTAAAGTTTCACGGATATTTAACGTGACGTTGACGAAGTGGTGAGTCGATATGGAAAAATTTCTGTCTTCCGGAAGGCACGAAAGGGAAACAACCTAATCTGTCGCGTAATCTAAAGTCTACATAAGATACTATAGAAAATAAACCATGATAGAGTTTGGATTAATTTATACACATTCGATAACCGCGCCTAATTTATCTCAAATGTTACTTCGTTAGAGTCTTTTTCGGCAAAAGCTAATCTTGATTTACGGGAAGGGAATGCGTCATTTCACGTATTATCCGCTGTTATACCCTGTTTAACCTAATTTTTCGGGCGGGGAATCTAGCGCGATCGAGGCGTGTCTATATTTGGGTGATAAACCGCTGTGTAAAGGGTTCAGCCGACCTTTAAACACTTGTAGCTATCACGAAACGTTGGTAATTATCAAAGCATTCGCCAATTTTTAATCCCAAAAATCATGCATAGCGTGATTGCCAAATTTAATGACTGACATTTATCAGCTACTTCATTTCGGGCGAAGATAAAATACCGCGTTTTGATCACTTGGCTGAATTAGATTTGCTTTCCAGTTCGACTCCGATCGCTCCAATTATCGCATTAATTAGGAGCCAATTTACTGTATCGTTCTACGCCAACCTCTTGTAACCTAGTGTATGAAATAATCTGACAAACATTGACAGGTCTAACTTGGTGAACCTATCGGACTCGAAGGTAGCTAAAGATTTTTCCTCGTGCTATCAAATAAATGAAAAGAGCGGGATTATTTACAGAGCTGGCGAATTCCAATTACAGACTTCCTCGTCGAGCATCATTAAGAGGGCTAATCCTATTCATCTTCTTAGTGATCAAAACCATCTCCGTATGCTTTCGACGCCCACCATCATAAGACCATCCGCCTCGGAATTTATTTAACTTCCATTCGTTAGCGAGATCGCTACGTTGTGAGAAGTAATTTCAGTTAGGAGGGGAGTTAATTATGAGCTTAAACAGCGCTGCAAGACGACCCTACAAAGTACAGAGAACTCGTGCGGGGATGAGGCGAATATCTTCTTTAAAGGAAATGCAAATACCTTTGTATCCACAATCATGCAAATTTGTCTCGACAGACATGAAAGATGAATAGACGGATTCTCGACCGTGCCTTCAGTTTACAGCGAATGCAGGTCATAGTTTGAAGCGGATCAAATTTGCTCTCCTTTTATATGACGACGTGCTGCGATGTTAAACTTATCACAGTCAAATCAGAAACGCTGTCCGTCATATTACATGGGACGTTTCGTTCAGATATTCATCGCTAAACAAAGGACAATGTTCAGCATTCAAAGGGAGCAAATTTTGAGCTAAAATGCAAACTCTTGAAATGTCAGTAACTCAATATCTTTGAGTGCTCAAAAGGTTCTGTATGTAATAAACAATAAAAATATCCGCACGAGATTCAAACTTTGATATGAGTATCACATTTTTTTATTTATAGCAACGTTCAACGTGAAATTTAGCTTCCTTCTTTTTTCTATGGGCAAATAATACTTTCTGAAGCGAATGTACTTTTTGATGGTGAAGAAACGTATGTGTCTGTCAGTTAAGTCATATGCCCTATGTTGATGACTCTTGCAATTATTACAAACTCTATCTCATCATAATAAAATCATTCTGTCTATAAATCCATAGTCCTTAAGTCTAGTTAGATCTTTATCCTTCCACAATTAGCAACCAAAACATAAACTAAAAGATTTAAAAAGGGAAAGAGGTTAGCTAGGCAAGATGAGGAGTGAGGTAGAAAAAACAAATTCTAATTACATGAATTTTACAGCTAACAAGCTATCATGTTTACTTAGTTATATTTTTATTTACCTACATCTACATAAGTACACGGAAGCCATATTTCGGCGTGTTGCAGGGGGATATATATTAAAAGTTTTTAAAATTATTTTAGCGAAGGAAAACCAATGAACACCAAGAGGTGAGCTGATAAAAAATGTCTCATATCCAAGGATTGAGATTATACAACGCGATATATATAACTTAAATAATCCATTTAATGTAAATCAATTGCTTTAGACAAAAATTCATTCAACAGCAATATGTTTCGTAAATTTTCACGTCATTCGTAAATCGTCACCCGGTTAGGCATCGATAAAACGACGAGCTCCATTTATTTGACCGAAAATAGTAATAAAGAGCGAATGAGAATCTAGCTTAAAAAATCCGGATTATTTCACATGGCATCATATGGTTGATGCAATATCCCTCTCAGCCGTCGCTCTCCTTTAAGGAAAACATTTTTCCCCGAGAAAGATTTTGCATGCAACGAGGGTAAAAAATTCCTTCCCTTAAAGAAGAAATTGAATCTATTTAACGAACTTTCGAGGTGATATTATTCTCACTCATACCCCAGAAACTGAAAAGAAGAAACTTCATCCTGTCGAAAAATAAACCCCGGAAAAATCCACCAAAATCGTGCACCGAAACGCTCTACTTCGGGCACAAACCTGGGTAATGGCTATTCCGAAACACGCTTCGACATTCGCAGGAATTTATCAGCCACCTTTCATTGCGTTTAGATTGACAAATACGTGGTTTTCGCGGGGCATTATGGGAAAGGAAACCCGGCATTTGTGCGTCTCGCCGTCTGGGGCCGCGATCGAGGGCAGCGTGGCGTTAAATAATTCATTTCCAATTTCATTAATTCCATCGCCATTCATGTCACGTTTTCCCACCGCATAATACCCACTAAGCACTTTTGAGCGGTTCGGTTCATGTGATGCGAAACGCCCTTCCCCGAAAATTCTCAGCTTTTTTCGCCGAGGATTCCGAATTCACGCCTCCCACGATTTCCCCGACGTCTTTATTTCCATTCAGATCTCTAGGCAAATATCCGTCGCGCTTCCGACGTAAACAGAGATGATTCCGAGGGAAAAAGGCTGACTTATCCTTCCTTGAGTGATGGGTGATAATCTTCTGCTTTCCAGTTTCTTCCCTCCTCCCGCAGGTCTGTTTTGAAATTAAATTTTCAATTCGCAGTGTCGAGGTTATCGCGAGCGACTTGACTTTTAATCCGGAAGTGTGTTAAGGAGTTGTGTCTATTTACGAGAGTCCTTTCATCCGAACCTGCGAAGCTGAAATACGGCTTGGAGGAAATCATCTTCGTTTATTCTTAAGGATAATGAATTGACTTCTCAGTATTCTCCTTGCCGTTTCAGTGCCTCAGTAAGGTTTTAAGAATTGTTATTCGGATTACGCTTGAAAGACGTCGACGCTTCCTAATCAGTTCCTATTCTCCAGTTGACTACCTACTTCCTTATTTAAGGAAGCGATTGATGATGTAGTAGATGTAGATGAGGAAGTAAATTTGACTGTATAACATTCAATAAAGTATAGTCAAAACAACTGAAACCTTGCCGACGTATTTCTCATTTTATTGTCGTGAAGAATCGTACCTTACAACAAAAAGCAATATCCAGTTTGCTTATCTTACTTCCTTGTCACCCTCTGCTCTCTTTTTGAATGTGTTCACTATCGTTTCACCCGGATCTGATATGAATTTAATTATAAATCTTTCGTTTGCATGTTCCTCATTCATACTCAAAAGTGAAAGTTTGTCTGTCAGAAGCGATCTCACAATTGATGAAGCAACATTGCATGCTATTCGTTGAGTTAATTCGTTTTCTCCGAGGAGTGAAAAGGTGACTCCATCTCATTAGTTATGTTAAATATCTAATGTTTTCTTGAGAGTCCAGTATGTCGCAATAAGTGTTGCGTTTACCCATTATTATTCCCCATTTGAGAATCATCGGAATTTCGGTTAGTACTAAATAAAACAAGAAGATTGAGTGTGAAATATATCGCTTCCTCTTAATTTTAGTGTTTCCTCCATCAACGTGAATTGTTAGTGTCGATGAAATATTTACTAGTATCTGCAATATGCATTGCTTTGAGACCAGAACACACGTGGAAAATTTCTCACGTCCATGCGTCTAAGTTTTGGCAATCCTTAAGATTTTTAAAGTAGAGCCATTCAATATTAAGAGATTCATGAGAATTTTAACTGAATATTTGTAACATCTGGAAATTGTACCCTTAGAACTTGCGAGTGAACCTAAACTCGTAAAATTCATTTAAGATAAATACTCGGCAAAACGCTGAACAAGCATAGATTTAGTTCATACGGACGCAATAAGTTTTTAAGGTAAAATAAAAATAATTTAAGCTTTCAACGATGATTTTCGAGGCGATAAAAGAATTCAATAAAATTCTCATAAATTTTTCGTCAATAAAAATCGTCTTCATAAAATGAGCAACTAATGTTATGTCAAATCTCTTTCTATATAAGGATTCTTCTGGATTTCACTACATGTGATCGACCTTGTAACTTACGGATCATACAAAGCATATGAATCAATGCATCAGCAGATAACAAATGTGGACTCTTATAGACGTGATAAATATAAATGAAATTAATATACAAGATAATGAAATTTTATGGGTAAAAAGAAATAAAGTATAGGTATAAGCATTAAGAAGTACTGGAAATGCTGTTTGAGATATCTCGAGAAAAATAATTTTTTCTAAGAAGAAATATTAAATCAACGATCATTCAAGACTGATCAATGACATTCATTACTTAATTACAACTTTAAAAATTAAACTTCTCAGCGATACTACGCTGACACGATCTCAATCACATCCTGATGAGGGGTCCCAGGATAGCCAAGTGGGCATTGCGTTCGCCCTTAGTGAAAGCGGTCCTGGGTTCTATTCCTGGCTGCAGGGCCACATGCGCAAAATGACCATTGCATTCGAAGCACTATAGAAAATATTTTTCCTTGGTGATTATAACTGCAAGAATTTTGATTCCTATCGCTAACCCCATATATAGGGAGAATCGGACACACACGAATGGTGAAAAATTCAGCTCACCGGGATTCGAACCCGGAACCTCGGGGGTGGAGCATTAACGCTATCAACTCCACCACCGCGGTCAACTTCTACTGAAATACAACAACTATTTGCTATGGAGTTTTTTCTTAACAGTAGTCACCGCTCCTGACTTTAGCCTTCCCATATGACAAACAACTTAACAACTTCAATGCTATCCTTCAATTCATCTAACTTCCTTAGCTTCTTTTTTTATAATATTCCTGGCCACCTGGCCCGTTTCAACGTTCTGATGATGACGCACTTCTGCTCAAACCAATAAAACTTTAAACTCTCCTTTTTCGCAAGCATGAAAGCCGTCATAATTTACCCATACCTTGATTATTTCGAGCCAAGAGTTTTCCAACACCCGCGGGCCAGCATCTCTCATGCACTTCAAAATTTGAAAAAAATTCTTTTGGAGCGAACGTTAAAAACAATAGTCACCTCGGGAGTAGTACAAGGAAGCAACTAGACGCGTGCGAATATTCCCTTTAAAGTTAGAACAGAAAGATAAACAGACCTGGCAGTGGTGCACGAGAGACCCAGGTGAGCTGGCGCACCTATGGGAGAATTCTTCAACTAGAAACACCAGCGGAAATTTAATCCGCGTTCCTAAACAAGAAGAATTTTTAATTGGGCATGCATCAGCGGAAGGATCGAGTGCGCGTTCTCCAATTATTCGCATTCAGGTGATTGTGGTGCACTGCGAATAGATGGAAGAATAGATCGCTCCGGAGTACTTTTCCGGCCGCGGAAGCCTCTCTGTTGCACTGCTTGCGCGGTCTATATAGGCGAGCTGAAGAGGGAAACAAGGGCTCGTTATGGAACGAGACGAGCACGAAGGCGAATCCGTTAAAATATTTATTAGGAGGATTATTTCAACAGTGCCTCCATCCCATTAAATTGTCTGCCTCGGGGTATCACTCCATCCAAGAGGATTTTGACAGTCGGAAAGCACTCAAGACTGAAAGTATCTGATATTGAAGGAAGATGGGAAAGCGAGAGGCTTAAGTTGTGTCTTATTTCGGAGGCTACGATAGCTATAGCAACAGCTAAAGATATAAGGTTTGAGTATTTTTAAGTGTACTATAATAAACGAACAATGACCTTTTTAACAGAGCGTTAGGCAGGGGCTGCTAAACATAAACGATAGTAATACGGAAAGAGAAGGATTTATAAATTTGAATATGTTAATATTGCCCTACTGAAAATACTAATTAATTTTTTTTTTAATATAACAGGCGAAAAATAAATAATTATCTTAACAGAGAGTTCGGCAGTGGTTGCTAAAGATGAACGATTGTAATATGGATACAGAATGATCTATAAATTGAAATAAATGAATCTTACCCAACTGAAAAGAAAAATTAAATTTTTTAAGTATAATAAATGAATAATTAACTTTATATAAGAGATTTCGGCAGTGGTTGCCAAATATAAATGATATTAAAATGGCAAGAGAAGGGCTTATAAATTTGAAGAAGTCAATCTTACTCAACATAGAAGACGAGTTAGAATAAATTATAAATCTAAAGTGATATAAAAACGAGAAAGTAATTAAAGAAAATAAGAAATGGACGAGGATAAGAATAGGAGCAAATGAATTAAATAATGAATAAAAATGAATGAATCGAGGAGATGGAATTTTTCCAGTATCTGGATGGCACACTTAAGGGAGACAAGAGCTGTAAAAAGTAGATAAGGCCAAGGATAACCGAAGAAAGAGTGACCTTCTTTGTGAAGATTGCATGTGCAATTAAAGTTTGTGAAAACTTAAAGAAGTCTTTCCACTAAGAGAATTGCCTTGTGCAAAGCAAAGGCACCGACTCCACGGGAAAAATAAATGATTCGTCCAGGGAAATTTCGTCTGCGAAATCACCTTAAAAGAACTATTAAGCGAAAAATATCACAAATATCATTAATTATTGATTGAATATATCGCGATTTGATGAATTAGTAAAAATGCAGAGGATACAGATAGTTTAACTTGACTATATGTCTATAGAGCAATGGAAAATTGGAATTAAAAATAGTATATTAAGGGCAATGTATTATAATATCTACAATAAAATGAAAATATCTGCAAATATAAACGGTCTAGGGTCTCAGAATAGCCAAGTGGGTAGCGCGTTCGACTTTGGACAAGCGGTTCCTGGTTCGATTCCCGCTTTAGGTTTACATAAAGTCTTGTAAGGTCTTTGAGATTGAGACTGAAAAGTCTCTTCTTCCATCTAACCTTTCGTCAATGATATTATATACATAATAAGTTTTGTGTAGGTGGATGGAAATAGAGAGGAAAATTTCACATACGAAAGTAACTAATATATCGAAGCACATTTAACAATAATACTACTGCTACCAAAAGCGAACTTGTTTGATAGAGAAAAAATTTTTAAATAGCGTTCGCCGAGCAATCTGGCTGTTGCGTTAGAGCATACGATTTTTTGTACATACTTTTACCAAGTCGACGTCGTGCAAACGAAAGATTAGTACGAATAAGAAACATCCATTCGTAATTTTACGAATCGAAACTTTCATCACCCCGATGGAATATAAAAGGCCAAAAAAATCTACACATGAATGAAGACCAGGTCCCCCTCCAGAGGGGATAGGAATAAAGATGGAAATTTAAGTTAAGGATATTGGCTGCAGGATAATCGGGTTGGGTGAGAGCCTCTTTTCATCATAAATGCTGAAAAATATGAGAGCGGAGATGAGATAAATTAATAAACCTTGAGGATGAAGGATGAGCCTTGAGAAAAGATAATGAATTCAATTACATTTGCAGATAAAGAGCACTCGTAAGCCACTCAATTCTTTGAAGCACATTTCGAGGGAATTTGTGATGAAAATTAGCATAAGAAGACTAAGGTAATTAGGTTCACCAATGGTTTCAAAGCGACAATTTAAGCGAGAGTGTATTCGATAACGTGACGAACGCTCAGTAGTTTTTTTTCCATTTTGGGAGTTCATTGACGCGAAGGAAGTGTAAGGTATTTCAAGCAAGAAAGACAAAATTAAAAAACTTGCTTCGATGTTTAATTGATAGACAAAGAATATTCTTGACATAGATGAATAGCTCTTATTCATAGAGTTACACCAGAGATGTTTTAATGAGAGATATCAGGCGTATATCTTGATGGCTTTTGGTCCCTCAGATGTTTAATAACCCTCTAATCATTCACAATGAACAGAACTGTTCGTCAGCAATGTTCAAGTATGAGTTAATTGCGAGAAAGAATTAGCGTTACGTTGCGAAGCTATAATTCATCACTCAGCGTGAATACTATGATTCAATCTTGTAATGCGATATGAGAAACGGCAATTTCCAACAGATACGTTGGTTATAGTAGCTTAATCATCAGCAAGCATGAGATGCATTTGGTTGTTACTATTGTAGGGAAAATCTACGAGTGTCTACTCTTCTGCATTGAATTTTCCCAACTATTTATGAACCCGAAGGCAATGCCTATTGACTTTTTTATTATCCATTAGAGAAAAAGATTTATTTCCTTCGAGAATAATTGTGACAATGGAAAAATTGTGAAAAATCCTAATTTTTACAAATACATCACAAATATTAAAAATAGAAATTTTATAACTAGTAATATTTCATAGGTGAGCAATTATAACGCGATTTACTTCGTCGAAAAGGTAAATTTATATGGTTGTCTTTAGTCCATCTATCACGCGTTATTAATCGGCAGAAAACAAAAAATATAAACAAAAAATAACGGCTACCAACCAATTTCAAATGATTCCTGTTGTGAAAGAATTAATAATAAAAAATATAACCGCATCCACATTTTTTCACAAATGAATATGTTTCCTTCAATGTCAACGAAAAGGAATATTATTTCAAATTCGAAAGTGAATTACTAAAGAATTCATTGTCCGTATAATGGACAGATGAAAGCTATCTGCTAATTATAACAATAGCTTAAAGGGATCGCAAAGATAAGATCTCTGAATTTATTATTTAAGGAAATATCCGTGGAATCCTCTCGGGTTCTCCACCAGGTGAGGTAAATCGTAGCCGACGTTTCAATGGCAGAGTCAGCCATCTATAGCATACGCCAGGAAAACACGGAATTCCTCATTCGAAAAACTCTTTTTTAATCCATCGCGCTACGGTCACCGCCTTTCTTTTCTTTTATTACGTTTATATTCTTTCTTTCTTAAAACATCTAGCGTGAGAGTTTCATCATACCGAAGATGGGATTTTAGATTTCTCTAGGTGCTCTCCCTGTTTCGTTCTGAAGATTTAATATAGGAATAGTGTCTAAATGAACATCAGAAATCTTCTCTCCTGCTATCACTCCTGATGTCTTTCCATAAAGTTATATCGTCGATCAAAGGGAAGCGATACTGTAATCCGAACTCTCGGAAAATGTCGACCACTGCAGGAAAAACTGTCCAGAATATGCGATAAATCTAGATAGAGTAAAACCCGGTTTAGAAGTTTTTCAGGGGCCAGGCGAAAATCGTGTTGTAAGCAGCTGCAATGCTGTTTGCCTATTCGTCAAATTTTTGCAGAAAGATTTGCACAAAGAGAGTGTCTTCCTTAGTTAATTAATTTTTTGAATTTTTAACTCTAAAATGAAATGATTTTTACCAAATAGACACATAGGGTAGGATAATGAAAGTTTTTAACAGCAGTGATAAGAGATCGTCATAGAACAAAATCTCACCAAGAAAAAGAGTGCAGTGTTTTACGGGCTCACCAGCCCAAAAAACACTTTTTTGATTATTTGATATGTTCACAACTAGAGATTGCTACGTTAGGAAACACCGTCTATCTAATGTAACGTTTTGTCCTAAGAAAAAACTGATCTCACCGAGTGATAAAAAGATCTCACTCTATCTTGGAGTTCGTACCAACTCCGTCATTGAGATTGTTCTATCTCGCGATACCCTCGTTTATTCTCACAAAATTAATCATTCCAAAGTTTTCATTCACAAGGTAATATTTTAGATACAAGGCGAAGCGTGAGAGAAAAGAGGAAGACGACAAAGATTACGTAAAATATTTTTGGTCTGTCTAATGAGACGAAAAATTGGCTTAAGCGGGTTATCCGCTTATTAAGTTGGAGCGTTGTAACATGTTTTTAATGAATCTATGGTCATGGATTTCATATGCGTTAAAACCTGCAAAGTATATTATTATTAAGCGGAATATGGCGATGATATCATAAAAAATTCTATTCACATCCGGCGTTTTCTTGTTTGTTAGACCAAATTCACACAAATTAGAAAATGTATACTCAATGTGTACTTCGAAGATTTGATACGTTAGTGTGTAGTGTATGCAATGAGGTCGAAAACACCACCATTACCCCATTTTGGAATATGCTTTAAGTGAAAGAGTTTGCAGGTGAAAGGGTTCTCGAGAAAGAAGTCTTTGGAGTAACATCACTCAAAATTCCAATCGATTAGCCGTCTTAGGTTCAGCCGCATCTCACGTGAAATTTCACTGGGTGTGAAGTTCACGAGTTTACTCTGTGAAGCCCTCTACCTAATAAGCCCTTGAACTGCGGCAAAATATTGGTAATAACCATGCTTTAGAGTGTACTCGTCTGGAAGACCAAGGTGAAAAAAATACAAAAAGAAAATGCAGTAAAAAGAGAGGATGTGAGAGTTGCAAGAGGCAAATTATTAATATAGTATTCATTCACGAGCTCTATCCATTCATGAAAGAGATACTTCCTAAGGATAAGAATTATATATACAAATATACGTAAGTCTTTATTTCGAGCGATATTGAGACTTAATATTCTCGTCGTGCATTTAACACGTTACTAAGTGATTGAAAGATACAATAGGATACGACAGTTAACAAGAAGAATAAAAATCAAATATGCAAATGTTGAACAAAATAATCTTTATAAATCAATAATAATCAATATAAATAATAATAATCAACAATCAATAATAATGATAATCTAATAAAAACATTTCAAAATTATCTTTTAAACGTATGAGATTGCTTAAAGAAGAAGAAAAGAAAGAATGTGACATTATGGTCGAAATATGGTACACCATAGTTAAGAATAGCAGGGGGAAGAGAACAGAATTATATTTCAGTTGTAAGAGAATGATTTTGAAAAAGTAAAGAATTATCCGAATACAAGAGATGGATTGATGGGAAGGAGACGTGAAAAAGTCGCATGGAAGGACAAACACAAAAAATTGGGAGGGAATACTTGATTTTGCGCCAAAACACAAAATCCTTTCCCTACATAATAACGAAATCCTTCCGACTGGCGCAAGATTTCTTATCCTCAAATACAAAAAAGAATCCATCCTCGTAGCCGAAAGTTAGAAATGTCAGCAGAATAACCTTCAGAATAAAAAATTACGTCCAACTGTGATTTGCTCCCAGAAAACAGTAACGAAAAGTCTTGGAGTAATTCAAGTGAAAAAGCATTTAAATTGCAGCTGCCCAGACCAATCCTCAATTACTCTCCATTCTGTAAATGTACCACGGTCTTCACGAGGGAGAAGTTCAAAATTACATCGGCTTTCGTAGAGATAAAAGTCTCGAGTTGTTCCGTAGACTGCAATATCTGCGACGTTAACTGATTCCATGGGATTTCTTAGGTTCATAAATATCACGGGGCAGGTTTATTGGAAACGGCAGCTCCGAGCTGTCAGTGGGGAACATACGCGCACACGTGCTGCCCGATACTTATGAACTAAGAGGTGCCTATGATCCAAATATTTCCCGATAACGCGCCGAATTCATAGCAATTTCAGCAAAAAAGAACCGTTTCCAAGAGCTTTACGACCTCGCGTGTAAGAAAAAGTAACATAGAATCACATAGAGACTCGCGCATTATTTCAGAGAGAGTTTTATCTCATTCCCTCAGGTGTGAAATAAATACCTCAGGTGTTGCAGACATTAAGAAGCAATTTATGCGAGGGTACCTGATTATCGCGATATCGTGCGCAGTGGAGGAAAAAATTTTCCCAATCCCGCAGCGGTGCTGCATTCGAATAAAATCTGCAAGCGTACGATTTACCCACGATTGCGTATTTCCTGTACTTAGGCCGAGCCGCAATTCGCGGTGAATTACACGCCGGAGGATGAACTACAGTGTGGCGAAACTGCAGTTGTATGTAATAGGAATGCTGCACTTCCGAACTTCGAATAGCTTGCATATGGCAATTGTGGACTCCGGATGGCATAGATTTCTGGCTAGAAATTTCAAGCGCAAATTCAATATAATTAAATGTTTGAAAGTGAAAATTTTCTTAAAACTGGAAATTTTGCATAGCAAAGTTTCTGTAACTTGAAGTCTTGAATCACGAAAAAATCTGTAATTCTAACAGCAATTGAGCAAAATTTTCAGTCTTCGACTTTGATAAGAGCGAAAGTTCCAAAAGTCGATTTAGAGATTGCTAAATTTCTCAAGGTAAAAAGGGAAAAGTGACTTTGCAGGTAAAGGCCTAGTAAATGAGAAAAACCTAGGAAAATTCCCAAGGGATAAAGGATATGAAAAACGCCTTATAGATATGGGACTCGTACACGGATCTTCCATTTTTCGTGCGGATACTTCCCTTCTCTGACCCCTATTGTTTTCTAGAAGTACCTTTCAAAAATATTACATTTTTTCATTTATCGATATCTTAATGAATCCTAAAATTAATACCCAGCAAATTTATATAAAATCTAATTTCAAATTTTATTCCATACTTTTCTTTTTGATCTATTAATAATTGTTAATCCACACCGAGAAAAGGAACGACTTATTAGGATAAGTTAACTTACTTAATCTGCGACAAGGAAGGGATAAAGTCTTGCCAAGAAAAAGAAAATACTGGAACACGGCTGTAAATGAATTACAGGTTTGAAAACGCTCCTATAGTTGTCTTTTTCTGTGTACGGACCTTCGTCTCGACCAAGGTATGAAATCAAACGGAAGTCCGGGTCAACCGAACTAGAAATGATTCCTCCCTACAAGAATGATCCCGGACTTCCCATTTCTTACATACCCTGGTCTTGATGAATGTCCGTACTTCGAAATATACAACTATGGGAGCGTTTCAAATTTCTAACTTGCTTCTAAGTCTTCCAAAATGGCATGTATAAATTGGCTGTGTAGCTAAAGCCTTAAGCATCCGCCTGAAAATTTGAAGATCCGGGTTGCAGTTCCTGGTCCTTTCAGAATTTTTCACGTCCGTTTTTTCTTTTTAAATCCAAAAAATTGAGAAAGTCAGAAATTTCGCGGTTTTAGAATTAAAAATACAGAAAAAAAACAGACTAATATTAGCATCTCAAAAGACATTGAACATTCCCACCGAGTCACGAAACTTTCGGGTCACATATACACCGAAAAAAATAATAAAACTCAAATTCTGCAATAAAAACCACCAACTCGTAAAAAAAGCACGGAAACCATAAAAAAGCAACATGCGCATCGAGGCAAAGGAATATTGAATCAGAGAGTACGGGAATTACGCCTTTGGAACCCCCCAAACACTCCTAGTTTGGGTATTATTACTAATTCCATTTCGCGTGCAATAGGATCAGCCGTTTGATTCCATTTCGGGCGCATCTGATCCAAAAACGCCGCGATTCAATCCGTTATCTTTCCGCTCGAGAGAATGAAGTCCGTCCTTTTTCCAAAGGTCTTTCAAAGCACTTTTCGCGAGATTGGACATGCAGGGACGCGTGGGACTCGACCTTCTTCAGACTATTCGCATCGATTTTGTCCTAAGTACATCTGTCCCAGACACAATTTTTTCGAGAGCTATGGATTTTATTTCGCCGACCATCTTCGCGCTACGGAAGCGACGGATTTTTATATCTTTTTATCGTCTGTTCATTTCATCCCGAAACGAGAGTCTGGGAATTACGGCTCGACGACTTGATTCTATTTCGCTCTGTCGGAAGTGGTTAATGAAGGATTTCCTTTTATTTTTGTTTCGGGAACCCAATTAAAGGCCTATTACTACAAGGGATGGAACGTCGATAAAAGAAAACTGACAGAGGGTTATCGAACGTGGGACGTGAGGGTTTCTGGCTCCGGGATGGCCAAGTGGGTAGCGCGGTCGTCTTCTGTGAAGGCGTTCCTGGGTTCGGTTCTCGGAGAGGGCCCATGTGTGGTGTGGAATGACCTCAACTAAGTTTTTTCAAAAATACTACTGCTATATAAGCTTTCCTACACAGTAGTATAAACCTCTATGATACAGGAATCTTTTCTTATCACGGCATGTTCACCTACGATCCGAGGCATTTCAATACATTCTGCTACACAATAGTTAGTTCACGACCATACTCGTATTTCTAAAGGCGAAGAAACCTAAAGTAGAAAAATCTTTGATGATATAACTGAGAACTTTGAATAAAAATATATTTGCATTCAAACCTAAAAGCATATTCAAACACAATGAAAAATGCGTCCTGATTTAATTATAATAATAATTTTCATATTCACATACAGCAATAGCACCCTGTCAGACTGAAAGTCTGTCGACATGACGGAAATTGACACAGGTTTGTTATAAAAATCATATAGTTAAAATACTATTCAATAATAATAATGATTTATTGATCATTTTATTATTATAGCAAGTACACTTTTTACTAAATACATGTTAGAGTATCTATGTAAATAATTGTGTTTTCTATGCGGTTGTAGAAATCGTTCCAGCTATCACCGGAAAGCTTTCAATTTGGTAAAAGCCTTTGTAACAAAGCTTCATTAAAGATTGGAGATCACTCGACTCACCAGAAATGTGCGTACTTCCATCACATATATTTGGAATCTCTCCTCCCACCACCACAAAGGCCAAATTTTCCCTTAGATAGAGCGGAAAATCGCTGACAAATTTCAGATCAAATTGTGTATTTAAAAGTGATTCTCCAAAGTTGTACAATTCCATTCAGACATGCTAAAACTTTTTCTCGATTGATCAGACGTTACTTCGATTAATGGAAAACAGAACATACAATTCCATTCCATAACCGATCCTATGTTGGACTGAATTTCACTGTTTGAGAATTGAAATTGGATTTTCTATTTGAACTGGATGTTGGAATATGTGCAAGTTAGGTTAAAAATTCGTCGAAGCGTATTTATGCGGTATCGGATATGAAAGGCTTCGTATCCCAGGAATGAGAAAACTTCTTTCCTATGATAAGCAAGCATATATTTTTACTAGTAGATTTCCCGTACCGCGCGCCCCATCGATTTTTGTTCCTCAGTTGTTTTTACGCGTGCTGCTTCACTATAAAAATACCCTTGAACGTAGTTGGAATCGATCCCTAAATATACCCTAACTTTTTATAGCATATAATTTCTTTATGTTCCCGTAATAGAGAACTTGGACGACGTCTTCGGCAAATCGCTGGTAGATTATGATCTGCCGTATTTTTACCAGGTATGAGACGTTATATGATAAGAAAAGATCCATTTATTGATCATATGATATATATAAACATAAGAAAGAAATAGGCAATGTGTAATAAAGATGTGAAAACCCCTGAATTCAGCCACAGATATATTTGGGAAAAGGACCGCCATTAGAAAATATAAAACATATTTTGAATACGCTTTTCGGAACAATAAATTACGCCTGTCTAGCTTCTTAGACGACCGTATCATTCGGAACTTTCGTTCATATCACTGTCTGGCCCCGTTTTCCCGGGAATGTTCTTATGGAGATATGAAACCGTCCCGTTTATGCGTAAATGATGCACTTGAATTAAAAAAGTATCTCTTGAAGTGTTGTTCTGAATATTTTAGCATTATTGAGTAGTGTACGTCTTCTTAAACATTTATCGAGTCAAAGTAAAGACAAGGCTTTTCTCTTCTGTCTTCTAACACTCAAATGAATGCAATATAAGGACCATGAATGAATTAATAATGTCACATAAATTTTAGTTATTTTTTAATTATCGCCTTTCCAATCAGTTTAAATTATATAAATCAAATTTTATGAATTCAATTTTATAAATTAAATAATTTAAAGTTAAAAAATATCTATATTTTTAAATCCTTATTTTAAAAATTTATCTCCAGTTTAACGGCGACAGAAATGCTGCGGCGTTGAGGTATATTGAACTTCAGAACGTCGAGTTCCTTTTGTAATAGAAAATACTTGTACACTGGTTTACAACATAAAGTGGGATATAGGGTACCAAGAGACGAAAAAAGGGCATTAGATGGAACCAGGCACGTTAACCTTCCGAAAGATAGAACACTTAGGATGACTTTTCACTCGTCCCATTCAAAAGGGAAATCTGGCAACCGTACGGCCAGCTATCTTTTGGAAATTTGCGGACGATGGGCACGCAGCTGACTGGAATATCACGGTCGTCATGGCGATCATCAAACAAACAAAAAAGCCATTCGCTCGCATCATTCTGCGCATTCATCACCTTCGAATCGCTAGACATTCCGTCGATTACCACTCCGTTGTATCCCATCTCATCACACCGCACTCAAAAAATCCCTCGGATTCGTTTAGCTAAACCCGCTACGTTTTCGCACCGCATTAATTTCTCCAGGGGGATTGCGGTCGCCTCAGACGAAATAGCTTATCCAAGATTAATTTCCGACGCGGCTTAAATTTACCTACGGAGGGAGAAGATGGAGCCGTACATCCCGAAAAGCTAATTCTTCCCGATTTTTCTCTCTAATCCTCTACGTAAATACGATCTCTCCGCGGCGCTATCTCGGCGCAAATCCCGTTGGGATATCCCGCGAAACGTCTTTCGCGAGGGAAAAGAATTAGCGATAAAGTCGAATCGATGGGAGGCAATGGATTTCTGATCATTTGTTTTCTTTCGAACGGAAGAGACCTCCTGAAAATGAGCGCGTTTGTCATCCGATGAACATCGGCTTTATCGACCGTTGGCCAAATCGAGTTTATTTTTAAAACAAAGAGCTGGCGGATGGCGTATTTTCGACTCCTATTCGCGGAGGAAGATTTATGCTTCGAGTTTGTACAGGAATCTCTCCGTCTGGCTGATTGTAACTTACGGTACCCGTCTTCCGGATGCTCAGACGAACGTAAGATGGTTTTCGTGAATGCAAAATTGTGAGAAGGTTTTCGTTAATGCAAAATTGTAAGGAGGTTTTCGTTAATGCAAAATTGTAAGGTGCTTTTCACGAACGCTAAATCGTAAGGTGGTTTTTGCGAATACAAAATCGTTAGGTAGTTTTCACGAATGCAAAATCGTAAGGTGGTTTTCAAAAATGCAAAATCGTAAGGTGGTTTTCACCAATACAAAATCGTAAGGTGCTTTTAGTGAATGCAAAATCATTAGGTAGTTTTCACGAATGCAAAATCGTAAGGTGGTTTTCACCAATTCAATATCGTAAGGTGGTTTTCACAAATGCAAAATCGTAAGGTGGTTTTCACCAATTCAATACCGTAAGGTGGTTTTCACAAATGCAAAATCGTAAGGTGGTTTTCACCAATTCAATATCGTAAGGTGGTTTTCACAAATGCAAAATCGTAAGGTGGTTTTCACAAATGCAAAATCGTAAGGTGGTTTTCACGAATGCAAAATCGTAAGGTGGTTTTCGTGAAAGCAAAATTGCAAGGTGCTTTCCGTGAATGCAAAATCGTAAGGAGGTTTTCACGAATACAAAATCGTAAATTGATTTTCACGAATGCAAAATCGTAGGATGGTTTTCACGAATTCAAACTCGTAAGATGGTGTTCACGAATGCAAAATCGTGTGGTGATTTTCAAGAATTCAAAATCTTAAGGTGGTTTCCACGAATGCGATATTCTGAGAATTTCTCGAGTGAATTAAAGGACGTTGACTTCGAATGCGTCAAAACGCAAGATTTTGAGAATGAAACATCGACATTTGCATCCTTTGGGCTGGAGTCAGCTTTAGCTACCTACGCTCGAAACTTTATGAAGCCGCTTCCTTCCCCGTTTTCCCACACAAATAGTTAACTAGGGCGTACGCCCAAGAAGTTCCCATAATGCAATCGTCTATACATTTTGCTTTCCTCGCTTGCCGCCTCGGCTATATAACAAAGGAGAGATGACGCTGGAAGCAAAGTACTGCACATCACGCAAATACTAAGTAAGTTACTACTACGATTCGAAACTGATTCGAGACGAAAGAACTGTTTTACTTGGATAGTATAATTTTTTGAAACGTGACAATCAGGGAAGCAAAATTTATTCACGGTCATTCTGAATGAAATATATTCTTTGATTTTTTCAGACGTTATAAAATCTAACAATTTAAATCCAAACGAATAATCAATAATACAATTCCTCAGCCATAATAAAAAGATAACTATTGTAAAAGTAACAATAATCGTATTCTTAATGAAGCGTAATTTAGACTTTTTAAAGCACTCTAAAATCGAATTATTTAAATATGACTCGAAACCGATATATAATTCATTGAGGAAAAATCAGTTAACACAAATTTTAAGCTACAATACAATACAAGGAGAATAATTGGACGAGCAAGAACATTCTAAACTCTAATGATAATGACAATCGCAGATTATTCTTACCGAGAAGTTTCACATAAAACTGCAGCTGTATTTGTAGTTATCTGTATACTGGGGCTCTCGGATAGCCATGTGGACATTGTGTTTTCTGTAGTAACAGAGGTCCCATATGCAAAACGACCTTAGCAGTCAAGACACTTTCAACAATACCTCTACGTGTGTGTTTGTGTGCGTGCATGGATGCGTGTGAGTATATGCTTATAATTCTCAATATATAGGACACACGAATCAACTTCGATGACGTTTTATACGACATACGAGTATTTATAGATTCAGCTACATAAAGTCTGAAAAATATGGCGAAGATTGTCTCTTCGGCTGGAATTTTTACCCGTAAAATGCAGCATCGCCTAAATATATTCCACGGCAAGCAAACAGGGATATCGCGCTCATGCGAGGAGTAGATAAACACAGCGATAAAAATCTGCACTAATTACACGGTATCTAATGCAAGCCGATCATGATAGTGGATAGCGAACGTACCAATCCATATTGAGAAGCGAAATGCACACTGCAATGTAATCTTTATCGTGGCTGCTGATGCAGAACCTTGAAAAAACATTGGAACACACTACATGCATTACCCACCAGCATTTTGCGGACTCATTTCAAAAAGATGTAGTCCGATTGAAAGCTTATGGATCCTGCGCAGATGTATTTTTCGGTCGAACGAGTTTACCTTCGTAGCTTTGATTTAGGAAGGGTTTAGATAGTCGATGAGAAAGTATATCGATGACCCAAACCTACGGTTTTCAGGCCACATGAAATATTTTTGGGCATTCGATGCGGCCTTGTAGTCGCTTTCTGAAACAGTAATGTTTTCCCAATTTTTGATGCTTCTAAGAGAAGATAAGTTGGAAAAAGTACCATTTGAATTCAATTGTTAAATATATTCGTTTTCTTGTCCACAATTTACATATCTAACTATTTGAATGTAGGCAGCGCGCAACTCAAGAGCGGCCTGATATGCCTTTTTTAAGGTACTAATGTTTAATTCGACCCTTTGATGGAAAAGTTTACCCACCCATGGACTAAACCAAAAACAGAGAAGGCCATATTTGGACAGGAATACCATATTTGGTAATATAATGGACTTGGATGCTAAGTTGTTGGAAAACCACAAACTGTTATATCGGGAAGAAGCTGATATTATCTTTTTTACTATGTAAACGATGGGATTAAGATAATCATTGACGCAAGTTATAATTTATTAGTAATAATAATGAATGAACTCCACTTTTATCTGATTTAGACTTCACTTAAGAGTTCCAGGATAGCCATATGGGCAGCGCTTTCGATTAAAGCGGTCTCGGGTTCAACTTCCGGTGGGAGCCACTTGTAAAATAACCTGTCGAAGCACTTTTTACACTACTACTACGACTTCATTTAAGTGAAAAATGCATGACAAAGATAAATCAGCCAGATTTCCGCATGTAAAAATATTCCCTCGCCACTCCGGATACGCGTGCCAAAGGTTTACCACCCCTGGTTAGGGCATGTATATTCCCATTTTTCTTTCCGTCCCCTTGGGACATTCCCCCCTCGCCGACATGAGCCACAAGCTTTCAAACAGACTATACTTCTGGACGACCATACCTGTGTAATATATATGCGATTCGGCGGACTAACACGTGTCACCCTGACCTGATCCGGGGGGGAAAGAACTCACGCACGACATAAAAAAGGCGACGATCGCCCCCCGTAAGAGTATTATGGGAGCGCCGTTATCACGGAGACGGCGCAGATATCGCCGCGCGTTATTTCCTCTTTATTTTTTGCATCGGTCTGCGTTAATCCTAGATGGTCGGCGACTTTTGCCGAGCGGTTGCTAAAAAGCGTTCCGTGAAAAATATTGCGGCCGTTTCGTTTTTTTTATCCGCCGCAAAACAAAAGAGCGCCGATAAAAATCTCGATCGAGTCGGAATATCCTTCGCGATCTACGACGAAGGGACTCCGGCGTCGTTATTTTCGAAAATTTCTTTTTCTCCGATCCGACGAGAGTGTTTCTTTTCATCTCCTTCGTCGGGGGAAATAGTCTAATCGTTTTGGGTGAGGAGAAATTTTGGGATCGAAAAGGCCGCGTTATTAATTTTTATTCAAAACCCTCTATTCAATAGGTTCTCAATCGCGGGTAAGTGGATTTTACTTAAGAATTTCTCTGGTTTCTCGTCATTCTCCCCATAAAGAGTGAGCAATTATAACGCTTGAATAGAGGAGTTGCTGTAATTCCCTGATCCATTCAAACTTATTAGTTATATTAGTTTTAAATGTAGGTGCGCTTAAAATTTAACTCATTCCCGGAGGAATAGGTAATATTAAATAATGTATTTTCATTTTACATCGTGCAGTACTTTTGCGCATCTAAATGTATATACTAGGCTTAATACAATTACGCTAGGGGCATTGACTCTGGAATTCTTCCTCACAGTTCTTTAAGAGCTAATATTTAAGCTCCTGCCAAAACTCTTTGCGCTCCGAAGCCCAATAAAAATTTTGATAGGACTAAAAGTAGCTGCATTCTTTCGCGAAGTAATAATTTTAGACGGTTTACTCCAAATTTGCCCTGTGGTGGGGTACTCGGAACAAGTAAGCTCTTTTGGAAGCCATAAAGACTAAACTTCTTCTTCCTACTAAATGATTTATCTTTCTGACGATCGGAAAAGTTATTCGAACCGACCAGAAAAAAATCTAAATATATTAGCTATATTTCAGCTACCATGATGAGAATATACAGTAGCTAGATTCCTAACTTTTACTTGAAAAGGGAAAAGAAACTCTACCTGCCGACTTCGGTAGCGAAATAGCAAGATTAATAACCTACCAACCGGATTCCAGTCCCAGATTTTCGACATTTTCCTGATTAAGAACTGAATGTTTCTGCTCTACCTTTTTTGATGTCTCATGCTGTGATTGTCTATTAATGGATGTTCTTGGAACAAAAAATTAAATAACAGCTAAATATTTTGGATAGATGTAAATGCGATATTTTATAGCACGTTATGGTGAGGAAAACTTTCCAAATATTATTCATAAAATGCTTTATGTAAAGTTACAATCGTATATGTTTTTTTGGAAGACAGCGGTGAATAAGTTTCCATCATCATTTAATTTCTTACATCATCAAATTATGACTTTTAAAACAGGGGTACCAGTATATTTTGAAAGAAGGGTATCTTGGGTACAATGAAAATTTCAAAGCGTTCCGATTCTAGAGGAACCTGTTTTGTTAACCTAAAATTAAACAAAGATTACTTTACGAATATTAGTGAAGATTATTGGCCATTAAATAAATCCAAATAAATCACATAATAGCGAGTTTAATTTGTTAGGGACAGTGAAGGTTTTATTGAGAGGGGTATTTTAAACTACTTTCAAACGTGATTAGAATCCTGAGTTGCCATTTGGGTACTCATCATTCAAAAAATATTTCTGCAATAAGTGCATGTATTACGAAAGAATAGGTTTACCATAAGACGACAATGTCGCGGGATTTTCAGCCAACAGAAAAGGCTGAAAAACACCGCTTTATCCAGAAGTATCGGAAAAGAATCCTTTCCCGTCCGTTTTTTTCGGAAGGTTCTCGAATACGTTCCCGCGCTAACGAAAAGCACGCCGGCGAATTTGCTTCGATTCTTCGACACGTAAGACGCCGATTTGCGCCCTCTTCGTCTCGAGCGGAATTGATACGCATACCAAAGCGAATGGCGTTTTTTCGGCCCACATGGCCGAACAGTTTGTCTTCGGAAGGGAAAAAAGCTTCCTTCTTTCCGAGCCACCGCTCTCATTCCCTCCCGTCAACAAATCAAATCCTCGAGCTTCTTTTTCGCCCCATCCGAGAGATTATTCGCAATATCCAGAGGTCAATTGCCCACGTCCACGCGAATTCCTCTCCAAATGGATTCTGGAAGAAAATATGGGTCTTGATTGAAACCCGATTCAGGCCGTTGATAAGAACGGGAGGTCTAAGAGTGGATGAAGGAAAAGTGAAGGGGAAGGGAAGGGTTCGTGGGGTGTTAATGGGCTGACCCTAGCCTGCTCTTCTGCGACCCTCAATTGGACGGCGCAGCTTCCTCATCTCCCAACCATAAACACGTGTCATACGTTCCCAAGATATTCTCCTTCCTCCCATTTCTGCTCCCAAACCATTACTGTGCATTTCCATTCCGCACACACTTCCGTTTTCCATTCCCCCGTCCTTTATTTCTATCCGCGTGTACTTATCCACGTACAGGGAATTAAGTGCTACTTTTTTTCATTTAAGTTCCCTACAAACACAAATTTTCATTCAGTAGTATTATTAGTTAGTTAATTAGTTAGTATTATTAGTAATTATTTACGCTCCAGCTGGCACTATTATTTACTCATACTAATTCATTAGCAATCCGGGTTTTCTATAGATATTCTTATCTAAAAACCTTCATAAAAACCCGGTAACATTATCTTGAATAAGTTAAATAGACATTCAGTGAATATGAGATGCAATAAATAATTACAAAAACATTACTCAGTTCCACTCAAACGTTTGCTGTTTTGAAAGTGAATTTATTAGGATAAAATTAATGCGGTTTTCAGTTCGGATACACGTTTAGTTTTTTGGCTCGGATTGATTTCTTTCGTAGCTGTAACTGCAACTATTTTTCGATTCCCTTCCGGTTCGATTCATGGTTTATCTTTTTTCTGTGTAAATTAGGTGAGTTGGATTAATCACACAAAGTTAGAAACAAACATTTGATCTATCTAATCCACCCACCGTCTTTCGAAAGGTGAGCAAGCCACCTGCCGGTCTGGCTTTCATTCTTCAAAATTTTTCTATTCAATCGTATTTTATGACGAAAAATACATCTCTCTCAAGGTTTTAATTACATAGTTTGATTCTTCCATCGCTTTTAATCAAGATTCTCATTGTCTATATAAATTCCTCAATCTCTCTTCACTCCTCTATTAGAGTCTATCTTTAGATACTGGCGAGTTCACTTTTAATAGATTTGGTCTGTACTATCTTTTACAATATCTTATTTAATGATATAATAAGAAATAATTTAACCTTAAAATAAAAAGTGCCGTTCTTTATAATTCTGGAATGAAATTTTTTGAACATTAAAAATCAATATGCGGCTAATTTCATTTTAATCGAATCTGGTTTTTCACTTAGTGTACCCGCAACAGAGTGACATTATTATCAATCGCTGTAATATTTTTGCACTTGATTAATTTATAATAGGCAAGCGTCTTGAGCCACACATTTGAATTAATTTCACTAATTTTATGTAGACTAATTTAATATATGTGAAATGATTTTCCAATTAATTATATAAACAATATGATGCTTTTATAATATGCTTTGATGCTTTCATTACAAACTATTGCGAAATTTATTTTAATATCATATAAAAGTACAGTTTCTCTAAATTATAGCAGATAACCCTACCTCAACTATCCCTATCATAACTTTGGAACATCAACATATCAAACCTTTTCTTCCGTCCTATGTAAATAATTAATACAGCCTCTCAGCTTATTCGAATACTTCAACTTGAATGTAATCCAAGGACTAATTCCAAATCAAATCCAATATTGAAGATGCGTGTGTCCTTGCTTTATGTATTTCTAAACGTAAAATAATGAAAATCTATTATTTTTGTGTAGTTCTTGATAAATCCAAATTTAATCTATTCTCAACCCTTAACTTTTTCAATACAACGTAGCCTACCATTTCTCGAAGATATTTTTCCCATAATTTTCTTTCCAATAGTGATACTCTCAGTTCCTTCAGATATCTTTACTCACTATTCAAATCTAATCCATAAAATCTGCATTCATCTTACCCGTGCTCTCCTTCTAACATACCCAAACATCACCACACAACTACGTTTCGCCACTTTTAAAGATTTCCCAAAATCCTTTCTTAAACTCTACCAATTCTGTGTCGTTCATCTCTCTTTTCAGATCCCTTTCTACATCTCCTTAAGGACGAGATCTACCTGTCTCGGAGTTTTCCTCTTTAATAGGCTTCCCCACATTCCTCACCCTCTAAATTCTCCTTAAGCTTCTCTTTCGGAATCATCCCAAGATCCCTATAGGCGTTTTCCTATTCATCTCTTCCTGGACGTCTTCGGATTCTTCCTCAGTATTTCTCTAGGCACCTCTCTCTTGCACCGATTAAGTATCGCCTCGGGCCTATCTCATCTTCCCTTTTTATCTTTTACGCAGCACTTACTATTTTTCGGAATTACTCCGTATCTCCCTCAGACGTTCGCAACATCTTTCCCACGTTCGCCACCCTTCCCATCTCCGAATCCGTCTTTTTTGGCTTCCCTTCCCGTATCTTTAAGCATTTTTCTGCTTTTACCTCCCTTTCAGATTCCCACCGTTCCTTTCTCCTTTCGGCATCTCCACCGAACTCCACTTTGGGTATCTTTCTCTTTCCGGACCAACCCTCCGCTCCCCAGCTTATTCCTCAACCCTCGCCGGAATGTTTGAGGGTTACTTTTAATTTCCCATTTCGACGGAATAAAGTCTTATCTGTCCCTCTTTGTCTCAGCCCTTTCTCTATCGGCAAACATATTTAAACCCACCTATCCCCTCCGTTCTACGCAGCTTTCTCCGCCCTCTTTTACTCTTCCCCGTTTGCTCAGCGTTCTGCTTCGGTCTAATTTACTCAGGACTACGAATTTCTCCCTCCTCTTCCTATAATCACCTGCTCCTCTTCAATACCACTTCAAGCCCCCTCAAAATCCCACTCCGCAGCCCCTTTCCCCACATCCATTTTCTATCCTCTTCCTTTTTCGCTACCCCGCCGACATGTACAAACATTCCCGCCTCTCACACGGATTCTCCTCATCGACTTCTCTCTTTGCCTTCCTCCCCATTCGATACTTCCCCTGACGTCTGATGAGACTCGCCGATCGAAGCGACTCGTGTAGCTTTAATTGTCCGTCAGATTACAGCCGAGTCGCGGATATATCTAAGTCAGGACAATGCCTTCGGGACGCTACCAATCGGAGATAAACGTGGAATCAGGCTATCGAACCGGAAATGATCCCGAACCGAAAAGGGAGGATGTTTTCGACGGGAAGAGAGCTGGATCCGGGAAAGGAAAAAGTTAGGAACGAACGCAAGGAATGAAACCGATGCTTACTGTATCGCCTCGGCTTTCTTTTAATATTACGGTAAACTAGCGATTATCTGGTGGCTGGAAATCGTATTCTCCCGGTGATCCGCAGAAAAGGAAACATTAGTAACGAGATAATCCGAATATCCAGTGGAAAGAAAATAAATAAGTACCAAGCGTTCTCCGAATCTATTTTCTTCATTCATCTATTCATCATTCTCTATCTATATATATATAAAATCAACGGAATGGAGAATGATTTTGTGGTTTTTCATGACGAAAGAACGAGGAAAACTTTTCACAGGAAACTATTTCCACTTTCAAAGGAATCCTCTCAAGTGATACTTGGTGGAACTTCATTATAGAAACACTTACAAAAGCCAAAACTTTTACAAATTCCACAAAAATGTGTGGAATTTATATAAGTTTTGGCTTTTCCACTTTATTACTATACACAACCACGCCGTGTGGAAATAATTTCCTGTGAAAAGTTTTTCGTTTTTTTTCAACCTCTATCTATTTTTATAGCCTCCGGCTTCAGCGATCCTCATTCAGATTTTCGGAAACACAATGTAAATGTAAACTTAAATATGCTCAAATATATTAATAGAAACAGTATCTCAGTTTAGTCTCTCAGTTTAATCAAATTTGCTTAATTTTGTCGGTTTTTGTTATATAACATCTGTCAGCAAGAGTCTGCATTGTATGTAGCAAATCGTGTTTAATTATCTCCAATGCGAAAAAGTTATGCGTGTTGCGGTTATAAGAGACCAAATTCATTGCGTGTCGTTTCTCCTCGAACTTCCACAAGTAAAAAATTAAATTATACAGAGACAAAGAAAGCCTTGAGCTCATTCCGTTTCCGGCTATTCACCAACCCCATATAATAGAGATTCATACCTATTAAATTCTAAAATTCTCGTTTTCAGTTATTCAGGGCTTCAGGATAGTCATACAAATACCGTTTTTGTCTATGGTGAAAGCGGTGTTCGATTCCCAATGAAAGTCTATATGTGCAAAATGACCTTAGCCGTCGAAGCACTTTTGACGATATTGAAGTTAACTCTATTAAAGTTTTTCATATCCTGCCTGGGATATCATTACGTAGTATCTTATTACATCATTGTACGATCAGTATTAACAAATAGAAAACGTTCGTTTTCGATCAAGGTTAAGGAAATTTTTCTGAAAAAAGAAGCTTCAAACCAGTTAGTTTATGACAACCGGAGCGAAATCAAGACTCCATCTAATTTCAAACTTTGAGGGAGAGACGGGAAGAAAAATCCGGAGAGGGAAAAGTTACGGTTTGATTACTGAAATTAAAAGATTAGAGACAGGAATCCTGCGGTCGTGACACGAGAGAAGTGTCCAAAATGGGGGAAGAGAAGCGGTAGAAAAGTTTAGAAAAGACCACCGAGGGAGCGCGTGCCCGCAGAATTCACCTTTTGGCATCGGATGACATCGGTACAAACGGATGTATCGCTTTCCCCCGATTTTTCCGGCGGTTTCGAACCCGAGATGGGGGGTCGAACGCGATAACAGGCGGACTCCTGTTCCTTCTGGGAATCGAATGAAATTTAATTATATCGGAAACACTCCGCTTTCTTTCGGCAGCGAGGGAAACCGCGAGTCTTTCTCCCCTCCGTCTCTCTCAGGTATTTCTATTTTCAATCTTTCCTCCTTCATCTCTCTCTCGCAAAACCAATCTCCGAGAGTGCAAATCCATGCGGTTTTACATTCGTTCCGAACGCAACCCCTTCCCCGAAACATTTCAGAACTATCTTTCCCCTCCCATTCAAAACCCTTATCCCTTCCCGCCGCACATGCTTTTCCGGCGGGAATATTTATCTCCGCGATTCCATCTCGGATTAACTGTTTAAATTGGCGCTAAAATTAACCCTCCTGCGTGAGGTAATAGACACCGGGTCGTGTATCAAGGAAGACTACCGGGGAGATTTCCCCGCTTATTTTTTTTTCTCTGCTATTTTTTTTAACTGTTATTACCGTCTGTCTCCGATCCCTCGCTTTTTTGCAATTCAAAAGAGGGCGCGTTCCGGTTGTTTTATATCGTGTTAGGGAAATCAGCACCTTTCCCAATTTTTTTCCGCGGCGGTGGGAGAAAGTTTTGTGATCGCGGAAAAAAAGGATGGAGCCCCCTCTGTTGAATGCACGCGCGGAGGAAGTGGCTTTTCAGCGTGTCGTCTGAGCGTATGTTTGAGCTCATAAAGCGTGAAAAAGCTCGGCGTATTTTCGAGCGCCTTTTCAATAACGACGGAGACTGCGTTCGGAATGTGTCACATAAACATTTCACACCGGGATACATTAGCGCTAATTAATTTTTAAATATCAACAGATGTACGTGTGGACCGAGGCGCCTTTAATGTCGTCATCGGCATCTAATTCATTTGCCGTCGAATTAGAGTTAATTGAGTTTTGCTTCGAAATGAAGTAAGCAACTCGTTTAACGAGAAGCTGACACGCTTTCACGTAATTATTGATATATTAGGAATAAATTACTAGGGAATGCGACAAGGCTGAGGTCACGGAGGATTGAATCCGAATCGATTTGATAGGCAGATGTTACGCTTAGAGCTGCAGCGACAAAGAGATTAAGGTTCTTGGTAGTGGAAGGTCCTAGTCAGATCCCGGATCACATCGGGTAATCCCCATTCTGATCATGTTCCCTTCGAACGAAGTTTACAAAATAACGAATTTCCGATTTGAGAATTCTACGCAAGACCCTCTTTGAGGAATTACAATGATTTTAAAACAAATATGAACCATTAATCAGCAATGGTCGAAATTCTACAGATTATCTATCACTTAAAAGGTAGCTGTACTCAATTAGCTCTGCGACACTTAACTGTCAACTGAATCGCGAAATCAAGAACAAATCTTATGATGCAGCCTTAATTTACCACAAATAATAGTTTTATTCGCTGAAAGAGCAAGATACCATCGGCCTTCAGATAGCTCGGACTTCGTCTCCGTAAAATTATACAAAATTTCCAACCGTCGCGTTTCACAGCGCGTCAAATTTTACTGTACTGAAGCAGGGACTTTGTTTCATTTCCGTAAAAATATACGAATTTTCCAACTATCTTGTTTCTCAATAAGTCAAATTTTACTGTGCTTACTTGTACTTAAACAGGCGTTCCTGAATATTCATCTAACTTAATCGAGCATGAAACTCGATTTTCTGCGTAGCGTACGTGTTCTTAAGTTCATGCTGCAAGCAAAATCAAGAATTTCTACGGTCTCCACTAATCTGGCCTTATCATGGAAATGTAATCCTTATCATATCATAGTTTGAGTATTGAACAGTACGCTATAATGTAAGAATATCTATGAATTGTATAATAAGAGGAGGGGACGACAGGATAATTAAGTAAGAAACGCTCAGGATTCGCATGATGGTAATTTATGCAAATGACCTAATATAATAATAGAGATAAAAGAACGGAATAATGAAAAAATAACCACCAATTGATTGTTTCTCTTAATTTAAATTAGCAATTTTCCTCTCCAATTCCGGGCAAATAATAAATAAGATTTCATCAGAATTAAATCAAACCTAACTGCACAATATAAAATAATTTCATCCATTACAGTTATTTATGACGGCAATAAATAAGCGATTGTATAATTACGGCGATGTCGAATCGCTAATCCGTTTTCGCTTACAATGGGTCGATTATATTAAAGCAAAATTTAATGTCGCCAAACTCAATGATCAACGACATTAATTATACATATCAGAGGTCCCATTAACGGCGTCGGGAGGTCAAAAAGCTAGGAGTTCATTAGTCGGAATTCACTCATTTTATTAAGAATATCGACGAGAGCGTCGTCATTAAATCCAACATTTCGCTTCACGACCGATTGCTCTCGGCCGCCATAACTTCCGCCGCTTGTGAAGTCACGCGGATCCGAAAGTAGTTTACCATAATAAATTTAGGAGCCTCGCATACGAGATTATTTGTCCAATGCGCCGTAAACCATTCCTTTTTAATTCGCTTTTCTTTTATGTTTATCGCCATCCGCCGCCCCATTTTGCAATTCAAACAGCAGCGTCCCGTTTGTTTTATGCCGTGTTAGGGAAATCAACATACGTAATGGAGTGGAGAGGTCTCCTCTTCCCGTTTCGCGGATGTTTCTCCATGCGCCGGTGAGAAGACTGACAAATCGACTTTTCTCGTTTATTATGAAAGCTAATGGATCCCCCTCGTTAAAAGGATCCTCGATTCGGAATAATTAAGAAAAAGAGAGAAATCCGCCTTCGGAGCCTTATTATTTCCACTATATTCTAATTTTCGGAGGCGGAAAAAAGTGCCGGGATTCCCTTGTTTTCTCTTTCCTCTCCCGCCAACCGGAATAACTGAGAGGTTTTCCTTCTTTTGTTGCCTTGCGAATCTTTCATCTTACGACGATCTTTCTTCCCTTCTTTTCTATTACGGAAATTTTCTCGCCCATCCTTCTCCCGCTCATCCTAAAACCTCTTCCATTCATTACGTGATTTTTTTCTCTCTCCCGTGCGTTTTGTCACTCTCTCCACCCCCGATTCACGTTTGTCCTCGCCTTTTCCCTTTCTTCCCATCCATCCATCCCCTTCTTTTCTATTACGGTGAATTCTCTCGCCCATCCTTCTCCCGCTCATCCTAAAACCTCTTTCATTCATTACGTGATTTTTTTCTCTCTCCCGTGCGTTTTGTCACTCTCTCCACCCCCGATTCACGATCGTCCTCGCCCTTTTCCCCCGCATTTATCTCTCGCTTTTTGCGAGGCGAGACATTCATTTGATCCGCCTTCAAGGGCCCCGTCACTCCCGAGACCCAGGGTAGCGCCCCACCTTTTTTTCCATTCCTCTCTCTCTTCATATCTTAATTCGCGGACTTCTGTCCGTGTCACAAAGGGAAGGGAAACAATTGAGTTACCGTCCCCAAATGGAGGGACGTAAGCAGGTTTTGCGGCTCCATTATTCCGAAGCTTTCTGGACCGGAGGGCGAAAAAGCCCGAGAACCAATTAAGGCTGCGGTTGATCCTTTCTTGCACACGTCGCTTCAATTTTTAGCGGCGTTCTGCGTTTGGGCTTGCGGCCTTCGACCTTTGATGGACCGCGGAGCGACTGGGAGAATTAATTACCGCGAACGGATACGCGGAAACGTAATTCGAGTGCATTATCGGTCGCCGCAGAAATAGGGAGAGTATCGGAGTCGGATCGAAATAATTTCCTCGCCCAATTGCCGGTATTATTTTTAATTATGGGACGGCGCGTGGGGAAAGTTGCGGGGGACTTATATCTTGTTAATGGTTCGCCAGTGCTTTGGTAAGCGGTGTGACAATGCTTCGTAATGCCTCTTTGAGAGCTTTGGGGGATAAATTTCAGCCCGAATGAAGTCTTTGGTGAATTTTCATCCATTCGGTCAATATTTAAGGAGATACTGTAGGAAAGAAGAAAGGGCAATGCATGATAAACGGTACGCACCAGCTATTAATTTTCTCAAAACAGAATACATTATAGTTGGATTATATTTTTGAATGAATATCAAGTTTTAATTGTTGTTATGAAGAAGAACAATTTGTACTTTTTCCACAGTATTTCATTAAAAACAATAAAAGGGAACAAAACACGACTAGTTTCAGAGATTGATCTCCATCATCAAGTGACCTAGGAAAGACGTAAAGCATAATATATACAAGTAAGACTTAAAGCATAATGCATAATATTATGCTTTACGTTTTTGCTACGTCACCTGATGATGGAGATCAATCTCTGAATCTAGTCGTGTTCTGTTCCCTTTTATTGTTTTTAATAAAATACTGTGGAAAAAGTACAAATTGTTCTTCTTCATGATGACGTATTTCCACAGGACATCGCCAGAGACTGTGAATTTTATTTTAATTGTTGATTTATCTCACATTGAGTTTACACAAGTAACACGAAAAGGAACACCCGTAAATAGAAAGTTTCGAGACGTTGACGTGAAGGAAAACACGAAGAATCGAGCAGACAGACGAGGTCAGAGTCAAGGGGCATTGAGAGGAAATGGAAAAAGAAAAAAGTGTGACAGGCATGATATGAAAGAGAAAGACTAATATTCTCGAGAAGAAGAAAATGCATGATCATCAGGAAGGTGATAGAATAGACGTTATAGTGAAAGGAAAGATAAGAAAAGATTTCAGTAAGAAGAAGAATGAAGAATCTGGAGATTTTTTTCCAGGAATCTGAGAAAGCAGAGAGAGTAAATAACGGAAGGCTTTTAATAACTTTCAATCGAGTTTCAGAAAGCCAAAACGCAATGGTATCATTACAAAATGCTCAATATGACAAGGAAATTAGTTCAAGGATACGGCATATAAAATTTAGGTTACTTATATAAATTACTGCCAAATCTGAGAGGAAAAAGTTACTTGATATTCAATTCAAGAGGTGAGTCTTGTTTCAACAAAATGGATGGAATAGAATGAGCGTACTTCATTGGTGAATGGCAAACAAAGCAGACGAAGACGAGGAAAAACAAAGACTAGACAAAGCAGATGAGAAATAAAATTAAGTGCCAGTTGTGAATGGGAGAAATAAATTGGATTACACATTGAATTTTAGGCGGAAAACTGAGACGCAGAATAATAATGACTGTGCAGCATTTTATTGACCATCTAAATTTTCCCATTTTTGTGAAACTTCCGAATCGGTTGGAACAAAGATTCTAGACCGCATTTTCCAGCTCCGATACCAGAGCAAAGTGATACCAGTCGTCCTTTACACAAGTAGAAGGATTTAGGTCAACGATGCGAACCTACGTACGTGATTGCGACCGTTTGGCTCTCCGTAGCATTTATACGAATACATAGAACGGATACAAGAATATTCTCTTCTATTCTATTACCTCTACTCAATCATCCATTCAGTATTTGTGAGAAAAATTTCCGTGAGAAACAAAAATTGATATGTTATAATAAGCCTTGAAGTTGACAGAAAAACCTAAATCAACAAAAAATACCTTAAGCTAAAAATTAATTTAGCACATTTCGTTGATAAATATCCCTTTTACTCCTGGTGGACCGCAGATAAAATTTATCTCAGTCTTTTCATCAGTTATTTATCAAAGCCACAAGTTTAATTAATTGCTTACGACCGCTTTTGTAGTTTTGCCTATTTTGAGAACAGTTTCCTCTGAAAATGTACTATTTTTCACATCCAATTTTCCATTAATATTTACGTTAAAATTCTAGTATCAAACTTACAGAATAGATTGTGCTTCTTATCTATGAACGAAAGACCGTTGTGAACTGTTTGGATCCGATGGGTTCTTTCATTTCTAAAACATGATTTCAATTTATGAAATAATATTTTGTAGAATGCACCTTGATATACAATATGAATAAATCATCACATGGCATTGCATACAACATGGAATAACCTATATGAATATCGTACCACAGACACACTCATACTTCAGAAGAATTCTTATTGTGATAGCCATGAACATTGATACTGATTACACTGATACAAAAGTATACGGAAGATAGATTTATTTCCATCCAGTATTAGTACATAATCTATTAAGATATAGCCGGATCATTTATTCATACATAAACTACTTTGCTATTTTTACTATTGACAGACCACTAGAATAAAATACGATTTCTTAGGAACATAACATTTGGTAGTAGTGTTTTTCTTCTGAAGTTTATACGACGGCCGGTAATGGCCACAGCTCACGGAAAGTTTCAAACCAGCCTGTAAATCTATCTCGAGTTTTGTCGATGAATTTCGATTTCAGAAACTTGTCTCCGTTGATAAAATAAATAACTTATCAAAAGCCTTATTCATTCGCTGACTAAATTATTCTTTATTACAGAATGCACGGTAGAAGGCAATCTATCGTGGAAGTTCATTATGTAAAATTGAGAAAAGACTAAGTATTTCTTCCAAATTATTTCTTTTGTTTTTTATCAAAATGCCTCACCAGGTTTCAACGATATCATTCGGGTGAATCTCGGTCATTTATTCAAATTTAAAATGAAAGAACTGATGTGGAAGAAGTACTAAGTCTTTTCTAGTTCTACATAAATTCATCGTGTGCTATCTAAACCTTAATTTTTCTTGCTTGTTAGGTATCTTCGGGTTAACAGATATAATATCAATAGAAGGTTGAATTATTACTTTCACATAAGCTCGCGTACTTAAATACTTCTTAGCTACGCCTACTTAGCTTACGCCTGATCAGGATTCAGCCGATTTGTATTGTTTCCCGCGAACCGATTCTTAGAATTTCTCGAGTTCGTCGAACCGGCTCCTAATTATATCTGATAGCATAGTAGTAAAACGAATAACTCAGAGGTACTCCAATCCGTTCCTTGCTACGAGAATCTAATTTCAAGGTTTATAAGAGAATATAGTTTATCATCAAATACTTCATTCCAATTCCATTATTAAGTTTCGAAACAAATCTTAAAATTAGATTGACGAGTAAAATCTATACACTTAAAACTTAAGCGTATGTTTAGACACCCCTTGGATATAAGAACCATTCTTAGCATTTTTGAATCTCACCACTGCAAACACGTTAGGATAGTCCCGTATAGAATAGAAGGAAACCTTCCTATCACGGATATCATTCTCTGGGATAGCGTGCCAGAAGATGCCCGACACACATCCAGCATTAGAGGTGAAGAATCGTCTCTCTCTCCTCAGAGGGTCTCCAGCCAATCAAAGAAGAAAGAAAATCAGAACCCATTGTCGCTCCTTCGTTACGCGAGAGCTCCGCACGCGAACCAGTCTCGGAGAGGTCTAAATGCATCGTCCGCCCATTCTGGCAAATTTCTCGCTTTTATCGCCCGAAAAAGACGCCCTACCAATGCGACAGCATGCAACCTACTTAGAACTTCCCGCGGATATCCCGGACTATCTGCTGACATGGGGACATAACCATAAATCGAGAGAGCGCATAAGGTCCTCTCCCCGAAACATAGGAGAAATTTCCTTTCGGGCGAGGGGAAGAGTTGAAATAACGGCCTCTGTGGTTTTTCCCACTCCGTGCTGCGACTGATACGTAGCTGGTTTTTACAAACGCCGTCTTGGTCTCAATAACGGAATAACAATTAGGGTCCCGTCCCTCCGCGGGCTGTTAGCCGAAGAAGTACAAGCAAGCCTTCCCACGGCGGAGAGGTTGTTCCCGTCGAAACAAATGGCCAGCGATGTTTGCTCAAATGAACGGAATTGATTGTCCGCGTTTCAAACTGCTTCGCTCCCCGATACATGCCCTCCCGATTACGCCCCGCCGAATTAATCACTCGTGTAAATGCATATATATGTCGCCTGATTATTCCGAACGTATTAAAATGTTATTTTTTCCGCCGCCGATTGTTTATCAAATCCGATGAAATCGTTATTTCGAGAGGGCGTTTTTTTATTCCGAAGGCAAACACTCGTTCGATAAATGACGCTGTAAATGGGAATTGCGATTCGTTCGAGTAATCAACGGCGGGGACGATAAAAATGAGTTCTTATAAGGAATAGATTCCGGATAATCTTCGTGAATGTTTGCGGAAATGTTCGACGCTGTGATTGATTCGAGAGCTGCGGCGTTTATATGAATTAACGCTTCGGTTCACTCGGTCCGGCGGAATGAAAAAAAAACGCGAGATTTTATCAATCAAAGCGCGGGACGTAATGCATTTCGGAGGCATTCATTGCGCGATTAATTAGAAAAACAGCACGAAAAGCTATCACGCAATTTGGGACGTCGATCTGTCGATGGCAGTTTTTACGGTAACTCTCGTGTTATTAGAAATTTGAATTGATGCGAAATAATTTTATTTCAGAAGTTTTCTATTCCAGTTATTACCCCATTTATAATTGTTTGCAAATGTTATCATTCATCAAACTCGAAGAAAATAATTTATGGCGCAGTACAAAAATTTACAACATCACCGCCATGGGGAACTAGTCATCCTGAAATACGCAATTTAACCCATTATCTCTTCTATAAAACGTTATTTTCTAAAGCCCTATAAAAATAACCGATGTGCAGTTTCAGAGAAAGAATTGCAATTAACCGACTTTTATATCCAGAGGTTTAAATGATTGAAGTTGTTTCAAACTTTAGCCTTTTAAAAAGTAATTGCTGATTTGATTTAACCTATCAAGCTAGAAATTCCTATTAATTGAATTAGAGCTTAAACACGCCGTTATACAAAAAAATGTTCCGATGAATTTATTACTAAAATTGTTCAATATTTCTTTCGTGCCACATAGCTCCAGTTTTAAGGTATTATTATAATAATTTTCTAATAGTGCAATAAGTCTCCATAATTCAGTTATGGAGATTTTTTCCCACAAATCAAATCAAATCTTTCTTTTTCGTCTTTTTTTTCTCATTCTCTTTTTTTATTCTCTTAGTATTATTTTGAATCTTTATAACCATGTATCTTCATACGAGGTTAGGTGGAAGAGAGGCCCACTCGGGCCTAACCTCGCCTAATAAAAGGTCCAATAAATAAATAAATAATACACCCAGATTTTTAATTTAATAATTATTATCATAATAAATAATTAAATAAGTTAATAATAATTTACTGATAATCAATAACTTGGGTGTATTTTTATCATGTATGTCAAACTGAACAGCCATGGCTTCCATGCAATAAATAAAATATTACTAGACCAACTAGGCATGCTCATGATATTATATTTTGAAGTTTCTCATTTCTAATGAATCATGAAACACCTGTGCCAAATCATGACGGAAAATATTATTCGATAGTAATCTTCCCGTATTGATCACAAGGAAGAAATAAACTCTCAGATTCACATACTGCGGTAATGTGTGAATTAAATTCCCTTGCACGAACAGAAATAAATTGTATAAGTAACGATTCAATTGCCGTATCACACTTTCAGTGACGTGGATTCACCGTCATGCGCAAGGGCGTAATGATTTCTCCGGACCGACGAAGATAACGTCATGAAGCCGCGATAATAAAACGCCGCCCGTCAAACTTTGAAAGCATCTCCTCCCCGCGCCCACTTGACGCAAATTGGTTGCGAGGTGACGCTCCTCTAAACAGATCCTCCGAAATGCTTTGTGCACGCGAAAGAGGTCGCTTCAATTATTTACCCGCAATCGGCAGATATTATGAAAAGCCGATCTACGGGGCATTAATGTATAATTCACGCCTACGCCGCAGGTGTGGTCTTCCGAAAAAAGTTTGGAAGAATCGATTCGTTTTTCCGTTTCCGTGAGTACAATTCATTGGACGTGGCAGCCCTCGGTCGAATTGGCAGAAAATGGGATAGATGCAGATTCCCCTGCCAATTTCATCCTAGCGTATCGAGGGAATTTGGGCTGCGAGTAGTTGAATGTGCCGATGGGCGTGAATGAAATATTTTCCAAGGATTTCGCTCATCATCGGCTGCAGTTTGGCGTCGATCGACGGACCGTTATGCTACGAACGGCGACTTTGATTTTATGTAATTTATTTTTTTAATGACCGGCTCTTCCGCGTCAATTTACGAGCGGCGGTGTGAAGGCAATATGAATTCGAATAACGGTGTTGATAATCGCATTTCACCAAGATTACAAATCGTAATTGCAATGACTGAAATAATATTTTCGTTCGTTCTTTTAATTCGCGTGGATTTAACGTGCCGATGTGCATGTGCTAAATGAAAATAACGATAACGCTAGAGAATTAGACTTCAGGAATCAAAACCAATGGGACCATATTTTATTCATAATGTACTAGGAATTGCAAAACATCCGACATTCGACATAGTTAAACGAACGTATTTACTGTCGCAAAAAATCAGTGGTATTATCCCTTTATTGTGGCTTTTGTACTCGCACTATTCACAAATTTTAGTACTGAAAAAAAAACAATGACCAATTTGACACCCATTTATCCAACAAATGAAACTGCCGCTACGCATAACCGTTCCATTTTTGTACTGAATCAGCGGAAATAGATTTTAATGTTAAAAGAAAGAATACCATCATGGCTAATATGAATCAAAATTTAACTCGCTAGGGCATTGTTCTACATAAATTATACATCTGCCTCTATTAAAAGTTGACAGGATGCCAAGCAGTGCGGCACAAGCAATAATTCTTCGTTGGATGTTACTGCGAGAATTCTCTGCAATTTATACAACTTCGGTGATCTCAGCCAAACTTGGCATGTTCCAGCCGGAAATTTACTTCATCTATTGTTCCTCTCCAATATGAATTATTGGGCACATCTCAAGACTAAGTTTCTTTATACAGCAGATGTCAGCGTTGGGAAAGAATAACTGAAAATTATTCCGGTCGAGTTCAGTTACCACTTATTCCTTGAATCACATTATAGTTGTTTCAAAAAATAGATTTCAGCAACTTTGATAATGGCATGGAAAGATAATTAATTTTTGTGATAATTAAACCATGAGGGACAGGACTTATCTCGACAAAATGACCTCTTTTAATGAAATAATTGGAATAGAGTAAGATAACGATGGAGTTCTCTGAGTTGGAAAATTGCATAAAGTAATAGATATACAGTACCTCAGGATGGTAATTGCTTAATTATAATCCCTATTGAAACCTTAATATTAAACGATCAGCCAAATTCGTTCGTTAATCGACAAAAACCTCCGCTGATGACAACGTTCAATAGGATTGAAAATTACGATACATTTTCGTTAAATCATATGAAATGAGCTTTTAAATCAATTACATTGGGAATGAAAGGGAAAGCACGAATTACTTGAATGCTATCTTGATGACTTTATTTTAAGGAAATGACTTATCGATTAAATAAAGGTCAAAGGTCTATTTACCTTCGTATTCATAACTCTTTTCTGAATTCCCGCCCAGCAAAGGTCAATTTCCACGAATTTTTCAAAATCACTCAAGATGAAGGAATGAAAGCGCTCTACGGAAATTTATCCCCCAATAAAAGATTAGGGAGAGGAAATATTTGCGAACCGATGTAACTTTCACGCCCAGGAGAGTTTCTGTCCTTAAATAATCGTTTTGGAATGCAACACAATGGGAGCAAAAGAAAACATTCGAGCGTTCCGGTATAAAAAGAAATAATCATATCCTTATTCACAACGGTATCGAATTCGGAAAACTTCATTTTGGATGCCTACATTTCATTCATCCACGACTCTTTTGTTACAGCGGCCGTAAACTTTCGACATTCCGTAAGTGCTTTTACATAATTGATGACCCGATGTTTTAAACATGAGGCATTTTCGAGGAAATTTTCAAGGTATATAAAGAAGCTTTATTACAACCCAAGCATGCATCATCATTTGCGGAATTCCAACTTTCCTCTGCTATTTCTTCGGGTCTTATTTTATTACTTTCGGATATTCATAACCACTGAGGGGAATTCGTTACTTTCCAAAAAAGATCTATGTCAGCCCTTTTCTCCCTTAATTCCTTACTGACAGTAATCCATTTTTGCCAGTCGTGAGCTTTCTTTATTACCTCTGGAGGGTATATTAGTGATGTGATCTACGATATGGAACGTATGAAGATAGAATTTTCTATCCTCGGTAAATGAACCTCCGGAAAAACTTATATTTGACTTTGAGGAAACGCTGGAAGATAATTTTATCCGATATATCCTTTCGTCAAGTCATCTCAACGAAGTCTGGTTGTATCCCAAACTCCGCCATTAGCCTATAAAAGCATAGGATGGGGATGAGGTCATTAGGGAAGATGAGGAGTGAGGCATTTTATCCTCGCTTTCTTTTGTGAGCCAAAAAACTATGAGTAGAACGAATTCACGCCGTTCAGACAATCGTTTCATAAAATAGTTCCGTAAAATTCGATAAGTTCCAACTATGTTACTGCTTTCTCATTCGTATTTGTTATGGAATATAGATGATGTAATAAATGTATTTTTCATCTACTTTTGTCTCATTACACACAAAGAATAACTCTCTCTCACAAGATTTTTTTTGTTTTTTCGAAAAATTATTTCTGTGGACTCAACCAAGTGAATTTTTCTTTGTGTGTGATCATGAAAGAGTTCCACCATATCTCACCTAAATCCGTCATGTTACTTTTGTCTCAGTGTTGGTCATTAACTGTGATTATATGAAAGTTGCTGAGTTATGAGTGATGTTGAATAATGGCATTAATTAAGGTCTCTGCTTATCGAACGCTATGAAAATTGAGTCATTGCGTGGAATTCTTACACTGATAGGATTCTAGCTTGGTCAGGAAATGCGCAAACTACCTCACTCCTTATCTTGACTAATAAGCTTCATTTCCATCTTTAGATCTTGGTAGCTTGTGGCGGATGGAGGAGATGAGGTTTCAACCGACTTTTGGGGGTGAATATAGACGAGTAGCTGTTACATTCATATTACAAAGTAATCATTTCATTTTGTCAAAGGAAGAAAATGCCTGACAGAAAAGTACAAAGGGGACGTCTTTTCCTTTATACATATATTAACAAAAGATGACAAAAAGTGTTGCCTTCTACAATATATCAAAGTAGTAGCAGTTCCATCCCGCGAAATGCAAAGAATGAAATATACGTATTTTTATTGAAATTTTATGAATTATTTGTTTTTACAGAGGAAAATATTTATTTAAATTTCACAATTACCCATTCTAGTATTTTAGGCTGATGGAAATTTTAATATTTTTCTAAAATTAAATGATGAATTATTTTGATTTAAGATTACACTGTTATTTGAATATTTAAAAACATATAATATGATGCAACTGAGACAAAGATTTTCATAAAAGAATTTCAGCGAGACTTTTGTTTCAGCGTAACAAATGAAACTAATTTAAACGTTAATTTACCACCGCAGCACATTACTCCGCTTTGCTCCCTTAAGCACTAGAGAATTTCACGGAGATACTAAATTCGCGACACGAAAAGACAAAAAAGAAAGAAACGAATTATACTCATGCAAAAGACTTTCTGCGATACCTTGCGAAACATAATTTACGGCGCCAAAACATCTCCGCGCACCCGAACTAAGTGTTCTTACGCTAATGAGATATTCATGGACACGGTTGGGAAAACAATGACCTTCTCAGGCGTTTAGCCTTTCTCAGAAACTGCGTCGGTTTCCGGACAACCTCGGATGTGAATATTCAATTATTGCAACGCCGCAGCCGGAAATTTAAAATGCTCCTTTTTCCACGGAAACACTTTTTTCCCCGGACGACGTCGGCAGTCCGTGGGGCATTGTGGTCGAAAAGGCCTTAACCCTGAGGTCAGGGGCTCGACTTAGCCCGTTTGCAGTCCGCCTTTACGCCTTCACCCATAACTCGTATACACCACTCGCGTGAGGGAAATGGATGTTTTGTGGATCGAGGAGCGGACATCCAGTGTAACGACGTTTAATAAAAGGTTAGGGAGCCGAAATGGATTATGCTAGGGAATATATCAGATGAAAAGTGCGAACAAAAAGAGGTTTAATTCTCGTTCTTTGGCGCGCTCTATAGCGTGAATTTATGCCCTAACACATTCATGGACTGTAATTTCACGTCGTTCGGCGATTTCGGTTGGTTGGAAGCTCTCACGAATTATTTTCATTGCTGCTCTATTGAGTAAAAATGGCCGATTGTTCCGCATCTTTAGTAACATTATGTGAGCACGTTCTGTAGCTGAGGGTCGAGTGCAATATATTTATTATCCTGCTGAAATCGGTACAGGATATTTATGTGTCTATTGAAGATTTTGTAGAATTGCGAGCATTGATCCCAATTTAGTGATTTTGCCGCTACATCTAGCGACGTATTTCTTGTTTTAGGGACACCTTACTTTCTGTAAATTGGTACATAATAGTACGTACCACTATGAACTCTAAACAAAATCTGTTTGACTTATTAATAAATGAAAATAATATCAGTTTTAGTTGGTAAAAAACTCAGAATTCATCTTTTATGTTTCATTCGAGTAATATATGGACTTATTTTTAATTTATTTAAGCGAATTCCAGCCGCTTTATATTTAAACTCCTTTTCTGGTGATATTTTTTCTGCATTTGACGACTTTTCAGGGTGAGTCTAGCGAAATTTTGAAAAATAAATTGGCGTGTCTTATAAAGAGACGTAACATCCACACATGGCAATTATAAATAGAAGGATATAATATAGACAGAGGTATAGAATTTATTCTAGCATAATGCTTTTCCGTAAATAAATTATGAGGAACGTTTCAGCTTGGTTTTTAAAGTAGTTTTGCCCGTTATGCAAGTAACCCACCCATCCAAAGGGTGACGCACATTCCTTTTAATTTTTTATATATCGTGGAGTTAAAGTAGTCTTATCTCTAGAATATAAAGAAGAGAAGAGGAAAAGTTTCATACGACGAAAAATACGGAAAACACTCAACGACATTAATAATTCAAATCATAACACAGTCTATTCCGTAATTATATCTTTTGAGCACAACGAATATTGATTCGCTTCTGGTATTCATCGTACATGAAAGAATACTATGGTGCATCTTAATACAGGGAATTTCATGGAAATTTTCAGAGCAGTAAAATGCGACTCTCGTAGAAAAATTATGAGCTTAGCCCTATGATAAACCCTTTGAACTATATTTTCCCTATTTCACGAAACGTTTAATATTTTTGCTCGATGAAAACTTTCTGCAGAATTTGGAATTCTTCCATATTTCGACCTCCCTCTTCGAAATTCGACTCCAAAGAAACAAGGGGGCATTCAGCATGCAAGAATATTTAAAGGAAGCAGGTAACTCAGCTGGGGCGTGAAGGAACAGCGAGTCAGAGAGCAAACGGACCTTGATCATCTCGCTTCAAAAACTTCGCATTCCCCGAAATTTCCTTCAAACAACTCCCGCAATTCTCCTCCCCGGAAGAGGAATTACATCCCGATATTTCCGAGTTCCGTTTATGGCCCCGTCGCTGTGTCCTTCCCCGTTCCTCCCAGGGGTCGCAAAAAAGACCGCGATCACGACTCGGGAACAAACTTTCCGGGTGTAATTCCGCTGCAAACGTTTTTCCCGAGACCTCCTCTCGTGGTCTAAAAGTCATCAGGGAACTAAAGCGTAGAATAAGGAATGGAACCCTCTCTCTTCGGGGGACCGCGATAAAGCTCCTAGGGTGCCCTTCCTGAAAACAAGCGACGATCCCCCTTTTCCGAGAAGGAAACTTCTCGCGGGCTATTTGTTACCCTTTCTTCGGGTAGGGTTTTTAAAAAGGAACCCGATCGATCTCGGCGCCGTAAAAGGGAACAAATGCGCCGGACCCCCTGTCTCTCTCCCCGGCGACTAATGCCGTTCGTCTAGCATGAAATTTTCAACTTATGCTCGTAAAAAATGAAGGTTAGAGAGAGAAGTAATGTTTAGAGGTAGAGGGCGGGGGAACGGAGAGAGAGAAAAAAAGAGAGAGATTTCTGGATGATTTATCGCGGTCCACCACGTGCGTGCGAATGGTTTTTTTCGGACGGAGTCACGTGACTTATTGCCCGAGCGTGGCCTCACTTTCTTGTTTTAATTAGAATTTTGACGGGGGATAAAAAAGCGGGAGCTGCGTGCGGCATGTGCTTGGAACGACCGAAACTTTCTCTCCCGCCGCCAGTGAGTGACCTCTTCGGCGGTGCGTTGGGAAGTAATTTCGAGGAGCACCTTTGCATTCGGGAGGGCACGTGTGTGGAAATAACCCCGACTTCCGAAGAGGCGGCACGCGTTTGATGTATGGAGGAGTGCGGCAGAAACGTTTGCGTCGTCAATTATGCAAATAATGAAAATATTTCGTCTGCGCGAGCTCGTTTTCCCTTCCCGAAATCTTCCCGAATTCTCCCGGATCTTTCGGTGGCTTAAGTGATGGCCTTGCGTAAGCTTGAGAGAGAGAAAGTAAACCAGTATTTTCCGCCGCACCATTCATTCTGGGGCTTGAAATGAATATGGGAGGCATTTCGTAGAGTGGCATCCTAATAGCAGGAGACAAATTGACAAATCTTGTTTAATCGCGATGTTTATGTGTGTTTAATTACTATCCAAACCAGTGAATTCCGCGGTCAAAGATGACGGAACTAAATTCAACTTAAAATACGTACTACTATCTGGTCCTTCTGAATAATCGAACATAAAAACCATCTCTCTCCAATTTTAAACACCCATAATGATAGAAACTGAAGTATACATATAAACGGAACGCCTAAAAAAATAATATAAAATTTTACTAAACCCAATACTTTGGAATTACATAGTAACCTAAAACACTAAAGTATTACGTAACCAAAAAATATTATTACTGTTTATTATATTCGAAATCATATAAGAAAAAAAAATTTCTCAGAATTTAGACCCTGATTTGACTATAATAAAATATATTAATATACTATTACGATTAGAAATCATTTTTCGGTCATTATTTAGAAACTAGTGAATATAAGCGACTCATCACTGATGTTTTAACATATAAGCACAATAATGTTACAACTGATTCCTATTAACATTTCAAATTAAAATTGTGAAGCTTTTTACATTAAATTTACATTCATTCTTCTTAAGCTTATCAGAATACCCTACAAAATGATTATAAAAAATAAGAACGATTTAAAACAATTGAAAAATCGGAGATAAACAATTTTTGACAATGAGATATTAAAACAATTAAAATATTTTAAATAAAAAAATTCGATATTATTAAACAATTTGAAATGACATACATGCACGACTTATACTCCAAGATTTCCTACACCACAAGTCTCCAACACATGGCATTGCAGGGAAAAATAAAAAGAATGAGTTTAAACCGAGCCTGGACACGATCGAGTGATCCGTTCACGTCTTTTCTATTCAATGGGCAAGTTTAAGGAGCTCATAACTGAATAACTCCCGGTAGATTAGCCAGCGAACTCACAGGAAACTAGTTTCGCTGACGAGCTGTTTACAATTACGTTCGGTAGACTGATGTCGAACTCTAATACACCTCAGAAAACTTCCCGCGTATCTATGGCGGCGAACTTCGAGGAAGGTTCTTTATTCGCCACGTTTCATTACATTTAAACCATAAATTTTGCACGGATCATTCTACCTGAGCTGAAATTGAGCGGCGCTAAGACGCCCAGCTTCCTCGACAAATGAACAGATTATGAGCCAACTTCAGCAAATCCTTTTAGAATCGTATAAGGCGGATGCGGAAAGTTATCGAAGAGGCCAAGATTTTCCATGAATCCCAAATGAAAAATTATTTCATAAGCTACAAATAGACTAATAGTCCGCTGGGTTACTATATAGTAGTAATTACATAATACAATCCTATACAATAATAAAATGCTATATACAATATCAAATATCTTTGTCTTTAAGGCTTTCGCTGTTTTTATCATTACCAAATACTAATTACAAAAAGACCTTTTAAACTTACCCTACAAATGTTTATTGAAAATTAAAACATTGGAAAACCAAAGTTTGAAGCTTAGCAATTTTACAAATAAAATATTATAACAACATATTTTAAATAAAAACGCTGTGAATCCAGCAAAGATGTTTTTATCAATACCAAACACCAATTACAAAAAGGCTAATTCAACTTATACAAAAATTTTATCCATTAATAACCATATCTCTTCTAGCAATACCAGTACGTCCTTCAAACACAGATATCTTCCTCACATATGATATATCTTCTCCTGAAATCTAATTTACTCCATACAAATGTACAAATATCAACTCCAGCCCCTAACTAATCTCTTCCCTTATTAATCATACATGCTTTCCCAGGGTTCCTGGCTACCGTAGCTGTCCCGAGGACAATTCCCAACCGTACGTCACCCAACCAGGCAATCCTACTCCACCTGCACTTAATCAACAGCAATCTCACACGTCCATAAACGGTCTAAATATTCTGCTTAAAAACTCCTCTTGGGTTTTAGGGAAGGGCTCAAAGACTCATGCAGGCTAATTACTCCATTCCGTAACAGCGAGATTTAGAAACCAGAAGTTACTAACATTATTTCATTACTTCATTAATTTGACTTTACGCCTGTGGTCTCCCCAACGCAAAAAAGTGCTGCCTTTTTAACTTTTGTTGACCTTTCCACGAACGACTCAACTCCCGCGTGTACTTAACCCCCTTATCGCTTAATTAATTATGAAAAATGTAACGATGATAAAACGAAGTACGTTCTAATTCTTAATGGGCACTTTATTCACTTGCGCTATCGCAAACTTTTACCTCAACGACCGCGTACGTAGATACGCGATGGAGAAACTCGAAACCGAGCTCTTTCAAAAACACAGCGAAACTAAAACTGTGTCAGCTGGGACCGCGTTAACTGGAAGCCGCGAACGTAACAACGAGATAACGAAAAACTGAAAATGACGATCGGGTGAAAGGAACCTTCCCCTCGTTCTCCTGCGGGGGGCAAAAATCAAATTTCGAGCAAAGTTATGCTTCGCTCCGAGATCTTTCCAAACGCACACCTATCTTATTTATCCCCGCCTTAAAAGGTTATTCGATTCGCGGATGGAAGGCGGGGAACGAAAGCGTCGCCGCCCGAGAAAGAACCCTTCTCGCCTCCGAGGGGAGAAAAGACAAACGATAAAATGAGCTGTAATATCCCTCCCAAGAAAAGGACGAGAAAATTTGAAATTCTATGAACTTGAAACGCCTTCGGGTGGCGTTTTTCGTGCGCCTCCTCCAGCCGACATACGCTCAACAAAAGCAGTCCGACGCTACTGTCGTCTTGACATCGCCGAATCGAAAAAAGAACCTATCGGAAAATCGTATTTCTTCCTTCGAGGATCCCATTGATGAGTCGAGGGAAAGGGATATGTGGAGGAGGTTCCTTTGATCCCCACTCTTACCCCTAACCTCCGCCCCTTAACCCCTTTTAACCCTTGCAACCCCTCCCCCAACCTAAGCTTCACCTTAGCTCCTGGTTTCACGCTGCAGGAAATACGGGGGCGCACTACTTGCTGCCTACATCCACGGCTGAAAGGCTTATAAACCTCCGCCGCTACAGGCTTTGAGTCAACAGCTTGACGGGGAAACTACACGGAGATGTAATCGAAAGAAAAGCTATCGCTGCGGGAGCGAGCCGAATCGCCCCACGGAGGATTCGAGAAAATCAACCGGCAACGATAATCCCGCGCGAGGAAGCGGAATAAAAACGCCCGATTCCTTTTTGTTTATCAATTTCCAACGGAGCCTATTGTTTAGCGGGACTTAATTAAAACGAGGGTTGTTAGTTTAGGGGTATGATTAATGGGAACGCGGGCCGGGATGAGCGGGGGAAAGAGAAACATTTGAGGATCGAAGGGCGGCGTGGAGAAATATATGGAGGAGGAGGAGGCGCGATTAAAAAATGGGAGGTGACATAGAGGAAGAGGAAGGAGAGGCGAAAGAGGAAAGGAAGAGGGGAATTGGCGGCTGATGATAGACGAGAGATAGTGGGGGGGCGACGCGGGGGGTTGAACGGATTTGGAATGGGGGGGAAGGGGAGAAATGGGGGGAGAGTGACGGGGTGGAAAGGGGCTAATGGGGAGGTGTATGGGGTGAAGATGGGGTGGGATGATGCATGGATATGGAGGGATAGGAAAATGATGGGGGGATAGAGTTGGTCTAGGGGTTAGAAGGAGGGGTGCTGGAGGGAAAGAGGGTAATGGGGAAGGGATGGACAAGGAGGGTATAGGGAGTGTGTTAGAGAGGGAGAGGAAGAAAGGGGATAGAGGAGGAAAATAATAAGAATGGAGTGGAGGGATAAATAATGAAAGAGGGAGAGGGTTGTGAGTGGGGAAGAGAAATTCAAGGGTAGAGTGAAGTAGGATAGTAATAACAATAACAATAACTCGTCTTTATTAAAGGGGCGTATATTAGTCAAGATTGGCCATTCTTACGATTAACTCCTAATGAACACTTGGTCCCAAACAAACACGAACAACGATGCCCTCACCAGGATTCGAACCCGGGACCTAGGTGTTGCAAGTTTAATACTCTAACCACTATGCCACAGAGGCCGGAATACTAGTGTGGAATTTCTATTAGAAGAATTCTACCCCATAATAGATAGGGGAATAATGGGGTTATGGAGGTTAGGATAAAACTATAGAGAGTAGGATAGGGTTATGAATGGTGGCATGGAGGTTTGGAGAGTAAAGTTAGAGATAGAAGAGAATAGGAGTACGATGGAGGAATAGGATAGGGTTATATATAAGTAGGGACAGGGCTATAGAGGGTAGCTTAGGGTTACGGAGGGTAGAATAGGACTATGAATGGTTTGACAGGAGCGGTAAGATATAGCTAGAGAGGTTATGGTATGGAAAGAGAGGGTTAAAGAGGGACTGGGAGAAAGGGGGGAAAATATGTATGGGGGAATAGATAGATAGGGGAAATGGGAAGGATGACAGTAGGGGGTAAAGATGGGTGTTAAGAGGGGTGGGTTGGAAGGATACGTGAATGAGGGAGAGAGGCTCCGGATGGGAAAATTGCGGTTGGGATGTATCGACCCTCTCCCTCTCTCTCTCTCTGTTTCTCTCGAAGGTCGCCGCTAGAGGCAGATCGATCGCACTGCAGCCGCCATGAGGGGAGGCAGGGGGCATACAGGGAGTGGATAAAGTAGAGAGAGAGACGGGGATGGAAATCTCACTATTACGGGATTTCTTTTTTCGCCCCTTTTCTGCATTATTTCGCGGAAACTTCCGGTTCGCGAATAACTTAATTGACGTTTTTATCCCTCGGCCGTGACCTTGTCGTTACTTAATGATGGCGATGAAAGAATCCGATTGTTTCCTCTTCCCCATTCTTCCTCTTCGCCACGCTGTTTGCGATGATCTTTAAGCTTCACCCGCCGTTCCATTGATGTAATTAAGAGGGCTGAGCTTATGAGCGAGGGAGCGGAAAGAGGTGAGGCTTTTTCGGGAAGATATATATAAATACGGGGCGTTAACGGGTGAGGAAGGTGAATGGAGTCGGGCACGGAAGTTTTTGTGCGGGAATTAATTTCGCTCATCATGCATTGTTGGAGGTTTAACGGGAATTACTTTCTCCTCACCTGGGTTATAAAAAGGGGATACGGTTATCCTGGTGGAAAACCGGGAAGTCATTCGACTCTGAAATGTGCTTTAACATTTTAACCTATTGATGACCATGTTGGAGTGGAGGCAGTTTCCAGATTTTTCGTCGCACGTGTGACCATGAGTGGTTACTGGAACTAATGCTCAAAGAAGGATACTGCTTGTAAGAATTAACTTTTTAAGTACCTGAACCTTTAGAAATCTAATGAATTATTAATTAATAGGTATAAGGCAAATTATCCTCTAAAATTCATTCCGGGTACTGGGCAAACACGTCACCAAAATATAATGTACAGATATTATCCATTATCCAGAAATCTAAGTCGATCTACGTCCATCACAAAAGTAACTATTACGAATCATTTTATTTAAACTATCGTACTATCTGAACTCACCGACCTCATCCAATCAACTCACTGCGCATCTACTTTGATAATTTCGAACTAGCACTTGAATCATTAAAGGAAAGGTTTATCATTCATCAGCTCTGATCCTTTTCGAAATCACAGGTCGAAAAAAAAAGTTGGCTTTGAGAACTTTGTGATCTACTTCTTCTGCAGCGCTTAAAGTAGCTCTCTGGAATGTAATTTTTTCTTGTTTTTAAAGTCGTAAGCCCGAAGGCTGGTCCGTATCCCTTACATCATTATAAACCTAAAGCTTTGGATAGGGAATGAGATATCTAGGTAAGATAAGGAGTTTGGTAGTTTGATCTTGCTTTCTACGGTTAGCTAATATGCTGTAATTATAAACATACAAACGTATGTAATACAATGGTTCTGTGAAAAACATAATACATGGCTTTCAAGAAGCTATCCGACAAAAAAATAATTACCAAACATCAATCATTTTTCAATAGTTTTCAAATTCTGGCACCCATGTATGTACTAGAGTGAGACGTAGTTAAATTAAATATACAATTTTTATAATTATATACAAAATATACAATTACCGTATATATTTAACTGTATAATGAATTTCTTGTGTAGGACAGGAGGACAATTTAATCTTAATAAATCATCGGCAGCTTCACATTAATAATCTCCCATTCCAGTAACAGGTCATCAATCAGTGATAATTAATAACATACATAATATAATACGCGAATAAAACTCCTTTATATTGATAATTAACACCGAATATTCAATAATATTATCGCGAGCAACGTAATAACACATCATAACAATTAATTTAACGATGAATCGATCAAGTGTTTGCACATCGTAATAGCCTCATTAATAATCGTAAGTCACCCACGCTGACGAAGAAACGACCATTACAATTCCGCTTTGAGTTAATAAACGTCTTTTTGCCTTCATTAGAGAAAAAATCCCAGACTAATAAACCAGGTTCAAAACATAATGCGTTAATGAATTCCTGAATACCAAATAATTAATTCCGCTCGCCATCGGACTGCAGTTCGGCACGACGAAATCGCCGGAGGCGGACAAAAATCATTCCTCCGCAAGTAATTCCAAACGCAATTTTTTAATTACGAATTTTGTATCCGAGTGAAGGAAAAAAGCATCTCTTACGATCCTTATAATATTCCATAAGCTTGACCGATCCTACACTGCGACAATTTAATTAAAGCCGTCTCGATTAATGAGTGAAATTTCCGCGAATGATAATCATTCTCCGTAAATAAATCCCCTCTCTCTGGCGTGTTCTCCCCGGAAGAGAGAAAAAAAACGCGGGATGCCCTGAACTTCCTAAGATCCGATCATATATTACGTATTTAATTACGTACTGGGAGCTCCCCTTTTCTCTATTTGTTCGTCTCCCTTCACGAGGGAGATTCCCCCCAAAATAAAGCTCGTATATCGACTCGGCGAGCGCACGCCCGTCCGTAATTTAGGACGTTCTTTGTGATTCATTAATGACACTTTTTAACGTTTTAATGAAATTTCACCACCGTTTGCGGCCGGCGCAAATAGAATGCCGCCGCTCAAATGCGCCCGATCAAATAATAAATAAAGGGATTCTTCCCTCCGAAAATATTCCCCGCGAATGACATCCGCCCGAAGGATTCGATTTTTACCGAAATCCCTTTAATAAGGGGACGCATTAACATCAATCCGAGTTTTAAAAAACCAATTTATGGCCCGAGGGCGGTAATTACGCCAAATTCCTAATGATCGCGGAAAAAAATGGCGAGGAAACAATACGCGCCAGCCTTTGGGCGCCCAAATGAGGTCGGTTATCCCAATCAAAGTCGTAATTAGATTTGCGTTATATAAATTCGGTGTGGATGTACTATTGGATTCGGCCTTGATGAAAAGAGGTTTCGAATCCCGTGGGCGGGAGTCGAAGTGGAAGAATCCGCGGATCGCGTCGTTATGCGTGGGAATGCGGCCGAATGGCAGGGCCGGCAGGAATAACGGGCCGAGCACTGCTTGAGATGGCATGGTTTCGAAGGTGAAAATCCGGAGTCGCGAGATGATATTCTTATTCTGACGCATGGATGGCTGATAAAATTAGAAATCGCGTCAAAGAACGCATGAAAAAAGAATTTCAAATTTCAAGATTTTCAAACACAAGTCTCACAAAACAAAGCGAAAGGGATATAGAAAAATCTTCCTTCGCATTGGAATCCTTTCACTTCCACAGTTAATTACCACAGAGTTGCCAAAGGGCATAAATGACACAGATTTTTTCTAAAATTCAATATTTTGACTGGGTTTCTCTTTCTGTAAATCAGTTTAATTTAATAATGGGATTGGTATTAGTAATATTATCATCGAGGTGATGATAGTTTCGGTTCGTAAAATTTATCACGTTAACTTCGTGAAAGCAGAAAAAACCGTATGTTCTAGCGGAACAATCCGTTTATTCGACGAATGATGTTTAAGAATTTATTCTAACTAGATCGCTTTAGGTAGTAGTGGTATTATTTTAAAAAATGCATTGACAGCTGAGGTCATTTCGCACGTGGACGTGCACCGGGAATCGAACCCGGGACCGCTTTTTTCAATATCGAGCGCACTGCCCACATAGCAATCCGTTAGCCCAATCCATCCATAAACATATATATGTTACCAGAAAATTTATCATTTTAATTCTTGCAGAGCGATACTTTGTGGATAAAATAACTACACAAAAATAAATAACAAGATAGATAAAAATAATAATAAACGCAAACCTTGGAGGAATATCACAATGTCTAATAATAAAAGGCTTGGCCAAGTATTCTAAGGGTTGAAGAATAAAAGTGGACGAAGAGTTATAAAGATAGCGTAGTTCGCCGAAAACGGTTGACCTCTCACCTATTAAATTTCCGGAATCCGTTCAAGTTTAGAATTTATTCCATTCCTTTTATATTCATTTTAATAAAGCAGTGCTATTTTAACCCTCATTAAAACAGTTTCGAACTCGAAACATTTACCAACGAGGAAGCTTTCTTCGTTTACTCTTCGCCAAACTATCTTGGGTCAAACTACCTGGCCGAAGGGCTCTATGGAAATGCGCTCCCAAACACGCGGACGGGGCATCAAAAAACAATCCCCCTCGGAGGACACGTTCTTAATACTTCTAATCGATTCATACACTCTCCATCTTCCATTCAATTCGCTCATATCCGCGTCGATTTTTGCCGTGAACACGCCCCGGGCCGCACAATGGATTCCCTCTCCGTTCGATTTTAGCGTCGTTTACGCTCGCTTCGCATGACAAAGGCCTTCTGGCGAGAGCTTTCATCACTGCCAGAGCCTAACATACGACTGTGACCCCGCAGCATTTTCTTTCTGTCACTAATACAAACGACGGACTGAAAACCCGTTCACACTGATCTGAATAAAAGGCCGATTACCCCTGGAACACATTCGGGCCTCCCCTTCCTTCCCTTTATTTGCTCACTTTCCACTCTTTATCACGCCGCCTCCACTTGTGCGAGGTTCCTTATGTTTTAACCCTCCCCTTAATATATCTCTCCATCTCCATTTCTTAATTATCTCCCTCAGACCGACCTCCTCCACGCTTTATTCCTCGACCCTCAACTTCCTCGAATCTGCCTTAAAACTTTCGTCGCCTCCCTTTTTATCTCTCCCTCTTCCGAGGCCGTCTGTATCCCCCCTCGTCCATCTCCTCTCGCTGCAGACGCTGTTTTCCTTGTCTCTCTTCCCCGACCTCATCTCCCTTCATCTGAATGAGATAACAAGGTGTTGAGAGGGATAAGAGGTATCCATCTGACGCTTGCCTAACGAGAGCGTCTTTCCCATAAAGGGTTTTGAAGGAAATGATACCTCCTCCGTGTGCTATTGAGTTTGAAATATGATTGGTTGCGCGTGGGGGACGCGAATAAACATCGCCACTCCGGGACTTCTCCTCCGCTAAGGTTTTCCTTTCGTCCGTAAATGTACGTTCCGTTATTATTTGTTATTATCTTTCGCATTTCTGACCTTTTTGTATTTCTTTCTGCCTTTCCGACCGCGATGGCGGAGTGGTTAGCGTGAGTGTATAGTCATTGTCATAGTCATTTATTGACACGATACATTCATATAATATATTGATAAAAACAATGATGATGAATTGATGTCTCGTCAGATAAAAAAGTTTTACACAGAATACATACATACCACATAAAATACTTATTTCATACAACACACAATATTATGCAATATCATAAATAATAAAATAACATGAAATACTTATTACATACCTTCTATATTACATAGTAAAAATTCGTCAATTGAATACAGACATTTTTCTATTAACATATTTTTTAATTCTATCAAAAAAATTTAAAAATCTACATGAAATTTTTCCCTACGTGTAGTCGGCAGATTGTTAAATATTTTTATTCCCATGTAAATGGGGCAATGCTCATATAATTTCAACCTGTGTATGGGATAGTTGAACAGTTGTTTATTTCTGGTATTATGCTGATGGTTAGGCAAGTATTTTGTTAGGGTTGAAAAATTCTTATGTGCAAATTGCATTAATTCATATATATATAATGATGGGAGGGTAAGAATCCTGTACTTTTTGAACATACTATCGCTTCAACACCGAGGTCCCGGGTTCGAATCCCGGCTAGCCGGATTTTCCTGGTTAGGGAATGGTCGTGAGTGTTCGTCCATAATCATTGAAATGGATGTAATTGGGTAATTTAATTCCTATTTCCATAAAAGAAATTAATAATAATATAATATGTTGTTTGGGATGCATGCCTAGATTGCATATCTAATATCATAACATGTACGTATTATTGGGTGGTATGCAACAGAGCATATATAAATTATTATTATCAACATCTCTACGTGAGTGTGTCAACAAATACATGCAGTCATACTTACGCGAAAATGTAGCTGAGGGAAACTATACAATAAATTTTCGAACTAATCTATGATAGGCATACCGTTCACACGAAACTGCAAAGTGTGTTGTGAAGTAGCTGTCTGTTGAGCAGTAGCAAAGCGTGTTGAGAATAGTAGTATTTATTATAAAAATAAATATAGGAAAAAATTGTTTCCTTCAAATAAATTCAAAGTATGATGGAATGATGCTATGAAATCCAAACTTAGCTTTTAGTAAAAGATGGAAATATTCCTAAAATTCTTAGAAATACTACAATAAAACTGTAAGTAGTGGAATCAATATAACAGCACAACAAACCACAATCAGTTCATGCAACTGCTTACAGCTAGATTTCTCGATGTATCAATTTTTAAACTCAATTTATTCGACCTAGGTCTGACAGCTTCAAGTCCACAATACATGCCCCGGCTAACCTGCTTTTCTCCTAATGGGAACATAGTTGTATGTCATCCAAAACTACCTTCCACACTACAACTGTCCCAGATATGTATATACACTGGAGGGTGAAATAATAATAAAAAATATCATGAGAGACAGCTGCGTAAATATTTCCCTAAGAACTACAGCTAGATCCTCACTTGTCTCCAAACTCATCCGAAGTAAAATAAGTGCCATTCTAGGAGGAAGGGAAGAACTAAGTGTATCTGCTACCAATACTCTTAAGTTTCCAATTCGTTCCGTTATTGTAACATAATTGGACTTAATGTGGAATTGAAGACGTACGCACTCGCAATTATCCAATGAGATCTAGAATACATAACCGTGTAGAACAGAGGTTCCCAATCTGAGATGTCAGTACTCCCTTACGAGGTTACGGGAAGCTTGTCCAGGTGGCACGATGAATAGTGGGTAAACAAGGTAGAAATTAGCGAGTAAACTTGCTAGCCTGAGGGCATAGCAATGTGGTGCGTCAAAATTTGCATCTCGTAACCGAGAAATAATATAAATAGCCAACTTTTTGTTTTGTTTTGTTTCTCTTTCATTAAAGCGAGACCGCGTGAAAATATATTTCAATTTGTGACGTAACCATCGCCGACATGAATGAGCAGTTCGCAAGTATTTTAATATAATTAGAAGGGTCACGTCCGATCAGCAGTATTAGACAGTTTACAAAAACATATAGAATTTCGCTCATAAAGTGGTTATGGTAAACATTCAATTCACGATGTTCCACCAAGTTTCTCAAATGCAGGTTCCAGCTGAATGAGTAAGGTGTAAACGGCTACCAAACTCTACTCTTTACTCTCGAGTAAACCCAACTTTGAGCATTAAAAAAATCGAGCATAAAAGAGTTAAACACTCAAAATGTATTAAAAGAAAGCCGTAAGACTTTATAGGAAGAAGTTGACAAAAGATAAAAGACTCTGTAAAAGCCCTCACTTTTTTAGTGCAAGCAAGACATCCGAGTTAATTCCGGCAATTTCTTCTCCAAATTCCTGCTCCTGCTGACATTAGCAGCTCTCTCGTTAGAATCCATCCAATCACTTTCCTGCGAATTAAAAGAAAACTTCAACACGAGCGCGAAATATTTCAATCTCCGATTCGGCGAAAGACTTTTTACTGCGCAAAGTTTATTCAAGGAATGTTCATCCTAGAGTCGCCCATCCCTAGCTTACGTAGAAGAGCGAGATCCAAAGACTTCCTAAAAATAATCATTCTCGAATAAAGACCGGAATATATATGAGGGACGAAATCTGAATATTTGATTCGAACGGGGCGTTGCGACACATGCTTCGGAGAACGTGAGTAGGAGGATACAGGAAATTGCACCAGTCCCGCCCCAGGCGCTACAGCAAAAAGCGAAATGCGCGAGGAACTTAATTATGATTTTTCTACATTTTCCACTCCTCCTGGGAAGGTGAGGTTTGATTCGGAATAAACATCTTGCGTAAACAAGGGCGAGGGAATGTTCCGTTCAATTCCGAGAAATAAAAACACCCAAGTTGCGAAGGGGGAGTAATTTCCGACCGAATTATTTCAACCTCTCGGATTATGCCGCCTTTTCCAAACAAGGATATAATTTAATTAGGGATCGCAGCGCCGAAAAGAAAAAAAGAGTCGTCCGACTCGAGAGATGATCGCCCTCTGTTGACCCAAGGGGCACAAACAAGAACTCCGTGAAACAAATTTTATTCGAAAGAGCAGAACTATTATTTGATGTAGAAATGTCAACAGCCGTGAGGGCAAATATTATGAGAGCGCCGGATGTAACTTTCGACGTCATTTCAGCCTTCCGTATTCCTCAAATTCTTTCTCTATATAAAAGGACGACGGAGATAAAGGCGGGTGTGTCGAAAACACTCCGAGGGTAGAATATTTGGGAAGGACGACGGCTTTCCGAAGAGGTCCACCGAATTGATTTGGGGAAAATTCATGAAAGAGTGACCTTAAGTGTCGTATTTCATTTGGTCTGTTTATTACCCTCGTGAAGGGATTCGATACGAGAATCAGGGATCGTAAATTTGGGAAACAAAGGAGTGTCCGTGTTCACCGGTCAGTAGCTCCAGCTCCATAACACATTGGGAGGAAATGAGTGAATCGAGAGAAAAATATGAGTATCTGTTGGTGAAAATGGAAGCGAAACGGCGGGAGCTGATAATCTGATTTTCCGCCGATATCGTTCGATGCGATTCCTTTTGATTATGATTTTGACTCGTGACAACAAACGTGTTATGTAAAAACGTATTATAAACAAATGAGGATCCGTTATTTCCAGTGTAAAAAAGGCGAGAATTTAGGACATCGGACGGGCAAACATTATGCAGTAAATATAAAGATTTTAGGCTTTCTTGGTGGATACTGTGTAAAAAGGATTCTTGGGTCCTCAACCAGGTAATATCAATACTATGATAATCATAATATCTGATATAATAATCTAATATAATGATATTGATACTACTTGATTTAAAATCAGAGAATGCTTTTCACACTTTATACGATAAAACCCGTTTAAGACGCTATCTCGCTTAAGAAGATGTTTTCTCACGATCCTAATCTCTTTTATACGAAACTGATAGTAAAATAACAGCTTAAAACGCCCTGATTCCCGCTTAAAACGCAGATTTTTACCGTTCCTAAATGCTTTGCAACCCACCACAGACAATCTGCCGTCTCATTCGATTGACCAAAAATATTTTACTTCAATTGCCGTCCTTCAAGCTATTTTCACTTATAAGGTATCTATATTTCTTCAATTAATATACCGTAGAATGTATATTTATCACTGAAAAGGAATAAACATTCTAATTATTATTTTGGAAGATAAAAGCATATTCCCATCCGATACGAACTCTGAGATGAGGTGAAACTTTCTCTATCACTTTTTCTCACCGCAGAACGTTGATGAAAAGTCACTTATCGGCGTTTCCTTACGTAAGAAGGAAGTAAACGCACCGAAAAAACAGAAAAGGAATGTTTCATGGGCAATCGAGCGTAGTCTCGGAGAGATTGTGATTCCCTCACACCACTGCTGTTAAAATAATCGTTGTTCACCCCTAATTGTCCCTCAGATAAAAACTGAGTGAAAAATGAGCAAAGTTGAGTAACTGAGACTCTTTCATTGTGCGAAAAGCAGACAACTCTTCAGATATATTATGTAATGCAATCAGCATTACACGACCCGGTTATTAAAATGTTACCCTGCTTAAGAAGCGGTTTTCGCTTGGTCCCCCGAAAAACATCTTAAGCGGGTTTTGCTGTTTTTCTAATAGTTAAGTTTCAAAGAAGCCACTATACGATATGATGGGAATACTTTGATAGAGAAAGATGCTGATTTCCTGAGAAAATGAGATTTCTCATAAAATCATAAAATCATCATCATAAAATAACTGAGTAAAAAACCATCGCCATAATAATAATACTTTTTAAGTTCCCGAAGAAAATAATAAACCAGAGATCCAATACCTACTTCTACATTCTCTTATATTTTCGATTTCATGAAATATTTGAGCTGAATATCACCTAAAACTGAAAAAATATCTGTTTAAAATGATTTCATAAGTAAAATCGTACTATAATGGTTAACTAGACAAGAACCGGACATGGATGCATTTATTTCGCTCTTCCGCTATCTCAGTCACTTATAGATATTTGAGATATCGGTAAGGTGGTGACTATTTAACAATGACATGTGGTAGTAAATTGGGATTCCGCGTATCGATATGAAATACATCCAAAGAAAGTCCTGCGAACAAATACAGTAAAACATGTATAAAACGCTATCGCGCTTATTACGCGGTTTTCTTTCGGTCCCGGCTTCTTTCACACTAAACACATGATTAGGTGTAAACCACTTATTTATTAAGGAGCGAAAGAACTTTTCTAATTTAAAGGAAATAAAAATTTATCCTATCTCACTCAAAACGTGGATTCAACTCGGTTTCCTGAAAAACGTCTGAACTTGTTTTTAATATAAAAAATAGTAATCGCGTCAAAATGTTAAAACAGAGCGCGATGTATTTGCATAGTCCATAGACGTTGATATCCTTATAAACAAGTAACTAAGTGATGCCCTCGAAAACATTCTTTAAAAATTAATTTAAAGAAAACTCTAATAAGTATTCAAACGAATCCGAGTCGACGTCTAAAATATACGGATTCAAAAATCATTCCCAAAAAATCTGCACGTAGAAAGCCTTAAACTGACCTTCTTAAAGCCGAGCGACAATCAGAAATAACGCTGAATTCGGACGAAGAAACTATCCTCTTGGAACAATACCCGAGACTTCCAGATTTGCGCCATGAACCCCGAGATTGATTCGCGCCAGATAAACCTGCTAACCAGTTTGGCGAGGTAAAGAGCCAAACTTTTAGCGAGGACGGCGCAAACATGGTCAGCGCAGCAATCTCATAAGACTTACCTTTGCCATGTTTCGGAAGAGAGGACCAAAATATAGGTCAGCTCGGAAGCGACCCCTTTCGAACGCTGAACCAATAAAAGAGAGATTATACCCGGAATAACCTCCGAGAGAGAAAGAGAGAGGCGAAACGAAAAAAAAACGAAACATTTTAAAGCCCTGGAGGGAAAACAGAAGAGAAATAAAACGACCAACCCGATCTTTGTTTTGATAACCCTTGAATGTACGACGAGAGTCATTCTAGCCCGCTCGTTTATTTCCCGGAGAATTTCTCCTACCTTTAGCGCGATTCGAAGAAAAAACAAAAAAAAAAAGGTTTCGACAAACTTGATTCGGCTGACGGAGTCTCTTTTTTCGACGGATGGCGTATACCTCTTCGAGCCATCCTCTCTTTGAAGTACGAACGTCATTTGTCTGATTTTTTCTAGAAAATCGGAGGGAGTGGAAGGGGTTAGCGTGGAAGGGATAGGGGAGGGGACGGGTGAGAGTTCACCGAGAGATCCCTTTTGTTATTTTTTCCCTTCCACGTCGAGAAATCCGGGGAAAACCTTTGTGCACCTTTCCGATGAAAACTGCGACCGTTTTCAATTTGCGATTTATCGTTCTCGTCCCGTCACTTTGGACGCCATCCCGATTGGCTCTCTTCACGTCATCTCCGTCGGGAACGAAATAATTCCTCAGAGGAGGAGTGTGTTGGGGATGCGCATTAGGGCTCTTTGAAAAGGGAATCGTCAAAGGCGGCCTCGTGTCCGTGGACCGGGAGTCACACGCGAGCGACCGAATTCCGATCCTTGGTCGCTCTATCGGAGTAGTATATTACTCGAAATTAACTTATGCCGCTGGTCGCGAACGCCGATAAATCGTTATGCCGTGCGTGGGAGAGCGTAGCGAAAGCCGTGTGTAGATACACGTCCCGAGGGCTGTGTGCACTGTTTCCCCGTGTTGAGTGGCAGCGGAGAAAAAAGGTCACGGAAGAAACGCGTGTTATTTCTGGCTCTTTTGAGGGAAAAGGAGGGATCTTTGTTTGCCTCCTGCATGAATACTTACGCGAGGGATATCGCAAGAGTGTATCGGAGTGGCGGTCGTGATTAATAGATCCGCTGTGTGTACCGAGATCGTGAAAGCTATTTTATTATAAGTCGGGAATACTAAGATTTGCTTTCGTAAAATTATATATTTAGGATTTTTAAGTCGGTTAAAAAGTAGAATTCTACTAAGATCACCTTTGTCTTTGGGTTAAATTATGACGATGAAATTCTCCAACTATCGTATCCAACTTTTGCTTCAATTATATCAAATGAGGATACAATTTGAGACTGAATCTCCCTTAACAAGTGCAAGGCTCTTATTTTTTCACATATTGCGACTTCAATTTTGAAAATTTGACTTTAATAATCAGTTTAAAATGTTTAAATTGGTAAATAAATGAAAGTAACCATTTGAAATGGAATTTTTAATCATACCTGAACCTAAGAAGGTTTATTCTTTTCCCGAACTCTGTAACTGTAACTATGTATGTACTCTGTAGATATTAAAATTTCCCATCCATATTGCTGGGGATATCCTTTTATAATTTTCGATAGAATGCTGTGTGGAAATTTCGATAGAATAGAGATAAAATTTCGATAGAATAACTTCGTGGTTCACACCGTATTTGGTACCCGGCCAAATTTCGATTTTGTTTTCTATTTAGACCTCGAGGCAAGTTTCTATAGGTATTCGTAGTTTATCTATTAGTATTAGTATCTATTTTAAAAGCCACACCGTCAGCTGGAGTCATTGAGCACATATGGGCCCATATCGAGAATCGAACCCGGGCCCGCTTTTACCAAAGTCGAACACGTTGCCCACGTTCAAATACGGGAGCTTTCTCCAATCCGATCGCGTCAAGAAGATAGGAATATTTTATGCGGCGGTCGCGATGTTCGATAAATGACTACTGCAAACACACCGGCTGAAAAGTAACATCCACTGACCTCTTTCCGCAATCTCTAATTACACGATACAACTCTATTTATTCTCGGAACAATCAAGCCTCAAATAGACACGGTGTCTAAGGACTTCTCGTCACTTAGGCGACTTCCGGATATTCCGTGACCAGAGGAAGTTTTGCACACCTTCACAGCACAGTTCTGACGACGGGAAAGGCACGACCTTCTCAGGGCCTTTTTTTTAAATGAAAGCAATATAATCCGTCATCCTGACAGAGTCGCACTCCGAATTCAAAATCCGCTTCCACCGAAATCCCATTAAAGATAAAAAATATCGAGCCCAGCCTTTACGGTTCGGGCACATAAAACTCGGGCCCTAAAAAAATGTTATTGGCCAATCAGAAGGAATATAAATGTTGTCACACTACCGCCCGCGGGTTCAATCGGTAAGTAATTTAAAATTATGAGTCGATTTCCTTCGAGACCTTTGAGGCATCGCCGATTATTCGAGCCATTTTCGAAGAATTCCGGTCTTCATGGGAGAAAAAATATTTTACAAGTATTAAAATTTTTCCTTCATCCTTCATGCCTCGAATGCCCGAAATGTAGTGCGTGCAGAATTTTTGAAGCACGGCTATTTTGCGGGATATGCAGAGAAGAGTATCGACTACTTTCCACGAACAGAAGCGACTTCCCGAGGTCAGCCATCTGCGCGAAATCAATTTCGTAAACGATTTTTGAAGTTCCGCTGTGTTTATAAGAGCCATTCCCATGGTAATCGGCTCGTCCGTTTCGCAAAAAAACCTATTTCAATAAAATGAGACGGTTCGGAGGACTGGAGGTCGACCTCGCTGAATTTCTTTTCTGAAGAGATTCTAACGTATCCTATTTCTTGTCGATTCTTTCTCCAGATGTCGAAAATAACTTAATACGGCAGTATATCTGCACAATACCCCAATCAGTTAAGACAATGCCTCCTTTTTTCTTCGTAGGATATTTACCAACCCAAACTTCTCAGTATTCTACCGCACGTTGGTAAGTTCCATTTTCAATCCGCATTTATGAAGAAAAATTAGTAACATTGCAATTGAAAGGTGATTTATTTGAATCAGAATTTCCACAAATCAAGACCGTATTCCAAAGGTTAAAGCGTGTGTTTGACGTAACGAAACTCAATTAAAAAGCATCTGAAATTGCGTGGCACACTAATAGCGCTTCAAGACATTGATTAAACTCAATATATATCATACGCACCTGGATACCGGCTTTATTTGACATTGATTGAATGTAACTGTTGTGAAAAACTGTTGAATGCAGATTACGGAATGAATGGCTTTTGTGAAATTAACAGGCATAAAACTCCATATTCCCTGCTTGACCTTTCGGCTTTAGTGATACCAATTTTTTGTAAAGTTTTTCGCTGTAAATTAGTCATATCTGATGTATGTTGGTGATGTGTTTTTAAAAGCCGCATTAATGAGGTTTTTAACCGCTAGTTTTTTAATCGTCTACTAATGAGTGGCACATTGTAGAGCTTAATTTTA